>CAWUFW010000396.1:1200000-1800000 GCA_963921515.1 Calotriton arnoldi
CACTCGTACTCTGACCAATGCCAGCGCGGCCTTTTCCTGACATCAGTTCTGCTCCTTACTACTGACCCCTCCTTTACAAGGCTGCTCCTGTCACACGCCCGCTGTTTCTACCAATCCCAGCGTGGCTTTCTGTGATGTCAGTCCAACTCTGACGGCTTCTTACCCCTCCTTTACAAAGCTCCTCCTGTCACACACCCGCTGCTTCTACCAATCCCAGCATGGCTCTCTGTGACGTCAGTACCACTCCGGCAGCTGACCCTCCCTTTACAAGGTAATATGAAACTTTATTTCTTGAAATTCTCTTTACTTCTTTGTTAATAACAACGTAAAAACATTCGCTACTCTGTCTGTTCCACTAAATCAAAAGGATAGTTTATTTCTTTTCACTGCGAGTAAAACCTTCCGCTTTTTCTTCATACAAGCTCCAGAGAACCTGCTTCTCCTCCGGTATCACCCGTTTGGGAAATTTGAGACCAAAGTTTCACCAGCGAACTCCTTTTGCTGTCAATCTAGCTTAGAAGAACCTGCTACTCCTTCAGGGTTACCCTTTTTAGGTGATATAACGCCTAAAGTTTCACTAGTGAACTCTTTGCTATCAATCACTCTCACTTTTATACAGAAAGTTGTCCCTATTTTAACACTGCCAGCCCTACCTAGCTTCTCAGTGTTATTCCAACAGACGAGTAACCTCACTTCAGTGTGGTTTCTATCGCCACCCGCTATTCATTTCCCCGTGAATTTTCCAAACGACATAAAACAAGACACTAACTCTTTTTGTTAAACATAAACCAAATCATTAATAATCTATACTTATCACCAAACTAGACACTAATAACCATAGCTCTGCTACCAGAAAACTGATCCAGCGGCGTACTAGCAACAGATACTCCACTACCATATACTCACCTGGGCCCATACAACTCGCTTCCACTAAACGCCAAGTAGACCGCTGGAACTTTTAGTTTTAATGATTCTCATACCTTAAGGTCTAGTTATTTCCTCTCCAACTAAACCTTTCACTGATCAAATAGTTCTTTCCTCTGGTCAATGGACCATTGGGTGGAACTAGTTGATGGTGATAATTAACATGACTTTTTATACATTTCTCGATTAAATGAAATAATCACAGACTCGAGAGGTTTTAAAATCTTTATCTAAATTAGTTGTTTGTGAACCATCTCAAACGTTTCAGTACAAACACCCTCATTCGCAAGAGTGCCAATTCAATCAAAAATTCAATAGATATAATAATAATTCAGATCCACACAACAACTATGCTCAGAAAGAAGAGGATAGAGAGAGAAGAGCATTTATCAAGACGATGAATTTATAATTACCAAGTATGGTGTGAAGACCAACCCCCTGGCCAAAGGGCTGGTAAGGGTCCCCAGGACAGATCAGGAGACAAAGACTTCAGGACAGGGATCAGGACAGAGATGCTTCACCTCTCTAGATACCGACGACTGCGTCGCACCCCTCTCTGACACTCTCTTCCTCCTCGTGGTTCTTCCGCGATCTTCTTTCTAATCCACCCAAATTAAGTAGATGGTTCTGCATTCAGTTTTCTTCATCTGCGTCTCACAGCTCCAGCATCACCCCAGCACACCCAGTTCTCCGAACAGAATCTCTCCGAATACTCCCCAAAATTCTCTCTTAAATTCTCCCCCATACCGCTAACTAGAACTACCTCAATTACACCCTTCCATAAGCATGTACCACCCATTAATGTTTCAAATTTACAAAATACTAACTCTGATTGGACAGGCGAGGGGGGATGATCATCACACCATGCTTACATTTCACTTATTTCTTTAAACCATTGTTTCAAAACTCCTCCCCTCAAACTTTATTCCCCACTTCCTTTCCCATACATCTCCAATCTTTATTAATACAAATGTTGCGATCTTTTGAATAAAGTTCCTTCATATGAACTCTTCACCCTCATGTTCCCAGGGCACATCTTCGCCGGCCTTGGACGCGTGACAGGTCCTTAGTCATCTTTTCGTACTTTCTCGCCAGAGCGCATGCGTTGCGCAACGTCAGTCTGCTCGACTCAGAGAAATCTGACAGGCCCAAATACGCACTAATAATAAAGTCAAAAGGGAAAATGTTATTCTCAAAAATAAATGATTTCACTGTATACCCCAAACCTCTACTCTAACCCATTACATTTATTATTTCCCTTTCTGCATTTGTGTTAGTATAAAACTTATTTTCTAATTTCAGCAAGCAGGTGCCATGCATGTGAGTTTTCAAGCGGCCATTTTATGGTTCTTTGCGCAGGCGCCAGAATTTCCTCCAAGCGTTAGTACGTCATACTACGTAGATGCAGTAGACGCATGCGCAGTAAAGATCCCGTGTTAGAATGCATCTTAGTCCTTCGTTTATGTTATTGCAGTTAGTAAACACATAGGCAAGCTTCATTTTCTCCCGCGTGTAAAGGAAATGCGTATTATTAATCACAAAACACGTTGTTAATAATTCGTTAGTGAGTTAAACGAGAGGATTGCTTCCGAGCAAGTCTCATTTACGAGTCCTTGCTCCATCAGGGTCACATGGCTGTTGGCTGAAGCGGGTGTTGATGTGAACACTTTTGAGGCCCGTTCGGTCCATGGTGTTATGGCATCTAAAGCTTTTTACACTGGTTCTCGGTTGGAGGATATCATGGCAGTTGCTGATTGGTCGTCTGATTCCACTTTTAGGATTTTTTACCCTAAACCAATTGTGGATATAGCTTCATTGGTGGTGGCGCAGCTTTAAACTAGCATAATCCGAAGCCTTCTGTCCTGATATAAAATAAAACATCTTCTAGCTAACGCATCAAGAATTTTCAATTCTGTTAAGGACATGGAGGCGAGGACTTTTCCACGTAGTGTTATAATTGACATTGTGTTAGATACACAGGATTGTGGATGTTGTTATTATACTGCTTGTATTTGATATTATGTTGTATAACCCCCCTGTTGGAGAGACTGGGTGTTACGATTCTTTTTTCTTCTCAACAGGTGCGGATAATAAACCAGCATAGACGCTGTTGAAGTGTGCACGGTCAGAGGTACATCTAACGGAATCTCGCTCAAAAGTTTGCCGATGAGGAGTGATGTTTGGATATGCCTGTTGGGGTGACGTCGTTGGTCCCTGGTATCCACGTTGGAGAAGGGTCGTTCATACACAGTTGAAGTTATTGTTTTTGCAAAGAAAGAGGATGAGCACGAGTTTCAGGAGTTTATATATGGAGACTAATATACACTGATTGGTAGAGACATTGGGTTAGAGGCTCATGGGATATGTAGTTTAAAGCTTTCATCCCAGGTCAAAAAGGAAGACCATCCTGGAGTCATTCTGAAGTCATCCGATGACTTCAGCTGAGCTATTCCTGCAATTATCTGGGGAAGTCATCCCAAGCCATCCTGAAGAATGTGTATAGGGCGAAATATTTAAATGAGATGACTCTAGAGTCATCAGAGAAACTACTCCAGGATTAGTTCCTGATTACTTCAGTGGAAAACATTTGATGATCTTGCACTACTGCAGGATGATCTCATGGTGATTTCAGAATTAGGCTGGATAACTGCTGGATGGGTTCCTGATTACTTCAGTGGAAAACATGTGATCTTGTACTACTACAGGATGATCTTGCAATGATTTCAGGATAAGGCTGGATTACTCCAGGATGATCTTATGAGTATTTCAGGATGGGGCTGTATTATTACAAAATGATCATGTGATGACTTGAGAAAGAGGCTGCATTACTTAAGGATTTTCCCCAAAAAACATTACAATGGGACTGTATTAGTCGATGATCACATCATGATCAGGTCTGGGCAGAGTTCGCAGAGTTCCGTGTACCGCAAGTGGCGGAGTGCAGTGCGAACTGCCGTTCGTGCTGATCTTCCTGCCGCTCGAGTAGAAATTCTACCCGAGTGGCAGCTCGGACTCGCCAACTTACTGTTGGCGAGCGGGGGAAAAAACTCTGCTCCACGGAGTTTTCTGCCCTCCACAAGCTCCAAAGAGCGCGGAGTGTAGAAAACTCCGCAAACGGAGCGGAGTTCACCGCCCAGGCCTAATCATGATGGAGCTGTATTACCCCAAAATGGGTTCTGACTGTATTCCTGCATGCTGATTTCAAGATGGGGATGTATTACTCCAAGACAGTGTTCACCAAACTGTGAGTTGCAAGCTGATTTTTGGTGAGTCGCAAAAGTCAGAACAACAAAGATGCCTTTAAATTCCGTGTTTAACTGTCACATTTGTCGACGATTCAAAGACAGATGTCAATGTAAAGCTGCTTTATTATTTTAATATGGGGACTGGTGTTTACTTTTCTTTCTCTGACTGCAAAGTAAGGGGAGTTTTTAAAGTACAATATGTGGCAATGTAGGATTTTTTTTTTCAAATACACAATAAAATGCAAATACCTGTAAATGAACAATGTGCATCCAGTAGTCAGGAAAGCAAAAATTAAGCACTTGTTTGTAATTCTGAGGTGTACTAAAAACAGATTTTAATAGGATCAAAACAAATCAAGACACTTACTTGATGATGCATCAATGATAAATATTCACAGAAACCGGATTTCCACTTTATGATTTGTGTGCTACATAATTTTATTAATAAAACCATGTCTGTGCAAATATAGTGGTTATTTTAATGGAAAATGTACTGTCTGTAAATGCAAATTCACTACCACACGACGCTTTAGTTACATCCAAAAATTACCCTGCCTCTCGTCCATTAAAGGTAGATGGGATCCCTATGCAAAACCGGAGAAGGATTTAGTGGACCCCACGCCAATGGCGGCCCTCCTCCCGGCTGGGCTGCTGCGAGACCAGAATAATGTACAGACTGTGTCCACTACATGTTGGGCATGGACAAAACTACTGAAAAAGACAGGTGGCGCAACAGTTTATTCGTTGGCGATTCCGTTGATGGTGAATCCGTAGTTGTCCATCACATTGGAGCCCCTAGTTCAACGTACTCTCCGACGATACACACGTTTGGAGACCTCTTTCCCGGGGGGGTCAAGCCTTCTCCCGAACGGAAGACCCTCGTTTCCAAGACGCCCCTTACATAGATCATTTTGTCCTGGCTAGGCTTAAATCAGCTCTCAGGGACCAGATGCCAGCATACCCGCTAGAACCGGACAGTTTTTCACCACTTACACTACTCGACACCGACACCACAGGAGACCACCTCATATCTAGAATATGCCGCGCATGCTTAGCACTTGTACCAACAAATGACACCAGAGTGAGAGCAGCATGGGAAATGGACCTGGGACACCCATTTACAGACAAGGTTTGGCTAGAATGCGAGCGTGTCCAATTCAGTATGTAAAACGCCAGCTACATGCTACCGCTAAGTACATGTATTATTAAATAAAAGTACTACTTTTAAACGTGATTGTTTTTCTGTCTGCCCTTTTCCTGGCAATGACGCTGCTTACACTTCACTTAATCTCCCAGCGCCTCCCCCCAACACCACCTCCCGCCCCGAAGTATACACAAGTTACTTTTATATGGCAGCATTTCGAATTCCCATTTCTGCGCGACACTTCTCCATCCCACTTATCTATGACACATACCTTATTTAAAGGAACATGCTATCTCCCCTGTAGACCTTTTATTAGTGTTTACAGCCAAATGAAGCAGGTCGTTCCCCTTCCAGACCTTTTCTATTGGGAATTTGGGGCCACTGCTCATTACCTGCCCTCCACACTCAGGATGCAGCCTGTTAATATATGGGTGCATATCCATCAAACAGGCTCTACAGGCCTGTGTAAAAAAGGATGTTCTTTGGGCTGCCATTAGGAGTGCATACTTTCAGTTTGAGGAAGAGCTATTTAATTCTGGAATCTATTCTTCACATAAAAGAAGACCAAACTAATTTTATTCCCCTGTTTTTGTGCACAGAGAGACCATCATTTTGGTGAAATATACTTTGTAAGTGCAGTGTGTTAGACAAGCATATGGGAATGATAAAAAAAATATATGACCGCCTTTTGATTTGCTCTCAAATATAAACATGCGTTTGGGGTTTCTTAAACATTTTCAATCAAATTAAAACTTGTCATTTAATTCGGTAAAACTGAGTGGAAACACAAACTACCAGTAACATTGGCATATTTCATCTGTATTGAAACATATTTTCTTGGGAAATTAATGCTGGCAACTCCTGCAAGAAAGCGGTTTAAAGTGAAGAGAGCTGGCAGAAAAAAAAAGATTTTTGTTTATGATGAAGTAAAAACATTAACAGGTATGATATCAGGCCTGTGGATTTCGAGTATTTGATATTTTTGCAAAGCAGTGGTAACTGTCAGGGCAGACTAGAACAAATGACTAACACAAGGTTACTATCCAGCACTCTTGTGCAGCACTATACGAGCACGCCTGTTATCACACTGCCCGCTAGCTGTAACATTAAAAAAACGTACCTGCCAGTAGTGAGCTGAAGTGTGATATTACATTGCCCACCAGGCTAAAAGTAACTTTGGCCTCGCCTTGGACGCAGTGTTAACCAGTCTGAGAGCACCTACAAGTAATTCAGTACAGGGTGAGCACTAAACAAAAACATCACTCCTATATGGTTTATCAAGCAATAATGTTGCTTCACATACTTCACCAGTAGCTGAGATTAATTCAAGCATTCCACCCATCACTTTTTGCTTTTTGTCAGTGCGATACCGTAAGCGCACTAGCCATGCCAGAATATGGGTCCAGTGCGCACTGTGCCACAGTGCTCACGCTATACTTCACTGGTGAGTTCTTACTAGGAAAAAACCTGCCTGGCGTTTCTTGTGGTCCTGGTTATTTTTAGAATGTTCAGAAGGTATGTTTTGAAATTGTTGCATACAGGCCTGGTGATGCTTGGGAAGAATTCTGCCATCTTCAGTGGCTTACCAGTTTTTGTTGTGTCAGTGTATTTATTCTTCTGGGTACTGGTAGTCAATTATGGAAAGACACAGGTTTGCGTTAGGCCTGTAGGCAGACACTGCGAGTTAACCTGCCACACGATCTGCTTCCTTTGGATAGTGCATCACTTTACAGAAGAGGAAATTCGAAAAAGTGAAAGACGCACACGGTTTTGTTAAATGTGGACAAATACAGATACATACTAGTCACCTGTTGCTCAGGAGTTAAACCATATTTATTAAAAGACAGGCATTCCCAAAACAACACACAATCATTACCCGATACGCTCTACCGAACATCAATTTGGTGCTGACGATTTTACCTAGCAGAAACTCTAGGGCAGCAAGAACTGATGAGACTCAATCTTGAAGTAGTCTGCACGCTATAATAGAAAGTGTAAAGTAGCACCACTATTCTACTTTTCATGATCCTCTGATTCCCATAATACTCAAGCGTGTGCCCACAAACGTTGGCTAGTTTCAAACACAGTGGTCCCTAAACAGAAGATTAAACAAACAATGAATATAGACTCAATCAGTACTATATTTGAAGCTGTCCAGCCGGGCAGATACTTTAATATTCAATTAGTTTCCAAAAAATGAACAAAAGGCATTTGAAGTGGGACATCCTGCATCCAAATCAGCAAAATAGGACGAACAACGTGTAACAGAAAAGGCTCAGGCAGAGTAAGTTGTTTGTATGTAGCACATACTGATGTTACAAACAAAATATAGTGGGACACCATTACACATGAGCGATATTTAGTTGCAAATTGTATATGGTGTGCATTAAGTCGACGGCGTTTCGATCCTTACAAAACATATTAGGATCATCATCAGGACATTTACATTAGCATGCCTGGGTACATTTGCCTAATGTCCAGAAGAGAGCAGCATGGATACGCCACGGGGGCGGGAGCGACCCGGGCTGGGGCAGATTAAGCGTCCGGACCTGGTGCGGTGAGAGCTGCAAGAGGTTGGTGGAGATGGCGCCGTGTGCGCGGTCACCATATCAATTAGAAGGGTTAGGTCTGAATCGGCCTAATAATGAGGACACTGCTGCATGGGCATGCTTCCTGCCGGCATCAATCTCGGGGGTCTGGCTGGTGACGTAACGTCCGGCACCACCGGATGTACGTACAAAAGGGATTTATAGGCATGCCTGGACACAACTTCTGGTATGGTTCAGTATTGCGCGTGCAGGTGAGCGCATGTGAGAACAGAGATGCGGCGCTCTTATTTAAGCCAGGGAATTCAATTTTTTCACCAATAATTATGTTTTTGCAGTTTTATATATCGCAAATTTGCCCTTAAGATACTGTAGTACTTTTTATTAACACCAGTTACATTAAACAAGACTACATTCAATTTTTTCAAGCAGGGATGGAGTGATTTGCACAGAATAACAGGACGTTGAGTCAACACTGAGACTTGAACCTGGTTCCCCATTCTAAAGTCGGCATCTCTGACCGTAACACCACAGCCTCTAAAGTGCTCTTGTTTTATTTGGGCCTGTTGTCATTCAGGTTTTCTCCCTACATGGGCAGAATCTATAATTGTTCCGATCTATAAAAAAGGGGACCGACATAACCCTGCCTGGCTTCAAGAGTGGGCTAAATCTAAGGGAATTCTGTCTGACCTCCAATGTGGGTTTCGCACCGGGGTAGGGGCTATAGAACAGGACCTTAACTTGAGTATGTTATTGGGAAAATATACCATGATTAAGGGAGGAAACGTATACCTTGGATTTGTAGACCTGTCTTCTGCATTTGATTGTGTGAACCATTCCACGTTATGGGCAATTATGACTGATATGGGAGTGGAGCCTTCGATTATCATCTTTTTGAGGGATTTGTACTCTGGTACAAAAGCAAGGGTTAGATATGGGACCAGAGGTGAATGCACACAGCCTTTCAGCGTAGAGAGAGGGGTGAGACAGGGTTGCGTTTTAACTCCTTTTCTCTTTTCACTTTATATAAACAACGTAGGCACTGCTATGACCGCACATGCCGAAGATCTCGCTCAGGTGGGTCATCGTCCCGTGCCCGCTCTCCTCTACGCTGATGACACTGTTTTATTGGCCCGTACCCCCCTTGCGATGCAGTCTGTACTCAATGATTTTGTTGGCTACATGTCGGACCTTGATTTGCAAGTGAACCAAACCAAAACATTCATAATGAAGTGTGACAGGAAAACCGGTATCTGTTGTGCCATTAAAATCCTGGATAGAACTATAGAAGTTACCAACAATTTCTCGTATCTGGAAATTTTATTTGATAAAGAAGGCACATGGAACCGTGCCATCAAGACCAGGGCACTACTATTTAGAAGTGCCTGTATGGCCCTACCAAAATTTGCCACCAGGTTAGGTTCAAATCCCCCTCGAGAGATGCTCACTATTTATAAGGCTAAATGTATTAGCAAAGCACTATTCGGGTGGGTATATGGGGACATTCAAACTGTATAGCGCTTCAACTCATGGAAAGCGAGTGTTTGAGATATTTGCTTGCTACCCCCAAAAGTGCCCCTACGTTCGTGTGCCACGCTGAGCTGGGAGTACCGTTTCTTATTGACTCACTTAAGATTCAACCTATTTTATTGTGGCACAAAGTATGGGCATCTGAACACACTGCCTTTAATCACTCTATAATAGGGGACTGTTTAAAATCAACCCTGTACACTCGTATGCCATGGCTGACTTTTGTACAACGTTTCTGCCGGGACTTGGGGCAACCAGACTATTTTAACAATCCTGAAACCCTAGCAGAAATTAGTAGGAAAGATCTAAAAACAGAATGCTTAATGCATTTAGAGAACATAAGGTTGTCAGCCGAATTACTAAAGCCCACTGTTTTAAGGAATCAGCTTATTTTAACTAGTTATGATATGCAGTTTTATCTGACAGCCGTACCGAATCATAGGCATAGACTCTTCTCGACTCGTTACAGAATGGATACTTTCCACCAGATGGTCAGCTTTCCAGAACCTAATGACTGGTCTTCAAATTTATGTAATTGTCCCTGTGATAACATCTCGGCACAGAGTACAATGCATGTTGTACTCTTTTGTACATTTTATAACATATGGAGGAAACGCTACATTTTAAGCCTTCTGAAGCTGCTATCGTTTACTCAATGTCGTCCGGCGAACCTTTTTTTACAGACATTGCCAACCACCGAGATATGTGTGAGAATGTCGAGTTTTTTATGGAGTGCTTTTTATGCCAGGAAGAACCTTTTGATTACGTCATGAATAATTTTGTATGACAACGGACAAGTGACTAAATGATATATACGTCTCCTAGTTAACTTGCTTTTTATATGAGAAACATTTTAATTATGGATCTTATTAACAATTTTATTAACATGAATCAATCTAAGTGAATCGAATAGGAATGTATGGCGGACCCAGACTTGAGGTATTTACACTCCTGCATATTCTCTGATTGCATGTTTAAATTCCGGAGGGGGCAAGTTAAATGTTGTAATAGACGAGTATTAACCATATGAAATTAATGTTTTTTTTTTTTAAATAGGTATTGTTGTAATCGAAGTGGGACTTTTACTGTATTTTTGTATTTTTTTATGTGCTTTTATGGTTTATTTATTAGATCGAATACAGTTGATAATAATAATAATAATATTAATAATAAGTACTCTTGTTTTATTTGGGTTACACTTAAATGTCCTAACTCATATTAAGTTAATGCGCTAATTTATTTCTCTCAACTGTTTTTTAAAATGTCTACGCTATTTCAATTGTTTTGTGCCATGCGTGGGGTACACAGGAATGGTGTCATTGGGTCAAAAAAGGAAATCTGAGTGACTGGAGAGCGATGCAGCAATATGATGTGATAAGTGCCCATGCCTGACAGTGTGCCTACAATACATTACAATCCGGAGCTAGTCGCTTTACTGTTATGGACTCAAACACCCAGAATGCAACAAGCATTCAGCGTGTCTTGAATGGGGAAGATTAAGTCTTAAAACAATATTACCATTTTCTTGTTGTGACCTTAAATAAACTTGGTTGATCGGTTCTCCACATGCATCATGGTGCATACTGCATATCACACAGGAGGTTCCGAACCAATTCAAAAATGAGTGCAATGAGGAGGAGCCTCACATCTTTAAAACAAATGCTCTCCATGCAGGGACGTGCAGCCCTGCAAAGAACAACGACCGAGGGTTTAAACCCATATCAAGCAGTGGCTGAGTCTAAAGCTGTCAATTTGTTTCCAGACCATAAACATACCTGCCAACTTTAGCTTCTCCGGAGGCCAGGCAAAGCCACTACTCACACCTGTCCCTTCTGAGTTACTTCCTAGTGATGGATATAAAGCAACGCAGGGATGAGTCACGTTTTAACAAAGTAGCATTTGTGCCTGACATATGCTCCAAGTTGCCAGAATGTGTCAGGGACCTTTAAACCCAACCCCCCACCCAATGCAACAAGCATTTGAGGAAACAATTAAATGGTGCTTAAAACTAGACATCTTTACTCACAAGAGCATAATCTAGCTTTTTCAAACACTGCAACATGTTTCCTTACTTAAGGCAGGCATTCAGTCCACTCAGCTATCTTAGAGGGAGAGGTTGTGGCACAACGGCTAGGGTGGCTGATCTTGAAGCCTCCGAACCGGGTGCCAGTCTCAGAAGGGACGCTCAAACATCCTGCAAATCACTTAATCTCCATGTGCCTAAAATGAATGTGTCCGTCTGTAATGCAACTGATGCTCAAGTGCTCTGATACCTTCGGGTCGAGTTCACGCTATATAAAAAATTAAAAAATAAAAACACGCCAACACCATGGAAATATTCGAATGCCGGTCAGGTGCTCAGCAAAGTCTGTCGTTTTCCTTTAAATGCTAGTTTGCTGTTTTCTAGAAAACACAGGCTTATTTTAAGCGCTGCTATGAGTTTCAAATCAGGTGCAAACTATGTGTGTCCCAAATCTAAAATAAGTGGTTTTGTGAAAATCGTGATGCACTCTATTTATCATGCGCAACTTCCTCCAGGTGTGTGGAGTATTGTGTGTGGGGATGAGTGTGTTCAAGGATATGACATGGTGTCTGTTAGACTGTTGCACAGCTTAAGGAGGTTATTTTATGTTTTGAAACATCTTTGTCATTATGGTTCTCATTATGAATGCCTGTAGTAGGGAGAGTTAATTCTGCACTGCTGGGGTTAATGATACCTCATGCTTCCTTTAGCTTCAGGAGTGCAGAATTAACAGGGATTCGGCCTCCAACCTCATTCCTCTATATAATTGTAGCGATATGCACATAATGTACTTCAGTAGGTACTTGATACCATATATAATGTATAATTCATCCGATATCTAAATAGAGTTGGATGTGCAGTAATGTTACGTTTCGTATAGAGGCTCTAATATAGACGCGTTCATATATGCCGTATATGGTCATATTCGCATATGCCCTATTATGGTCATACTCGTAGATGCCCTATTATGGTCATGATCGTCTAGGCCCTATTATGGTCATGATCTTCTATGCCCTAATATAGGCATGATCTTTCACCTACATTAGTTCCCTACAGTACACAACGAACTCTGAGGGATGAACGTTATCTAGTCTGTGGTTAGAACACTGCAAGATCTTTCACGAACACAGGCCTACAATGTACTCATAAATTATGCATGAGCATTCACCAGCTACATCTCCCGCATAATATGTATGTACAAAGTTCACCCCTGACGTCTTCCTCATGTCTAACAAAGACCAATACAAACCATACTGAGGGACGAGACACTTTAGGGTATAAATACACCACATCTTGCCATGGTAAGATAGAGGGAACCGACACTTCCATGCTGACACACTGACCAGAGACGCTGAGGCTCCTGCATGCAGTCGCTCCAGCTGACAGCGGTCTAACACAGCCCTTGCGGGGTGTCCAACTCGAGACCAGGACGGGTGCCCACACTCTATTCAGGTATGGGGGTTCGACTAAATCCTAGAGGGATTCTTGGCTCTTAGGCTTTTAGACATACACACATGCTAGGTACACTCAGGTACATCTAGTTAGGCATCGTAGGAGTACGCACATTTTCATAATGCTTTTTATATTCATGTATGCATTCATGATTATTGCAATATGATAGAACTATTCTATCCCTTCACTTTTATCGTACTGCTGATAATATATCTCTGCTATTGTCTGCTGGTTGCTGCAGCACATATATTTTACACTAGAATAACAACTGTTCAATAAATACTTATTGAAACGCCCAGACTGTTTATTCTGTGTAACTCTCTGAGACAAACCGAATAAGTAAGCACGAGTGACTGAGCGAAAAGTAGTACATTGTTTCCACGATTCTGAGGAACCAGGGTTGTCATGGTCTAAGGTTGCCAGGAACTAATCTCTCCCCGATAAGAGGAGATTCTAGTGGCACTGTGAGCTAGCTAATGCAAATCCGGCTAACATATACTGTGGGGGTGCACAGTGTCAGTCTAACACCAAGCCCACGGTTTATGTTATCCAAACGCGCAGGTCCTGCAGGGGTACTATAGGAACTACACGACATGGCGCCGCCAACGTTGGTTGGGTACTTATTTAACAGTAGAATCTGAGTAGTTCAGTCGTGCTATTCTCAGAGAACCTACTCACAAAACCCCAGAGACGTCTGGAGTGGGTGGGCACCAACTCCGCCACAGCTGAGTAGGCGAGATATCCTATTTATCGGCTGTTGGTTATTCAAGCTTGAAGGACATTTAGTTCCTAAAATTGTGCCTAAAACCTTATCATAGTTTCTTTGAAACATTAGTCTGTGTTCTATACACAATGACTACCGCGGTCATAGATCCTCTACAAATGCCACTGCCCCCGTCAGACGACGAGGAAGATCCTGAGGATGCAATACAGATTGCACCAAAATTCAGGACAGTCACCATAAGACTATTAGAAAATGGCTTACAAGCCAAGGGTGGCATTAAAGTTTTCGTGATTGAGGCACACGAATCAAACAAAACAGAGGTATTCTATTCATGGGTTACATTCCCAGCAGCAAATGCCATAACAAAGACATTTCACTACTATATAGCAGGAGATGCACCACCGGAATATGCCCCGTTTGAGGACATAGAGATTCCACTCACTTACCAGGAACATTATTACTGGTTTAATGGCGCCCTACCCCACATAAGATACAGAGTAAGATTAGGCCCGCTCGGAGGAGACGGGGCCACATGGCCAATACTAGCGTCTTACACACCGCATCCTGACATTGGAACAATGCCACAGCCAGAATTACTCATACAACACAGAGATTTAATTAAAATCTACAGAAACCTGACACAATTTGTCATGAGGACTTTAACAATCCAACCTGCACCAGGTGCAGCAAACAGTACTCCAGCTCAGGGTACAGGAAATAAAATTACTCCTCAAACATTACACGCGGTAATGGGCAAAATGCCCCCAAAACGCGAACAAATCCCATTCTGGATAGCTCAGAAAATAACTCAGCTTGAGGCGGTATTCCCGAATACTACCACCTATGATAAACACAGAATTCTAACAATCTGCTTGCCCATGGGGATCACACCACAAGTAGAAGATTGCACCTCTTGGGGTTCAGTCTTTGCTGCCATATATACCAGAACACATGGTATCCCGTCCTTAGCAGTAGTGCCAGACGTATTGAGACAGATACAAAATGAGTACGGAGCAGAGCCTGCCCTAAACTTAGGGATGAAGTTACTAAACAACTTTGATCAGGTATCAGCCATAATACTAGCTAACATTAAGGGGGAAGCAGCTTCAGTGGCGATCCGCCAACGCCTAAGGGAGTTCGGTCCCATAGATCAACAACACGAACTAACCAAAATAATTGAAACTGCATATGCAGAACTAGGCAGAGACAGTCTAGGTGGGAAAGCACTAAAACCACAACTGGTGGGCAGTCCTGAAAAGGACACTACAAAGCAGACACCTACTTCTTCTAAGAAGAAGTGGGAAAATAAAAAGCAACAAAAGTCTAAAGACAACAGATCTCAATCCCGAGGATCTCTCCTCAACAGGAGCCCTCTGAAAAAAGGTATAGCCTCAGGAATAGGGATAATATTAAAAAACCTGACAGGTATCAGGATACTGATACACGTTCCTCTCGTTCCTTTCAGGGTTCGTCAAGAAACTCCGAGAGGGAAGGACGGTCAGAACACAGACAAGAGGAGCGTACAAAGTCCAGAGACACGCAACGCGCTGCGGACTACGCACCTAAAAAAGAGGATAAACAAAAACAAAAACCTCAGTTAAAAAAGAAGAAGGTAGCAGGTCTCAAGATCAGACATGCCCAGAATTCTGAGGACACAGCTTCTGAATGGGGAATGGGCTCTGACGATGCTAGACAGCGTGGCAGAAGTAACGATAGCTCGCCAGAACCTGAAGGAATTTCTGATGACAGTGGAGTTGAGTGAGTATATCCCGGTGGAAACACCTGATACCCGGGTAAGTGTCCCACATAAGTTACATGAGATAACACTTCGGATGGAGGGGGACAAGCCCAGGAAAGTTAAAGGTCTATTTTGGGAAAATTTGTCATCTGGATATGACATCATATTAGCAGAACAAGACTGCCCGCCAGCATTCGTCATGGAGTGCCCAAAGGGAGAAAGGGTATTTTTTCCAGCATTTTCTGACCTCGTTCCCATACATTTAAAAAATGCATATGCGCAGGAGTGGGCGGTGGCCCTAGCGCCAGCATTGTACAAACATCATGCTGGTTGGGATGAGGATTCAACCCACCACGTGATCCCGTTAAAAGTTTCCCCAAATGCTCAAAGGCAATACCCTATAAAGCAGGAAGCTAAAAAACAAGTCAGGGAGATCCTAGATCAACTTGAATACCAGGGGGTGATAGAAAATTGCACTTCACCTATGAACAATCCTTTGTTTCCCGTATCAAAACACGACAACACATATCGTCTAGTTTAAGATTACAGACATTTAAACACCTGCACAAAGACATTTGCAGTTCAAAATGCACACAGTGCCGCATTAATAAATAACATTGTGCGACAAAAATACAAAATAACACTTGATATCTCAAATGGATTTTTCTGCCAAAATATAGCGCCTGAAAGCAGGTATCTGACCGCATTCTCAGCGCTAGGGTCCTAACGGCAATTTTGTCGACTCCCCCAAGGGTATAAGAATAGCCCCAGCAAGGGTAACAGAGTTACTCCAAAATTTGGATGAAGAAGCATTGTCCTATGTGGATGATATTTATCTGACGGACGATGACTTACTGAGGCACTTGACCAGGGTGAGCACCATTATTATGAGATTCGCCTCTGAGGGCTATAAATTTAATTTAAAAAATTGCCCATCTCAATGTCCTGTTTCTGGGATATGAGCTGTCAAGTGAAGGGAAAAGCCTAGCAGCTAACTTTTTAGAAAAGTGTGCGCTGCTCCAACCTCCAAAATCATTAAAGAATTTACAATCAATTCTGGGATTCCTAAATTTTGGTCGAACATACATTTTGGATTACGCAGAAAGAGTAAAACCTTTCTACGACTTAATAAAACCTGATTTTTCAATCAGACAATGGACACAGGAACTTACAAACATCCTACGTTCACTACAGGAAGACATGATAGCTTCTAAACATTTACAGACACGCGTAAACGTACGCGACTTAGTGATCCGAGTAATAGCGGGTCAATGCAGGTACACTTATTTAACTTTCAATGAAGGTGAAACGGTACCAATTGCATACAAATCACACCTGTACACAAACGCAGAGATGCGTTTCACTTCAACAGAAAAAATCCTGACAGCAGTGCAGACCGCTGTAGCAAGAGAAAAAGCTCTGGCTCAGGGTAAACGCATAATTGTTGTGACACCAGTACCAGCCTTAGAGGCTGTTACAAAAGCTAGCATTCCAAATGCAAAAGCCTTACATCCCAGATGGATACAATGGGCTAATTCTCTTACTGCAACGGATGTTGAATACAGAATTGATCCAAGTTTAACAACACAAGCATTTCTGCAATACGAACAAGAATATCCTCTACCAAATGAGATTTTGCCTCTAGATCAGTATGAATACATTATTTACACTGACGGATCTGTTCAACCAGCCATAGGGAGTAAGCAAGCTTACAGCGCGGCGTGTGCAATCGTTAAAGGTCGCATGCGCGATGGAAAGTTCCATCCAAGTAGCACTAAAACGCAATCTCTAGGAGACTGCACGGCTCAGTTAGCAGAATTAAAAGCACTGATACTGGTACTGGTAAATACGGAACACGAATTCCCCACACTAATTGTGTGTGATTCCTTTTACTGTGTACAGTCTTACAATGAATATCTACATCATTGGGAACAAAACGGGTTTAAAGATGCAAAAGGTGGCACAATTAAGCATAAAATGCTATGGGAACAGGTAGTGGAGTTGAGAAACGAACTACCAAGGGCTCACGTGATACATACACTGAGTCATCAGCGTAATGGTGTTCACGCTGAAGGGAATTCATTGGCTGATGAAGCCGCAAAGGGGGCTGTACACACAGCGTCCGTAGCTGCAATCACTAGTTCAAAAACGAGAATAGATGGCGAGATTTTGGTAGCTGTCAATGCTTCACGCAAGGGTAGCACAGCAGTACCTAAAAATTTCCACTCAAGTACTCCTACAAGTTAGATGCACAAAACATTCCATATGCTCAGATTCCTGGAGTGGGGGATAGAGTAATACCAAATATGGATCGCAGGCAAGGCTTAATTCTAGCAGCACACGAGGGTTTGGGTTCTGCGCATACAGGCGTTACAGCGACTATTTCTTTACTGAAACAGCGCTACTGGTGGCCAGGGTTAACAAAGCAGACCAAAGACTATGTCTTGAAATGCGACATCTGCCAGCAGATGAATGGCTCCACCGTAACACGCCCAGCGCAGACACCATTACTAAAATCAGACAAACCTCTCGCATGTGTATATTTGGACCACTGCGGACCCCTACAATTGGATGGGGCCAAGAAATATATCATGGTTGCAGTGGATTCCTGCTCTAGATTCCTATGGGTTTGGCCTCAGCGCTCGGCTGACGCTCGAACTGTTATAAAAGATTTGCGAGTCTTTATCGGCACATACGCAGTTGGCACGTTACATTCTGACCGTGGCCCGACGTTTAGCTCTCGGGCTTACAAAGAGGCCATGGAAGGAATGGGCGTAGCATTGCGGTACTCCTCTCCGTACCATCCTGAGGGAAATTCTGTTGTGGAGAGGAAAAACCGTGACTTAAAGCAATCTTTAACAGCTAGGGTATTAGGCAAGGGCGGTAGATGGGTCAATCACCTTTATGGGGTCCAACGAGCAATAAACAATCAGCCAAGAAGCTCTCTAGGGGGTGTCACTCCTTACGAGGTCCTATTTGGGACAAGAATGTGGGTACCTGATCTTGATTGTGAAGGCGCAGTGGCAGATGAAAAACCATTTGATATCCATGATCGTTTGGCCTTTTTACAGGATCTAAATGAATCCAGGACACAACAAAGCAACGTCCACTTAAAACAGACCGCCACTGAGGAAGTCAAGGCAGTAACGGCAAGACCTGTCTGGATCCCAAAACTCGGGGATCTGGTCAGAGAGAAGATTGCAGACAAGAAAGAATTTGGGCCATCCTACAGAAAGCCTGTACCGGTCCTAGCAATCCAGGGCACAAGAACTGTACTTCTGCCGCCTCTTGCCGGGGAAAAAGGAGAAAAGATTTGTCTCAATTGACTTAATCAAACCACACTATGTGGTCGATACTAAACAGTAGGCCTCGTGGGCTCCACAGTAGCAGACGCCCTCCTCTTGCTACAATCCAAGAAGTTCAAACAGAAAGACTCATCACGTTTGAAGAGCCACCGGTACGGAATGAAGGACTAAGCAACAATGCTATGGAACCCGTTCCACTTCAACAAGAAGTTCGACTTCAAAATGAAAATCAACTTAACACGCAAGTTGCAATCAGACCGACTACAGACGTCTACGTCAACATGCCTCGTCAAGAGCAAAATCCAATTTCAACAAATCCCGATGCAATTCCAACAATTGATCGAACTGCTTCTGGCTATTTCATGAACTTTGATACGTTTTCACTGGATCCAAGCGAGCTGGAAACTACGCCAGCCAAAAAATCACTCAAACAGAAACTCACTGACTTTTTGAACTTTTTTAGAAAGACTTACCTGGTGTCACCTTGGATTGAACTATGGTATATCACTGGGATTTTCTTTTTTCTTTTCTGGCTAGGTTTGATAATAACTTTTAGTATGCTTATTAATGGACGATACCTCCAGCAGAGCTCGACAGCCCAAAGAGTCGATTTGATTTTAAAACCACACCAGTTTTCACATCGTGAACCAAGAGAATTGTCTTCAGTGAACATCACAGCAGTTCCTATACCGGATGGTATAGTATGGGACAAGATTGATTATGATATATTCGATCCGACTGAACTTTTAAAGCTTAAACATGTATTTAAAATTTCTTTAAGTGATATCATTACCTCCAGTACATTTTCTGATGATTGGGACACTGAAACTGTGAATAATTTAATGTCTGATTTAGAAAGAACTGCAGCATTTCCGAACAATGAAATGTTAGAAAGTACTTCAGACTATGATACATTGTACTGTTATCAACACTATGGTCATCATTTCTTGCACAAATCCATAACACCGAGAAATGTATTTGAATACCACCAGTGGGAACACTGCCCAACACCTCCAAAAGGTAGTTCGCAAACTTTTGCACAGAAATTCACATACTTTTCAGGGTTTAATACATCTGACCCGAAGTCATTTTATTACAAAGTGGCAACATCTTCAGCACAGAAAATTATGTTGACAAACACCAAACAGATTTACTCTGCTTCCTTCATGGCCCAGTTGTCTACACAGGGTTTCGACCTATGGAAGGACACTATAGATTTAAAATCAATCTGGGGTTCTAGGGACTGGCAGGTCCAGGGAACGGAAGCGCTTTTTAGAGCATGCCTCATTCCACAGCAGATAATATTTCTGAATGAAACTGTGCAACAGACATCCTGTCTTGGACTAGCCAAGAACAAGGAAATGAACACACCTGGGTTTCCGACACCATCATAGATGGGTGGGGGACAGAATTCAACTACACATGGGGTAGGATTAGATGACATTCTCCAGTACAACAGGTCAGATCCCAATTGGACAGAATGGCTGATTTGGCCCATTGACACAAACACATGTCAACAGAGATTCCTAGGTACACCCGAGGGATTTAGTATCCATAGGCCAGATCCTCGCTATGTGCAGAGACAACACCCGGGGGTAGTGACATCCTATAGTGTTGGGAAGTTGTGCCTTGATTGGCTAGAGACCTCAACACTTACAGAAGTAAAACATCACTTGACCTTACTCACACCTGATGTAGACCTTAGGGATTTCCTATTAGGCCCAAGGAAAAAACGTCAGAAACGTTTCATATATGCTGGCATTTATGCCTACTATAATGAAAACTGGAAAATATCCCAACAGGAGGCCGCAGAAAGAATACGGGAAATAGACCGTATTAACTTAGAGAAGGCATTAGCTGTAGTGGATAATGGGTTAACAACTTTGACCTCCAGGATTTACTCCTTAGGCAACATTGTGTCTTCGGCAATCGACATATTAGAACAAGATCTGGCCTTGTTACAACACGGGCAATCCCAATTACGTTCTATTATGATGTTAAGCTGGACGCTGCAATCTCTGCGTGCAGGCTATGTGCCCTGGCGTTTTATAAACACCACGTCTCTGTTTTCAGAATACAATCTAACTTATAAACAGACAGAAATGGCACAAAGGGGAGCCAAATATACAATGCTGCGTATTGAGAAACTGGAAAGGTTACCATTCACTGTAGCTGAATTACCATCAACTGAATGGCTTATTCATGGCCAAATCACTCTGCCGGTCACTACGTTTCAGTTTCAATATTGCCTTGAGCAAAGGCAGGCAGACAAATATTTAAAAATGGGTAAGGGGTACATTAAGGAAACTTGGGAGTTACCATATAGATATCGATGCCGGAATGGGTGGTACAAACTGCAAGAACGCTTTAAGCGGTTCTCTCATGTGTCAGGATATTTCTCTACACGGAGCATGTAGTGGTTCGGTAGCGAACTTATCGTGTCACATGTCAGGGACCCCTGCGGCCATGATCACGCCGGTTTTCCAGCTGCTCTCGAATGGGAGTTACTTAATGCTAAATGATCAAGGTTGCTGTGGGATGCTTCCGGGCGTCGCCTATCTGGTCACTGTTAACTCCAGGGTTACTTGCTGTATGCAAGTATTGTTTCCACCACTGAACACAGTCAGGGAGGCGCCATTATGGCCTTCGTTGAATGTTTCCTTTATACAATTTGATACTATGAGCAGACTGAAAGCCATGCTTTTACAGCAACATGTGCCCTTAACCTCCGCTCAAGAAATCTTTGAACTTCAAGTTGCAAGAACCTCGACTGAGATACAAGCGCTTATACGTACAAACTGCCCCTTTCATTTCGCAGAAATGGTGGGTCGTATCTTTAACATGTCTGATACGAGCGGTATTGTACACCTATTTAAGACCATAGGGTCAGGACTATTAAGCACCTTTCAGACAGTCCTCGGAGTAATCCCAAATTGTATATACTCCGTATTGGGAAGCGTCTTTGGAGGTCTCCCGCTTATCCTGTTCCTAATTGCAGGAGTCCTGATTGTAATATTACTGCTACGCAATGGACGGCCCCATTTCCGAGGAAATGGCGAACACGCTCATGGAACGGAAATATCGTGAACGCATGGTGCAGCATCTGGGCATACCTTGCCTAAGAGAACTGAACGCCTCTTGGTTTCTATCATTTAGACCAGTCTGGGTGGACTGCATCTTACCTGTTCTTCGATGCCTGTTCTGCGGAGAAGAATGCACGTTGGATCTCTGTCTAACATTTCCATCGGATACGCCACTGGACCTAGATGCTATGCTGGACCCCCTAAAGGCCCATGCTCTGCGTTGTCCCCAGCGTCTTCCAATTCTGATGAATGCATTCCTTGAGAATCCACAGGTGCCGTTTGCTCCTGCTGGGTTAGGTGGCTCCTCCACAGGCACCGAGGTAACAACTGCCGCAGCAACGACTGTTGGCAGTGCCGAATTCCATCTATGTGCGATTGACGTTCTCTGTGAGGCGTTGGATTTGTCGTCTGCAGTAGCTAACACCGATTATGCTGTATCTCCAAGCCAGGACACTTAATCTTGAATTGGCTCATTGCGTCCTGGGAAAGAATTCGGCTTCTCCACTTCGTTTCATAAATAAACAAACTAAATTTGGAACATTTCCTAAATTGACACTTTCACTTGAGAAAGAGTGGCTTTCTTCTGCTTGTAGTAATGCAACTTTTATAAGTGAGACAGAATTGACTTTTTCAAGTGGCAACTAAAGAATAGCTGATTTTTAACATTTTTTAAACATTTTTATTGTCCTTTTAAAACCATGTTTTTAGCTGTTTTTAAGAAAGAATTTTAAATTGTCCAGATTTTAAGTATGGTCATTGTCATACAATTCGAAAGTGGAGTGGGTGGGTTTCGTATAGAGGCTCTGATATAGACGCGTTCATATATGCCGTATATGGTCATATTCGCATATGCCCTACTATGGTCATACTCGTAGATGCCCTATTATGGTCATGATCGTCTGTGCCCTATTATGGTCATGATCTTCTATGCCCTAATATAGGCATGATCTTCCACCTACATTAGTTCCCTACAGTACACAACGAACTCTGAGGGATGAACGTTATCTAGTCTGTGGTTAGAACACTGCAAGGTCTTTCACGAACACAGGCCTACAATGTACTCATAAATTATGCATGAGCATTCACCAGCTACATCTCCCGCATAATATGTATGTACAAAGTTCACCCCTGACGTCTTCCTCATGTCTAACAAAGACCAATACAAACCATACTGAGGGACGAGACACTTTAGGGTATAAATACACCACATCTTGCCATGGTAAGATAGAGGGAACTGATGGAGCAGGGTAAATAAAATAATTTTGTACCCCTTGGAAATTAATGACCTCTTAATAATTTAATAATACTAACTGTTTGAAAATGCATGTACTAACCAACAAATGCACCCTTTTTAGTAAACACTATATATGGGTAACATGCAAATTTGTGCAAAATCTAATCTATTTACAAATGTGAAGTTAATTAACTTTAGTATTATGATTGCGTACTAATTAGAGTGAAATTGCATGATTTATGTTACGTAGTAGATTTGTATTGTGGCAAAGAATGCAGATGGTAAGTAAAATGGCTTTAAATGCCGCTTCTGCTAGGTAACACCTAACACCGGTCTTTAGAATGGCGGATGGTAAACAGAAAGGCTTATTTTCTCTGTTTTAATTTTGGTTGTGTTTGTTCTTATGATAGTTCGTTCGGGCCTGTTAGGCCATGCTTCGAAAATGGCTGCTGGAGAGGATGAGATCACGTGAAACGGCTAAGATGGCCTCTGCGCAGAAGCAATAAAGAAAATCAAGTCACGTGAATGCGGCCTGTGCCCGGAGTGAGAGATGTCAAGGTCGAACTGACCTACAATAAAGAGTGTGCCAAAAGATTCAGCATGTATTCGTGGGAATGGATGGGAAAGAACCGAGTGACAATGGACGAACCAAATTGTGACCATCAAAGATCGCTACAAAATGAATGGACAAGTTGGACTGCTTTTGACCCCAGAGTCATGAGACTCATTGTATGTTTTACTGTCCCTAAACCAGTTTGAACAAGGAGGGCGATGAGGTGACCATCACCACCCCTCAAATGGACCAATTAGCGTGATTCTTGCCCCTAAGGATTGCAACTTTTTTGTGTAGTAAGCCAGAGAATAGGGTATAAGAGAGTCTGCTCTTATGTGGGGTGGGTCGCTGCTGTTGATGCTGCTGCTGCTGTTGGTGTTTTCCTGCCATGCCGCTTCCTTATTTTTCATTTTTCCACCTCGATACTGCGAAAGACTGTCATTTTTGGACTTTGAACTTGACTGGGGAAGGAACGAGATCGTTGCGGGAATTCTGCCCGGGAGGTGCGTCCGAGGAGGTTAGCAGGTCAGTCAGTCAGTTTGGGAGTTCTATTCTGTGATCTGCGGTTTATCTTCATGGTGAACCATTCCTGTCAGCGTCCTATGACCATGGGTAATGCATAAATTTCCATTTTTCATTAAACTTTTCTTAAATGTTTATTGATATATTAAATGTGTTTGATTAATAAGGAATTTCACCTATTTGATTGAAAATTTAGATAAAAATATATTCTAACTTAAAATGAGTCTGTGGTTCTTTAGAACATTATGATTTATAATGTTAAAAGGTTTTAATCGTGATTGAGCTGGTCTTAATCACCACCAACTTATTCTACTAGTTGGTCCATCGACCAAAGAGTGGAGTACCTTGATGTTTAGAACCGACAGGATCAAAGGTTACTGCATATAATGTATGAATTATTATTCTGTCAAATTTAACAAGGTATCCCGTTCGTCCAGCAGCATATTCTCCTTGGCGTGAAATCCAGTTATTGAATGAATGTATGTTATGCGGTGTCATGGGCCCCACCGACATAAGGTTTAATGGACAATAGGTTGCATAAATGTTTTTCCTGGATTAGTGTCCTAAGGAGAAATTTATATTAGCCGCGCTGGATCAGATTTCTTGGTAGCAGAGTTATGGTTTCTATAGATTAGTTTGGTGATTATTGATTATTGATTTATTGATTCTTTCATGTCTAACACTTTATGTTGAGTTTGTATTATGTTATGTGTAAGTCGAAATTTTGAAGCTTCCGGGAAGTAGGAAGTGGACACGTGTGGCAAGAGAAGTCACACGGAATTGTGCATTGTCTGATTTTCAAATTGGTGATAACACAGGATTGTGTTATGTTAGGGACATTTCATGTATGAAATTGCGATTGAGTGAAAAAGCAACAGGTTTTCTTGTGAAACTCTGGCCTTAATTCTCAGGAGCAGTATAGTCTCCACATGTGTTTTATCCCCAGAGAAACAGGTTCACCCCTTGCTTGAGAGAAGGGTAAGGTAGAGAGAAGTGCTACACTTATCGAACGAAACAGTATTCTTGCAAGTTAGAGAAAACTATTTCTTTTGTTTAGCGAAACAGACAATGGTAATGTGTTTTACGTCGTAACTAATACATTTTGTTGAGAAGGTAAGAAAAACGCCGATAATTTTTGTAAAGGAGGGGTCAGTAAAGACAGGAGTAGAACTGACGTCAACAGAGACCGTGCTGGTATTGGCCAGTTGTGGAAGAGCGAAGAGCTTCTTGATTGGTGCGCTAGTGTAAAGACGCGCTAGTATTGGTTAGTGTGAGGGTGACGTAAAGTTTTCGGATTGGTGCGTTGGTGTGAAACGCGCTGGGATAGGTCCGAATAGCAGAGCAGTAGAAAGAACAGAGTGGTGAAGAATTTCGTGTATTTGTTTTGAGAAAAAGAACAGTGCAACATGGCCTATTATGAGTATGGTAGAGAGAAACCGTCATGGTTTGCGAAGATTAAAAACTTTTTCAAGAAAGACAAGAAGGTTGTGACTAGGGAAGGAGAAGTACTTCCTCCGCCGAAAACGCCAGCATCTCATATGATGTTGAAATATGGCTATCATACTTATATTTGGTTGGAAAATTGGGCGAAATATACCCAAAGCGATGGAGTATTGGCATTTCCAGAAAATGGTTCGTTTAGCACAGCTGTACTTCGAAATTTGAGAGAAAAGATGATGAAACTTGAACCGAGACCTAGACCAACACAGTTCGAAGCTTTAGGTGAATGGGAAGATGAGATGTATGTAAGGGAAAGACACAGAGGTGCAAAGAATTATAGTTTAGTCCATGGAAGAGTATGGGGATTGAATCATGAAGACAGGATGAGAGGATGGTGGTATGCTAAAATGACGGATGGTTTGTTTCCTGTCAGAACAGTTGAAGAGGTTACAGGGAGAAAGTGTACAGAGAAAAAGAAGCATGCAGTAACAGAGAGATATGGGTATGGAGTTAGTGAGACAGAGGATGAGTTGCTGGAGGACATTTTAAATAAAAGACCCCTCCAGATCAACAGAATTCTGCGGTGGTGACTCCAAATGCACCGCTAATGGAAACTGTAAGAAATCAAAGCCCTGAACGAAATTATGAAATAAATAGGTCCTTTGATAAATTAGAAACTCCACAGAATGTGAAGCACGATAATGGTAATACAACTGAATTAGCCAGAACCACAAGAGAATTGACTGAAAAGATAAGAGAACTAACAAAGAATATGGAAGCAGTGACTGTGCCAGTGACGATAGGGCCAGTAATTCCGGTATTTGAAAATCAAAGAATAGATGAGCATTCCCTGACAATTCCATTGAACTCTAGTATGCAAAAAGTGAGAGAAGGGATAATTCCAGAAAATAGAGAGACAAGAGATTCTGTTGGTTCATGTAGGTCGAGTCCACCTACAAATTTGACAATTAATGAGAGTCAGATAAATAGGATTCATATGGGAACCGAGTCAGCAACTGAGACCCCAGAGAGAAGTGCAAATTGGGCAGAGATAAATAAAACCCCTGTGGGCCCCACTGCAGAAGAATTAAATGAGTGGGTGAGGAACTTACAGAAGAAAGATGTTGAACCACAACCTTTGGATGTGATTAGATTAAAAATAGATATGGAAGAGCTGATTCTAGGGACTATTGGTACAGATCGATTGAAGTCCTACCAAGATGACGAGTTAATGTTCATGTGTAAAAGCGTTACTTGGAGAGCTAGGAACTTGCATGAAAAATTGGAAGAAATAGCGAATGAATTAAGAGTAGAGTTTGGAAAAATCAGAGGATTGCAGAAACCGTACAGGGTAGACTTTAGTGAAAAGGATATAGAAAATCTGAACACTTCAGGACGATTAACACAGATAAAGGAACTGATTGTGTTATTGAGAAAATGGGGAGATGTGGACAGGTGGAGAAGCAGGTGGATAAGAAGAAAGGAGGGAACGACCGATAAAGCTTCATTGGCTTTTCCGGTAAAGGAGAAAGAACCGATAGTAATGGAATATCCAATGAGGGAAACTCCAGGAGGAAGCTATGTACATGTCCCATGGTCCAGACAAGATATATTGTCATTTACAAATGACTTTCCAAGACTGAGAGAGAAACCCGTAGAATGGTATAGACAGGTAGAAAGGTTTGTAAAGGTTTCAAAGGTGTTGTGGGAAGATTTGGATGGATTGTTTGAAATTGTTGTACCAGCAGATTTATGGACAGAATGTAAGATTACAATTGACTGGCCGAAGGAAGAATATCCTAGAGATGCAAAAACAGGAGCCCCAGGTTCAGAAGTAATGAGAAAATATGAACAAGCCATCACGTTTCTGAAAAATAAAATCCCACCAAAAGAAA
Organism: Calotriton arnoldi; assembly: GCA_963921515.1. Classification (NCBI taxonomy): domain Eukaryota; kingdom Metazoa; phylum Chordata; class Amphibia; order Caudata; family Salamandridae; genus Calotriton; species Calotriton arnoldi. Next base: position 1,227,359 of record CAWUFW010000396.1, read on the forward strand.
CGGACTGGGTAAAGATTGATAGAACAACTCAGGAGAGTAAGGAATCTGTACATGCCTACTATGAGAGACTGCTTTTGGTCTTTAAACAGTATAGTGGTTATGAGAACTTGAGTGAAAAAGACATGAGTCATTTTGTGTATAGATTTGTATATGGCTTGAAACCTGAAATAAGTGAAATGATTAAGCAGCATATGTTGTGTTGGCAGAATAGCACAGTAGATGAAGTATTAAGGTATGCAAAATATTGTAGTGACGCTATTGAGTGTAGACAGCGTAAACTCAAAGAAAAGGCGATGTGGGCACAAGTAAAGGTTGCAGAAAAACAAGAAGCTCAGATGAATAATCAGTCTAGTGATGCAGGGCAGACTAAATCCAAACCGAATATAGGTAAAGAAAAAGGTCAAATGAGTATAGAAGAGGCCAAAAAGAAATGGCTGTGTCACAATTGCGGAAAATTAGGACATTGGAGAAACGAGTGTAAATTTCCTCCAAAGGCTAATACAGAAAATCAACCATTAAATCCACAGGTGCAGAATGAGGTGAGTTACCAGCAGCTGCAACAGCCGCAGGTAGTTACTCAACAGTGTCAGGTGCCGCAACCACCTCTTCCAAAGAGTGTAAATCCTCAAAGATACAGTACAGAGGCAGGATTCTGCGGAGGAGAGCAGGTAACAAAATTGCCGCGCGCAGCTGCAGTGTCGCAGTATTGGTTACGGCAGGATGGAGATGAATCGGATGAAAGCTTATGACGGTGCCTAGGAGAGGAAGAAGAGTGCGTGCTTGGCGCAACTCTAGAGGTAGATCAGGTCCATTTGTGGATGGAAAAGTGAATGGTGAAAATGTTACATTCCTTGTGGACACTGGAGCTACCCGTTCTACTGTTAGATCAGTGGAAATTCCAAACCTTCCTTTCTCAGGAGAATATATCCAAGTTGTAGGTGTTTCAAACAGGCAAATTAAAACCCCTCTTACAAAACCAGTAGAGGTGAAAGTTGGACCATTCAAAGAGATGCATCATTTTGTGGTTTGTGATTGCAGTCCTGTAAATTTGTTAGGACGCGATCTACTTTGTAAAATGAATTGCACCATCTACTGTACCCCAGATGGTATTGCTTTCCAGACACCAGATGAGGATGTCCTGTATAAAATGACAATGGCAGAACTAGAACCAGGAGTGAATGACATGTTTCCTGTGTTTGATGCAGAGAAAATCCCTATTGAATTTAAAGGAATAGTCAGGTCTGATGTATGGGATTTCACAGGCGAAGATATTGGACTAATGAGAGGAGTTGATCCTGTAAAAATTACTGTAAGGGAAGGAACAAATTACCCAAATACTCCACAGTACAAATTAACGCCAGAAATTATTGAAGGAATAACACCTGTAGTTAATAAGATGATTGAAGAAGGAATTTTGAGAGAAATAATGAGTAGCCCATGTAATTCTCCTATAATGGGATTGAAAAAGCCGAATGGAACATATAGGATAGTGCAAGACTTGAGAAAGGTAAATAAGATTGTTATTCCTTGCTGCCCAATTGTGCCAAACCCCGCTGTAATACTGTATCAGATTCCACATGATGCAGAATGGTACACAGTTATTGATTTGTGCCATGCATTCTTTTCTATTCCATTGCACCCTGACAGCCAGCCATTATTTGCGTTCCGGTTCGGAGAGCGTATTTTGGCATGGTGCCGAATTCCTCAAGGGTATACTGAAAGCCCCTCAATCTTTAATCAGATCCTAAAGAAATCATTGGAAGATTTAAAAATGCCTGAAAAATCTGTGATGGTCCAGTATATTGATGACCTATTGGTGGCATCAAAGACCAAAGAAGCATGTGTTACGGACACAATTGCTTTATTAAATCATTTGGCAGAAAGAGGACACAAGGTGTCTCCGTCAAAACTGCAATTTTGTCATCAGGAGGTACAGTATCTAGGTCATAAGATTGAGAAAGGGATGCGAAAGGTGACGACAGAAAGAATAAGGATTATCCAAGGAATGAGAGCCCCAATGACGCAGAGAGAGGTGAGAATGTTTCTTGGAATGGTTGGTTATTGTCGACAATGGATAAGTGGATTTTCATTAATTGCTAAACCTTTACATCGATTGACAAAGAGGGATGTCAAAGATCCGATTGAGTTGGATGAGGAGGAAATGAAGGCTTTGATGGAACTGAAAACAAGTTTGTGTGAGGCACCAGCATTGGGAATGCCTGATTATGAAAAAGAATTTGAGCTGTATTGTAGTGAGAGAGACGGATGTGCACTTTCAGTATTAGTGCAAAGGCATGGAAAAATGAGAAGACCAATTGCTTATTTTTCAGCTGTCCTAGACCCGGTAGCAAAGGCGTTGCCTGGATGTCTGAAAGCAGTAGCTGCTACTTGTGTGAGTCTGGAACAGAGCGAAGGCATTGTGATGGGATATCCTCTGAGAGTATATCTCCCACACTCCGTTGAAATCCTTCTGACTCGAACAAAAACCCAATTTATGACACATAGTCGACTGACTAGGTATGAAAAAGTGATTTTGGGTGCAGACAATGTAACCATTGTAAGATGCACGAGTGTGAATCCCTCAACTTCATTGCCAGATGAAGTAAATGTAGAAGTCAAAGATGATGTTGATCATAAGTGTTTGGATGTGCTTGAATTTTGTACAAAGCCTCGCCCAGATATCAGAGATGAACCATTAAAAGAATCAGATCATGTGATGTTTGTGGACGGATCATGCCTGAGAACAAGTGAAGGAGTTTTATGTGCTGCGTATGCTGTGTGTACGGTGGCAACCATAATGGAAGCATCCTGTTTGAGAGGAATACGTTCAGCCCAAGTGGCTGAATTGATTGCTCTGATTCGAGCATGCAAACTGGGAAAGAACTTCCGAATTACGGTGATCACGGATAGCCAGTATGGCTTCGGAGTGGTCCACGATTTTGGACAGATCTGGTCCCAGAGGGGATTCCTGACTTCTGCAGGATCTCCTATTAGGAATGGTGAGTTTGTGAAGAAATTGCTTGAGACAGAATTGACTTTTTCAAGTGGCAACTAAAGAATAGCTGATTTTTAACATTTTTTAAACATTTTTATTGTCCTTTTAAAACCATGTTTTTAGCTGTTTTTAAGAAAGAATTTTAAATTGTCCAGATTTTAAGTATGGTCATTGTCATACAATTCGAAAGTGGAGTGGGTGTTACGTTTCGTATAGAGGCTCTAATATAGACGCGTTCATATATGTCGTATATGGTCATATTTGCATATGCCCTATTATGGTCATGCTCGTAGATGCCCTAATATGGTCATGATCGTCTGTGCCCTATTATGGTCATGATCTTCTATGCCCTAATATAGGCATGATCTTTCACCTACATTAGTTCCCTACAGTACACAACGAACTCTGAGGGATGAACGTTATCTAGTCTGTGGTTAGAACACTGCAAGGTCTTTCACGAACACAGGCCTACAATGTACTCATAAATTATGCATGAGCATTCACTAGCTACATCTCCCGCAAAATATGTATGTACAAAGTTCACCCCTGACGTCTTCCTCATGTCTAACAAAGACCAATACAAACCATACTGAGGGACGAGACACTTTAGGGTATAAATACACCACATCTTGCCATGGTAAGATAGAGGGAACTGATGGAGCAGGGTAATCAAAATAATTTTGTACCCCTTGGAAATTGATGACCTCTTAATAATTTAATAATACTAACTGTTTGAAAATGCATGTACTAACCAACAAATGCACCCTTTTTAGTAAACACTATATATGGGTAACATGCAAATTTGTGCAAAATCTAATCTATTTACAAATGTGAAGTTAATTAACTTTAGTATTATGATTGCGTACTAATTAGAGTGAAATTGCATGATTTATGTTACGTAGTAGATTTGTATTGTGGCAAAGAATGCAGATGGTAAGTAAAATGGCTTTAAATGCCACTTCTGCTAGGTAACACCTAACATCGGTCTTTAGAATGGCGGGTGGTAAACAGAAAGGCTTATTTTCTCTGTTTTAATTTTGGTTGTGTTTGTTCTTATGATAGTTCGTTCGGGCCTGTTAGGCCATGCTTCGAAAATAGCTGCTGGAGAGGATGAGATCACGTGAAACGGCTAAGATGGCCTCTGCGCAGAAGCAATAAAGAAAATCAAGTCACGTGAATGCGGCCTGTGCCCGGAGTGAGAGATGTCAAGGTCGAACTGACCTACAATAAAGAGTGTGCCAAAAGATTCAGCATGTATTCGTGGGAATGGATGGGAAAGAACCGAGTGACAATGGACGAACCAAATTGTGACCATCAAAGATCGCTACAAAATGAATGGACAAGTTGGACTGCTTTTGACCCCAGAGTCATGAGACTCATTGTATGTTTTACTGTCCCTAAACCAGTTTAAACAAGGAGGGCGATGAGGTAACCATCACCACCCCTCAAATGGACCAATTAGCGTGATTCTTGCCCCTAAAGATTGCAACTTTTTTGTGTAGTAAGCCAGAGAATAGGGTATAAGAGAGTCTGCTCTTATGTGGGGTGGGTCGCTGCTGTTGATGCTGCTGCTGTTGGTGTTTTCCTGCCATGCCGCTTCCTTATTTTTCCACCTCGATACTGCGAAAGACTCTGTCATTTTTGGACTTTGAACTTGACTGGGGAAGGAACGAGATCGTGGCGGGAATTCTGCCCGGGAGGTGCGTCCGAGGAGGTTAGCGGGACAGTCAGTCAGTTTGGGAGTTCTATTCTGTGATCTGCGGTTTATCTTCTTTGGTGAACCATTCCTGTCAGCGTCCTATGACAATGGGTAATGCATAAATTTCCATTTTTCATTAAACTTTTCTTAAATGTTTATTGATATATTAAATGTGTTTGATTAATAAAGAATTTCACCTATTTGATTGAAAATTTAGATAAAAATATATTCTATCTTAAAATGAGTCTGTGGTTCTTTAGAACATTATGATTTATAATGTTAAAAGGTTTTAATCATGATTGAGCTGGTCTTAATCACCATCAACTTATTCTACTAGTTGGTCCATCGACCAAAGAGCGGAGTACCTTGATGTTTAGAACCGACAGGATCAAAGGTTAATGCATATAATGTATGAATTATTATTCTGTCAAATTTAACAAGGTATCCCGTTCGTCCAGCAGCATATTCTCCTTGGCGTGAAATCCAGTGATTGAATGAATGTATGTTATGCGGTGTCATGGGCCCCACCGACATAAGGTTTAATGGACAATAGGTTGCATAAATGTTTTTCCTGGATTAGTGTCCTAAGGAGGAATTTATATTAGCCGTGCTGGATCATATTTCTTGGTAGCAGAGTTATGGTTTCTATAGATTAGTTTGGTGATTATTGATTATTGATTTATTGATTCTTTCATGTCTAACACTTTATGTCGAGTTTGTATTATGTTATGTGTAAGTCGAAATTTTGAAGCTTCCGGGAAGTAGGAAGTGGACACGTGTGGCAAGAGAAGTCACACGGAATTGTGCATTGTCTGATTTTCAAATTGGTGATAACACAGGATTGTGTTATGTTAGGGACATTTTATGTATGAAATTGCGATTGAATGAAAAAGCAACAGGTTTTCTTGTGAAACTCTGGCCTTAATTCTCAGGAGCAGTATAGTCTCCACATGTGTTTTATCCCCAGAGAAACAGGTTCACCCCTTGCTTGAGAGAAAGGTAAGGTAGAGAGAAGTGCTACACTTATCGAACGAAACAGTATTCTTGCAAGTTAGAGCAAACTATTTCTTTTGTTTAGCGAAACAGACAATGGTAATGTGTTTTACGTCGTAACTAATAAATTTTGTTGAGAAAGGTAAGAAAAACGCCGATAATTTTTGTAAAGGAGGGGTCAGTAAAGACAGGAGTAGAACTGACGTCAACAGAGACTGCGCTGGTATTGGCCAGTTGTGGAAGAGCGAAGAGCTTCTTGATTGGTGCGCTAGTGTAAAGACGAGCTGGTATTGGTTAGTGTGAGAGTGACGTAAAGTTTTCGGATTGGTGCGTTGGTGTGAAATGCGCTGGGATAGGTCCGAATAGCAGAGCAGTAGAAAGAACAGAGTGGTGAAGAATTTCGTGTATTTGTTTTGAGAAAAAGAACAGTGCAACATGGCCTATTATGAGTATGGTAGAGAGAAACCGTCATGGTTTGCGAAGATTAACAACTTTTTCAAGAAAGACAAGAAGGTTGTGACTAGGGAAGGGGAAGTACTTCCTCCGCCGAAAACGCCAGCCTCTCATATGATGTTGAAATATGGCTATCATACCTGTATTTGGTTGGAAAATTGGGCGAAATATACCCAAAGCGATGGAGTATTGGCATTTCCAGAAAATGGTTCGTTTAGCACAGCTGTACTTCGAAATTTGAGAGAAAAGATGATGAAACTTGAACCGAGACCTAGACCAACACAGTTCAAAGCTTTAGGTGAATGGGAAGATGAGATGTATGTAAGGGAAAGACACAGAGGTGCAAAGAATTATAGTTTAGTCCATGGAAGAGTATGGGGATTGAATCATGAAGACAGGATGCGACGATGGCGGTATGCTAACATGACGGATGGTTTGTTTCCTGTCAGAACAGTTGAAGAGGTTACAGGGAGAAAGTGTACGGAGAAAAAGAAGCATGCAGTAACAGAGAGATATGGGTATGGAGTTAGCGACACAGAGGATGAGTTGCTGGAGGACATTTTAAATACAAGACCCCCTCCATATCAACAGAATTCTGCGGTGGTGACTCCAAATGCACCGCTAATGGAAACTGTAAGAGATCAAAGCCCTGAACGAAATTATGAAATAAATAGGTCCTTTGATAAATTAGAAACTTCACAGAATGTGAAGCACGATAATGGTAAAACAACTGAATTAGCCAGAACTACAAGAGAATTGACTGAAAAGATAAGAGAACTAACAAAGAATATGGAAGCAGTGACTGTGCCAGTGACGACAGGGCCAGTAATTCCGGTATTTGAAAATCAAAGAATAGATGAGCATTCCCTGACAATTCCATTGAACTCTAGTATGCAAAAAGTGAGAGAAGGAATAATTCCAGAAAATAGAGAGACAAGAGATTCTGTTGGTTCATGTAGGTCGAGTCCACCTACAAATCTGACAATTAATGAGAGTCAGATAAATAGGATTCCTATGGGAACCGAGTCAGCAACTGAGACCCCAGAGAGAAGTGCAAATTGGGCAGAGATAAATAAAACCCCTGTGGGCCCGACTGCAGAAGAATTAAATGAGTGGGTGAGGAACTTACAGAAGAAAGATGCTGAACCACAACCTTTGGATGTGATCAGATTAAAAATAGATATGGAAGAGTTGATTCTAGGGACTATTGGTACAGATCGATTGAAGTCCTACCAAGATGACGAGTTAATGTTCATGTGTAAAAGCGTTACTTGGAGAGCTAGGAACTTGCATGAAAAATTGGAAGAAATAGCGAATGAACTAGGAGTAGAGTTTGGAAAAATCAGAGGATTGCAGAAACCGTACAGGGTAGACTTTAGTGAAAAGGATATAGAAAATCTGAACACTTCAGGACGATTAACACAGATAAAGGAACTGATTGTGTTATTGAGAAAATGGGGAGATGTGGACAGGTGGAGAAGCAGGTGGATAAGAAGAAAGGAGGGAACGACCGATAAAGCTTCATTGGCTTTTCCGGTAAAGGAGAAAGAACCGATAGTAATGGAATATCCAATGAGGGAAACTCCAGGAGGAAGCTATGTACATGTCCCATGGTCCAGACAAGATATATTGTCATTTACAAATGACTTTCCAAGACTGAGAGAGAAACCCGTAGAATGGTATAGACAGGTAGAAAGGTTTGTAAAGGTTTCAAAGGTGTTGTGGGAAGATTTGGATGGATTGTTTGAAATTGTTGTACCAGCAGATTTATGGACAGAATGTAAGATTACAATTGACTGGCCGAAGGAAGAATATCCTAGAGATGCAAAAACTGGAGCCCCAGGTTCAGAAGTAATGAGAAAATATGAACAAGCCATCACGTTTCTGAAAAATAAAATCCCACCAAAAGAAACGGACTGGGTAAAGATTGATAGAACAACTCAGGAGAGTAAGGAATCTGTACATGCCTACTATGAGAGACTGCTTTTGGTCTTTAAACAGTATAGTGGTTATGAGAACTTGAGTGAAAAAGACATGAGTCATTTTGTGTATAGATTTGTATATGGCTTGAAACCTGAAATAAGTGAAATGATTAAGCAGCATATGTTGTGTTGGCAGAATAGCACAGTAGATGAAGTATTAAGGTATGCAAAATATTGTAGTGACGATATTGAGTGTAGACAGCGTAAACTCAAAGAAAAGGCGATGTGGGCACAAGTAAAGGTTGCAGAAAAACAAGAAGCTCAGATGAATAATCAGTCTAGTGATGCAGGGCAGACTAAATCCAAACCGAATATAGGTAAAGGAAAAGGTCAAATGAGTATAGAAGAGGCCAAAAAGAAATGGGCGTGTCACAATTGCGGAAAATTAGGACATTGGAGAAACGAGTGTAAGTTTCCTCCAAAGGCTAATACAGAAAATCAACCATTAAATCCACAGGTGCAGAATGAGGTGAGTTACCAGCAGCTGCAACAGCCGCAGGTAGTTACTCAACAGTGTCAGGTGCCGCAACCACCTCTTCCAAAGAGTGTAAATCCTCAGAGATACAGTACAGAGGCAGGATTCTACGGAGGAGAGCAGGTAACAAAATTGCCGCGCGCAGCTGCAGTGTCGCAGTATTGGTTACGGCAGGATGGAGATGAATCGGATGAAAGCTTATGACGGTGCCTAGGAGAGGAAGAAGAGTGCGTGCTTGGCGCAACTCTAGAGGTAGATCAGTCAGGTCCATTTGTGGATGGAAAAGTGAATGGTGTAAATGTTACATTCCTTGTGGACACTGGAGCTACCCGTTCTACTGTTAGATCAGTGGAAATTCCAAACCTTCCTTTCTCAGGAGAATATATCCAAGTTGTAGGTGTTTCAAACAGGCAGATTAAAACCCCTCTTACAAAACCAGTAGAGGTGAAAGTTGGACCATTCAAAGAGATGCATCGTTTTGTGGTTTGTGATTGCAGTCCTGTAAATTTGTTAGGACGCGATCTACTTTGTAAAATGAATTGCACCATCTACTGTACCCCAGATGGTATTGCTTTCCAGACACCAGATGAGGATGTCCTGTATAAAATGACAATGGCAGAACTAGAACCAGGAGTGAATGACATGTTTCCTGTGTTTGATGCAGAGAAAATCCCTATTGAATTGAAAGGAATAGTCAGGTCTGATGTATGGGATTTCACAGGCGAAGATATTGGACTAATGAGAGGAGTTGATCCTGTAAAAATTACTGTAAGGGAAGGAACAAATTACCCAAATACTCCACAGTACAAATTAACGCCAGAAATTATTGAAGGAATAACACCTGTAGTTAATAAGATGATTGAACAAGGAATTTTGAGAGAAATAATGAGTAGCCCATGTAATTCTCCTATAATGGGATTGAAAAAGCCGAATGGAACATATAGGATAGTGCAAGACTTGAGAAAGGTAAATAAGATTGTTATTCCTTGCTGCCCAATTGTGCCAAACCCCGCTGTAATACTGTATCAGATTCCACATGATGCAGAATGGTACACAGTTATTGATTTGTGCCATGCATTCTTTTCTATTCCATTGCACCCTGACAGCCAGCCATTATTTGCGTTCCGGTTCGGAGAGCGTATTTTGGCATGGTGCCGAATTCCTCAAGGGTATACTGAAAGCCCCTCAATCTTTAATCAGATCCTAAAGAAATCATTGGAAGATTTAAAAATGCCTGAAAAATCTGTGATGGTCCAGTATATTGATGACCTATTGGTGGCATCAAAGACCAAAGAAGCATGTGTTACGGACACAATTGCTTTATTAAATCATTTGGCAGAAGGAGGACACAAGGTGTCTCCGTCAAAACTGCAATTTTGTCAACAGGAGGTACAGTATCTAGGTCATAAGATTGAGAAAGGGATGCGAAAGGTGACGACAGAAAGAATAAGGATTATCCAAGGAATGAGAGCCCCAATGACGCAGAGAGAGGTGAGAATGTTTCTTGGAATGGTTGGTTATTGTCGACAGTGGATAAGTGGATTTTCATTAATTGCGAAACCTTTACAGCGATTGACAAAGAGGGATGTCAAAGATCCGATTGAGTTGGATGAGGAGGAAATGAAGGCTTTCAAGGAACTGAAAACAAGTTTGTGTGAGGCACCAGCATTGGGAATGCCTGATTATGAAAAAGAATTTGAGCTGTATTGTAGTGAGAGAGACGGATGTGCACTTTCAGTATTAGTGCAAAGGCATGGAAAAATGAGAAGACCAATCGCCTATTTTTCAGCTGTCCTAGACCCGGTAGCAAAGGCGTTGCCTGGATGTCTGAAAGCAGTAGCTGCTACTTGTGTGAGTCTGGAACAGAGCGAAGGCATTGTGATGGGATATCCTCTGAGAGTATATGTCCCACACTCCGTTGAAATCCTTCTGACTCGAACAAAAACCCAATTCATGACACATAGTCGGCTGACTAGGTATGAAAAAGTGATTTTGGGTGCAGACAATGTAACCATTGTAAGATGCACGAGTGTGAATCCCTCAACTTCATTGCCAGATGAAGTAAATGTAGAAGTCAAAGATGATGTTGATCATAAGTGTTTGGATGTGCTTGAATTTTGTACAAAGCCTCGCCCAGATATCAGAGATGAACCATTAAAAGAATCAGATTATGTGATGTTTGTGGACGGATCATGCCTGAGAGCAAGTGAAGGAGTTTTAAGTGCTGCGTATGCTGTGTGTACGGTGGCAACCATAATGGAAGCATCCTGTTTGAGAGGAATACGTTCAGCCCAAGTGGCTGAACTGATTGCTCTGATTCGAGCATGCAAACTGGGAAAGAACTTCCGAATTACGGTGATCACGGATAGCCAGTATGGCTTCGGAGTGGTCCACGATTTTGGACAGACATGGTCCCAGAGGGGATTCCTGACTTCTGCAGGATCTCCTATTAGGAATGGTGAGTTTGTGAAGAAATTGCTTGAGGCGATACAGCTACCTAAACAGATTGCAGTGGTAAAATGCGCTGCACACAAAAATGGAACCGATTATATTGCAGTGGGTAACAAATTCGCTGATGAATTAGCTCAATATTGTGCCAGAAACATGGTCTCACTGAATAGGAGAAGGGAAAAAGAGAATGTTTCATGTCCCTTGCTGTTTACTAACACAGTTGAAACCTGGGATGAGGTAAAACAATTGCAGGAAGAAGCAGATGAAGAGGAGAAAGATGGTTGGATAAAAGCAGGCTGCAGACAAAGAGAGGAAGATGAAGTCTGGGTTTATAGAGATGAAAGACCAGTTATGCCTGATAGCATGATCTCTAATATGGCACGGATGTACCATGGGCAGGCACACATTGGTAGGGATGCCATGATCAGACTTTTCAGACAGACCTGGTACAACCCAAAATTTAGGGCTATAGCTGAAAGCCTTTGTCAAAGATGTCTTACATGCCAACAAATAAATCCTGGAAGGAAGACTGTAGTGAGTTTGGGAACAATAGGACGTGAAGGAGGTCCTTTTACCAGAATGCAACTAGATTTTATTGAAATGCCCCCAAGCAATAGATTGAGATATGTCCTTGTGGTCGTTTGTTTGTTTTCTCGTTGGGTGGAAGCCTATCCGACAAGAAGGAATGATGGAGTTACTGTGGCTAAGCTCCTACTGAGAGAATTCATTCCTAGATATGGCTTTCCAGTAACGATCGAAACAGATAGAGGAACACATTTCCAGAATGAAATAATCCAACTGATATGTGAAGCACTTGACATTCAACAAAAACTGCACTGTGCCTACAGACCAGAGGCTTCTGGAGTGGTAGAGCAAGTAAATGGAACAATAAAGAATAGGTTAGGGAAAATGTGTCAAGCAACAGGACTCAAATGGCCCGATGCCCTGCCATTGGTGCTGATGAGCATCAGAAGCATACCTGACAGAAAAACAGGTCTGAGTCCTCATGAAATAATCATGGGACGAGCAATGAGACAAGCACATGTACCTGTCAACAAACTGCTGACTATAACTGATGATCTCGTATTGGACTATTGCAAAGGATTGGCTGATGTGGTGCATTCTGTGTTTCATCAGGTTGGACCGGATGCGACCACTCTTGAAAGAAAACCAGCTCATGATTTGAGTCCAGGAGACTGGGTCCGCATTAAAGTCCACGGAAGAAGAAACTGCTTGGTTCCTCGCTGGGATAAGCCACGTCAAGTGATCCTGGTGACAACAACTGCTGTAAAGTGTGCAGGTGTGAAAAATTGGGTTCATGCCAGTCATACCATCAGAGTTCCAGATCCTGAAGCTCGACCTGTGAGTCGACATCTGGAAATATCAGATACCAGCTCTGCATCTGAAGCAGAAGCTGAAACAAACAGAGTTCCAGATCTTGAAGCTCGACCTGTAAGTCGACATCTGGAAGAATCAGGTACCAGTTTGACAACTGAAGAAGAAACTGAAACGATCAGAGTTCCAGATCTTGAAGCTCGACCTGTAAGTCGACATCTGGAAATATCGGATACCAGTTCGGCATCTGAAACAGACCAACCTGAATCTGGTGAAAGACAAAAGGAAAAATCAGGAAACAAAAGAACTGATATTGAAACCGGAGAAACCGAACCAAGAGACAGCGACAGTGAACAGCCAAGTACAAGTTTTGGGAAAATTCCTCCAGAGATCGTTGAGGTAACTGAAGAAAATTTAGATTCAGATAGAGAGATTGGGGAAAGTGCGGAAGAAAAACGAGGAGTAGTAGGGTCAGAACTACAAACAGAAGAAACACAGGGAAATTTAGATTCAGACAGAGAGATTGGGGAAAGTGCGGAAGACAAACGAGGAGGGTTAGAATCAAATTTTCAAACAGAAGAATCACAAGAAGATTCGGATTCAGACAAAGAAACTGAGATCATAAAGTTCAAAGTTAGAGGAAGTGAAGTGAGGTCTGAGACAGAATCTGAAGAAAGTGAAGAAGAAAGAAAGCAAAGAATAGGACCAAGAAAGAGAACTTGGAGAACAGAACGAGAAGAAAAAGAAAGCGAACTGAAAAGGCCAAGAAAAGGAGACAATTGGCCCAACGAAATTAAAAGACTGAGATATAAAATAATAAATTTGAACAAAGATAATGCGGAACAAGTAAATGAAATAACAAGTCAGAAAGGACAAAGAAAACCAAGTGAAAGACAGTTGCAGAGACCAAAAAGAGTGAAGAGACCTAACTTGAAATATAAGTCACCTGAATGGCTATACATAGCATTGACCGACATTAAAGAAGTGGATAGCAGTCACGAAATCCCAGACAAAGACTGTGAACAAATGGGTGAGAGTGAATTGCACCAAACCTGAAAGACAAAGAAAGAAAACCGGACTGGACACCTAAACTGAAAAGACAAGAAAAGTTCAGAAAAGAACTGATGAGAGCACCAAAAGAGACTGATTAAAGGGTAGAGTGGCTGAAAAGTCATTCAGAGGTGTGGAAACACATTTCTGTACATATATATATATAGCTAGATAGTATTACAACATGGTAGACACTGAGAATAGAAGATCTAGATGTGAGTTTTTACGTAGATGGTGTAGAATGTGTTTTTATTGTACAGGTTTGCTAATGCTTATCTGGTTTATTTTAGCAATAATAATTCCACTTAGGTTAGTTGTAGAAAATACATCTGTAATAGTGAATGACACGAATAATGACAAGAAAGCTAACATAAAGAACACTGCAACATTAGTAGATAGTACTGATTTTCATAGGGATAAGTCAATAACTGATTTCTCCAAGAATGTCTTCACGAAACTTTTATACGAATATGTGGAGACAATGGATGTGAGAGATTGTTATGTCTGTATGCAGTTACCTGCGTCTGTAACAGAAGGTGTGACATATCATCACCTTCCTTTGACGTATGGGATAACTTGTAGCGTTTTAGCTAGCCTATTTTATAAAACAGGTAGATTAGAATATTACTACACTGACATAGATGCTGTTTTTGCTAAAGTTCCCGTAATCCCTGAATTAAATAAGGTAAAAGTTGCAAAGGTTTTTGGAGAGTTTTTCTTAGAAAATAAAGAATTAACATTAGAGTATACATTTAGACACAATCTTACTTGTGAGTTAAAGAAAGAAGAAAAGATTTTCTTGGACATGGTAGAGGACAGAAGAGTTAAGTTTCAAAGAAAGGTAGCAGGAGAAAAGACAAAAACCCCACCTTGGGCGTTTGAAGAGAGAAGTTACGACAAAGGTGAAACAAATGCAGCTATGGTTCTGGATTGGCCCCAACAGGGAAAATTGTGTATTAGTAGAGGTAACACTATGTATGATAACTATTTCGTGGGTTCTAGTGAGTGCCGAGATACATACAAAATTCTAGGGGGATGGGGATTTAAAGGAGGAAAAGATCCAGTATTTCCAGGGATCTATTATATTTGCGGAAATAGAGCTTATTATAGGTTGCCGGACCATTGGTATGGAACATGTTATCTAGGCCTGGTCTTTCCGAAACATTTTCATGTGGAAAGAGGAACAAAAGGAATTCACGAGATAGGTAAAACATTAACACGTAGGAGGAGGGAAAGCTTCTCAGAAATAGTAGGTGATATTTTTGGAGCATTGATACCAGCGTTGGGTATATCTTTGAATGCATACAAGATTCGGAAGTTGTCTACAGTAGTAGATCGTTTATCAACGAATACTGCTGGAGGGTTCTTGATGGTAAATACCGAAATGGTTGCCATGAGAGCTATGGTAATGCAAAATCGACTTGCCCTTGACATTCTTTTGGCAAAAGAGGGTGGAGTCTGTGGAATGCTGAAGGTACAACATTGTTGCACTTACATTCCGGACAAAAGTGAGAATATACAGAAGTATATAAAGAACATTACTGATTTGCACAAAGAAATTGCCCCACTGGAGGTTGAAGGTGTTTGGGAGAGACTTGGTAAGAGTTTTTCCTCAATGAAGAAATGGTTCACAGAAATAGGTAGTTCTCTTATTGGGAAAATACTAATACCAGTCACAGTGATAATAATAGTAATGCTATTATTGAGATTAGCATATGTGTGTATTAAAAGAAGAAAAAGACAAAATAGAGTAAAAAGAGAAAATGAGAAAAATAAAGAAAGAGAAAGGGAGATGGGAGAGATAGAATTGGAAGAGTTAAAAGAGAACATGTACAAACGGTCTAAAAGACAAGATGAGAAAAACACAGTTGTATAAACTAACAAAAAGCAAGTGGACAAGAAACATTTATCTGATAAATTGTAGGGATAGGTTTTTGTGGTGATGTTAAAAATCACCAAAGGGGGAATTGATGGAGCAGGGTAAACAAAATAATTTTGTACCCCTTGGAAATTAATGACCTCTTAATAATTTAATAATACTAACTGTTTGAAAATGCATGTACTAACCAACAAATGCACCCTTTTTAGTAAACACTATATATGGGTAACATGCAGATTTGTGCAAAATCTAATCTATTTACAAATGTGAAGTTAATTAACTTTAGTATTATGATTGCGTACTAATTAGAGTGAAATTGCATGATTTATGTTACGTAGTAGATTTGTATTGTGGCAAAGAATGCAGATGGTAAGTAAAATGGCTTTAAATGTCGCTTCTGCTAGGTAACACCTAACACGGGTCTTTAGAATGGCGGGTGGTAAACAGAAAGGCTTATTTTCTCTGTTTTAATTTTGGTTGTGTTTGTTCTTATGATAGTTCGTTCGGGCCTGTTAGGCCATGCTTCGAAAATGGCTGCTGGAGAGGATGAGATCACGTGAAACGGCTAAGATGGCCTCTGCGCAGAAGCAATAAAGAAAATCAAGTCACGTGAATGCGGCCTGTGCCCGGAGTGAGAAATGTCAAGGTCGAACTGACCTACAATAAAGAGTGTGCCAAAAAGATTCAGCATGTATTCGTGGGAATGGATGGGAAAGAACCGAGTGACAATGGAGGAACCAAATTGTGACCATCAAAGATCGCTACAAAATGAATGGACAAGTTGGACTGCTTTTGACCCCAGAGTCATGAGACTCATTGTATGTTTTACTGTCCCTAAACCAGTTTGAACAAGGAGGGCGATGAGGTGACCATCACCACCCCTCAAATGGACCAATTAGCGTGATTCTTGCCCCTAAGGATTGCAACTTTTTGTGTAGTAAGCCAGAGAATAGGGTATAAGAGAGTCTGCTCTTATGTGGGGTGGGTCGCTGCTGTTGATGCTGCTGCTGCTGCTGTTGGTGTTTTCCTGCCATGCCGCTTCCTTACTTTTCATTTTTCCACCTCGATACTGCGAAAGACTGTCATTTTTGGACTTTGAACTTGACTGGGGAAGGAACGAGATCGTTGCAGGAATTCTGCCCGGGAGGTGCGTCCGAGGAGGTTAGCGGGACAGTCAGTCAGTTTGGGAGTTCTATTCTGTGATCTGCGGTTTATCTTCTTTGGTGAACCATTCCTGTCAGCGTCCTATGACCAGGGGTAATGCATAAATTTCCATTTTTCATTAAACTTTTCTTAAATGTTTATTGATATATTAAATGTGTTTGATTAATAAAGAATTTCACCTATTTGATTGAAAATTTAGATAAAAATATATTCTAACTTAAAATGAGTCTGTGGTTCTTTAGTTCATTTATGATTTATAATGTTAAAAGGTTTTAATCGTGATTGAGCTGGTCTTAATCACCATCAACTTATTCTACTAGTTGGTCCATCGACCAACGAGCGGAGTACCTTGATGTTTAGAACCGACAGGATCAAAGGTTAATGCATATAATGTATGAATTATTATTCTGTCAAATTTAACAAGGTATCCCGTTCGTCCAGCAGCACATTCTCCTTGGTGTGAAATCCAGTGATTGAATGAATGTATGTTATGCGGTGTCATGGGCCCCACCGACATAAGGTTTAATGGACAATAGGTTGCATAAATGTTTTTCCTGGATTAGTGTCCTAAGGAGAAATTTATATTAGCCGCGCTGGATCAGAACCGAGACTTCCATGCTGACACACTGACCAGAGACGCTGAGGCTCCTGCATGCAGTCGGTCCAGCTGACAGCGGTCTAACACAGCCCTTGCGGGGTGTCCAACTCGAGACCAGGACGGGGTCCCACACTCTCTCTATTCAGGTATGGGGGTTCGACTAAATCCTAGAGGGATTCTTGGCTCTTAGGCTTTTAGACCTACACACATGCTAGGTACACTCCGGCACATCTAGTTAGGCATCGTAGGAGTACGCACATTTTCATAATGCTTTTTATATTCATGTATGTATTCATGATTATTGCAATATGGTAGAACTATTCTATCCCTTCACTTTTATCGTACTGCTGATAATATATCTCTGCTATTGTCTGCTGGTTGCTGCAGCACATATATTTTACACTAGAATAACAACTGTTCAATAAATACTTATTGAAACGCCCAGACTGTTTATTCTGTGTAACTCTCTGAGACAAACCGAATAAGTAAGCACGAGTGACTGGAGCGAAAAGTAGTAAATTGTTTCCACGATTCTGAGGAACCAGGGTTGTCATGGTCTAAGGTTGCCAGGAACTAATCTCTCCCCGATAAGAGGAGATTCTAGTGGCACTGCGAGCTAGCTAATGCAAAACTAGGCTAACATATACGGTGGGGGTGCACGGAGTCAGTCTGCCACCAAGCCCGCAGTATATGTTATCCAAACATGCAGGTCCTGCAGGGGTACTATAGGAACTACACGACAGTAATTGATACATAATTCTGAAATAATTTGAATGGTTGAACTTTTTTAATGATAACAAAACGGTTACAATCATGAAATAAACAGCACATCATGTGTAAATCAGGAACAAATTCTCTTTGTTAGTGCTTGAAAAGTAATCAGATACTCATTTTCAAATAATTTTCAAATCATCAGAAATAAACTAGTCAAGTGAAGTCATGAAATACTCATTTCAAAGTCATCCTAAAATTATCAGGGCGATCTCAGCTTCTGAAGTAATCAGATGGTCCTTTTCAAGTCATCCTCAAATCATCAGGGAAAATTGCTGATGACTTCAAGAGCTGGAGGATGTCGGATGACGAGAAAATGTCTTCTAACGTAGCTGGACGATCATCCGATGACTCTGGGATGACTTCTAAAGTAATCCTGTTTGACCTTGGATTGTTCCAATTGCCTGCTGTATTTTATCAGTAAAGAAGGAGAAGCATAATCCTCGCCTCCGTGACCTTAATAGAATTGAAATGTCTTGAAGCATTAACTAGAACATGTTTAATTAACTTCTGTTTTTCTTAAATCTCCCTCCAAGGCATACCCCAAAATATGAGGTATGCCTTGGGGGAGGAAGTGGTCTCACGGTTCGAGCCTCGGGGTCGACGCCACATCATGTGATTCTGGGCAAATCACTTAATCTCCCCGATCCAGCTAAAAAAATGAATGTGTCCTTGTGTAACGTAACTGGCGCTCATGTAAAGCGCTCTGTTATATCCTATATATTGTATTTACATGTAAACCAGCCTGGGTCCTCCTAGCTGCTCAGCTAGAGTGTGAGTTGGTTACGGAATGTTGGTGTGTCTGTGATGCGCGGAATGCCTGGGTGCCTGAGTGGATGAGTGGTGACAGTTAGAGATGGGCTGAGCAGCTAGGCAGGCTGCTCCTGGTGGGGCTGGTACTTGACCAGAGCTGGCTGGACTAAGAAAGATGTTAACTGGACATGGAACTAATAAAGAAGACTTGGAAATACTACAAGGCTACCTGTGTCTACTTGTACAGGGCACAACATTATTTTGGCGACGTGGATGGGATTACTCATGCGTCTTTCATGGATCATTGGTAAAGCAACCAAGAGAAAAGACAAGAAACAAAGAAACTACTAGAAACTACAGTAACCAGCAAAAGTACGAGAAACTAAAGAAACTATTTGAAGCAAAATGGAGTTCCAGGCAAGCCGGCCCCACCAGTGTCCTTGTCAATGGACGGCCCCACCCACCAGTGTCCTTGTCAACGGATGGCCCCAACCACCATGGTCCAGCCTGTACATGCTCCATTGGACTTACAATAAGGATTTGTGAGTAGGTTGGAATCAGACCCAACGTGAGGACGTCCTAGGGGCCACACAGGAGCGGTGTGGTTTTGTTTAAAGTTTGCTTTTGAAGCGTTTGGCAAGCGCAGGCACTAAGTATGAGGAATGTTCTAAAAACTTATGTAGTCAGCAGTTGAGGAAACTTTAATTCGTACCGCTCAATGCTGTTACACTTTATAAAGAAACATCTCCCAGCAGGGAATATTGAGCATTGGGAAAAAGAGCCCAGATTACCGGCGCAAGGTGTGGAACATTTGCGGTGAGATTATTATTTGTTATATGCTGTTGTGAAGTTTTTAAAAAAATCGTTTCTTAGCTGTTTTCCACATATGCCAACTACATGTGCGTTTATTATGGCAGTTTAACCGCTGCGCGACGTTTAAAAGACAGAGGCACGAGTCCAGTATTGCACGCGAGTGCCGTTACCTTATCTTTGGAGTTGCGTAGTTTTCTCCTGGACTACACGGTGACGTCTCTGCATTTACGTGACACGCAGTGCTGCTATCCAAAGTTTAGCAGCATGCCGCAACCGCAAGCCACACGGCGCTGGCGTGACTACGTGCCGCCATCTTAGGGTTACTCAAGGCAGGCTTGTTGGCAGTGTTCTTCCAGCAAACGGGAACAAAGTCACTTTCTATTGCCAACCACTTTATCTAGAATTTGATGGAGTCCAGAGTCGTCGCTGTGCCCAGGTCAGGTGCGGCTTAAGTCTTCTTTGTTGGGTTTTTGACAGCATGGTGCGATTTAAGGTAATTAACCGCCATTTTCGTTTTTCGGCTCTGCGCAAATCCCGGAGTGGTGTGAGGTCTCAATGTGCCTGTCGCCCATGGAGTGTTCAAGAATTGTTTGGTCTACAAAGGCGCCTGCACTTTCTACTTGGTTAATTTTTGAGGTGCATCAAGGTACTTTGTGCACAGTTGTGGAGCAGCCAGAAAATTCTTCATGGTGACACAAGCTTTCCGGCTTATGGGGAAGCTAGGTTTTTTTTTTGGGGCACTGTGATTGCCAGAAGCGGATTGAAGAAAATAAGTTTTCACTAGGTCCTATTAATTTCCTTACATTCCTCCATTCCTTGCCATCTCGTGACAAAACCCTGCCTACAGCCTCCATTTCTGCTGACACAAAAAAAAAACTATCACATACCCAAGCCCCCCTGTTCTTTGCAGTTAGCCAATTCATCAACAGAAAGCCATGAAACACCTACGCCCTGTGTAAACAAGCTTGTTTTTCATCTTCTGCTCCCTGCTTGGTAAACATCCTTGACACCGTGATCAGGTCATCTGGACAATGGTCTGACTGACCGAGCCTTGATCAAGCTGATTGAACAATGGTCTGAATGCCGAGTCTTGATCAAGCTGATTGAACAATGGTCTGAATGCCGAGCCTTGATCAGGTCATCAACTACAAACACCGCCCTGGTCTGAATGCCGAGTCTTGATCAAGCTGATTGAACAATGGTCTGAATGCCGAGCCTTGATCAGGTCATCAACTACAAACACCGCCCTGATTGAACAATGGACTGAATGCCAAAAGAGTGGAATAAAAATGTATATAAGGCTTGTTCGCTGTGGAGTAAAGCAGCAGCCTCCTAGGTTTTGTCTCTGACTAGCTTGGGACTCTATTCCATAGCCCGGGCTATTGTAATAAAGGTGGTTCTCTCTGCAGACGAAGGTTTCCGGGTCCACTTTATTATATAAGGAGGGTAAGAGTAGACTCGGGTGATTCCCGCACCGCCAAGCCCCCACTCCTCCTTGAGGTGGGCTTTTCTTGGTTCTACAGGATTACGAACAGCACTACCTGGTTTTTTTTTCATCTGATTCCAGCAAATAGTATATGAAGAATTTGGTAATTTTTCATAGTGTTGTTTGTGGGTTAGCTTACGATGTTATACAGCATAATTACCACAATGCTTTGTAGTTTTTCTAGGTCTGTTACAGATTATTCCTGTGTGGGTGTAAATTTATCACGGCGTGGGTTATAGTCTAAGTTGTACTATATTTACAGTTGTTTGGCATACTTATGGAAAAAGTTTTTGTATGTCGTGATGCCACAGTTTTCTTTTTCTATGTATGGGTGGCCCATATGTTTTGGTGGTGGTCATCACAGTACCCATCCCTTACATGAGGGATGTGTTTGGGACAAATGGCAATAGTCCCATCACAGTTTTATCCCTTACATGAGGGATGGGTTTGGGATATAGTCCCATTTTTACATTTTACAGTTTGTGACCTCTACATGGGGGTTGGGCCATGGGTTAGTTCCCATACATATATTATTGAGGTGTGTGTCTTTACATTTTACAGTTTGTGACCTCTACGTGGGGGTTGGGCCATGGGTTAGTTCCCATACATACATTATTGAGGTTAACCCTTACACAGGGTTGGGATATGGGTTTAGACCCGATTTACTTGTTGCGCGCAGTACAAAGGTACATCCCTACACGGGCGTTTATCCATGGATTGCAGTCCCATATATTTGTTAGTTCCTTTGTATCTGGGAATGGTGTTGCTCTTTTCTACTTTATGTTTATTGAGATGGGTGTTGCGGGGTGTGTTACCCTTTGCTCTGTTCTTCTTTATGTTTATTGAGATCGGTGTCGCGGGGTGTGTTACCTTTTGCGTCACTCTACTTGATGTTACAATTTGTTACGCTGCAAAATTTTACAATTGGTTTTCGGTACAAATTGTTACAGTGTGTTTATGCTTTGAAATGTTTTAATAATTTTTTCAAGGGGGAGGATGGGGGATATTAATATTTATGTATGTAGTATGTTATCCATCCTTTCTTGTTTTTTATTGTTCACTCTCTCGTGATGTTTTGCTATATGTTGCATCCATGAGTTGAGAACACTACTGCTTTATTGTGCATAGTTCTTCTCTTGAAGTTTTTCATTTTTGATTTTATTTAAAGGAAAGGGATAATGTTATATCCTATATATTGTATTTACATGTAAACCAGCCTAGGTCCTCCGAGCTGCTCAGCTAGAGTGTGAGTTGGTTACGGAATGTTGGTGTGTCTGTGATGCGTGGAATGCCTGGGTGCCTGAGTGGATGAGTGGTGACAGTTAGAGATGGGCTGAGCAGCTAGGCAGGCTGCTCCTGGTGGGGCTGGTACTTGACCATAGCTGGCTGGACTAAGAAAGATGTTAACTGGACATGGAACTAATAAAGAAGACTAGGGCACAA
Source organism: Calotriton arnoldi (assembly GCA_963921515.1). Lineage (NCBI taxonomy): Eukaryota > Metazoa > Chordata > Amphibia > Caudata > Salamandridae > Calotriton > Calotriton arnoldi. The sequence goes on from CAWUFW010000396.1 coordinate 1,249,699, forward strand.
CACGCTCCAATACCTTCGGGTCGAGTTCGCGCTATATAAATCTGTAAAGAAAAGTGTTCATGCTTGTGCTGCATGTCTGATTTTTATTTCACTCACAGCGACCGTCCGACCTGCGGGAAACATAAGGCTCGCCAAATGCTTGTCACAAGCTGGTTTTATGCTTATTTTAACCAAAATACAGTGTTCTTCAGTTTATGTTACTGTATTGTTCATGTACATATTAGAGAGAGATAACCAAAAGTACCATCTCACTCCAAGAAGGGCCGCAGTTTGCAGAAGATACCAATGCATGCAGTCCTGCCAAGTATCACGCATCGGGTGTGACTCTAACGCATTTCAGTGTGGTGTTCCGCATCACCGCACTGAAATGCATTGTCACGCATTTTTAATGCTACTCTGAAACTCGCCTATGCCAGGGTGCTAGCGCGCGCTCCGGCGCCTCTGACAGCTGTGTGCCGGCTCAGTTGCTACCTGCTGCAGACTCACTTGCCAGCAGCTGGCTCAGACAGTTAACAAACAGTTAAAGATCTGTCTGCTCAGCTCTGGCTGAGTGCGCTATAAAGTTACAATCTGCCCTGGCTGCATTTAATTCTCAGTCCGGCCTGCGGCGCAGCTGTCAATCACTGACCGACACTCACTGCCGAATTAGACTCGACGGACCCGGGCGGGGCCTGCCCTCAGCTCAGCAGAGGTTGCTACTGGCTGTGCCACGGCGCCGTTGTGGGGGGGGGGGGTCATTCGGATGTGACCCCACGTCCTGGAACACAGGAAGCGAGGTCGTCAGAAACGGCGGGGGACTCGAGGCTGAGAGAGACAGTGAATCGAGTGCTGCCTCAGCCTGCGCATAAATTAATAAATACCCCTGGCCGCGACGTGGTTGGACCCGCCCGGTACCATCATAGCGATTACTGACACAGTGTAAATGTCACTCACTGCGCAAATCTCCTTGGTTTTCTAATTTCAATTACTTTTAGGAGAGCCTCAGTCTATGGTTACAGCTATAGCTACTGCATTCATTGCAGTCTGGAAAAGTTGAGGTCAGTCCCTTAAAGCGGAGGATCGATTCCCACGACCCACCCCGCCCAGGCAACTGCGGCGGCCGAGTCCCGTGATGCGAGGTTCCAGAGCTGTGCTTTCCTGTTACAAGCTATTGATTTCAGGTGAGATTGTCACCTGGCAGCTTCACGGATCACTCTGGTTCGTTTGTAGTGCAACACGCATGGTAGTGATTGAATTGCCGAATCATGGTTGTGGTATTATCCTAAAAAGAAGGCTTAATGGTTAAATAATTGGCGTTTATAAACTTGTTTGCTGTGAAGTGGATTTTGACCACAGTGTTATTGAAAGCAACACCAGTACGATGCGTGTGGCCTGATATATGGATCTGCAGTGTGAAATAACTGTGCCTTGTGAGGCTGAGGTTTGCCCTGTTGTTTAAAGTGCATCTGTTTGTCAGTATTTGCTGCTGCAGCTTTAGGTCTGCAGTGGGAGTGACACCTGTTGGCTTTGGGGATTGCACTTCTCTGGGCACTGGAGTCTGGGCCGGCTTTAGCTAAGCACTTAAGCTTGCTCTTATGCTTGTTCACAAAGCAGGTAGAGCCGACTTCTTGGCACAGTAGACAAATGTGTAAGAGCCAGGGAGAAGGGAGAATAATACATATCTGCATTCATATCTGTGCCCTTTTGGGGACCAGAAAGCGACGAGCAGCAGCGGTGGTACCTGCGTGAACGTGTCAACATCTTTCAACCCTGAATGAAGAGCAGTGACAGGGTTTGAGGTTCTGACGCGGGTTGTAGTGGAGTCCAGTCAGACTCTAGGCGTCAGGCACGGTAGGCATGATTGACAGGACACCCCTCTGTGAGCAGGATTCCTATCCTAGGTACATTGCCCCACGGAGCACTCTGGTTGGTATTATAACCTGTGATTTGCAGGCTCTACAGCCCTGCGGTCCAAAGTTGCACAAACATCGCTGTAATAGGGGAACTACCCCACTAAGCACTCTAGTTGGTATTAAAACCTGTGATTTTCGGGCCCTACAGCCGTGCATCCTAGAGTTGCAAAAAAAACCATGTTGTAAGTACTCCACTGAACACTCTGGCTAGTATTAGAACGTGTGATTCTCAAGATATACAAATCTATAGTCTATAATAACCTCCAGTGAACTATCCGTCCAGGTACTGGTGACCTAGTGCCTACAGCAGTCTCCAATATTTGCATCAAACTTACTGTGGTTTCCCACTCACATTTTAACCTGCAACTTTGATTTATAATATTTTTCACTTGCTATGTTCTTTCGTTTCCCTTTTCTCTCTTTTAAACATGGTTTCCTTATGGCTGTAATCTCTCATTTCATGTATTTGTATTATATGTGATTTGTATCTCTTTTTGCAGTTTCATTTTGCCATTATTTTCTGTTCTCTAGCTCTGTTCCCTTTGTTTTTTCTTCGCCATCATCTTTTTCCATCTCTTAATCTTGGTGTATGTATCTGTAATTGACTTTTAATTCATGTTGTTTTGCCCTTTCTCTCTTTATTTGCTGCCTTTTTCAAGCTCTGCACATTATTACACTAATTTCATATACTTTATTATATTTTTCTGCCATTCCTTGCTGCGCTCATTCTTTCATTTCCCCGTCTCTTTCCATTGTATTTCCTCCTCCCGTCTCTCCATTCTGCTCCTTTGTATGTAACTTGACCTGTCCGTGATTTGTCACTGCTGTTAGTGGTGTACGTACAGCAGTTCTTGAATTGTAGAGAACACAAACATGGACAGGAGTGCCACAAAGAAGCTTGGAAGAATGTGACAGCAGACAGATAGCTGGGTCAGTGCAAGGAACCCATAGGGACATCTCTTTCCACACCTGAGATTTCAGGGTTTGCTCTTCATACTCAGTAGAGACGCCCTGGAGACCATAGTTAGGGTCCGTAGTCTGCAACTGTGGTGCACTTCTTCACAAGCTCTTTTACTTCAATAAACCAGCAATTTGGCATTCATATATCACTACTAGGCCCTCCTGCGAAGTTACAGCCCTTCCATTTCTGGTGTTTTGCAGCAGTTTTAAGATGATCTTAGAGCTTCTCGTTGCTCAAATGGGTGTAATTTCTGATACTTATATGTTTCCCCTGTCTTCATTGGTTGATTTTGCTCGCGAGAAAGTGTCACTCATAGTTGTTGAATGTCACTCATAAATACACTGAAATTATGAAAACGTCACACATAAGCAATCTGAAACCTTGGCAGCTATGTGCATGTGTCCTTGTGTAACGTAACTAGTGCTCATGTAAAGCGCTCCAATACCTTCGGGTCGAGTTCGCGCTTTATAAATCTGCAACACCAAAAAGAAAATGCTACGGGTTCTGAGCCACAACGTGTGCAGTGGGGCGACCATGGGCAAAGTTTTCCAAAGGAGTTACTGTAAGTGACCTATGGTTCTTCTGCGGAGCATGCGCACTGGATACCATTTGGTGTATTCCCCCCTTATTAGTAGCTAAGTGGCTCTTGTTTAGAGCATGCGTATAACTAGATAGCCTAAACAATAACGCGCATGCGCATTAATTATCTAGGCACGGACGTTATGCTGGATACTCTTGTCCAGCGCATGCGCATTAACTATCTAACGGAGCATGTTCCGGAGATCTGTGTCTCCAGTACGGCGCATGTCCTGGAGAGCAGTGTCTCCCGTATGGCGCATGTTCCGGAGAGAATGACTCTAGTACAGCGCATGCGCAGGAGCGCAGCGAGACCCTGCAAGTGCCATTGCTGAGAGGGAGACAGCTGTATAAGTGCCTGGGGGTCACCACCAGGCTTCTCTCCGCCTCTGGTGTCTGCACGGAGCTCACGAGGGCCCCCACGAGAGCTCCGAGGGAGGAAGCACCACTGTCGTGAAATGTCCCAGCAGCCTTCAGATGAGGTGGGTCTGCTGCTGAGTCTGGCTCCTTGCTGCTGGCAGGAAGGTGATGGTGACATCTGTCTCCTGGTGTCACTGCCCAGCCGTCCCGGGTGTTTGCAGTCATCGAGGTCACAGCAGTGGAAGGGCAGTGCCCAGTTAAACAGTGAAACCATCCAAGTATTTTAATATGTATTTGACTACATTCATAGCTGCCAGGTTTTCGGTATGCTGCGTGTGACATTTCCGTTACTTCAGTGTGTCTACGAGTGACATTTGATTGATTTGATTTACAGTGAGAGACAAAAGCGGTTTTGATCATGTGATCAGTCAGAGGTGACCCATTACTCCCTTCTATGCAATAATCGTGAAAGTAGCTCACCAACATATTTTTTCAAATTATTTGTAGCATCCTAACAAATGTAACCCCAAGATGTCACAAGGACCCTGATGCCGTGAACATCTCAATGTAATTGCAAAAGGAAGGAAACAGGGAGGTTATATGTACATGCAATGTAATGTAGTGCTTTCTTCTACTTTCTTTGAATACACACTGCAATAACCATTAATGCCTCCCTGTTTCCTTCCTTTTTCAATTGTTGTGCATGTTTTCATATAACTGTCTTTAAGTATTACCTGTTGAGACGCTGTTACTTGTTGTATACACTTATTACCCAGGTCTCAACTGGGTCTACAGGTAACCTCCTGTAGTTGAATCCTGTAGAAATAGAAGATGGCGCTTATGTCCATTACCTCCAATCTCATCGTTAATGTGAAGCAACGTCAACCTGGGAGACCTAGGAAGTTCCCACCCCAGGACCTCAACGAGGCACGCAATCACCCCCTTCCTGAATCTATCTAAAGCTGTGCATGCCCATACCTTTTGTATGAAAGTGCCCTCGACCTTTCGGCAGCGCAGACACACAGGGGATTCTATCATCTCATCCCTCCACAACCTATATCGTGTGTAATAAACCCTGTGCAAATATTTAAATTGACTCAGCCATCCGCGTGATGAGAAGGTCGGCCCTCGGGGGGATTCTAGGGCTTCTGCCCAATTGTCGTTATCAATGGGGCCTATGTTTGTCTGCATGTCATCTTTAGGGTCTCAAGAGTGGTGTTGCTGTGTGTGATGAGAGATTGGTATATTTTCAATATCTTGTGGTCATCCAAGTAACCCATTAAAAGCTTGCCCGCCAATTGGTTAAAATCTGGGAGAGTCGTAATAGTGTTTATGTATGGCGTTAGGGCATGATGGAATTGTAGGTACCTATAAAACGGGGTGTGAGAAGTTGGCCTGGCATATGCTGTCCACTAGTTCTAGTGGGCACCTTGCACCAGTCCAAACAACCCCTTATGGAGATAGGTTAAAGACAACCTTTAGTGAAAGCTATCCTAGTGGTAGCTATGGAGAGCAGCCTTCAGGCTAAGTCTTGAAGGAATGTAAAGCAGCTTGTTTTACCAGTCTATAATCTCTTGAGTGACCAAATGAAAGAGGACCACACCAGGTATATATATAAAATATATGTATTTAGTCTTAAACACACCCCCTAGTCTCTTTATGAGGCTAGAGTTCGAAGTACATAAGTTACAAGTCAAATATCAGCAGTATTTAGCACAATACACGTTTGAGCCCTAGGGGCGTACCAAACCATATACTAAAATAGTGGTATAAGAACCACGACTGAGCTAGACACAAGGCCTAGAGCCTGTATAAGTGCTTGTACCCCAAGGAACCACCCAAGGTAGTGACACAGGGGACCCACGGGGGACGCGTGCAGTGTGAGAACACAGCCGCGAGCCACCGTTGACTTCTATGGGGAAAGTCGCGGTTAGATTTTTAAAGAAAAGGGACACTTCGGAGAGGACTTCCAGTTAACCCCTTAAAACTTAAGAGTTTCTAGGGCCCACACCCACGTGAGTACCGAAATACTCGAGTTACCTCACCCAGGGAAGCCGGGTGCATACGTGTTAAAAGGTGTCGGGAATCCTCGTCGTTTTCAATGGCGACCGCTGGAAAAGTGCTGCTGCAGTGGAGAAGAAGAGTGTCCGGAGCGATCCAAGCCTGGATCAAGGGAAAGGAAGACCTGAAAGCAGAGGGGACAGAGTCTGGGTCACTAGCCAGTGACCAGGGGCACGATAGTCGAATGCCCTCAGATGTCAGGTGCTTCAGGTGAGTTGACGGGTGCCTTGACTCTTCAGCCACGAGGTCCAGGAGGCGTCGACGATGACCAGGAGCTGGATTCGAGCTGTCCCACGAAGTCTGTCGAGTGCTGCGGTGTCGGCGACCGGATTGGACCCAACAAACCTTGGCAACGGCAAGTCACGGGGAAGTGAAGAAAAGGCTGCGGTGCAGACCAGCAAGGTCTGAGGGACTCACCCAGCGAGGGTAAGTCAGGGCAAGTCTGGAGCAACCAGAAAAGCCCAAGCAGTTGAAGAGTTGCCTTCGTGGGGACCCACTAGCCAACGGACTAGCGATCGCGAAGGAGCCTCGAGCGGTCGCACTTGGAGCTGGCCCACGGGACACTTGTGGAGTGTAGGCCAGTGATCTTCGCTGCAGTTGGTGCTCGGGGCTAGGGCTACTTGGAACCCAAAGCACAGCTTCGAGAGATGTCAGGAAGTTGATGCACTTGCAAATGTGCTCGGTGTCCAGGGCTCACGGTTCCACGTTACCCACGATAGCCACAGGCCTCAGCTTCGCTGGGGAGTCAGGGCAGCCTCGGGGAAGTCTGGAAATCCACCTCTGGTGATGCAAAGACTTCGGCGTCCGGCGGGAGCTTCAGCGATGCAGACCGGACAGATGCTTTGTTGGTGCCTGCCAAGCAGGGGAGTCACTCCTTTACCCCAAGGGAGATTCTTCAGTCCTCTAATCTTGATGTAGAGCGTCGAAGGTCCAGGATTCAGCTTCAGAGTTTCGTCCAGGGATATCTAAAGTCCTAAGGACTGGGGTCCCATACTTATACTAAGTTAGGGGGTTGGACATACTCTGGGGACCCACCTATGGGAGGGTCAGGGAAGAGGGGTGTTTACACCCATTCCCTTTGTCCAGTTTTGCGCCAGAGCAGGGGCAGGTAGCCCCTGCAACCGGTTTGAACTGGACTATGCACAGGGACACCAAATGTGCCCCCAGTGCAGGACTTCAAAGCACCAGAGAGTGCTCCCGCCCAGCCCCAATACACACTATCCTGTCTGGGGAGGTGGTTACACCTCCCTTCAACAGGAAACCTATTGTCCAGGCCTCCCCTGCCGGAGTTTCGGTCAGCAGCAGGAGGCCAGACCCGTGTCTGTGGCAGCGGCATCCATTTTGTGATGCCAGGGCTCTGAAAAGTTAGTACCGGGTATGCCGGTGTGTACATGTCTCTCCCTCTAGAAGGGAGGAATGCTACCCCCCCGCCAGAACTGGCGGGGAGGTAGTATTCCAAGATGTTTGACACCAAACACGACATGTTTCAGTGCAGCCATCCCAAAGTTAGCATTTAACGCGAGGTTATAATGCACTTAAAAGTATATGGTCAGGCTGCACCACAAACAGCACCAGAGGATTGACTCCGAATGCTGCAGAGGGGCTCTGCTCATGCAGGGGCACCCTCTCACATAAAAACCAAGCACTCTGCCTTTAGGATTGTTAAGGCCTGCCATAGGAGTGACTTATAGGTTTATATGTGTGTGCAATGGTAGTGATATAGGTAGCCTATACCACAGTAAGGGGTGCATGCACCACCTTACCCAGGCTGCAGTAGCAGTCCTGTGGTGTCATTTTGGAGGGCCTTCCAGGGGTGGCACAATACATGCTTCAGCCCCTGGTAGGCCTCTGGGGTGTCTATGCCCTTGGTACATAGTATACTATATACTAGGGACTTATAAGGGCACCCCAGAATCCAATCTGGGATGTACCTAAAGTACATGGAATCAATTTAGAGAGGAAGCAGCTAGGCTGGGGTCCTGAATAGCAGGGCCCCAGCCAGACTAAAGTCGAAAAACAGTGATACACCAGCAAAAAAGTGGGGGGTACCATAAGAGGCAGATGCTACTCTCCTACACAACCCCCCCCCTCCCCATACGCAGGGACATTAAACTAACCTTGACCAGTTAAGTCTTCATGTTCTAAGTGGAAATATCTGGAGAGTCCATCTGCATTGGCATGGTTACTCCCAGGTCTATGTTCCACTGTATAGTCCATCCCCTGTAGGGAAATGGACCACCTCAAAAGTTTGGGGTTTTCACCCTTCATCTGTTTTAGCCATAAGAGGGGCTTGTGGTCTGTTTGAACAAGGAAGTGAGTGCCAAACAAGTATGGCCTCAGCTTCTTCAGAGCCCAAACCACAGCAAAGGCCTCCCTCTCTATGGCTGACCAACGTTTCTCTCTGGGGGTCAGCCTTCTGCTAATAAAAGCTACTGGCTGATCCTGACCTTCATCATTCAACTGTGACAGTACAGCCCCTACCCCCAACTCAGATGCATCTGTTTGCACAATGAACCTTTTGGGGTAATCAGGACTTTGCAGAATGGGAGCAGTGCACATGGCCTGCTTCAGGTCATCAAATGCCTTTTGACAGCTACCTGTCCACTGAACCTTTTTGGGCATTTTCTTAGAGGTTAAGTCATTCAGGGGTGTCACTATTTATTCCATACCCCTTGACAAATATTCTGTAGTACCCAGTCAGGCCTAGGAAGGCTCTCACCTGAGTCTGGGTAGTTGGAGCAGTCCCTGACATGGTCAGGTTGCCTGTAAATCTTACTTTTAACAGGCAGACTGTCCCCAGTGTCCACTTCATGAGTGCACCAGGTGGTCTGACTTGGAGTCAGAGAGAACATGTGTCTGAACTGATTGAGCACCTGTCTACAATCAGTTTGCTGCTGGGCAGTGAGGCTGCCTGCCAAGGCTACACCATCTACTTACCCATCATCAGGGTTCTGTGAGAGCAGGTCAGGGAGTGGGTCACTCTCTTCCTCCTGTCCCTCATCAGTTGCCATGAGCAAGCCCATGTCAGCCCTGTCCAATTATGGCTTCAGCCTGTTGACATGGAGCACCCTGTGGGGGCTCCTGGGAGTTCCCAGGTCTACCAGATAGGTAACCTCTCCCTTCTGTTCAACAATTGTATGGGGGCCACTCCACTTGTCTTGGAGGGCTGCTGGGGCCACTGGCTCCAGCACCCACACTTTCTGCCCTGGCTGGTAAACAGTCAGCACAGCCTTTTGGTCATGCCAGGCTTTCTGTAATTCCTGGCTAGCCTCAAGGTTTTTGGTTGCCTTTTTCATATACTCAGCCATCCGGGAGCGGAGACCAAGTACATAGTCCACTATGTCCTGTTTAGGGGTTTGAGAGGTAACTCCCAACCTTCCTTCACCAGACACAATGGACCCCTAACAGGATGGCCAAACAAAAGTTCAAAGGGCTGTAGCCAACCCCTTCTGAGGCACCTCCCTGTATGCAAATAAAAGGCAGGGCAAGAGTATGTCCCATCTTCGCCTAAGTTTTTCTGGGAGCCCTTTAATCATGCCCTTTAAGGTTTTGTTGAATCTCTCAACTAAACCATTGCATTGTGGGTGATAGGGTGTAGTGAACTTATAAGTCACTCCACACTCCTTCCACATTGCAGTCAAGTAACTGGACATAAAGTTTGCATCTCTGTCAGATACTACCTCCTTAGGAAAGCCCACTCTTGAGAAAATTCCCAGGAGGGCCCTTGCCACCACAGGAGCTGTAGTGGTCCTAAGGGGAATGGCTTCTGGGTACCTGGTGGCATGGTCCACCACCACCAGGATAAACCTGTGCCCAGATGCTGTTTGGGGATCCATGGGACCAACTATGTCAATCCCCACCCTCTCAAAGGGAACCCCACGCACTGGTAGTGGTATCAGGGGGCCTTTGTGGTGCCACCTGCCTTCCCACTGGCTTGGCAGGTTACACAGGAGCGACAAAACTCCTTGGTGTCTTCAGACATGTGGGGCCAGTGAAAGTGAGGGACAATTCTGTCCCAAGTCTTGTTCTGGCCTAGGTGACCTGCTAAGGGAATATCATGGGCTAGTGTCAATAGGAAGCCCCTGAACTTCAGAGGTATAACCAACCTCCTGGCTGCTCCAGGCTTGGGGTCTCTACTCTCTGAGTACAGGAGTCCATCATCCCAATTTATCTTATGGGTGCCACTAGCATTCCCAGCAGCCTCAGCAGTAGCCTGCTGTCTTAGGGGTTCAAGAGAGGGGCAGTTCAGCTGCTCCTGGCTCAGGTCTGCCCTGGAAGGGCCCCCTGTCCCCAAGAACTCAACCTGATCAGGTTCAAGCTTCTCTGGGACAGTTCCTTCTTCAGGCCTGAGATCAGTTTTCTCAAAAGACTGATCTTCCTCCTGAGCCAAGGGGAAGGCACTGCCTTAACCCTACTGCTCCTTTTCTTGGGAGGCACCTGGTCCATTATTCCAGAATCCAGGGCCTGTTCAGCTTTTGACATTTTTGCCTGTGACCTAGCCACAGCAAAGACATGTGTAGGGATCCCTAGCATTTCTGCATGTTTCCTGAGCTCCACCTCTGCCCAAGCTGAGGTTTCAAGATCATTGCCAAGCAAGCATTCAACTGGTAGGTCTGCACTCACCACAACCTTCTTAAGGCCAGTTACCCCTCCCCAGGAGAAGTTAACAACTGCCAGAGAATGGTCTGTTCTGACATTGCTAGCATTGGTCACTTGGTACATTTCACCAAGTATAATCTGCCCAGGATCCACAAGATCTTGTGTCACCATGGTGACACTTGCTCCTGTGTCCCTGAATGCCAAAGCCTCCCTTCCATTAATTAAAGGCTGCTGTCTGTATTTGCCCAAATTATTGGGACTCACAAAGGGGGACATATCCATGCCCCCATCACAGACTAAGACAGCCTGAGTTGGCACTCTGACTAGGCCAGAGTCCATCCCAGTACCCAGGGTCAACCCTACTAAACCCTTATTCTGAGCGTTTCCACCACCACTTGTAGCTGGACTAGGGGGAACAGTTGCCTTAGGGGCAATGGTGGTTGGAGTGGAGTCTTTGGACTTGGTGCAATCACTGGTCCAGTGAGTCTTTTGCTTACAGACTTTGCACCATGGTTTCCTTTGGCCTTTTCCTTTATTAGATTGGGATTCCCCACCAGATGCAGATTTTTGGGGAGCTTGTGAAGACTTCTGGTCTTTACCCTTCTCCCCACCCTTATCAGAGTTTTTGGAATCTTGCTTCTTCTGGTCACCACCTTGGTTCTGTACTTTCTGCTTCACCCTGGTTCTGACCCATTTGTCTGCCTTCTTTCCCAATTCTTGGGGAGAGGTCAGATTAGAGTCAACCAGGTACTGATGTAGCAACTGATTTTGACAGTTATTAAGAATCTGCTCCCTCATGATTAAATTATAAAATCCTTTGAAGTCACACACCTTACTGCCCAGTAACCAGCCTTCCAGAGCCTTGGTAGCACAATCTACAAAGTCCACCCAGTCCTGTGTCTGTGCCTTTGGGTATCTCTGAACTTTAACCTGTATTGCTCAGTGGTTAGGCCAAACCCATCTATTAGGGCACTCTTCAGGACTTGATAATCATCAGCATCCTCTTCTCTTACAGTGAGGAGCTTGTCTCTACCTTTGTCTGCAAAGGAGAGCCACACGATTGCTGCCCACTGCTCCTGAGGGACCCTCTGTACTTTACAGGCCCTCTCCAGTGCAGTAATCCATTTGTGGATGTCATCCCCACTCTGGTAGGGAGGGACAATCTTGCTCAGGTTTCTATGGTCATAAGACCTTTCCCTACCACTAGGGAAGTTGCTGCCACCATGGGACTCTAGTCCCAACTTTCTTCTTTGTCTATGAAGCTCTAGGGACTCCCTGTCTATAGCCAACTGCTCTCTTCTGATCCTAAGCTGAACTTCTTCATACTGGAGCAGTCTCTTTTTCCTCTCATTAGAGGATTCCCTCCTATGAGAAGAAACAGAGGTCCCTACTGAGGTGTCAGAATGGTTATACTCCTGAGAAGGAGATCTGGACCTTCTGGGCACACTCACAACTCTTCCTGGTGGGACAAAGGGGAGGTCATTCTGATCCTCCTCCTCATCTGCAGGAGGAGCTGCATTTTCCAGGGCAAGGTCATTGTCACCTTCCTGGCCAGTTTCAGAGGTCAGGTCCTGGGTATTTTCACCCCTGGTCCCTTCCTCATCTTCTGCCCCACGTTCTCTGCCTACCCCTGCAGACCCTAGGGGTCTTCTGAGATCATCCAGCAGGAGTACCTCTATGAGACGTTGGGTGTTGGCACTTTTGCCTGTCTTCAGCTTCCTAATCTTGCACAACTCTCTCAAGTCCAAGAATGGGAGGTTGTCATATTTGGAGGGTAGGAGCCCACTGGTTCCTGGCAGGGACCTACTGGTTCCTGGCCCTGAAGACATTACTAGTGAGGTGTGGTGTATGCACTACCTACTCTAGTGTGGCCTCACTAAACTCTCTTGAGTTGTAGAAAGGATGTGCTAAGCCCTTGACACACAACTCTAAGTTCAGTAGAACTTACTGTATTTCTAAGCTTGAATTTATATGTACCTTAGGTACCCTTAGTGGTTTTCAGTTTATCAATTCAATTGAGATTATCTGGTAAAACAATAGCAAGCTGGAATCCCACACGCTGCACACCAATGTGAGAAGTTGGCCTGGCATATACTGTCCACTAGTTCTCGTGGGCACCTTGTACCAGTCCAAACAACCCCTTATGGAGATAGGTTAAAGACAACCTTTAGTGAAAGCTATCCTAGTGGTAGCTATGGAGAGCAGCCTTCAGGCTAAGTCTTGAAGGAATGTAAAGCAGCTTGTTTTACCAGTCTATAATCTCTTGAGTGACCAAATGAAAGAGGACCACACCAGGTATATATATAAAATATATGTATTTAGTCTTAAACACACCCTCTAGTCTCTTTATGAGGCTAGAGTTCGAAGACATGTTACAAGTCAAATATCAGCAGTATTTAGCACAATACACGTTTGAGCCCTAGTGGCGTACCAAACCACATACTAAAATAGTGGTATAAGAACCACGACTGAGCTAGACACAAGGCTTAGAGCCTGTAGAAGTGCTTGGACCCCAAGGAACCACCCAAGGTAGTGACACAGGGGACCCACGGGGACGCGTGCAGTGTGAGAACACAGCCGCGAGCCACCGTTGACTTCTATGGGGAAAGTCACGGTTAGATTTTTAAAGAAAAGGGACACTTCGGAGAGGACTTCCAGTTAACCCCTTTAAACTTAAGAGTTTCTAGGGCCCACACCCACGTGAGTACCGAAATACTCGAGTTACCTCACCCAGGGAAGCCGGGTGCATACGTGTTAAAAGGTGTCGGGAATCCTCGTCGTTTTCAATGGCGACCGCTGGAAAAGTGCTGCTGCCGTGGAGAAGAAGAGTGTCCGGAGCGATCCAAGCCTGGATCGAGGAAGAGGAAGACCTGAAAGCAGAGGGGACAGAGTCTGGGTCACTAGCCAGTGACCAGGGGCACGATAGTCGAATGCCCTCAGATGTCGGGTGCTTCAGGTGAGTTGACAGGTGCCTTGACTCTTCAGCCACGAGGTCCAGGAGGCGTCGACGACGACCAGGAGCTGGATTCGAGCTGTCCCACGAAGTCTGTCGAGTGCTGCGGTGTCGGCGACCGGATTGGACCCAACAAGCCTTGGCAATGGCAAGTCACTGGGAAGTGAAGAAAAGGCTGCGGTGCAGACCAGCAAGGTCTGAGGGACTCACCCAGCGAGGGTAAGTCAGGGCAATTCTGGAGCAACCAGAAAATCCCAAGCAGTTGAAGAGTTGCCTTCGTGGGGACCTACTAGCCAACGGACTAGAGATCGCAAAGGAGCCTCGAGCGGTCGCACTTGGAGCTGGCCCACGGGACACTCGTGGAGTATAGTCCAGTGATCTTCGCTGCAGTTCGTGCTCGGGGAAAGGGCTACTTGGAACCCAAAGCACAGCTTCGAGAGATGTCAGGAAGTTGATGCACTTGCAAATGTGCTCGGTGTCCAGGGGTCACGGTTCCACGTTAATCACGATAGCCACGGGCCTCAGCTTCGCTGGGGAGTCAGGGCAGCCTCGGGAAAGTCTGGAAATCCACCTCTGGTGATGCAAAGACTTCGGCGTCCGGCGGGAGCTTCAGCGATGCAGACCGGACAGATGCTTTGTTGGTGCCTGCCAAGCAGGGGAGTCACTCCTTGACCCCAAGGGAGATTCTTCAGTCCTCTAATCTCGATGTAGAGCGTCGAAGGTCCAGGATTCAGCTTCAGAGTTTTGTCCAGGGATATCTAAAGTCCTAAGGACTGGGGTCCCATACTTATACTAAGTTAGGGGGTTAGACATACTCTGGGGACCCACCTATGGGAGGGTCAGGGAAGAGGGGTGGTTACACCCATTCCCTTTGTCCAGTTTTGCGCCAGAGCAGGGGCAGGTAGCCCCTGCAACCGGTTTGAACTGGACTATGCACAGGGACACCAAATGTGCCCCCAGTGCAGGACTTCAAAGCCCCAGAGAGTGCTCCCGTCCAGCCCCAATACATACTATCCCGTCTGGGGAGGTGGTTACACCTCCCTTCGACAGGAAACCTATTGTCCAGGCCTCCCCTGCCGGAGTTTCGGTCAGCAGCAGGAGGCCAGACCCGTGTCTGTGGCAGCGGCATCCATTTTGTGATGCCAGGGCTCTGAAAAGTTAATACCGGGTATGCCGGTGTGTACATGTCTCTCCCTCTAGAAGGGTGGAATGCTACCCCCGCCGCCAGAACTGGTGGGGGGGTAGTATTCCAAGATGTTTGATACCAAACACGACATGTTTCCGTGCAGCCATCCCAAAGTTAGCATTTAACGCGAGGTTATAATGCACTTAAGAGTATATGGTCAGGCTGCACCACAAACAGCACCAGAGGATTGACTCTGAATGCTGCAGAGGGGCTCTGCTCATGCAGGGGCACCCTCTCACATAAAAACCAAGCACTCTGCCTTTAGGATTGTTAAGGCCTGCTATAGGAGTGACTTATAGGTTTATATGTGTGTACAATGGTAGTGATATAGGTAGCCTATACCACAGTAAGGGGTGCATGCACCACCTTACCCAGGCTGCAGTAGCAGTCCTGTGGTGTTATTTTGGAGGGCCTTCCAGGGGTGGCACAATACATGCTTCAGCCCCTGGTAGGCCTCTGGGGTGTCTATGCCCTTGGTACATAGTATACTATATACTAGGGACTTATAAGGGCACCCCAGAATCCAATCTGGGATGTACCTAAAGTACATGGAATCAATTTAGAGAGGAAGCAGCTAGGCTGGGGTCCTGAATAGCAGGGCCCCAGCCAGACTAAAGTCGAAAAACAGTGATACACCAGCAAAAAAGTGGGGGTAACCATAAGAGGCAGATGCTACTCTCCTACACAACCCCCCCCTCCCCATACGCAGGGACATTAAACTAACCTTGACCAGTTAAGTCTTCATGTTCTAAGTGGAAATATCTGGAGAGTCCATCTGCATTGGCATGGTTACTCCCAGGTCTATGTTCCACTGTATAGTCCATCCCCTGTAGGGAAATGGACCACCTCAAAAGTTTGGGGTTTTCACCCTTCATCTGTTTTAGCCATAAGAGGGGCTTGTGGTCTGTTTGAACAAGGAAGTGAGTGCCAAACAAGTATGGCCTCAGCTTCTTCAGAGCCCAAACCACAGGAAAGGCCTCCCTCTCTATGGCTGACCAACGTTTCTCTCTGGGGGTCAGCCTTCTGCTAATAAAAGCTACTGGCTGATCCTGACCTTCATCATTCAACTGTGACAGTACAGCCCCTACCCCCAACTCAGAGGACTTTGCAGAATGGGAGCAGTGCACATGGCCTGCTTCAGGTCATCAAATGCCTTTTGACAGCTACCTGTCCACTGAACCTTTTTGGGCATTTTCTTAGAGGTTAAGTCATTCAGGGGTGTCACTATTTATTCCATACCCCTTGACAAATATTCTGTAGTACCCAGTCAGGCCTAGAAAGGCTCTCACCTGAGTCTGGGTAGTTGGAGCAGCCCAGTCCATGATGGTCTGTATCTTGCTCTGCAATGGTTGAACCTGGCCTCCACCCACAAGGTGGCCCAGGTATACAACCTGACTCTGCCCTATCTGGCACTTTGTGGCCTTGATAGTTAGGCCTGCCTTCTGCAGGGCCTCCAAAACATTTCTGAGGTGGACCAGGTGATCCTCCCAGGTGGAGCTAAAGACAGCAATATCATCTAGATATGCTGCACTATAGGCTTCCAGACCTGTAAGGACTGTGTTCACCAACCTCTGAAAAGTAGCAGGTGCATTTTTCAAACCAAAGGGCATCACCACAAATTGGTAAAGCCCACCAGGGGTAGAAAATGCAGTTTTTGGCTTTGCATCATCAGCTAGTCTGATCTGCCAGTAGCCAGCTGTTAGGTCAAATGTGCTTAGATACTTGGCTGAGGCCAAAGTGTCTATTAGCTCATCTGCCCTGGGGATTGGATGGGCATCAGTCCTAGTGACTGCATTGAGGCCTCTGTAGTCCACACAAAACCTCATCTCTCTCTTACCATCTTTTGTGTGAGGTTTTGGCACCAGGACCACTGGACTAGCCCAAGGGCTATCTGAAGGTTTAATGACACCCAGTTCCAACATTTTCCGGACTTCTGTCCTGATACAGTCCCTGACATGGTCAGGTTGCCTGTAAATCTTACTTTTAACAGGCAGACTGTCCCCAGTGTCCACTTCATGAGTGCACCAGGTGGTCTGACTTGGAGTCAGAGAGAACATGTGTCTGAACTGATTGAGCACCTGTCTACAATCAGTTTGCTGCTGGGCAGTGAGGCTGCCTGCCAAGGCTACACCATCTACTGACCCATCATCAGGGTTCTGTGAGAGCAGGTCAGGGAGTGGGTCACTCTCTTCCTCCTGTCCCTCATCAGTTGCCATGAGCAAGCCCATGTCAGTGAATCAATAAGGGGGAAAAAACTGACTAATCTTTATCCAGGTCCAGCATACATGTCCGTGAATGAACCTCTACACAAATGGTATGCAGTTCCTAATGTTAAAAGCAGGAGAAGGTGTTTTTTTCAAGAGCTCCACGTGGAGGTGTGGAGTTGTAAAAAGTGGGGAGAAGAATCCACTCCTCTTGGAAAAAGACCCTCACACACCCAGCCTGCTAGGTGTCATGCTTCATCATCGGGTCTCCTCCTTATCGGGTCGGCGCTGCAATCCCCGATCGGCACCCATGATGGGGCCTTCTTGGCGGAGATCTTTATTCCATATGCCGGTGGGTGAAGTGCGTGTGAGGGCCCTAAAACAGTGTAGGTGATATAGATGTGTAGGGAAGTAAAAAAAGGGGAGGTGGTCCACTCAAAATAATTTTATTAAACGTGGCCCCTACCCTGGTTAAAAAGAAAACAAGACGCGTATCTCCACTCTAAGTATGTCGAGATTACCTACACTTTTTGGTAGTGGTCAACAATAAAGTGAAAGAAAATAGTGACCACCGTTACAGCACCCTAAAAAGTGGTACCTGTAGACAGTGCTTAATTTGTAAAATATTAAGTGCAGGTGCTCACATTTTTTAGGAGGCCACACCCACTTCACTGGCTCCGCCCACTTCATCTACTGGTCCCACCCACTTCCTTTATTGGCTCCACCCACATCCACGAGCCTTAACACATCAGAGCCACATCCTCACTTCTTGAGTTGCACAAGAAGATGAAGACATGGCTCTAATACAAGCACTTCAGGGACCTACACACCTGCCCAAGCTCCTGGATACCCTCTTGGGTGATTAGTGTGCTCTACAAATCAATATAACATCATATAACCTATGGAAAGTCTATGAAAACAACTCAAAAGTGAACTCAAATGAGAGAATGTGTGTACATCTCAAAATGCAGCTTTAAAAAGGTCACTTGAGGACATGTGGCAGCTTTGCAAACTAAAGAGAATGTGCTTGTAGTGTGCTGTTTAAAAAAAGGAAGGGATGAAGGAAGGAATACATGAAAGAAGGCAGCAACAAATGTAAGCAGGAAAGGGGAGTACTGTAGTGAGGAAATAAATAAGTAATGGATGAAAGAAGGAGGAAATAAGAAAAGAATGTGAAAGGAATAAATGAAGGGATAGAGGGAGAAATTAAGTGAACAATGTGTGATAGGCGAATAGAAAGAAGAAAAGCAGAAGGAAGAGTTGAGGATAAGACAGGAAGAAATTAAAGAGGGGATGAAGGAGGGAGCAGAAAAAAAGAAAGTGAGGAACGAATGGAGGAAGAAATGCACCAAGGGAGGAAGGCTGGGGAATGAATGAGGATGTAAGGAAGCAAGAATGGAAAGAAGACAGGAGGCGTAGCTGGAGAGGCTGATTAAGAGAAAACAGAAAGGAAAAAAATGGGACGAAGCAAAATAAAGAGGTCAGGAGAATGTATACGAGCATGGAAAGGACACAGGGAATAATGACAATGTAATATTGCAAAGAAATTTGTAAACAAAAGATTAAAATGCATTTCTATGTCCTGAACACACCATGTATGCTTGTACAGCACATATTCACCAAAGGGGGTTTTGACACCAAATTAAAAAGGTTATTCAACTCAATGGCATTAATTTTATCAACCTCAGAAAGATGAAAGACTGGGTGGCCGCACCAAGATTTAAATGTATGACCCTAAGATCAAACACAGATTCCTGGAGTGGATGTGAAGAGATGTGGGTAAGTAAGAAAAACATTAAAGGGAGAGTTAGGAAGGAAGGAGAGGTCTGAAGGCAACCATAGATATAATGAGTCAAAGGTAGACATAGAATGTGAAGACAAATGGGAAAAGCAGAGATTGGGAGTGCAGGATTGGAAAGGAACATAATGAGAATGAAAAGTGGAAAGAGGAGAAAGGCAAGGAGAGAAGAGTAGACAAAGGGAGCACATAAAAGGAGTTTGGAAGGGAAAGATAAGAAGGTGAAAAGTGAAAATCAGTTAATGAGGGGAGTCGGCAAAACGCGGACGTAGGGCAGAAAGTGACGAACCGCGGACGTAGGGCAGAAAGAATGGAGACAAGGGAAGGGGTGAGGTGTAAAGGGAAAAAGAAAAGCAGATACCGAGGGAGAGTAAGAAAAAGTACAATTCTGCTTTATTAAAATACAGTAAATAATTATGTAAAGTTAAGGGGTGACAGGGCTGTATCGTTCTTGGCCTGTCTGATCAATGCATATCTGTGCTGGCCAAGACACACAATAGCGATTCTTTAACTGTGTTAAGGTTTTATGCCATCAAAAGATGTTTGTGCCATCACAATAGGTATTCCTAATAAAAGTTAATACAGTGTCAGTTATACCATCGGGATTAGGCTTTGATGGAGAATCGGGCTCTCATGCTTTAAAGAAATAGTTTTATTATACGATCAGGCTGTGAGACACAAAATGCCACTTCCACCTATTTAAAAATGAAGTTAGACATTGAACTCCATTCAGCGAGACTTCCACACTGCCTTTTGAACTAAGAAAGCACGAAATTCAACTGAGTCTGCCTGCTGTTGTTGAGATGTGAGCATATACCCCCCACTATCCAAACCTCCACCCCAAATGTAGTGCCACATTTGCTGCACTTTCTACGGTTGCCACCTGACTGCTTTCTAATGGTATCAATGGTATTGAATATCCTGGTTGGTACAAAAATAAGCAGAATCTCCTAAAGCTGGTTATCTTAGCCCTTATCTGTACATACTTCAACAAGTAAATATAACTCGAAAGCACTTTTGGAAGAGTTGAGCCCTGAGTTAAGTATCCTTGACTAATAATTAAGTAATAAAAGACAAGAGTCAAGTTATAAATGAATACCTACAATTTTGTTTAAACTACTATTCTGTATCACATCTGAGTCTTTGCAGACTCTTAATACAACAACAAACGGTCGTCATTTTACTCTTGGAAATGTAGCTAGCAACTCACATGTTCGAAAAAGTTCCCCCATCCATTCAATCTAATTCACAAGTGGTTATTTCTGCCTCTCCATGAGGAAAGCCACAATTTTTAAAGCTCACAGAGAAGCTGAGTCCTGCACCCTCCTCTCACATAAAGCACTACATTTAAGCGATGCATATTAAAGAATGGCCGTTCCCGCCTTTGAAACAAAGCGCAGCGTTTGTGGAGAACTCAAAGTGCAAGGAGGCGGCAAAAATCACACCAGCCTAACTTTGTGCCTCAGCCCAGATTCTTTATTGGTATGGCAACTCAAATACTGTCGAGGTTCACACATGGGGTGAAGAGCAGCGCTAACACCTCAAGTTAAAAGTTTAATGTGTGGCAAGAAGAGATTGTTTTCTGTGCAAGTGTTCTCTAGTCTTGCAGAATATAGGAGTTTTTAAGAACGAAGACTGCACGTTCCTCTTTTATGGTACTCTGTGAAGCAAGTCGTTGTAATGTTTGCCCTTTGCATGTATGTTTTTTTTTTTACCGAAACTGACAAACAGTTTACGGCTCTAGCCCAGTGATGCTTCAGAGAGCACATGTGACACGTTCACTTATCAGTTACGTGTATATTTTAAATGTTGTCTGTTTTTCCCCATGGCAGGAGCAGACTGTAAGGATGCACCATTGTTTTTTCACCATATGCACACGCCGCATAGAGTAGACTTGTCTGTCCCTGCAATACCGTTAGCTCACAAATTATTTCTGCAGGCACAGATAGTGATATCTTTTTAAAATTTTACACATTAACATGCATTTTGGTCTGACACGTATACACCACAGATGCACACGGTTGAGTCACGCCTTCAGCAGCAGGGACTGCCCTATATTTACAGCCCAAGAGTCACGTTGCCAGAACCACAGGCTAAACATTTGGTAGTAGCGTACATTTGACCTTCCATTACTTGCTTCACAGTAACTTCACACACTACATTTAGCAAGTTACACAATCGTTACTTACTGCCTTTTAGTTTGAATTATTATTCTGTGGTGGGCCTCCTGCGTGACGTGCTGCTTGCGATGCGACTTCTGTGGCAGATTAGAGTGCGTCTGCGCACTGCAGCCTGCTGGGGTGAGCGAGGCAGTGGGTGAAAACAGTGGAGACAGACTCGCCTGCACCTGAGGGGTGATTACACGCCTGATTCATGTGTTCCCCACAGATCGGCGGTGCCGTGTGCTGGGGGGCACGTCGTCTTCTCTCTCTCGGTACAGCAATGGCAGAGCCAGGTCTGGGCATGGTTTTGCCGGCTGCCTTCATAGTAGCGCTAGCGCCCCGGCCCCACTGCCAGGCGGCCCCCTTAGGGATCATTGGCGTTAGTGCCCCCACCATGCGACCGGATAGGCAGTGCCCACACTGTCATTTTGAGAAAGCTTTCCGGACCTCGCAGGACAACCTTAGGCTCCACCGGGTGCTTCCTGCACACTCAATGCCCGCCCTTGCGTGGCACGGACCCAGCACCTGTCCTCCTGAGCCACAGTTGTGGGGAAAGAAAGTGCCAGAAAAACACTCTTTGTCTCAGCAGACCTGAGCAATCGCTTGGCCGGGCCGAGGAGGCGTGGTTTCAAAACGGACTATACGCTGTAAGCAGCATTTCACGGCCTGAGCTGGGCTTTTCAAGTTGTTCTACAAAAATAAAGAACTGGGACATTTAAATGGTGTCCAATTTGAAATATTTTAGCACACAGTCACATACCATTATCAGCTGCTCACCGGGGACACCTGCATGAATTTAAGAAATCCAATATCGCATGAGGACCCAGCCCTGAGAAATAAGTGCCGGTGCTAAGCACCGGAAAGCACCGGCACAAATTAAGCACTGCCTGTAGATAAAAAAAACACAACCCCATTAGGGTCAAGGATGCCCGGACCGGCTGCGTGAGGGTAGGACGTCCGCCGCCTTGTTCCAGATTAACCGACACTACACATTAGTGTCTACACCAGCCGGTACTGATGCCGCGCATCCTTCACCCTAATGGGGTTGTGTTTTTTTGACCTACAGGTGCCACTTTTTAGGGCGCTGTAACGGTGGTCACTATTTTATTTCACTTTATTGTTGACCACTACCAAAAAGTGTAGGTAGATCATCGTTGGTCCTGAAGAATTGCCATTTAATATATTGTTGGGCAAGAAACATGTTGACCTTTTTTACAAGCGCATAATCTCGACATCCTTAGAGTGGAGATACGCGTCTTGTTTTCTTTTTAACCAGGGTAGGGGCCACGTTTAATAAAATTATTTTGAGTGGACCACCTCCCCTTTTTTACTTCCCTACACATCTATATCACCTACACTGTTTTAGGGCCCTCACACGCACTTCACCCACCGGCATATGGAATAAAGATCTCTGCCAAGAAGGCCCCATCACGGGTGCCGATCGGGGATTGCAGCGCCGACCCGATAAGGAGCAGACCCGATGATGAAGCATGACACCTAGCAGGCTGGGTGTGTGAGGGTCTTTTTCCAAGAGGAGAGGATTCTTCTCCCCACTTTTTACAACTCCACACCTCCACGTGGAGCTCTTGAAAAAAACACCTTCTCCTGCTTTTAACATTAGGAACTGCATACCATTTGTGTACAAGCCCATGTCAGCCCTGTCCACATATGGCTTCAGCCTGTTGACATGGAGCACCGTGTGGGGGCTCCTGGGAGTTCCCAGGTCTACCAGATAGGTAACCTCTCCCTTCTGTTCAACAATTGTATGGGGGCCACTCCATTTGTGTTGGAGGGCTGCTGGGGCCACTGGCTCCAGCACCCACACTTTCTGCCCTGGCTGGTAAACAGTCAGCACAGCCTTTTGGTCATGCCAGGCTTTCTGTAATTCCTGGCTAGCCTCAAGGTTTTTGGTTACCTTTTTCATATACTCAGCCATCCGGGAGCGGAGACCAAGTACATAGTCCACTATGTCCTGTTTAGGGGGTTTGAGAGGTAACTCCCAACCTTCCTTCACCAGACACAATGGACCCCTAACAGGATGGCCAAACAAAAGTTCAAAAGGGCTGTAGCCAACCCCCTTCTGAGGCACCTCCCTGTATGCAAATAAAAGGCAGGGCAAGAGTATGTCCCATCTTCGCCTAAGCTTTTCTGGGAGCCCTTTAATCATGCCCTTTAGGGTTTTGTTGAATCTCTCAACTAAACCATTGCATTGTGGGTGATAGGGTGTAGTGAACTTATAAGTCACTCCACACTCCTTCCACATTGCAGTCAAGTAACTGGACATAAAGTTTGCATCTCTGTCAGATACTACCTCCTTAGGAAAGCCCACTCTTGAGAAAATTCCCAGGAGGGCCCTTGCCACCACAGGAGCTGTAGTGGTCCTAAGGGGAATGGCTTCTGGGTACCTGGTGGCATGGTCCACCACCACCAGGATAAACCTGTGCCCAGATGCTGTTTGGGGATCCATGGGACCAACTATGTCAATCCCCACCCTCTCAAAGGGAACCCCCACGTCTGGTAGTGGTATCAGGGGGGCCTTTGTGGTGCCACCTGCCTTCCCACTGGCTTGGCAGGTTACACAGGAGCGACAAAACTCCTTGGTGTCTTCAGACATGTGGGGCCAGTGAAAGTGAGGGACAATTCTGTCCCAAGTCTTGTTCTGGCCCAGGTGACCTGCTAAGGGAATATCATGGGCTAGTGTCAATAGGAAGCCCCTGAACTTCAGAGGTATAACCAACCTCCTGGCTGCTCCAGGCTTGGGGTCTCTACTCTCTGAGTACAGGAGTCAATCATCCCAATTTATCTTATGGGTGCCACTAGCATTCCCAGCAGCCTCAGCAGTAGCCTGCCATCTGAGGGGTTCAAGAGAGGGGCAGTTCAGCTGCTCCTGGCTCAGGTCTGCCCTGGAAGGGCCCCCTGTCCCCAAGAACTCGTCCTGATCAGGTTCAAGCTCCTCTGGGACAGTTCCTTCTTCAGGCCTGAGATCAGTTTCCTCAAAAGACTGATCTTCCTCCTGAGCCAAGGGGGAAGGCACTGCCTTAACCCTACTGCTCCTTTTCTTGGGAGGCACCTGGTCCATTATTCCAGAATCCAGGGCCTGTTCAGCTTTTGACATTTTTGCCTGTGACCTAGCCACAGCAAAGACATGTGTAGGGATCCCTAGCATTTCTGCATGTTTCCTGAGCTCCACCTCTGCCCAAGCTGAGGTTTCAAGATCATTGCCAAGCAAGCATTCAACTGGTATGTCTGCACTCACCACAACCTTCTTAAGGCCAGTTACCCCTCCCCAGGAGAAGTTAACAACTGCCAGAGAATGGTCTGTTCTGACATTGCTAGCATTGGTCACTTGGTACATTTCACCAAGTATAATCTGCCCAGGATCCACAAGATCTTGTGTCACCATGGTGACACTTGCTCCTATGTCCCTGAATGCCAAAGCCTCCCTTCCATTAATTAAAGGCTGCTGTCTGTATTTGCCCAAATTATTGGGACTCACAAAGGGAGACATATCCATGCCCTCATCACAGACTAAGACAGCCTGAGTTGGCACTCTGACTAGGCCAGAGTCCATCCCAGTACCCAGGGTCAACCCTACTAAACCCTTATTCTGAGCGTTTCCACCACCACTTGTAGCTGGACTAGGGGGAACAGTTGCCTTAGGGGCAATGGTGGTTGGAGTGGAGTCTTTGGACTTGGTGCAATCACTGGTCCAGTGAGTCTTTTGCTTACAGACTTTGCACCATGGTTTCCTTTGGCCTTTTCCTTTATTAGATTGGGATTCCCCACCAGATGCAAAATTTTGGGGAGCTTGTGAAGACTTCTGGTCTTTACCCTTCTCCCCACCCTTATCAGAGTTTTTGGAATCTTGCTTCTTCTGGTCACCACCTTGGCTCTGTACTTTCTGCTTCACCCTGGTTCTGACCCATTTGTCTGCCTTCTTTCCCAATTCTTGGGGAGAGGTCAGATCAGAGTCAACCAGGTACTGATGTAGCAACTGATTTTGACAGTTATTAAGAATCTGCTCCCTCATGATTAAATTATAAAATCCTTTGAAGTTACACACCTTACTGCCCAGTAACCAGCCTTCCAGAGCCTTGGTAGCACAATCTACAAAGTCCACCCAGTCCTGTGTCTGTGCCTTTTGGGTATCTCTGAACTTTAACCTGTATTGCTCAGTGGTTAGGCCAAACCCATCTATTAGGGCACTCTTCAGGACTTGATAATCATCAGCATCCTCTTCTCTTACAGTGAGGAGCTTGTCTCTACCTTTGTCTGCAAAGGAGAGCCACACGATTGCTGCCCACTGCTCCTGAGGGACCCTCTGTACTTTACAGGCCCTCTCCAGTGCAGTAATCCATTTGTGGATGTCATCCCCACTCTGGTAGGGAGGGACAATCTTGCTCAGGTTTCTATGGTCATAAGACCTTTC
The DNA here is from genome assembly GCA_963921515.1 of Calotriton arnoldi. Lineage (NCBI taxonomy): Eukaryota > Metazoa > Chordata > Amphibia > Caudata > Salamandridae > Calotriton > Calotriton arnoldi. The sequence goes on from CAWUFW010000396.1 coordinate 1,274,880, forward strand.
CCTACCACTAGGGAAGTTGCTGCCACCATGGGACTCTAGTCCCAACTTTCTTCTTTGTCTATGAAGCTCTAGGGACTCCCTGTCTATAGCCAACTGCTCTCTTCTGATCCTAAGCTGAACTTCTTCATACTGGAGCAGCCTCTTTTTCCTCTCATTAGAGGATACCCTCCTATGAGAAGAAACAGAGATCCCTACTGAGGTGTCAGAATGGTTAGACTCCTGAGAAGGAGATCTGGACCTTCTGGGCACACTCACAACTCTTCCTGGTGGGACAAAGGGGAGGCCATTCTGGTCCTCCTCCTCATCTGCAGGAGGAGCTGCATTTTCCAGGGCAAGATCATTGTCACCTTCCTGGCCAGTTTCAGAGGTCAGATCCTGGGTATTTTCACCCCTGGCCCCTTCCTCATCTTCTGCCCCACCCTCTCTGCCTACCCCTTCAGACCCTGTGGGTCTTCTGAGATCATCCAACAGAAGCACCTCTATGAGACGTTGGGTGTTGGCACTTTTGCCTGTCTTCAGCTTCCTAATCTTGCACAACTCTCTCAAGTCCAAGAATGGGAGGTTGTCATATTTGGAGGGAAGAAGCCCACTGGTTCCTGGCAGGGACCTACTGGTTCCTGGCCCTGAAGACATTACTAGTGAGGTGTGGTGTATGCACTACCTACTCTAGTGTGGCCTACTAAACTCTCTTGAGTTGTAGAAAGGGTGTGCTAAGCCCTTGACACACAACTCTAAGTTCAGTAGAACTTACTGTATTTCTAAGCTTGAATTTATATGTACCTTAGGTACCCTTAGTGGTTTTCAGTTGATCAATTCAATTGAGATTATCTGGTAAAACAATAGCAAGCTGGAATCCCACACGCTGCACACCAATGTGAGAAGTTGGCCTGGCATATGCTGTCCACTAGTTCTAGTGGGCACCTTGCACCAGTCCAACAACCCCTTATGGAGATAGGTTAAAGACAACCTTTAGTGAAAGCTATCCTAGTGGTAGCTATGGAGAGCAGCCTTCAGGCTAAGTCTTGAAGGAATGTAAAGCAGCTTGTTTTACCAGTCTATAATCTCTTGAGTGACCAAATGAAAGAGGACCACACCAGGTATATATATATAAAATATATGTATTTAGTCTTAAACACACCCCCCTAGTCTCTTTATGAGGCTAGAGTTCGAAGTACATAAGTTACAAGTCAAATATCAGCAGTATTTAGCACAATACACTTTTGAGCCCTAGGGGCGTACCAAACCATATACTAAAATAGTGGTATAAGAACCACGACTGAGCTAGACACAAGGCCTAGAGCCTGTAGAAGTGCTTGGACCCCAAGGAACCACCCAAGGTAGTGACACAGGGGACCCACGGGGGCGCGTGCAGTGTGAGAATACAGCCGCGAGCCACCGTTGACTTCTATGGGGAAAGTCGCGGTTAGATTTTTAAAGAAAAGGGACACTTCGGAGAGGACTTCCAGTTAACCCCTTAAAACTTAAGAGTTTCTAGGGCCCACACCCACGTGAGTACCGAAATACTCGAGTTACCTCACCCAGGGAAGCCGGGTGCATACGTGTTAAAAGGTGTCGGGAATCCTCGTCGTTTTCAATGGCGACCGCTGGAAAAGTGCTGCTGCCGTGGAGAAGAAGAGTGTCCGGAGCGATCCAAGCCTGGATCGAGGGAAAGGAAGACCTGAAAGCAGAGGGGACAGAGTCTGGGTCACTAGCCATTGACCAGGGGCACGATAGTCGAATGCCCTCAGATGTCGGGTGCTTCAGGTGAGTTGACGGGTGCCTTGACTCTTCAGCCACGAGGTCCAGGAGGCGTCGACAACGACCAGGAGCTGGATTCGAGCTGTCCCACGAAGTCTGTCGAGTGCTGCGGTGTCGGCGACCGGATTGGACCCAACAAGCCTTGGCAACGGCAAGTCACTGGGAAGTGAAGAAAAGGCTGCGGTGCAGACCAGCAAGGTCTGAGGGACTCACCCAGCGAGGGTAAGTCAGGGCAATTCTGGAGCAACCAGAAAATCCCAAGCAGTTGAAGAGTAGCCTTCGTGGGGACCCACTAGCCAACGGACTAGATATCGCAAAGGAGCCTCGAGCAGTCGCACTTGGAGCTGGCCCACGGGACACTCGTGGAGTGTAGGCCAGTGATCTTCGCTGCAGTTGGTGCTCGGGGCTAGGGCTACTTGGAACCCAAAGCACAGCTTCGAGAGATGTCAGGAAGTTGATGCACTTGCAAATGTGCTCGGTGTCCAGGGGTCACGGTTCCACGTTACCCACGATAGCCACGGGCCTCAGCTTCGCTGGGGAGTCAGGGCAGCCTCGGGGAAGTCTGGAAATCCACCTCTGGTGATGCAAAGACTTCGGCGTCCGGCGGGAGCTTCAGCGATGCAGACCGGACAGATGCTTTGTTGGTGCCTGCCAAGCAGGGGAGTCACTCCTTGACCCCAAGGGAGATTCTTCAGTCCTCTAATCTTGATGTAGAGCGTCGAAGGTCCAGGATTCAGCTTCAGAGTTTCGTCCAGGGATATCTAAAGTCCTAAGGACTGGGGTCCCATACTTATACTAAGTTAGGGGGTTAGACATACTCTGGGGACCCACCTATGGGAGGGTCAGGGAAGAGGGGTGGTTACACCCATTCCCTTTGTCCAGTTTCGCGCCAGAGCAGGGGAAGGTAGCCCCTGCAACCGGTTTGAACTGGACTATGCACAGGGACACCAAATGTGCCCCCAGTGCAGGACTTCAAAGCACCAGAGAGTGCTCCCGCCCAGCCCCAATACACACTATCCTGTCTGGGGAGGTGGTTACACCTCCCTTCGACAGGAAACCTATTGTCCAGGCCTCCCCTGCCGGAGTTTCGGTCAGCAGCAGGAGGCCAGACCCGTGTCTGTGGCAGCAGCATCCATTTTGTGATGCCAGGGCTCTGAAAAGTTAATACCGGGTATGCCGGTGTGTACATGTCTCTCCCTCTAGAAGGGTGGAATGCTACCCCCGCCGCCAGAACTGGCGGGGGGTAGTATTCCAAGATGTTTGACACCAAACACGACATGTTTCCGTGCAGCCATCCCAAAGTTAGCATTTAACGCGAGGTTATAATGCACTTAAGAGTATATGGTCAGGCTGCACCACAAACAGCACCAGAGGATTGACTCTGAATGCTGCAGAGGGGCTCTGCTCATGCAGGGGCACCCTCTCACATAAAAACCAAGCACTCTGCCTTTCGGATTGTTAAGGCCTGCCATAGGAGTGACTTATAGGTTTATATGTGTGTGCAATGGTAGTGATATAGGTAGCCTATACCACAGTAAGGGGTGCATGCACCACCTTACCCAGGCTGCAGTAGCAGTCCTGTGGTGTCATTTTGGAGGGCCTTCCAGGGGTGGCACAATACATGCTTCAGCCCCTGGTAGGCCTCTGGGGTGTCTATGCCCTTGGTACATAGTATACTATATACTAGGGACTTATAAGGGCACCCCAGAATCCAATCTGGGATGTACCTAAAGTACATGGAATCAATTTAGAGAGGAAGCAGCTAGGCTGGGGTCCTGAATAGCAGGGCCCCAGCCAGACTAAAGTCGAAAAACAGTGATACACCAGCAAAAAAGTGGGGGTAACCATAAGAGGCAGATGCTACTCTCCTACACGGGGAATGGGGCATTGAATATTCCTCTCTTAGCTCTTGAAATTGGGAATGAAAGGTATGCAACAATAGCATCCAATGTCAGTTTCCCATTGTAACATGCACATATGCCGAGGCACACAAAGTCAGTCCAAATTGTAATGTAGCAAAAGACACACAATTGATGGACGGAATGCAGAACAAATCAAAACATTCACCCCCAGTCAAGAGATCTGGGTTAAATCCATCATTCTTTTGCTCACCATGCCACCCCAGTTTAGACCTGGCCATATCCAAATCAGTCTTGACCCTGTGCCTCATGGGAACAGTCCAGCCCGAACTGCCAAGCCAGGTCCTCCCTGGATCAGTAAACAAGCATCCTAGGACCGGTTTCGGGGTTTCACCCTCATCAGCCAGGATAGCTTGAATCCAGTGGCACAGTGAGCCCGGGACCCACGTCTGGGCATACCCGGCGCACTTAGGGCGAGAAAGCAAAGACACACAATTGCTGGACGGAATGCAGAACAAATCAAAACATTCACCCCCAGTCAAGAGATCTGGGTTAAATCCATCATTCTTTTGCTCACCATGCCACCCCAGTTTAGACCTGGCCATATGCAAATCAGTCTTGACCCTGTGCCTCATGGGAACAGTCCAGCCCGAACTGCCAAGCCAGGTCCTCCCTGGACCGTAAACAAGCATCCTAGGACCGGTTTCGGGGTTTCACCCCTCATCAGCCAGGATAGCTTGAATCCAGTGGCATCCTGGCTGATGAGGGCTGAAAGCCCGAAACCGGTCCTAGGATGCTTGTTTCCAGTCCAGGGAGGACCTGGCCTGGCAGTTCGGGCTGGACTGTTCCCATTGGGCGCAGGGTCAAGACTGATTTGCATATGGCTGGGTCCAAACTGGAATGGCATGGTGAGCAAAAACGATGGATTTAGGCCCAGATCTCTGTACTGGGGTGAATGTACGACATTGTTCTGCATTCTGTCCATCAATTGTTGTTTTTGCATTTGTCACCCCGAGTGGGACGGGTATGCCCAGACGTGGGTCCCGTGCTCTCCATGCCACTGGAGTCAAGCTATCCTGGCTGATGAGGGCTGAAAGTCCGAAACCGGTCCTAGGATGCTTGTTTCCAGTCCAGGGAGGACCTGGCCTGGCAGTTCGGGCTGGACTGATCCCATTGGGCGCAGGGTCAAGACTGATTTGCATATGGCTGGGTCCAAACTGGAATGGCATGGTGAGCAAAAAAACAATGGATTTAGGCCCAGATCTCTGTACTGGGGTGAATGTACGACATTGTTCTGCATTCTGTCCATCAATTGTTGTTTTTGCAAATTGTAATGTAGGTAGTAACCCATATAGTAATCACAGGGAGTCCATAAAATATTCCTTTCTCTTTATTTCCTTTTCTTCTCAAAGATCCAAGCACAAAAACACACTGGCAGCCGACACGTGTTTCGTCCAACTGACTTTTTCAAGGCTAAGGTGTATAGGCAAATAAACACGGCACCCCGTAGAACAGCGTACCGGATGTAAGTGTACACGCGAAAATTCTGAAGGTCTGTCAAGCAGAAATCAGACTTGGAACACCAGTCATACATATTTTCACAGTATTTTCCGGATCTTAAACAATACTCAAACAACCAAGGGCTTTAGTGTTAATAAAAGTGTCTGTGGCCCGCCGTTGTCACCACGAGTATCTGTACCTGCAGGCAAAAATAATCAAAGTGGAAATTCCGAGTCCAATTAGTCTATGGAAAGTGGCTTCAATAAGAAATGCCCGTACCTGCAGGAATTCACAAAATAATGGCGACGTCTACCACAGGGTCAAAATTAGCGAGCACCTGTTGTGAACAACATGTAGACCATGGTGAGTGTTAAAATGCAAATGAGAAAACACTGTCGGTGAAACCGTGGAGTACCACGGAGACCAACCTGTCCCCAAGCCCTGATAAGCTTGGAACTCCGGTTTTAACCACTAATTGATACATATACTGTGAATAGGAGGGATTATTTCTGGACGCAAGATATGTACAGTCTTAACTGTGTGTCTAACATTGGACGCTATTGAATCCCATTCGGGACGGAAATACAACCGGATTTAAGGTTGGTTTCCCGGTCAGATTTGGTAACCGTAGCACGATAAACTTGCTTTTACAGGGCTTCTACACTTAGCATAATTTTTCTTTCTTTTTTACCCATCTCTTTTCCCCTAGGATCTTCACGCATTGAGTATAGGTATTTTGTTTTTTATTACATACCTTCGGGTACCAGGCAACATTAAGGGGGTGTCGTTATGTTAAATTCACTTTAGCAAAGTCAATGTTGACTGTTTAGGTTCATATGTCACAACTGGACTCACAAGCAACAAGCATGCCTTAACTCCGGACAAGTTTATTTTATCTAAGAGTGTTATTATAATTTTTCTTAAAATACACTAGTTTGTCACTAAACAACCAAGGTGACACATTTAAGACAGCATGGGTTTCCACAGGCTCGAGTAGGCAACACGAGCCGACCCTTCAAAGTTAGTCTGTCACAATGGGACACTGACATTGGATGCTATTGTTGCATACCTTTAATTCCCAATTCTGTACTATTGTTTGTTTCTTAGCCCTTAAGAAGTCGCTGCGCACAACCATAAGCATGACGAAACACGTGTTGGCTAAGGCTGTTGTGAATAAACTGAAGCGCATGTTCCAGCAAAGACTCAAGCCTTTGTCACACTGTTATTGATATAACTGATACACTGTTAGCGTGTGCAGGGGACTGTTGTTCTGTTTTACCAGTGGATATCCACACGTTGGGGAGGAGGATGGCTCTCCCTACCCTTATGCCCCGCAATCCTCACTCAGTACTGGAGTATACTTACCTGCGTATTGCCCAGGAGCGCCAATACCCTATAGAACCACCTACCAAGCAGTTTCATTAAAACGAGAAGAACATTTTCCAAAATATAACTGGGGTGTGGAGAGTAAAAGCAGCATACCTGTTCTGAGAAGTGTGTACATTTATGCTTGTTCCATGCAGATTACAACAGTGTCTGTTTTATGTAAGCTGTTTGACTCTGGGAGTTATAGAGGGCAGTGTGAAAGGTGGGTGCTATTTTTCCATGCTAGACAAAATCATTACATGTTGTTAAATAACATTTAGAACAGGATGCTGTTAATGTGTATAGTTTCCTTTCTCAATATATGCTTGAACTTTATATGGTGCTGGGATCCATTTTATATCAATGAGCTTTAATATGCCAAAATAACAGTTTAGCTCCACGGAATGTGCTGTATAATGCTGCATGATTTGGCTTTATTCTCAGCATAACTAAGCAAACCCTGAAGCATATCATATTTTGGTCCGCCATTGACCTAATTTCAGTGCCCTTCTCTGAACAGGGCTCTGCTGAGCTCAAAGTCTTAGGTCTATGCTTATAGAGCACTGCACATGCCACACAGGTGGCGTCAGGGCACCAGCTTAGATAAGCCAGGCACACAACATGTCCACTGACTTTGTTCTATGATGGGATGGGAAGTGGGAAACGATGTCTCCCTGCAAGGGTACGGTCCACGGAGGGCCACATTAGGCTACTCATAGGGCTCATCTCCTCTACAAATGTGTGACTACAGGAATGACCACCGCCCCCCCCCGACAACCGGGCGGCGGTTCTATCCAACCAAGATGGGACGGAATTACCTATGATGAAGCATGCCACAATTATGGGTGTATCAACAGGTATTGGATCCCGCACTCCGTGGCAATTGCAATAAAGTTCCAATGAGAATATTTGCAATGTATGAATAAACTTAGGGGCGTGCACCGAGGTATCGTCCCCTAAACCTGGGCGTATAGAAATGAATTCAGTTACACTGGTAACGCTCACAAAACTGGCATTCAGCAGTTGAACAAGCAACCTGTTAAGCTTCCAACGCAGGTTACGCGAGTGAAACCAGAAGACGCGTGTGTTGACCGCCATATTAGTGAAAGTATGGAAAGTGAAAAAGGTGAACCTCGAGGGCGGTTCATCTGCCCGAAATGCATTGGGGTAAAAAAAAACGCTTGTCTCATTGATTATGGATTTATCCTTTAATGAAGCAGTTGAACTACTCATGAATTAAATGAGATCACATCTACACCGTTTACAATAAACAAAGTGTTTGAATAACTTCATTTGAAATTTGGATTTCTTTGATCAAATTCGTTTGGATTGATATTTGGCAGTGCACTCAGAGGGACACTTCCCGATGGGGAAGTGCAACTGAATTCACAATTATGGGTGTAGCATTTATGTCCATTGTTCTGAAATGCTCTCGGTACAGCTTTGAGATTCTCTCGAACTTCATTAACGTTGGATTCACTACCATACCTTTTGTGTGTTTATCCCACTTTTATTTAGCGTATCTATTAATGATGTTGCCGCCCGCTTGGAGGAGCTTAATGCAGATGTCCCCAAGCTACTTTGTGTAAAGGTCCTATCCTGTATCAGGCCTCTCAAAATCATAAAAATGTTACCTGCAGGTCTAGTGACTTAAATAATTTACTCAACCTATTTGTAATGCTCTTGACCCATAAAGTGGTTTCAAATGATGTGATCCTGGGCAAATGTTTTAATTCACTGAGCCGCCATTTTCTTCATTATCACATATGAGAGTAGCTTCAAATGTGCGAGTTTAGCATGTCTGCTGTACAAAAAACTCTTTTGTTTGATTTACTAGACTAAACTTCCTTTCCATATATAATACAAATCTAGCCACATATAGGATACACATGGCCCCTGGCTTGCCTCTTAGTTCATTAACAGCATTTTCATCAGGGCGGGGCAGGAATGTTTCTCAAATCAAGTTTAAAAACTATCACTTTTAATAACTACATAACTAAGGCATGAAGTGGTAGCACACAGTCATGTGCAATCATCAGATTTTACATTGAAATGGCCACAAACTTTCCCACTGTCATGTGGCTTTACTGATAAAACTAAATAGTGTACAAACAATTATGTTTGGAAATAGAGTTTCTGAAAATATGTGTCACTTTCACATCACCAAGTAAAGTGTTCTGGTTTGTTTTGCTCTTATTTAAGTCTTTGTTTGCATCACACTTGATTACAAAACAATTTGCTTTTGTAATTCCTGATATATTTGGAAATATTTGTAATATTAATTTATAGGCTATTTATATAAATGTTATGTGTTGGAGAAAAATAACTGACATCTTCAGACAGCTCACTTGACAAAAACCTCAAACTCTACTAAGGGAGAAAAATAAACCAAATTTTTCAAGCAGCTATTATTTAAAAGACAAACTGACATTTGACCTCTTTCCTTCAACAGACAGCAAATGTGTCAAGATAAAAACAAGATTTAATACCATCTTTATTGCTCATTCACTTTCTAAATGAACAGAACACCTGTTCCTTTCCAGCCTAAGCTTACTCGCCAGATGGGACTGGTAGGTGCTAAAAATAGCTCGACCTGATAAAACTTTACTCGTAATTGCGAGTGGGCGAGTAGATTTTCTGAGGACTGTATATGCATATGATGCAGTCTTACCATCATTAATGGAAAACTTTATGCACACCATAAGAAATTCACAATTATTGTATAAATAAAGACCTGTCCATTAACATTAAAAAAAACTAAGGTCCCAGTAATAAAAATAGGGCTACCTATAAAAAGATTGTTTAAAATAGATGTAGAATTGTTGGCTAAAGTAGATTGTTTCGATTTTCTGGGTATGCGTTTTCACCGTAATCTCAATTGGCGTGGCTATGTAGAAAACACTACAGTTAAATTCAAGGCATGTTGCAAGACCATACTGAGATTTGCTAATAGGTGGTTGCTCGGCTATACGCTGGACCGTCTTCATAATATCTATCCGAGTACATCTCCCTGCTGCTTCCGATCCTGCAAACCTAGAGGAGTTTAGATCCATATATGTTTTACCTGTTCACATCTTTGCTATTACTGGGCGCAGGTCTTTGGGTTTTTAAGCCAACAGCTCCAAGCCGATTTACGCCCAGATTCGCTTGGGGCTTTATTCGGATTCGTATCTCAGAGCTTAGACATTGCTTTGCGGCAGCAACGGTTTGTATTGATCGCTGTGTGTTGCCAGATCATTAATATTGCAAAACTGGAACTCTACACTAGTACCATTGTTTGGTCTATGGTTAAGCAAGTTACCATGGGTAAAGTCTTTTGAGAGGTTATATTCTGCTAGAACTGGGTCTTTATTAAAATTTTATGAGAACTGCAAATACTATTCTGATGTAACTCAGTAGCTGTGGCAGCGAGTTCTCGCTCGTTGCCGTGCCCCTCTACCCGTGTTTCCTTTAGCAAATGGATTTGTAGGTAATTAACTAATAGGTAAGGCTTGCTTTTATTCTGCTTCAGGTATTCGTATTTTGTGATTGCTCATACTGTGAATTTTCTTTAGCCTTTGTTGTTGATTTTGTTTTTCCATGCAACCAAATGTACTTATATTCAGTGATCTTTCTACTCAATAAAAATATTTTAAAAATAGGTTTGCGAACAGAAAAGGCACTCAACCAATTAATGCCATTTTGAAAATGTATAGACAAAAAGTGATCGTGACAGCACTTTGTGGTTCTGAGATGTGGATGTATTATAAAGCTAGGGAAGTCCAAGTATTAGAACTTTCTTCGCGCTTTTGATAAAATTGGGAGGTGGCACCCATTGATTCCTTTGTATGCGGAGCTGAGAATAAGGGCTGTTTCTGATGTAGTTACTGTTTGTCCAGTCTTGTACTGTTTGACTTGATAGAAACCGTCATACTATGGTGTATCTAAAATCAGCACTGGCAGTGATGTCTCTAAAGGGTACAAAATGTAACAGCTCAGATGTGCATGTAAGCAAGGTGCTCAGTGGTTTTAGTTTGTTCCATGTATGGAAAGACCTCCGCTTAATTAACTCTGAGAGCATCTCGTTGCAAAGGACGCATACTGGCCATTGAAGTCCACTATTGACATCAGCAGTGTCAGTCCCTTGACGGCTAACTACTTTACACATTTCAAGCAGTGCCAAGAGTTGTGTCTGGATGTGTTACACCCAGAAATGAAGCTCTCCCTCTCTCTGTATATATGGAATTCAGAATAGGGACGTATCCAGCCATAGTCTGTTCCAAATAAAATCCACAGCTGTCTTAATTTTGTACTTGTTCGTTGTGGATAGAGATTAATTACTGCACTTTATGCAAATCTGCTGCCCGGAGACGGACTTGGCTCCTTCCTCTATTCAAGGCAGAAGGAATAAGGCATAATGAAGATGCTCTAACTCTACGCTATAGAACTGAAATATAACCATTGTCTGCTCTGTTGACTCTTACTTATGACCTGTTTGGCTTTTTTGAGGAAAGAACAGGAATTGATTTATTTTTCGTTTTTGTTAGAATTTTTAAACTTTTATTTTTACTTCTAGTGGAATTTTGTATTTATCTGCATACATTTGACTTCGTAATAGTGCACTTTGTGCTTTTTGCATAATTATATCTGGTTAAAGACAGAAGTAGTGCATATTTCCACAGTGATAGCTGGCTAAAGACAGATGTGGTCCGTCTTTGCACAGTAGTAGCTAGCTAAAGACAGACGTGGCCCATCTTTGCACAGTAGTAGCTGGCTAAAGACAGATGTGGTCCATCTTTGCAAAGTAATAGCTAACTAAAGGCAGATGTGGTCCATCTTTGCACAGTAGTAGCTGGATAAAGAAAGAAGTGGTCCATCTTTGCACAGTAATAGCTGGCTTAAGACAAATGTGGTCCATCTTTGCACAGTAATAGCTGGGAAGACTGATGTGGCCCATCTTTGCACAGTAATAGCTGGCTAAAGACAGATGTGGTCCATCTTTGCACCGTAATAGCTGGCTAAAGACAGATGTGGTCCATCTTTGCACCGTAATAGCTAGCTAAAGACAGATGTAGTCCATCTTTGCACAGTAATAGCTGGCTAAAGACAGATGTGGTCCATCTTTGCACCGTAATCGCTGGCTAAAAACAGAAGTGGTCCATCTTTGCACAGTAATCGCTGGCTAAAAACAGAAGTGGTCCATCTTTGCACAGAAGTAGCTGGCTAAAGACAGATGTGGTCCATCTTTGCATAGTAATAGCTAGCTAAAGGCAGAAGTTGTCCATCTTTGCACAGTAATAGCTAGCTAAAGGCAGAAGTGGTCCATCTGTGCACAGTAATAGCTAGCTAAAGGCAGAGGTGGTCCATATTTGCACAGTAATTGCTGGCTAAACACAGATGTGGTCCATCTTTGCACAGTAATAGCTAGCTAAGGTGGAGGTATTCCATCTTTTCACAATAACAGCTGGCTAAAAACAGATATGGTCTATCTTTGAACAGTAATAGCTGGCTAAAGATAGAAATGGTCCATCTTTGCACAATAACAGCTGGCTAAAGGCAGACGTGGTCCATCTTTGCTCAGTAGTAGCTGGCTAAAGACAGATGTGGTCCATCTTTGCACAGTAATTGCTGGCTAAAGACAGATGTGGTCCATCTTTGCACAGTAGTAGCTGGCTAAAGACAGATGTGGTCCATCTTTGCACAGTAATTGCTGGCTAAAGATAGAAGTGGTCCATCTTTGCACAGTAGAAGCTGGCTAAAGACAGAAGTGGTCCATCTTTGCACAGTAATAGCTGGCTAAAGACAGATGTGGTCCATCTTTGCACAGTAGTAGCTGGCTAAAGACAGATGTGGTCCATCTTTGCACAGTAATAGCTAGCTAAAGGCAGATGTGGTCCATCTTTTTTCAGTAATAGCTGGTTAAAGACAAAAGTGGTTCACCTTTGCAAGGTAATAGCTGGCTAAGAACGGATACGGTCCATCTTTGCACAGTAATAGCTGACTGAAGACCGAAGTGGTCCATCTTTGCACAGTAATAGCTGGCTAAAGACCAAAGTAGTCTATCTTTGCACAGTAACATTTGGCTAAAGGCAGATGTGGTCCATTTTTGCACAATAACAGCTGGCTAAAGACAGAAGTTGTCCATCTTTGCAAAGTAATAACTGGCTAAAGGCAGAAGTGGCCCATCTTTGCAGTTATATCTGGCTAAAGACAGAATTGGTCCATCTTTGCACAATAACAGCTGAATAAAGGCAGATGTGGTCCATCTTTGCACAGCAATCGGTGGCTAAAAATAGAAGTAGTCCCTTGCTCACTTTGCCACTGGATTCAAGCTAGCCTGGCTGATGAAGGGTGTTACCCAGAAACCGGTCCCAGGATGCTTGTTTCCGGTTCAGGGAAGACCTGGCTTGGCAGTTCGGGCTGGACTGTTCCCATGAGGCACAGGGTCAAGACTGATTTGCATATAGCTGGGTCTGAACTGAGGTGGCGAAGTGAGCTAAAGAATGATGATGGATTCAACCCAGATCTGTGACTGGGGGTGAGTGTCTGAAAAGTTTCAGCGCTCCGTCCATCATCTCCTTGTGTTTAAAAATAGAAGTAGTCCATCTGTGCACATAATCGCTGGTTAAAGACCGATGGGGTCCATCTTTGCACAGTAATAATCAGGGGTGTGGAATTTAATAAAATATCTACTTGTCCATGGGGCAGGTTGCTTCATAAATCTACTTGTTCTGTAACAAAATCCACTTGTCCCTTTGGTGCCATGTAGTGCGGCGACAAATTATGGCACCAATCTCATTTTACAAGACCTCTGATATAGCTTCTCTGATTATGCCAGGGCTCATACGATAGTAGTGTTTGAATACTTGCAATCCCCTCACGTTGCCACGTTTTCGCAGATCTACATACTGGGGCTGAAGGTAGTGGTAAGCAATAGTTCCAGGGTTAGAATGCCTTTTTGAGTCTGTGCAAACCTATTAACTTGCATGTTTTAAGGGTTTTCAACAACTCTTCTCTAATCTGTTCCCATACTGAGAAATGTTAGCAATTTACTCCTGACAATGGCAGACATAAGCCTTCTTCCAGAGTTGGAAAAAAAGTGGTTGGAGGGAAAGTGAACTCGCAAACACTCAGGTTTTCGCATGAGCAAATCTACACATGCATATTTGCTCATGCTAAAATGCAGCTCACAAATATTTTCTAGGAGTACTATTTCTTGACCTACTTCTGTAAATTCTTGGGAATTCACGAAAGCCGTATAGCTGCACTTAATGCAAGGACATATACCATGGGTGCACTTTTGAGACTTTCTTTAATAATTGGGCCGCTAATTTGGTCTGGCGTTGACCTTTTGAGTTTAATAAACGTCTGTCTCTCTCTCTGTATCGTCTGGCTTCACTGTGAGTGACAGCATTCTGCTCTTTCACAAGGAGCATATCGGCACACAAAGTAGTTTTGTTCAGTGCCAGTAACTGTGGCAATGTGTGCTTTTTGAGACCAAAAACAACTTTTGCGTTTGCCAATGTTTGTTATAATGGTGAGGGCCTGGCAGCTCCCACACCAATAAGGTTTTACAAAAACCATGCCAAAACAAGTCACACATTGACAAAACTAAAAAGTTGACCACCAATTTCAGACCTACTGGCTTTGCCAATGCTTGTTTATTTTTGTTCCCCATAATCTTATTGAAACTGGTTCCACTGATTTTCCATTATGAATATTTTTGGGAAATACTAGCATGCATCAACACGTTACTAAATGATGCTGCAAAGAAATAGTATCTAAAATTTTAAAGTGGTTTAGCAAAATGTTTTTTTTCCTGCTATCATTGTTTTATGAACATTTTATTTTCAAAGCAAAGAATCCTCAATCTTGCTTTCAAGCTTCTGCAAATATGTGCATCAAATCAGAGAGCATTCTGGGAGCATTATACATAGCCTCATATTGCTGAAGTTTGAAAACTTGTGTACACATTTTTATACTTGAACCACTGTCAGTAGTGCAGTCAGAGCTTACAACATTTACTTAGAGCGCTCACCCTAATAATAAAGGCTTTCAATTAATGAACCATAAATACAAGTTTGAACAGCATTGAAATATGGACAGAAATATTACCTTAACTGCAGACAGTGCCCTTCCCTGATCTATAATGTGGTACAGCAAACTGGCAGCCAAAGGGTTTGTGCTGCATTGGGTTGGGCCTACTTGTCCCAAGGACAAAATACACATAAAAACGTGTTGCCCTTGACCCCAAACAATATGTCCTGGGCGTCGGGCTATAGGAATTCCACATCCCTATTAATAGACGGCTAAAGACCGAAGTGGTCCATCTTTGCACAGTAATCGCTGGCTAAAGACAGATGTGGTCCATCTTTGCACAGTAATCGCTGGCTAAAAATAGAAGTAGTCCATCTGTGCACATAATCGCTGGTTAAAGACTGATGCGGTCCGTCTTTGCACAGTAATAGCTGGCTAAAGACTGAAGGGGTCCATCTTTGCACAGTAATAGCTGGCTACAGACTGAAGTGGTCCATCTTTGCACAGTAGAAGCTGGTTAAAGACCGATGCGGTCCGTCTTTGCACAGTAATAGCTGGCTAAAGACTGAAGTGGTCCATCTTTGCACAGTAATTGCTGGCTAAAGATAGAAGTGGTCCATCTTTGCACAGTAATAGCTGGCTAAAGACTGAAGTGGTCCATCTTTGCACAGTATTAGCTGGCTAAAGACAGATGTGGTCCATCTTTGCACAGTAATAGGTGTTTAAAGACAGATGTGGTCCATCTTTGCACAGTAATAGCTGGCTAAAGACAGATGTGGTCCATCTTTGCACAGTAATAGGTGTTTAAAGACCAATGCGGTCCATCTTTGCACAGTAATCGCTGGCTAAAAATAGAAGTAGTCCATCTTTGCACAGTAATTGCTGGTTAAAGACCAATGCGGTCCATCTTTGCACAGTATTATCTCACTAAAGACAGATGTGGTCCATCTTTGCACAGTAATCGCTGGCTAAAAATAGAAGTAGTCCATCTTTGCACAGTAATAGCTGGTTAAAGACCAATGCGGTCCATCTTTGCACAGTATTATCTCACTAAAGACAGATGTGGTCCATCTTTGCACAGTAATCGCTGGCTAAAAATAGAAGTAGTCCATCTTTGCACAGTAATAGCTGGTTAAAGACCAATGCGGTCCATCTTTGCACAGTATTATCTCACTAAAGACTGAAGTGGTCCATCTTTGCACAGTAATAGCTGGCTAAAGACTGAAGTGGTCCATCTTTGCACAGTAGAAGCTGGTTAAAGACCGATGCGGTCCGTCTTTGCACAGTAATAGCTGGCTAAAGACTGAAGTGGTCCATCTTTGCACAGTAATAGCTGGCTAAAGACTGAAGTGGTCCATCTTTGCACAGTATTAGCTGGCTAAAGACAGATGTGGTCCATCTTTGCACAGTAATAGCTGGCTAAAGACAGATGTGGTCCATCTTTGCACAGTAATAGGTGTTTAAAGACAGATGTGGTCCATCTTTGCACAGTAATAGCTGGTTAAAGACCAATGCGGTCCATCTTTGCACAGTAATCGCTGGCTAAAAATAGAAGTAGTCCATCTTTGCACAGTAATAGCTGGTTAAAGACCAATGCGGTCCATCTTTGCACAGTATTATCTCACTAAAGACAGATGTGGTCCATCTTTGCACAGTAATCGCTGGCTAAAAATAGAAGTAGTCCATCTTTGCACAGTAATAGCTGGTTAAAGACCAATGCGGTCCATCTTTGCACAGTATTATCTCACTAAAGACAGATGTGGTCCATCTTTGCACAGTAATCGCTGGCTAAAAATAGAAGTAGTCCATCTTTGCACAGTAATAGCTGGTTAAAGACCAATGTGGTCCATCTTTGCACAGTATTATCTCACTAAAGACAGATGTGGTCCATCTTTGCACAGTAATCGCTGGCTAAAAATTGAAGTAGTCCATCTTTGCACAGTAATAGCTGGTTAAAGACCAATGCGGTCCATCTTTGCACAGTATTATCTCACTAAAGACAGATGTGGTCCATCTTTGCACAGTAATCGCTGGCTAAAAATAGAAGTAGTCCATCTTTGCACAGTAATAGCTGGTTAAAGACCAATGCGGTCCATCTTTGCACAGTATTATCTCACTAAAGACTGAAGTGGTCCATCTTTGCACAGTAATAGCTGGCTAAAGACTGAAGTGGTCCATCTTTGCACAGTAGAAGCTGGTTAAAGACCGATGCGGTCCGTCTTTGCACAGTAATAGCTGGCTAAAGACTGAAGTGGTCCATCTTTGCACAGTAATAGCTGGCTAAAGACTGAAGTGGTCCATCTTTGCACAGTATTAGCTGGCTAAAGACAGATGTGGTCCATCTTTGCACAGTAATAGCTGGCTAGAGACAGATGGGGTCCATCTTTGCACAGTAATAGGTGTTTAAAGACAGATGTGGTCCATCTTTGCACAGTAATAGCTGGTTAAAAACCAATGCGGTCCATCTTTGCACAGTAATCGCTGGCTAAAAATAGAAGTAGTCCATCTTTGCACAGTAATAGCTGGTTAAAGACCAATGCGGTCCATCTTTGCACAGTATTATCTCACTAAAGACAGATGTGGTCCATCTTTGCACAGTAATCGCTGGCTAAAAATAGAAGTAGTCCATCTTTGCACAGTAATAGCTGGTTAAAGACCAATGCGGTCCATCTTTGCACAGTATTATCTCACTAAAGACAGATGTGGTCCATCTTTGCACAGTAATCGCTGGCTAAAAATAGAAGTAGTCCATCTTTGCACAGTAATAGCTGGTTAAAGACCAATGCGGTCCATCTTTGCACAGTATTATCTCACTAAAGACAGATGTGGTCCATCTTTGCACAGTAATCGCTGGCTAAAAATAGAAGTAGTCCATCTTTGCACAGTAATAGCTGGTTAAAGACCAATGCGGTCCATCTTTGCACAGTATTATCTCACTAAAGGCAGAAGTGGTCCATCTTTGCACAGTTACAGCTAGCTAAAGACAGATGTGGTCCAAATTTTCTTCTAAGGCCATAGGAATAAGTCTCTATCCTGATGGTCAATCTTCATGCTATATGGACTAATATCATTGGTATTGCTTCTTATGTTGTGTTGTATATATGACTTGCTTGTTTTCTTCGAGGCTTTAACTGGGTTGAATTTTGTTTCTCTGGCTGCAGAACTGCAAACCTGGGCTTTTTAATTGTACCTCTATTTGTGTAATTTTCCTTTTTTCTGTATCATCCTGTAGTGTCTTTAATTATGTTATGACTGCAAGCTGAAACATTAAGTATTAAATATAAAGCTAATGAGTATGTGAACAGGCTTCTTGGGCAGGCAGCACATTTCCTAAGGCAGCCTTAGATTTTCTCACAGAGTCAACCTCCTTACACTGAAGGTGCACACAGGTTTCTTTACGTTCAGTGGTATCATAGTCTGTCGATTTAAGTCCACTGTGTACCCTTGTTTGTCTCTTTCCATTTCCATGGCACCGTAAATTATTTCCGTATATTCACAGGGCATCCACGCCTCTATCTTTACATTCACCATACACCCTCGTCTGCCTCTTTATATTCTCTGTACTTCTCTGTATACCCTAGTATGTTTTTACTTTCACTCTGTACTCTAATCTGTCTCTTTGCATTCACTGTGCTTGTGTGTTTGTTCTTTGCATTAACACTGCCCCATAGTCTCTTTACATTAACTGTATGCCCAGGGTTGTCTCTTTACTTTCTCTGTGTACCCTAATCTGTCTCTTTGCGTTCACAGTGTACGTTAATCTTGTCTCCTTGCATTCACAGTACACCATAGACTGTCCCTTTACATTGAGTGCCCTCTGCCCTCCCCCTTTGATTCATGTACACTCAGCTGGTCTCTATTGCTGTTCCACAAGGAGGGTGGAATTGAACCCGATTGAAAGAGAATATTCAGTGTTTAAGTGATTTTTATATGCCCTCCCATCAGGAAGGCTGCTCTGTAAGTGATGTAACGTCTTCTGTTCCAGGTTTCCTTCCAAGAGGCCTCTGCCTGCTTCTCTGAGGAGGAGTGGAGGCTTCTCCGCGAGTGGCAGAAGGAGTTGTACATGAACGTAATGAAGGAGATTCATCAGGCCCTGATCTCTCTGGGTAAGTCACTCTGTCATTGATGGGTTTTGCCTGCCATGTTGTATCTCCATCTAAACAAGTGACGTAGTTTATCCCTCTCGTCTTCGCTCTCCGGGTATGGCCATTGTGGTTGAACACTAACCTAGTAGGCAGCTTGGGAGGCATCTGATGTTACAACGTGAGGGACAGCAGTGGGGCTGATACATCTACTTCCTGACAGCTCATCGCTTAGTAGGCAGAGAACCTTTGAGGTGACATATTAGGTTGTTAGCTCCTACTCCAAGATACACCCGTACCTCAAGGCTTCATCCATTCAGTGTCAAGGCAGTGTTCAGGCACAGTTTCACACGTTAAGGCAGGAGATTCTTTATTGGTAAATTGCCCATTCTTTATAACGCACCCCTCTCTAACACACAAGACAAATAGTACTTCTTATCAGCAGCTAAACATAAAGCTGAGAGGTCATGTCGGCATTAGACAGGAGGCCATTGTAATATGCAGTACCACTGTCTGTGCCCAGGTGGTCGAATATAAGCACAGTCTGGAAGAAAGCGATTTAGTGCTAAGGTTTGAGGCAGAACTGAGGGATGGGGCAAAAGTTCAAACAAAGTATGGGCTGAGACAAGTAGAAGAGGCCACTAAGATGCTGCCGGCACTAAATTAGATTGATCAGACTGGTAGTCAATGAAGTGGTCACCTGGTGCCCGTTTTATCCCGTCACAATAGCAGCTTAGTGTTCACATGTGAAGTATGTCAGCAGATGTTGGGATTATCCAAATTAAAGTATTGAAAGAATTTTAAATTGCTGTTTACAAGTCAGAGACACTTTTCAGTATACTGAAAGCAGTAATGATAGCAGATAGTAAAGACACCGCGAGTCAATTATGTCCCCAATATTTCTCAAAAAGCAACTGAAGAACATGAAAAATCAACAAGTTACATGATCACTGCTGTCTAGACTTACGACTTCGACTAGGCATTGCATGTCGCCCTAAAGCCGCCCCTTGCTGTGCCGCCAAATCCAATGAAACACAGGCCTTCTGATACTCCCAAATTTCTGCCCAGCACTACCCTGAGATACTGGACAAGAATTCAAAAGGAACAAAACATGAACTCAACAAACCCACGGCCTTTCTACTTATCAAGTTACTGTAGACACACTGAGCAAAGACGGGAAATCTTATTCCGGGACACCTCAATGATGTGATGTCAGGACGGTGGTGACAATGTTGTGAAGATGTTCTGAGAAGAGAAGAGAAGAGCAGAATGGACTAGAAGCACAAATCTGCAAATGACAATATCAATATTGTGGGCAGAGCTAAGAAAGACACTAAAAACAGATGTCGTTGATTCACACATAATGTGCGTTTGCTACAAATGACATTAAGGATCAAGAGGGATATATTTTAATTTAATCAGACAGAAACAACATGGTATCAGTAGGGCTATGATGCTATTATCCTAATCAAGGTTTATTGGTAATAGCCTCAGTCCTGATGGAACAGTTGGTGGCCCTTGATTAGCTTGACATGCTTCCTTCGTATAAAGAAGCTTGGCTTCATGCTAGCTTACGGAGCCACAGCTCTTTGCTCACTAGCCAGGGAACTTACTGTCTTGGATAGCACTTGCATTATGAAGAAGGGCCTTCCTTTTTCTGTTGATCTGTTAGGGTTCCAATGCTCGCATCTCCTTTCTGAACCCACTGGCCGCCTCAATACTGTAGCTTTAAATAAGCAGCCTCAAGGAACATGGGGAATCCGTACCACATACCACCAATTACAATATCCAGTTTTAAGCTGTAAGCAAAGCTTTACACTGTGTATCAGGTGTAGTAATGAGCAGTCAGTTGTATACTGGGTTTTGCTCAAAGTTGTGAACAAGCAGCCTTGCACTGGAACGTCATCTAAAATACTACAGGGCATATTTACGAGCCCCATTGCGCTGCCGCAGCGTCACGTTTTGTGACGCTCTGACGGCGCAAACGACAAAATCATATCTATGAGGCCACGCAAAACCACTATGCGTGGCTTTGAATTGCCTCATAGATATGGAGTAAGGCAAGGCAGCGCGAATCGCAGCCTTGCCTTACTTTGCTCCCGGGAGGCGTTCCATGAGCATTGCAGTGGGTGTTCCCACGCACCACCCATGGATTTTGACGCTTCCCCAGATTTACAAGAGCATGTAAACCTGGGGAAGAGCCAAAACCTTCCGCCTGCTAAGGGGAGGCGTAACGAGGAGAAAAACTTTATTTCTCCAAGTGTTTTCCTCTTTCTATGTGTGCTGCATTCTGCACACATAGAAAGAGGAAAATCCTTTTCGGCTTGTTTCTGGGTAGGAAGGTGCCCTTTCCTGCTCAAAAACAGGACCCCATGCTGACAACAGAGTCACCCTTTCACCATGGTGCAAGTGTGCCTGCGTTGACCCTAGGCTGACGAAACGGCACCCGTGCAGGGGGAATGGACAGGAATGCACCGTATTGCATAAATACGGTGCATTCCTGCCCTTTCACTTTGGCGTAGAGCAGCGCAGCAAGCTGACTTGCTGCGCTGCCCTACGCCAAATCCCCGTAAATGAGGACCCCCATATACAATCTTGGACTAGATTTTGTTCCAAGTAACCAAGTCTTGTATCTAACATCAACATTTTCTCTGGTGTACTGCATGTGCAGTCTTATACCGGCCAGGAGTCTGAGGCCAGTTTTGATATTAGCCCAGGAAAGCAAATTATTGTTGGTGGGACTGTGGGCTTACAAATTCTCAACATTAGTACCAGAGGGTCAGCAAGAACAGTGGGAAAGCAAAAAATACTTGCAAACACAGTGAAACTCACGGGAGATGATTTGAGGAAGACGTCTGGTCTGAGTATCATCATGAAGCCCCCTGCTGGATGTGGCTGCTCTGTCCACCAGGGATCTGTCAGTACCCTGGGTTCCTTCAGTGAAACAGGTTTTGGACTTCTCCCTTCCTCATGTAAGGGTTGTGGCCTCGGAGGTGCTTCCTATGGGACCTTTGCATGCTATACTGCAGGAAGCAAGCATATTGGAAGAGCCACTACACATGTTGCATTGTTCGTTGTGAGACATTGTCTCCTAGCAGCTTCAGAGAATGTCCATTCCTGAACTACCACCAACTGTCGAAGACAACGCTCTGCCTCCCTTCACTTGCCCATACTCCCCGCATCTACCGAAGCAGAAGTGGAGGACGCTCCTTCTCACACATCGCAGCAAAGACCTGGAACAGCCTCCCTTCACACCTCCGGACCATCACCTCACTTCCAGAATTCCGAATGGCTCTCAAGACCTGGCTGTTCGAATAAGCCTCAGGACCTGCAAGCGCCTGGATACCCTATCGGGTGATTTATAATGCTGCGCTTTATAAATCCTGATTGATTGATTGACAACTCCTGATGCTCCTTTCCCATCCATCCAGGAAGGTCTTCGGGGGGGATGGGGCCTTTTGACATGTTTCTTGCGCTTCCTTACTGTTCCCTAGTGTTCAAGGGTGTAAGCCTAATGCACCCCTGTTGTGTGTCAATGTTGTTCATTATTTATATAAGACTTTTTTGAAGAATCCATCAGTGCACCTGTCTTTACTGAAGTTAGCTGAAGGCTTCAGTCTTCCTCCTTCCTCTACTTTGCAAGTGGAAGAGTCCTGGTAAAGCTGCCAAAACGGTTCCCTCCGAACAGAATCAGCTCCAGACATGTTCTGGGCTAGTTTGCTTGCATCAGTGAGACATCTGTGAGATACTGCTTTAGTTTACGGGTTCAGGACCCAGGTGTGAGCATACCCACGCTAGAAGATTTGCCTGAAGCTGTTGTTTCTTTTATCAAATGCTGTGATGATTATTCCAGATGCATCCCACTGCCAATGCTTATGATCACAAAGGGGCTCTGAAGAAACCTCAAGAATTAGCAAGGGTGCCCCTGGTCCTCTGTGGACGCCACCCGTTTCATGTGGAAAGGATCCTATTTCAGGTTCTGGTCTGTGCTAGGGGACATGTCACATTTGTACCTCAGTCTGCCTCAGTATCGCATGCCCTGCTTTCTATTTTTGTAGTTTCAGGTATGTTGTACACTCTTTCCTAGAGGGCTGTGTACTTGGATTACTTTGGTTAACCTCTGTAATACTGTGTGTTGGTACGTATCTCCTGGACGTGTTCTTTCTTAACCTTTGCATTGATCTCCATCCTTATTCCAAGCCTTGCTGCTGGTTTACACTTCTGGTGCTGCCTTAGAAAACCAGTGCCTTTTTCATTAATTTTGGGGTTTGATGGTTTTACTGCAGGGGCTCTGCTTTGGTGTTTGAAAGACGACCATCAGGCACTTTCTGATACCAAATGTATGGCCAGTGGAGAAGCGAGTGTGAGCATGTGGTCTGAGAGAGGAACAACCTGCATTGCATGGGCATGACACTCTCCTATCGGTACAGTTATGCTAGAACCTCTATCTATGTCCTCAGTATGGTGACCCAGGTTTCAAGGTGGTCCCCATGCCTTCCTTGGCAAGTACACAGAGAAAAGAAACCGTAGAGTAAAAACTTGTTTGGCTGCAGTGAACTCAGCTGTCCGGTTTTGAGGGAGTCTGGGGGTCTTCAGGAGAATACGTTGAGCCATGGTTTGCTCCCACCCTCTTGGTTACCCTCATGCCACCTCAAGGGATAGGCAGAGTTCCACATTACTCCACAGCTCTTATTAGCATGTGTGGAGATCTCTGCTGCGCAACATACAATTCAATCCCAAGCTAGAGCGGTTTGTCAATATACATGCCTCTAGAACTCGTATTCCTTCCTCAGATAATCTTGACAGATGCAAAAACCAACACTTCTTATGATCACAGAGGACACATGGCTATAATTCTTCTGTTCTTCTGTTCAATAACAGGTCCTCTTATTGTCTCCACTGTCTCATCTTTGAGAGCTAAAGAAAAAGAAGATCGGTTCTCCCTGGCGGAGCAGGACTGGGAGCAGAAACTCAGGATTAGTCAGTCCCCAAGTGAGTAAGAGCTGCATTAACATGGGTATATCTTCTACACATCTGCTGCGCGCTCAGAAACACACACACACACTCCAAACACTACACACACCAGACACACATCAAGCAGATTCATAGAGAAAGCAGAGCATGACCGATGCTCAGCCTGAGAGCCGAAGCATGATACGGCCATCAAATGATTGGGTTTGTAAATCACACAACACATGTCATGAAAAAATAAAGGCCACTCGAAGGGCTTCCGTACAAGTGGACTGTAGATTGACCCACTTTTTAATCTTTCATGGAATTACGAATACCAGTGGAATCATAACTTTGGAAGATGGGGGAAATTCAGTGGAACTTAGAGTTGCACCCGGAGGGTATCCTTATCCTTCAGGAGTCCAAGTTCTCCAGTCCTTCTTTCTCATGTTTATTCCTGAAGGACAAAGCTTTCTGTGTGTTTAATTCTTTGGGCAGCTAAATTGGCCAATCTGTTCAACAAATCTTCATATCGCATTAAACCAACCTGACATTACTTAAGTAGTCTTTCCAGAAATATGTACACATCTGAGTGTAAGGGAAGGGAAGATGCTGTAGTCTCTGTTGTGTCCCCGTCCTACCCTGACGTAACAAACAGAATGAATTCAGGAGTGGAACAACGTCTCATTTAAAAAAAAATAATGTTTATAGATTTTTAATTCGGTACAACAGAGAAGATTACAGTGCATTTCAATAAAAGCAAATATGTCTGATTTGACTCCCCTATAGGCGACGAATGGACATGGGGAGGACCATCTTCTGACTCATCGCACCTGGGTATTTTAATCGGGAGGAGTGGAGGGAGTGAGGGGGAGCCCAGGGCAAGGAAAGAGAGGGCTCAAGATGAATCATAGGAGGATTTGGCTCAGTGGATGGTGCTTGTTACACGTCCTGTCAGAGGGTTTAAGATTCTGCATAGGTAGTTGGACAGTGGTGGGCAGGGGTTGCATCCTCTTCCCCTTCTAAAGAAGGCAGGGGGGAAACAATTCAACCCAGGCCCGTGGAAGGGGCATCTCCCAGATGGTGTATCTGGTCTGTCAGCCATGTAGAACTGGTATGCTAGGTACAGGTGAGGGGAAATCAGACACCTTGTGTTGTGTTGTGGAGGAGGAACTCACCAATTCTGGTTCCTCAAACCTCGCTAATGGGTGATCCCATTTTGGGGCTATAGGACTGGGGCGGTGGCCCCTGGCCTCTTCTCTGTTGAGGACGGTTGCTTCAGCCTTAGCCCATCGTTGTACAGTGGCTTTCTGCACTGCATTATTGGGTGTTCAGCACTTTTCCATTTCATTGTTATTGTTCTCTTCACTAGTATCAGGGTTACATCTATGAAATGGGTCGCTGTCCTTTGTTTTTTGGGTCTTTGGTATATTCCTAAGGCACTAGCTTCCCTGGTATCTAAGTGTTCCGAGCAACCTCAGTCCAGCAGGGGCGGAGGCCGGGACAGTACTATGATACATGTTGTATGTCTGTCGTTGGGAACTTACATCGAGCACTTGTATCAAGGGCATCAGGGAGTATGCAGTGAATGGGACGGGCAAAAGATAGGCCCTATGTAATACGTAGAACTGCGTGGTTATTCAAGAAGCCAGACCCATTACTTCTTGTGTAGTGCCCTATTGAACTCTACCTCCCAGGTCACCCGGAGATGCTGCAACTGGATCAATGTTTGAGCGACTGTCACCTGTGTGATCCGCGATACAAGTCTCCTCCCAGATCCCAGAGTATGTGAGGAATCCATAAGCATGTGCACGCCTGGTTTGGTGTCTTCTGTGTGCCAGCGGTCCCAGAGCAGCCGGCGCAAGAGGCCATATGTCCAGAATTGGCCTGGGTGGAGAACATCATGGGCTACTAAGTCTTCAAAAGTCAGGAGCTGATCTCTTTTGGTGAGTTAGTCTGGACCTCTGGGAAGGCTCCACAGCGGGATTGAAAGAGCATAAGGGGGAAATACTCTTGTAAGCCAGCATCCTTTGGCTAGGCACTGTAGGGCCACCCCCAGCAGTTGAGAGAGCCCTTTACCTAGGTGGGTCCCGGGCATCATCAAGGCCAGTACTGCATTTCAAGTTAGTGGGGGATCCAGTGCCCACGTATCCTTGAGCCTTGCCCTCCCGGCCATCGAGCGAGTCGGTGCAGCTGGACGGCCAGGTAGTATAGTTCTAACCGCGGGGCTCTCCGGCATCCACAAGTTGAAGGGAGCTGCATCTTTGACAGGGCCACGTGCCACCGACAGTTGTGCCAAATAAGTTCCCCTAGTAGTTTATCCAATTCTTGAATACTATTCGGCGAGGTATTATTGAGAGGTTGATAAAGTGAAACAAGAGCTGCGGCAATATTACCATCTTCACGAGGGCTATTCACCCTTTCACTGATAGTGTTAGGGACTTACAAAACTTAATTTGAGCTCGGAGATAATAGACCGCAGCGGTGAGGTTCCCATCCAAAATATCAGGCTCGGAATGGTATATCTCAGTGCCCAGATATTGGAAGACCTCTCTTTCCACTGCACTGGGCCGTCCCCCATATCAAAATGGGGAGTGGGTGAATTGGGGATCAGAGGAAACATGCTGTATTTGGAATAGCTGACTCAGAGCTATGAATGTGCCCCAAAAGTTGTCAACAGTCGGGCCATAGCAGAGTGGTTGGCCTCTAAAATCTTTGATATAAAAGAGGACGGCGTCCGCGTGTAGGGATATGATGTGAGTCCTATTCAATAATGGGATGCCTCAGTCCCCTCCTGAGAGGCGAGTGTGAGATGCCAGGGGCTGCATCGCCAATGCAAAAAGTAGCGGGGTCCCCTCTGCCTAGTGCCCCTGCCCACCCTCACCAGGCATGAGATCAGGCCCCCTGTGCGGACTCTCCTCATAGGATCAGTGTATAACAGTCAGATAAGTTTAATAGTGCAGGACCCAAAGACAAAGCTATGCAGTGTCACAAACAGATAGTCTCAGTTGAGGGAATGCTTTTCCCAGGTCTAATACCAGGGATGCGGCCAGGAGCTACTGGATCTGCACCGCTTCCATGGTACAGCACAAGTGTCTAATATTCAGGGCAGTGCATCTGCCCAGAATAAAACTGTTTTGTTCGGCATGGATCAGGAGGGGCAGGACTTGCTGGATGCGAGTTGTTCAGGATTTTGGTCATGATCTTGTAATCCATGTTCAGGATGGCTGTGGGGAGGTATGATGCAGGACTAGTCGTGGAGTGTCGCAGGGAGTCTTCCCTCCTCTAGTGCAGAGTTATAGAGTTTGGTCAATCGCGGTGCTAGGGAGGCCGAAAAAGATTTATAGAACTCTGTCGAGAGCCCGTCTGTTCCTGGCATCTTCCCCGTTGCCAAGTTTGCGATAGCTGCGCGGACGTCTGCTTCTACAATCGATCTCTTCTCTTTATACTGCTGTGAGGGTGGGAAAAGAAACCTGATTGAGGAATGTTTGAATAGGTGCTGCTGGGGCACGTGAGAGAAGAGTCTGTGATAGAGGTCTACAAATGCTGTGCGGGTTTCTCCCTGCAAGTGGTTGAGTGTTTCGTCCGCCCCCTCGAAGCACATTATTGGAGGCTGTTTGGCCTTGGTAGCTATCAACTAGGCTAGCAGGTGGCTCTATTTATCATCGTCTTTGTGTGTGCATGGGTCATTTAGGCTGAATAGTCAAGACAGCGAAAACGTTCAAGCCATTTGGATTCCACTTCTCACAATCGCATTAAGTGAGGGCACTGCACAGGGTCGTCGACAACACTGCGTTCCATGATTACATACCCTTGCTCCGCCTTTGCAAGTGCATCAGTAAGAGTTCTGCACTAGCTACCCAATGAGTGAATGCAGGACCCTCTAATGACCTCTCTGAAGGCCTCCCACTCTGCTGCCAGAGAGGCAGTGGAGCTCTCATTGTGCTTGAAGTAGTCCGTGATGTGACCGGATAGGATGTCCCCTTCGAGGGCCATAGGTTGTACGTTCCAAGTGGGAATTGGGAAGGGGGTCATGCCCCAATGCAACCGAAACAGTAGAGAGTTATGATTTGAGAGCACTCTGCCCAGGTAGTCTGGACATAGAACTGTGGAGCAGATCGCCGCACAGCATACGACCCTGTCCAAGCGGAAATATGGGTCATGTACAGTGCAGTAATGGAAGTAGAGGCTTGTGTCTTGGTTCAATTATCTCCAGGCGTCCATCAGTGCCCACTGGTGAAGCCAGGAGGTAAGGCTGCGGACCTTAGTAATTATGGGGCTGCTGGGAGCGGAGGGTGAGACCGGTCTAGAGAAACGGCTAGAACCCCTTACAACCCAAGGGAGGTATGCCCATTTTGCGAGGTGGGAAGAGAGGCAGCGAGAAAGACATGCAAGTCTGAGTTAGGGGCAAACATGCTCCCCAATAGGATGGGGGAGCTGCCTAGCATGGCCTCTAGAAAGGTGAATCGGCCATCAGGATCAGATTTGTGTGTAAGTACCTGGAGGGCGGGCTTGTCTGTACCCAGATAAATGTGCCTCATGCATATACTGAGTAATGTGTGGAGTATACCTGTCCCTCACATCTCTTCTCTAGTTGAACCTCCTTAAAGTGGATGATATGCAATTCCTGCAATAGAGCTATGTGAACTTTGTGACGTTGTAGGGATTTAGTACCAGTGCAATGGTGTATGCATCCCCCTAATGTTCCATGAGATGATTTGAAAGGTATGCGCTAGTGATATCAGGTCGCCAGGGGCCCCATGTGTTCCCATGTGGGGGCAAAGGGTCTACCCCCTCCTGTGAGCCAGACATCCCAGGGGAAATAGGCTGTAGGTTACAGTGGAGGGGGCAGCTCCCAGACAGAAACAATCGAAATAACTAGGAACAGACGAAAAAAACAAACATAACAGGCGAGAAGCTTTGCAGCTGTTCTTCAAACTTTGAGGAAGTGTCTCCCATGGCGAGACTGGGTGGGCTATCTAGCATCTAAGGTTGGAGGACTCCATCATGTAGAGGATCCTTTGTATAAGTGATGAATGAGAGCCTTTAAGGGTATGGACTGAGTTCCCCCCCCGAAGATTCGAGTGGAGGCCAGATCCTTGGTACTACACAGGTGTACTGGTCCGAGCTGCGGCCACAGGACTATACGATAAACATGGTTGGGACAAGGGAACAATCTACAAGGTTTCTATTCCCTCCAATTGAGTTATTTATGGCATGATTTGGCCCTCGTTCTGAGTAGCCTATAACTTCTCATATCTGTGGTAAGTCCTATTACCACATATATCGGAATGATAAGTTTTGCAGTTTGTATCACTCACTGTGCATACTGGGTGGGGAAAAACTCATCTGGATGAAGTTGATATTTATCAGGAGGAAAATGTCCGATAAATACCAGGACTTGTGGTTTTGTTGTGGTAAAACTCGTGATAGGCAATAATTATTAGGCACAATAAATTCCGTACACCTCGGTGTCACAGTTTTTATCCTGTTCCAATAATCATTGTACATTCAAGGAAGTAGAAGCGCTGCTGCTTCTGGCATCTCATCCAGGTTATTTCCTGGTTCATGAGGAGACTATCAAAGAAGCAACACCTAAGTAGCTTATTTCTAAGCAGAAGAGAGAATCTCATTATGAGCTAATGAGAGTACATCTTAGGGAAAAGATGAGTGGGGAAGAATGCAGTTAAGGGAGAAATATAGAGAGGCTAAAACAAGAAAATAAGGAGGAACAAAAAAGAATCACCCAGAGCAGAGAGTCGTAGAAATCCAAAAGAGACAACTATGAGAAAAAGCAATAGAATGAGACCATGAGGAAGAAGAGATGGAGGCATTGAGGGGAAAAGAGAGGGGAGACATTGAACAAACAAGAGGAAGACAGTGAGGGGTAGTGAGCCAGGAAATATTGAGGAAACAAGATAGAGTCATTGAGATACAAAATACAACGGAATAAGACACTAACGAAACCAGGCAAATATTGAGGGATAAAAAAGGAGGACATATTGAGCTAGAGAGAAAGGGATGGATAAAAAGTGAGAAATATTGAGGGAACAAAAGAGGTAAACATGAGGGATGAGAGAGAGAGACAGAATATTGAGGAAACAGAGAGATTCAAGGATGAGCAATAGAGGAACTATTGAGGAAACAAGTGAGGGGACAATGAGGAGACATTGAGGAAACAACAGACAGAGACTCTGATAGAGAGGGAGACATGGGGGGATGTATATACAGAAGGCAAGTGATCAAAACAATAAATATTTAGTAAAAATACATGTGTGCAATAAGCTGTTACCATTAAAACAAAGTGATGTCAAATCAGAGCACATTTCAAATGGTTGTGAGTCTTCATTACACAACGTCGGCGTTCCTTAAATCACAGGACAATTTGCCAAAAGATGAAGCGCCAAAGATCATATGACCCTCTGAGTCCTGCGGGCATCCAGGTGAAACAGTCGGCAAAGTCCTGTAAGGTGATTACAATAAGGATGGCAGAGTTATTTTTTTAACCCAATGAGGACTGTTGCTCTCTGGGGAAGCTATAGGCATGCGAATTTGAAGGAATCTGGAATTCTTGAGCTTTGTCTTAATATTGCGTACGACTCGAGAGAGGACGCTGAGATGTGCTTCAAGGTAAATATCGAGCAACCCCCACATTGGAACAATGCGCAAGACCCAGAAGGGAGGAAAATAAATGAATGCCTTAGCACAGGTGAGAAACAACGAGGAGATATCCACACTATACTGATTCTAAACCACTTACAAACAAGTACATTCTAAGTAAAACATAATGATCCTAAAACAGCACTTCTTGTTATGCCCCCACTCCTCAGTTCAGCATTCAGCCTTACAATCCCATACAGCCAACTTGAGGTAGCCTGGATCGCTTGGGATGGCGTGGGTTGTACGCCCTCTCTGCCCCTTTTAGAAATAGGTGACTCTCCCTGGTAACAGGGATGGAGGATTGGAATGGATGGTTCTTCCTGAAAACAGGAGAGGAAATCGGGAAGAGGTGACGCTCCTTGGTAACAGAAGAGGACAGCTGGAAGAGGTGATGCTCTTTGGTAAGAGGAGAGGACAGCGGGAAGAGGTGGCGCTGCTAGGTAACAGGAGAGGGCAGCGGGAAGAGGTGACGCTCCTTGGTAACAGAAGAGGACAGCTGGAAGAGGTGACGCTCCTTGGTAACAGGAGAGGGCAGCGGGAAGATGTGGCCCTCCTTGGTAACGGGAGAGGACAGCGGGAAGAGGTGACGCTCCTTGGTAACAGAAGAGGACAGCTGGAAGAGGTGACGCTCCTTGGTAACAGGAGAGGACAGCGGGAAGAGGTGGCCCTCCTTGGTAACAGGAGAGAACAGTGGGAAGAGGTGGCGCTCCTTGGTAACAGGAGAGGACAGGGGGAAGAGGTGATGCTCCTTGGTAACAGAAGAGGACAGTGGGAGAGGTGATGCTCCTTAGTAACAGGAGAGGACAGTGGGAAGAGGGGACCCTACTTGGTAACAGGAGAGGACACCGGGAAGAGGTGACGCTCCTTGGTAACAGGAGAGGACAGCGGGAAGAGGTGACGCTCCTTGGTAACAGGAGAGGACAGCGGGAAGAGGTGACGCTCCTTGGTAACCTGAGAGGACAGCGGGAAGAGGTGACGCTCCTTGCTAACAGGAGAGGACAGCGGGAAGAGGTGACACTGCTTGGTAAAAGGAGAGGACAGCGGGAAGAGGTGACGCTCCTTGGTAACAGGAGAGGACAGTGGGTAGAGGGGACCCTACTTGGTAACAGGAGAGGACAGCGGGAAGAGGTGACGCTCCTTGGTAACAGGAGAGGACAGCGGGAAGAGGTGACGCTCCTTGCTAACAGGAGAGGACAGCGGGAAGAGGTGACGCTCCTTGGTAACAGAAGAGGACAGTGGGAGAGCTGATGCTCCTTAGTAACAGGAGAGGACAGTGGGTAGAGGGGACCCTACTTGGTAACAGGAGAGGACAGCGGGAATAGGTGACGCTCCTTGGTAACAGGAGAGGACAGCGGGAAGAGGTGACGCTCCTTGGTAACAGGAGAGGACAGCGGGAAGAGGTGACGCTCCTTGGTAACAGGAGAGGACAGCGGGAAGAGGTGGCCCTCCTTGGTAACAGGAGAGGACAGTGGGAAGAGGTGATGCTGCTTGGTAACAGGAGAGGACAGTGGAAGAGGTGACGCTCCTTGGTAACAGGAGAGGACAGCGGGAAGAGGTGACGCTCCTTGGTAACAGGAGAGGACAGCGGGAAGAGGTGGCCCTCCTTGGTAACAGGAGAGGACAGTGGGAGAGGTGATGCTCCTTAGTAACAGGAGAGGACAGTGGGAAGAGCGGACCCTACTTGGTAACAGGAGAGGACATTGGGCAGAGGTGACGCTCTTTGGTAAAAGGAGAGGACAGTGGGAGAGGGGACTCTACTTGGTAACAGGAGAGGACAGCGGGAAGAGGTGGCGCTCCTTGGTAACTGGAGAGGGAAGCGGGAAGAGGTGACGCTCCTTGGTAACAGGAGAGGACAGTGGGAGGAGGTGATGCTGCTTGGTAACAGGAGAGGACAGTGGAAGAGGTGACGCTCCTTGGTAACAGGAGAGGACAGCGGGAAGAGGTGGCGCTCCTTGGTAACAGGAGAGGACAGTGGAAGAGGTGACGCTCCTTGGTAACAGGAGAGGACAGCAGGAAGAGGTGATGCTCTTTGGTAAGAGGAGAGGACAGCGGGAAGAGGTGGCGCTCCTTGGTAACAGGAGAGGACAGTGGAAGAGGTGACGCTCCTTGGTAACAGGAGAGGACAGCAGGAAGAGGTGATGCTCTTTGGTAAGAGGAGAGGACAGCGGGAAGAGGTGGCGCTGCTTGGTAACAGGAGAGGACAGTGGGAAGAGGTGACGCTCCTTGGTAACAGAAGAGGACAGCTGGAAGAGGTGACGCTCCTTGGTAACAGGAGAGGACAGCGGGAAGAGGTGGCCCTCCTTGGTAACAGGAGAGGACAGTGGGAGAGGTGATGCTACTTAGTAACAGGAGAGGACAGTGGGAAGAGGGGACCCTACTTGGTAACAGGAGAGGACACCGGGAAGAGGTGACGCTCCTTGGTAACAGGAGAGGACAGCGGGAAGAGGTGACGCTCCTTGGTAACAGAAGAGGACAGCTGGAAGAGGTGACGCTCCTTGGTAATAGGAGAGGACAGCGGGAAGAGGTGGCCCTCCTTGGTAACAGGAGACGACAGCGGGAAGAGGTGGCCCTCCTTGGTAACAGGAGAGGACAGTGGGAAGAGGTGACGCTCCTTGGTAACAGGAGAGGACAGCGGGAAGAGGTGACGCTCCTTGGTAACAGAAGAGGACAGTGGGAGAGGTGATGCTCCTTAGTAATAGGAGAGGACAGCGGGAAGAGGGGACCCTACTTGGTAACAGGCGAGGACACCGGGAAGAGGTGAAGCTCCTTGGTAACAGGAGAGGACAGCGGGAAGAGGTGACGCTCCTTGGTAACAGGAGAGGACAGCGGGAAGAGGTGACGCTCCTTGGTAACAGGAGAGGACAGCGGGAAGAGGTGACGCTTTTTGGTAACAGGAGAGGACAGCGGGAAGAGGTGGCCCTCCTTGGTAACAGGAGAGGACAGTGGGAAGAGGTGACGCTCCTTGGTAACAGGAGAGGACAGCGGGAAGAGGTGACGCTCCTTGGTAACCTGAGAGGACAGCGGGAAGAGGTGACTCTCCTTGCTAACAGGAGAGGACAGCGGGAAGAGGTGACGCTCCTTGGTAACAGGAGAGGACAGCGGGAAGAGGTAACGCTCCTTGGTAACAGGAGAGGACAGCGGGAAGAGGTGACGCTCCTTGCTAACAGGAGAGGACAGCGGGAAGAGGTGACGCTCCTTGGTAACAGAAGAGGACAGTGGGAGAGGTGATGCTCCTTAGTAACAGGAGAGGACAGTGGGTAGAGGGGACCCTACTTGGTAACAGGAGAGGACAGTGGGAAGAGGTGACGCTCCTTGGTAACCGGAGAGGACAGCGGGAAGAGGTGACGCTCCTTGGTAACAGGAGAGGACAATGGGAAGAGGTGACGCTCCTTGGTAACAGGAGAGGACAGCCGGAAGAGGTGACGCTCCTTGGTAACAGGAGAGGACAGCTGGAAGAGTTGGCCCTCCTTGGTAACAGAAGAGGACAGTGGGAGAGGTGATGCTCCTTAGTAACAGGAGAGGACAGTGGGAAGAGGGGACCCTACTTGGTAACAGGAGAGGACAGCGGGAAGAGGTGGCGCTCCTTGGTAACCGGAGAGGACATTGGGCAGAGGTGACGCTCTTTGGTAAAAGGAGAGGACAGTGGGAGAGGTGATGCTCGTTAGTAACAGGAGAGGACAGTGGGAAGAGGGGACTCTACTTGGTAACAGGAGAGGACAGCGGGAAGAGGTGACGCTCCTTGGTAACAGGAGAGGACAGTGGGAAGAGATGATGCTGCTTGGTAACAGGAGAGGACAGTGGAAGAGGTGACGCTCCTTGGTAACAGGAGAGGACAGCGGGAAGAGGTGGCGTACTTGGTAACAGGAGAGGACAGTGGAAGAGGTGACGCTCCTTGGTAACAGGAGAGGACAGCAGGAAGAGGTGACGCTCCTTGGTAACAGGAGAGGACAGTGGAAGAGGTGACGCTCTTTGGTAACAGAAGAGAACAGCGGGAAGAGGTGACGCTCCTTGGTAACAGGAGAGGACAGTGGGAAGAGGTGGCCTCCTTGGTACCAGGGGAGGACAGTGGGAAGAGGTGACGCTACTTGGTAACAGGAGAGGACATTGGGCAGAGGTGACGCTCTTTGTTAAAAGGAGAGGACAGTGGGAGAGGTGATGCTCGTTAGTAACAGGAGAGGACAGTGGGAAGAGGGGACTCTACTTGGTAACAGGAGAGGACAGCGTGAAGAGGTGGCGCTCCTTGGTAAGTGGAGAGGGAAGCGGCAAGAGGTGACGCTCCTTGGTAACAGGAGAGGACAGCAGGAAGAGGTGGCCCTCCTTGGTAACAGGAGAGGACAGTGAGAAGAGGTGACGCTCCTTGGTAACAGGAGAGGACAGCTGGAAGAGGTGACGTTCCTTGATAACAGGAGAGGACAGCTGGAAGAGGTGGCCCTCCTTGGTAACAGGAGAGGACATTAGGCAGAGGTGACGCTCTTTGGCAAAAGGAGAGGACAGTGGGAGAGGTGATACTCGTTAGTAACAGGAGAGGACAGTGGGAAGAGGGGATTCTACTTGGTAACAGGAGAGAACAGCGGGAAGAGGTGATGCTACTTGGTAACTGGAGAGGGAAGCGGGAAGAGGTGACGCTCCTTGGTAACAGGAGAGGACAGCGGGAAGAGGTGGCGCTCCTTGGTAACAGGAGAGGACAGTGGGAACAGGGGACTCTACTTGGTAACAGGAGAGGACAGCTGGAAGAAGTGACGCTCCTTGGTAACATGAGAGGACAGCTGGAAGAGGTGGCCCTCCTTGGTAACAGGAGAGGACAGTGGAAGAGGTGACGCTCCTTGGTAACAGGAGAGGACAGTGAGAAGAGGTGATGCTGCTTGGTAACAGGAGAGGACAGTGGAAGAGGTGACGCTCCTTGGTAAAAGGAGAAGACAGTGGGAGAGGTGACGCTTCATCAATTGGGTCTTAGTGTCCACAATGTCTTCGACAAACGTAGACCGGACGCAGAGCAGCGCCAGATTGATGAAGGACAAAATTTGGAACCGTTATTTTAAAGTTCCTTTGCTTTAAGCATATTCGGAAACCAACATTATCTGAGGATACATATTAAATCATGTCTTCAATCGTGGGACATTTTTAATGATTGATCAACTTTTCGAGTTATTTTGGGGATAACTGTGGCACTGTCAATCAGTGTATCCTAAAGGAAACATCCGCTGTTGTGCTCTTGTGAGCTGCGAAATACAGCCTGAAAGGTGTATTACATTGGTTGATTTCACAAATGCTACTTGAGAGTTAACATTCCAGTCTTGATAAAGATGGTTTAACCAGGACGATACCATCGAAACGCGTCAACGCTTTTGACACCTAATCTGTGTTGCGGGCTGGCACAATAGATAATAAATAATTTTCGATATATCGAGTCCCAGCCTTAACGCTACTTCAACACGGATATGGTTTTCTGATGACAAAGTGTATTGTCTTTTGGATACTCTCTTCTTCCTTTTTCTGTTTTTCTTATCTTCTATTTTATTTTGTCTTATGTGCATACAACTGTTGCAGGATATTAGGATTACTGTGTAAAGAAATGAAATATATGTGATGAGATTCCCTGTGACATTTGGTTTTCCGTTATAATGTATTGTTTTTAATGTTTTTAATAAACCAATTTGTATAATTCTATCACCACATTTACGTGTTGGCACACTATTTTGAGCAGAGAACGATACCCCTCCCTCTGTGCTATTTTGGTATAAAGTGGTGTGTGTGATTTGGATGAATGGGAACAGTGAGTAATATATGGTCCACTAGAGGATACATTGTAATTTATTGATTTAATACACCTTGACTCCAAATATTAAAAGGTATCTAGCCACCACTCGGGCTTATAAGTATATGCATGATTGCACTTATTATATAACAATGCCTTTCAGCGAGGGGAATGGCCAAGTAACATGGCAGACAGGACGTGAGCCCTTGAGCTCCCTAGCCAGCCCGATCCTGTAATCCTCCCTAATCCTGGCGGTAGCATCCTGTTGCCAGCGCTAGATACCGTATACCAACAATGAACACTGATCTGCGCCGGCAGAAGCATGCTGGGTGCTTGGCAGTCGCCATTATGAGGGGCAGCCTGTGAGCGCAGCCTATGCCACACCGGGAGCCGCAATCCAGCTAGCCTTGTAGGAGGCGGAGGAGAGAGGATGAAATAGGCCCCCTTGCTGATTTAGTCGCTGTGGCGGACCACCGCACCGAGAGGCCAGCTGCGACATCAGGAAAGAGCCTGCGGCCCCCTGTGGGGTGAAGATCTGCGCCTGCAGAAGCACTCCGGGTGCTTGGCGGCCCCATTACGAGGCGGGGCCAGGGTCGCAGCCGCAGTGCGACTTGCTTCATGGGCACCGGAGGTGAGGGGATGGGATCAGCCCCTCTCCCCCTGCAGATGTAGTCGCTGTGGCAGATTACTGCATCGAGAGGCCTGAAGCAGCGTCGGGGAGGACCCTGTGGCCCCCTGTGGAGTGAAGAAGCTGCTGGCGTTGTCGGAGAAGCAGACTGGCGGCGAGACGTGCCCTGGCAGCTGCGGGGGGGTGCTGAGGTCCCACTCTGTGGCCTGGAAGCTGTGGCCTGGAGGCTGGTCGGCATGCCTGATGAGGAGAGGACCGCCCGACGTGCGCACTGCAGCTAGGGCAGTTGTGGTTGCCTGCCCGGTGAGGGACTACGGCGGTGGGTGCCAGCAAATCGAAGGCCTGTGCCACCTGGAACTGGACCTGATGCCCTGGCCTTGCTGCGTCCTGACTTGGCTCATAATCGGCGGCACCACAGAAAGTGATCAGCAGCAAGGAGCTAAGCGCACATGGGGCCGCGCCGTGAGAAGTGCTGTCTTGACTGGAGTGTGCCGCGGCCCAGCTGACTGCCAGCAGCCCCCGAAGGTACTGTGTGGGGCCCGCGCATGGCGCTGCAGTGTTCCTGGGGGCCAGAGGAGCCGTGCTGAGATACAGGACAGGCACGTAAGCAGGGGGGCCTGTGCAACATGCTTGGAGCCCACACTGCCTGAGAGGGGCGAGGACCTGCGATGGGATCACAAGGTGCTTACCATTAGTGGGACATTACCATGCATCGGAGGAGGCCGACTGAGCCCTGCATCTCTCCTCCTGAGTCTGGCTGTGCCTCAACCTGCCGATGCTCTCGCCTCACCCATTGCAGTGGCAGGAGTGACCGCCCCGCAAAGCTCTCGTAGTGGTCCTCAGTTAACGACCTCATCTGGTGTGCATGCCACCGGGAGGCTGGGACGGTCCACTAGTGTGGTGTGATTGGGGCAGAGTGAACCCGCAATCTGGTGGGCCCCGGGGGACTGCGCCCTGGTGAGTGGTCCAGCTGCGGCATTGATGGTGGTGTGGTGACTGCTCTCAACACCCATAAAGCGGCAAAGCATAGTGTGGGCTTAAACAATGACCTCGGTTGGGGCGCACTCCTGCCCCTCTTCCAGGAGTGCCATTGGGTCTGGTCACTGAAAAATCGGCTGCCCTGCATTGTTGTGAAATGGGTAAAGACAAGGCGGCCTGGACTGCTATCGCCAACACAATCACTCAATATACTACACCACGCCTCCCTCCTTAGCGGATAACTAGACAAATGGGCGCCAGCGACGATGGGTAAGATGACGGCAGTGAGGAGCCCTCCCACGCGGACCTGCTGGCGGCTATACAAGGCTCCAGAATGGCCCTGGAACACCAAATAGAGACTGTGTCGATCAACGTGAACCTACTAAGGGCGGACCTGCGAAAAGTGGCAGATAAAGTATCTACAGAAGAGGGGCACATTGTATGGTTGAAAGGTAAGGTGGCAACTCTTAAACAACAGGTCACCCAGATGACCACGACTACGAAGGCCCTGGAACGTCAGGCTGAAAACGCGGAGAGCCGGGCCTGGTGCAGCAACATTCGGGTCTTGGGATTCCCAGAACATGTGGAGGAGGGAGTTCCTGGAGAAATGGATCCATACTCAACTGTGCCCACAGGGGCTGTTAGAATTCTTTGTCGTGGAAAGGGCACACAGGACGCCCGTACCTCCACCTCCCTCGGGAGCCCAGCTGCGGGCTATCATAGCCAAGATACTTAACTACTGCAAGAGAGACTGTATACTGAATGCGGCTCGGGGGCGCCAAAACCTGAGCCATGGTAATAGTCAAATTATCATATACCTGGATTACACCAAGCAGGCACAGCAACTGCACAAATCATTTTTTGGAGTCAAGAAGAAGCTGCAGGCCCTACAACTACAATATATGCTTCTGTACCCAGCCAAACTGAAGGTCCTGGCACAAGGCAGGGCACATTTCTTTGAGACGCTGGAGGAAGTGTGGGAATGGCTTGAGGTTAGGGGGATGCCCTCCCTCCCCATGAGCCACGCAGGAAGTGACGGCGATGGGGCTCTCGTGCTAGGAATGGAGTACGACGTAACAGACAATCCGTAGCAGACCCCAATGAGACTCAGCTAGGGGAACCGAGGGTCACAGTAGGTGAGGATGGCACCATGCATCTTGGGACTGTGGAGTCACAGGGATCAGACCCACATGCTGCCTCGTTGGTGCTGGAGTCTGGAGATATACCAATGACACTTCGCCCGTTGGCAGTCGTTGTCCCGGATACTCTGCCGGCCCCTGCTCCTGAAACTGATTACTCCTGGTTATTTTTGTAGTATGGCTTTTGTGTGCACTTGGGACGTAGACCCTGGGTTCAGCGAGTGTGGTGATGTTGCAGGACTGCATGCTTGATGAAAGGGGGTGTTGTTACTCCGGTGGCACAGCTAGTGAGACAGATAGAGAAGAGACCACTGCCTGTGATTTACATATGGTTGAGATTGATGCAATATTGCTCCTTGGTGGGCTTGGGCTGGATACATTAATGGATCGGTCTCTGTCAGGATGCATGTTGACACTGGGGAGTTCATCGGTCCCTGTTGGACTGATGGGGAGGCTGTGCACCTCCTGGCACGGACATGGGGTGGGCATTTACGAATGCACAGTTGCACGTTATTTGTCCGTGGGTGGAGGAGGTGGAAAATTGTTACAGTATTGTTTGTTTATTAGATGTAGTAATTTGCGGCAGCCACAGACTATGGTTGGGGGGCAGTGGAAGGGGCAACAGTTGAGACACGCAACATATTGGGACGTCAACTAACGTTAAGCTCCTAATCTGGAATGTCCAGGGCTTAGGTACCTGTACTAAGCGATATCGAGTACTCGCCTTCCTGAAAAAGGCATCACATTTCCATAGCATGTTTACAGGAGATACACCTGGACGATGTGGGCGCTACTAGATTAGCTAAGAAGAGGCGGGTCAGATGTTCCACTCCTACTCGACCTACGCTAGGGGCGTACTGACATGGGGGGCTCTCTGGACACCATTCACTGTGACATACCTGGAGGCATACGTGAGCGGCCGTTATGTGCTGCTCAGGGGAACCCTAGATGGACGCACCATAACCATATTAAGTTCTTATTCCCCGAATGTTTATGACCCATCGTTCTATCAGACTATGCAGGATTTGATAACACAAGAACTTGACGTGCCACTCCTGTGCATGGGGAACTTTAATTGCATATTGGACCCTATCTTGGACAGACACCCGCCCAGGAGGGCACCAAACCCTTGATGAATAAAAAGCTCTGTAAGGTGATTTGTGAAGTGATCATACACGATGCATGGAGACTGGGCCATCCGACACAAAAGCTATTCACCTGCTACTCACCAACTCACAACACCCACAGCAGGCTGGATAGGATAATAGTGGCAGGGCTGCCCAGGCTAGAAGACGTCGTAGTGGCACACTTAGCCTGTTTCCTATCCGACCACATCCCGGTCAGCTGTGCAATGAAATGGGGGGGGGAGGGGGCGTACAAGAGGAGAGATCATGGAGAATGTCCACTGATATTCTAGTGGACCCAGTTGGTAGAGAGACACTGTCTCATGCACTGACTGCTATATGACATTTAACTGGGAAGTGACGTCCAGAAGAGCTAAGGAGTGGGAGGCGCTGAAAGTGGTACTGAGGGGTATATGTATGGGACTGACGTGTGGGGTTTGCCGACAGCTCCAGCGGAAAATCAGAGAGGAGGAGGGTGTTCTGGCGGCAGTCCAGACTGAGGGACAGATACACCCGACGGCTGTTGACCGAGAACAGACTGTGCGCAGACATATTAGCGACATATGGGATAGGTTAAAAAAGTACACATTCCGTCAATATCGACAACGCTTACAGAGGAAGGGGGACAAGTCCGGCCGCCTCCTGGTTTGAATCCTTTTTTTTTTTTTTAACAGATTTTATTGAGTTTTATTGTAAATACAGTATTGAGCATATACAAGCAGTCCTAGTACATTCATGTTCGGTTTTTTAAGCACAGTATATCATACAGTGTTATTCTGCATATTATGCTAAAGGTAATGTGCGTTTGTGAGCTTCTTACAGGCATCATTTCTGCTATTGGTAAGAAGAACTGCTCAAGGACTATCTTTGAACATGCCCAAAGGACCCACATCTGAGGTTATAGCTCTCTGTTATTGTATACCCTTATCAACCAAACAACCCCCCTCCGCCCTTGGAACTAACTAACGGGGCAGCCTCTCTACTAACCAGTTGTGTAAGGGACCGCAGGCGGGCCCTCTCACTTGAATCCTGTGAAGGGTACAAACCCTGCCCCAGACGACCCGCCTGCTCACTCCGAGGGTACAACAGTGTACACTAGAGCAAGTATACTGGAGGTGTTTCAATGACACCTACAGCGAGTGTACGCGGCAGACCCCGCTGTCCAAGTGGACCGCTATAAGCCGTTTCTGGAAGGGTTGACCCTAACACGCCTTCCCCCGTTGGTTGTGGAGTCACTGGATGCCCAGTTGTCACTGGAAGAAATACGTGCAGCGCTGCAGGCACTTCCTAGGGTAAAGGCACCAGGTGGAGACTGCTTCCCACCTGAGTTTTATCAGACTTGCTCGGTCACGGTGGCGCAAAGCCTCCAAAAAGTGTTCAGGGAGGCACTTGACCAGGGAGTAGTACCTCCCTCTATGAGAGAAGGGGAGATATGCATGTTCTTGAAACCTGGGGGCAATAAACTGGATTAAGCGGCTTATTGCCCGCTCACCATGATAAACATGGATGTAAAAGTGCTGTGTAAGCTGTTGGCTACTCGACTAGCCCCACATATGCCCCACGAGGACCAATGTGGGTTTATACCCGGCCGCAATACCGGCGTGAATTTGCAGCGATTATCACACCTACTACTGGAAGTGAAGCATAGGGATGAGGAGCTGGCCATGGTATCGATAGACCTGGAGAAGGCCTTCGATATGATGGATTGGGGCTACTTACTGGAGGTGCTGAGTGTGGTGGGCATAGGGTCACAGTTTCGGCGCTGGGTCAAACTACTCTATACAAACCCGAGCGCAAGAGTTCGCATGGGCCATAGTCGCACCGGAGTGTGTTCACTGGAACAGGGAACGCGCCAGGGATGCCCACTCTCACCATTGCTATTAGCCCTAGCAATAGAACCGCTGGCAGTTTGGGTGCGACGAGACCTCGAAAATTTGGGCATTCGTTTGGGGGGAGCCACGCATGTGATATCATTGTATGCAGATGATGCCCTTTTCTGTATAGCCTCACCTCTGTGGCACTGCCTAGAGTGTTGCGTCTCCTAGATGACTTTGGTGACTTCTCTGGCTTGCTCTTTAATCTCCATAAATCCTTAATCTTCCCCCTGGCAAGCAAGGCAACATTACCCTTAGATCGCCTCCCTTGTCTTGGGTTATGCTGGGAACTGGCACACTTTTGCTATCTGGGTGTAAAGGTGGCGCATACGGATGTCCAGCTATTGCACCTTAATGTGGATTGGGTCGTCGCTGCATTGTTAAGGTCGTGACCTTTTGAAACACGTTGCCGCTTTAGCTGATGGGCAGACTGGTGGTGTCCAAGATGGTGGTATTACCACACTGTCTTTATGTTTAACAGGATTAGTTATGCCCTATCCCCAGGGCTGTTTTTAAACAACTGAACTCAGTACTCATATCCGTGCTCTAGGCAGGTCGCCATAGCAGTGTAGCCCTGAGCACCCTGTCCCGCCGGTACGAGGAGGGGGGCTGGAGGCACCGAGACTGGACTTGTATTACTTCACGGCACACCTACAACACCCGGTGTTTCGATGAGGGCAATAACTGGGAGAAGAGATTATTGGCTGGACTTGTTCCTGCTGGCAGACTGCCAGTGGCCCTGATGAAGGTCGCGGGGGCCACGGACAACATGCCTTACATAGTGCGCCACACTGCACGCATTTGGCAATTATACGTGGAACTAGTCTTGAATCACGCCCTGTTTCATCTAGAACTTCCCATATGGATATTGGCACCAGTGCGGCAAACGATGGCCCATATATCGTTTCAGACGTGGAGTAGCGGTGGCTATGAAGTGATGGCCGATCTATACCCTGGTGAAACTTTCAACACATATGAGCAGGCATGTGGGGATTTCGCTCTTGACAGAAGTATTTAAAGTGACTTGGCCCACTTTCCCGCTGTCCCGCAGACGACAGATACCCTGGATATATTACTAACCTGCGGCTCTGGACGTCAGTTGATTTCTTTACTGTATAATGCAATGATGGTGGACGCGACTGGTCCGCCGCCCAAGGCGAGAGCGGCATGGGGCGCAGACATAGGCACACCATTGGATGACAAGACATGGACTGCTATTAGTGTTCTTACACATACAGTATCCTGTAATGCACAATTCAAGCTGGTGCATTACAACTTTTTACATCGTACATACCTGTGAAACTTCGTTGTATTACCCCTTCCCGACCGGATATTTGCCCACGAAGCGCTGAGGGAAGAGCTGTTTTTTTTACACTTAGCTTGGAGGTGCCCCAGGGTGAACACATTTTAGAACTTGGTGATGGCCAATGTACAGAGGGCTACGGGATTTGAAGTAGAAAGTTCACCATTACACTGTTTACTGGTATACGTTAGAAAACCTAAGGGGCGCAAAATGGCTTACAAACTATTGCAGATGCTTCTGGTGTTAGCAAAATGCAGAATTGCCATACATGGATGGGTCAACGCGCCCCCATATTCGAAGCATGACACCGGGATGAGAGAGATTGGACACTAGTTGAAGCGGGACATATGAAATTAAGCAGAAGGGACAAGAAGCTGTAAGATGACCTTAGGGAGTGGAGAGAGTTGTGTGCTGCATTTGTGAACTCCGACTTGGATGAGAGTGACCCGCGTGACTCTCATACTAGCGCAAGCACGTCTGCAGGGGAGAATGAAGAATAACCCTGGACGATGCAGCACAAGGTTCCACAATTTATTTCTAGGTGTTTAGCAGAGGAGGAGATGTGAGTGGGACACAAGTCTGTTGAAGCCAGAAGGCCACGAGTCAGAGTGGTTGATCCTTGAACCTATAAATCTGTGGACCGTCCTCCGACCTCACAGTTACTCTTACTGCCATTATTGGCAAAGAGATCAGCCGTCAATGAATGCTAGAAATAAAGGGATAATTTTCCTGCCTACCCTGGGAACCATTGCTATCAAAACCTCTGCCTTTAACCGGGAGAATGTTTACAGGTTTATGAGCAAATATGATTAAGCTCTTGTTAAAGGGCTTATTTTAATAGAATTTTATACTTATTGGATTATGAGATTCTGCAGTACATCAGGCTGCCTGGTGAGTCTGAAGCCACAGGAAAGGGAGAATAGGATTAAGATAAACCTGATATTAGCACAAAGACTTTAGCAACAGTAAGAGCATCTGTGCAGATGCTTCGGTGGCTGCACATAAAATCGAATGCTAGACACAAAGCTTAGAGGCTGAAGCACAAATGTATGTGCTGGGCAGCATTGCCATTGAAAGACATGGTTCAGATGTACTTCCTTGCCCTGACATCCACCTGTTCTCTCCTGTTATGGGCTGTGTGTGGGTGATTCCCGTATCTGGTGTTTCACTGAGGGTCACTGCAGTATCAGAGTGCATTGGCTGCAGTTCTGCAGCAGGACCTGTGAACCTCTAGTGTACGGGTGATTGACTATGGGCCTGATTTAGATCTCGGTGGATGGGTTACTCCGTCACAACTATGATGGATATCCCGTCCGGCGAAATATAAATCCCATAGGATACAATGGGATTTATATTTTGGCGGACGGGATATCCATCACTGTTGTGATGGAGTAACCCGTCCGCCGAGATCTAAATCAGGCTCTTAGTGTCCCTCAGCTCTTAAAAAGGTTCTTATTATAGGAATAAATCTAGGCACCTCCTCCAGGGTGTCCTTCGGGCCTTCAGTGAGTTCAAACTGAGCAAATCGCGTATCAGCTTAGTGAAGAATATAATCAGCTTAAAATTGGATATATGCAGTATTGAAAAGATACTAAAATGTAGTAAACACATCCTTTACTTGTTCCACAGAATATCCGTTTGTCAATACAGAAGTCTCTTTGCGGAAAGAGGAACCAGTTTCAATTTCCCTTGATCATCGTGGAGCAACAGTGGGAGAAAGCAGCACCAGCCCAAACTCGGGTACGTCACAGGCAC
The DNA here is from genome assembly GCA_963921515.1 of Calotriton arnoldi. Classification (NCBI taxonomy): domain Eukaryota; kingdom Metazoa; phylum Chordata; class Amphibia; order Caudata; family Salamandridae; genus Calotriton; species Calotriton arnoldi. The sequence continues at coordinate 1,319,626 of CAWUFW010000396.1, forward strand.
TTCAGATCCTAATGACGCTGAGATTCATACGTGAGTGACCCCTATCAAGGACTCCACAGAGCCCAAGCGCTTTCTTGGATTTTGATAGCGAGTGATGACTTCCATAATTCAAATAAACAACAAATATATACAGTTAGTGGGCGATATTGATCTAATTCATTATTGACTCAAGTACCCACATGTGTCCTTCATTTCATAGTTCCTTTGCAAAGACAATGGACCCTTATAAGATCTCTCGTAGTTTGTTATGGTCATTTGCTAAACAAGATGGTTCTTCACAGACTCATGCCTTTAAATGTTATCAATTTTGGTAACGTATTTGTATTGCATAAGACAAAATTGTATTGCAATTATATTTGTAATGTATGAATACTCTTACACCAAAAAGTAGATCCCTCTGCATTGGGCAGTGTATCTAAAGATCTCAGATGCACCTTGTTCATTTTTTTCATCAGGCAAGACGAGCGGTGCTGTACAAAGCCTTTTAAAAGCCATTGAGAGGATAATCACTCTTCTCAACACCTGCCAGTATCGAGCAGCGCTCGTGACTGGCAAAAGATTAGTGCGTTCTTAGCAGGCCTTATCTCATCTACAATAAATCACTGATAAACTCGAGCAGGGCCACATAATTCTTCCCCTTTACCTCCATGCGCCCATACCTGTCCTGCAGAAGTGCTTTTATTTGCTCACTCATCCATAATACAACCAGTGATATACTTGTGCAGGGTGACTGTAACCACCCCGTGTGTATACCTGTCCTGCACAGGCACTTTAATTACTCACTCATTTTTAATGTAACCTTTGATAGAGTTGGCAGAGTGTTATGACCCTTCCCCTTTCCTCCCATGTGCCCCTACGTGTCCTGTGCTGGCCCTTTATTCACTCACTCATCCATAATGGAATCATTTATAGACTTGTGCAAGGTAACTATAAACACGCTGTGTCCACCATATTATAACAGAGGGTTTATTCATGCACTCATCCATAATGGAATCATTTATAGACTTGTGCAAGGTAACTATAAACACGCTGTGTCCACCATATTATAACAGAGGGTTTATTCATGCACTCATCCATAATGTAACCATTTATAGACCTGAACTTAACAAAGGAAGGTAGTAGGGGAAATCCTGCGCAGGGTAGTGTACACGTTTCTGCAATTCAAATATTCCAATAAGTGTAAGTGCTCAAGGCTAACATACAACGACTACCCCACGTTGTAAAAATGAAGAACAGGGTCCACATATAATACAAAATTAACAATTGGTAGCCTGAGCAAAAACACTGAAGTAAGAGCACATATAAAGATTCAAGTCTTAATCCGCAATAGTTCCTTCTTGTTTTATTCCTACACGCCACTGAGGACACGCGCGATACATTTTTTTACTGCTTAGCCGGAATAAGGATACCAGGTCTACCGTGACCTTCTTTTATCTTATGGCTCTACTTACAATGAAATTTTATGACTGATACCAGTTTCTCCGTTGGAATTTGAACATAAGGGAATTTGGATTATTGCGACTTTACCTGATTTTAAGATTATAGTTTCTATGATACATTTTCTTAGTGCCCTGATGAAGTCTATGGCTTATTGCCATATAGACGAAACACGTGTTGGCATGGTTTGTGGCTTGGACAACAAATGTTAAGAAGATTGGAATATGGATGCTTTGATCTTGGAATAAAACAAGAAGAAACTATTGCGGATTAAGACTTGAATCTTTATATGTGCTCTTACTTCAGTGTTTTTGCTCAGGCTACCAATTGTTAATTTCATTTATAGACCTGGCACGGTGGCATGATCCTCCCTCCTTTCCTCCTCCGTGTCCATATCTGTACTGCTCAGACCCTTTAATCACTCAGTCATCCTTCTCCTTCAACATCTCTAATACCCAGACGAAATTTACCACCTGCATGTCCGAAGTTGCCATCTGGATGATGCCCAACTGCCTGAATCTCCACTCAGACAAGGCAAGGGTGGTAGTCTTTGGAAAAGACACCACGCTCTAGTCTGCGGCCTGATGGCCACCAAAACTTGGATTAACATGGAGCCAATGTAACCAACTCAGGAACCTGGTTGGTCGCTCCTCCTGCTTCCACACTCTCAAGTTCTTTAGCAAAATCTTCAGATGGCTCCTGCTCACATCCACTGTCACACAGGTCCTGATCGTCAACATTCTACATTACGAAAAAGTATTCTATGTCAGCATCACCTTGGAGCTCACCAAGAGACTCCAGGTCAGCCAACAGAGCAGCCATACTCGCACCCAAACTCTCACCTGGCCCTCACATTTCAATGCATCTCAAAGTCCTCCACTGTCCCCCAGTTCACAAGCGCACTGGCTCCCAGTTCACAAGCACACACTCTTCAAGCTCCCCACACACTCCTACAAAGCCCTGCACAATCGAAGCCCTTCATATCTGAACATCTTCATCAGCGTCCATACTCCAAACCGAAACCTCCACTCAGCCAACCTCCGGTTCATCAGCATCCGAAGAGCTAGTGCTGGCAAGGGTGCATTCTCATGTCTGGCTCCTAAAGTCTGCAATGATCTCTCCTTGCACATCAGGACCACCAGCTCAGTCCTAGAATTGTGAAATAAACTTAAAACCTGGTTTTTCCAATAACCCTACACTTGTCCATAATGTAACCATTGAGACTTGTTCTAGGTGACTGTAAACACCCTCTGCCCATGCCATATTGTAGCAGGGGCTTTGTTTGCGCACTCATTCCAGGTACCACCCTTAGATGCTTGTCAATGGATTTTAAAATAGTTATGTGCTCTTCCTTCACACTCTAAGACAGTATGGCTTGTTGAACAGTATTCTGTTGGGTAATGTACAGACTGTACCTCTGTTTGGCTATTGCCAGTCAACAAGAGGGCCAGTGGCAGAAGTTGCACTTTGAAAATAATACAACCTGATATACAGCCTGTGATCGCTTTGCAAGCAAATATAAAGATGTTGATCATTCAGGTCACTCTGAATGGACGTTTTGCAATATGTTGATTCCTGCTGATAGATTTTTGCTCATCCTATGTCCTGACTTCCACCAATGCATTAAATAAACAGGATCACGCAACTTTCCTGGATTGGACTGAAAACTAGAGCACCTATTTAATTATATAGCAATTGTTAGAGGAAGATATTGTTTTGCTGACGTAGTAGTAGGCTTTTGGGAATGAGGCTGCAGCTGTAATACCTTGTTTCATTAGTGATGTAATTTTCCAATTAGATGGAAACGGTGATGTCCCAACTAAACTATGAAAGGAAATACAGCACATTTTTACATAGATATTGTAGCCCTTACTTGTGTCATGTATTGATATAAATGTAATCTTTTTAAGTAACAGGATTTGAGGTTGTTACGTTCCACATCAAAGACGAAGAGGAGACCTATGTGATGGATCATTGGGACAGCGTGAGGCTTGGGAGTCCCTTGGGTGAGTAAAATGAGAACAAGAAGAATTTGTTACAATGTCTGACCCCATTTGGGAATTGATGCTTTTGTCTGCCTCTCTCTCCCTTCTTCAGTCCAAACCAGTTTGGATGATCTGTTTTCCTTTAAATTGTGGCTTTTCTCTTTAGACCCGCACAGCCTTTTAAATCCTGTGTTTTAAATACAACCTTGATTTACATTTACATTGAGGCATGGTACAAGACAGCTCCTCTAAACCATAAGATAACATGGGCTTCCATTCAATCACTTTATTTTAGAAGTGTAACTGTCTATACTTGAATAAGTCAATAATACATTATTTTTCTAATACTAAAGCAAAACTGTTAAAAACACACACGTGTGTATATATATATATATATATATATTATCTACTGGCGGTCGCCAGTAGATAGTTATAGTTAAAACCTATTATCCATAGGAAATCCGCGACATTCTATTTGAAATAACGTTGGCGCCGGTTGACGAATCTTCGCGAAAGTTTCCAACTTGTTGGGGCGCTCCGGTCCGCTCCTATCCTGAAAGTCTCGGGGTGATACGTCAAGCGGGGGCCGAGAAAAAGGGGGTCCCAAAACGCGTTTTCCCCATTCATTTTTCCATAGGAACCTTTAGTCGCAGCTACAGCCCGAACTGCTGAACGGAATTACACCAAATTTGGCAAAGAGGTAGCCCTTGGTTCAGTGTCGTGCCTTTTGCTTAAATGGTGTAAATCCGTTCAGTAGTTCCTGAGAAAATCAAAAGTAAAGTCACATATATATCTGGGCGGAGCCTAACCGCACATGTCATCGTGAGATCTGATTGGCTGTCAGCACTTCATCCTGGAATTGCTGGCAGCCATCTTGGGACCAATATAAATGATAGTACCTCATTGAAATGCATTGTAGTGAATAGAAGATTTTGAGGGTCACCAAAAGGAGAACTATAAAGGGTGATAACAGGCTTTAGTTACATTAGAATTCATTTGTTGATGGTACCATACTAATTTCAGGAATTGTGGTGTGTTCTAAGGTGATTTTACCATGTGAAAAACCTTCTGCTGGGATATCATGAATCATGTTTGAGAGAACACTATTTTCTCATGCTTGTCCCATGGAGGTTTGGAAGGTGCTCCAGAAGCTAAAATGAGAGCATATTTTCTGTAAATTCACATTATCTTTCTCACTCATGTGAGAATGAAGTCTGACATTCTCAGTAAAACATGTACATCCAACAAGGGCAGAGACTGTCAGTTGATGCCTTTGTGTTCTACTGCAGCTTCCCAGAGTGTTCTAAAGAACAACTAGAGCGCTAACAGTCTTACTTATGACAAAAGTATGGCACACCTGAAGCCATCTTGATTGGAATAAACTGGTAACACTTAAAACATTTAATTTAAAAAGGAACAAAATGATGGGGTTCATTTTGTCATAGAAATTATGGTTAGTGCTGCAGAAAGAAAAATTAGGACATGTTTCAAGTGTGATCTCAAATATCTTCCTGTTATATTTCAACAGGAGCAGCCTGTCAGTTGATGCCTTTGTGTTCTACTGCAGCTTCCCAGAGTGTTCTAAAGAACAACTAGAGCGCTAACAGCCTTACTTATGACAAAAGTATGGCACACCTGAAGCCATCTTGATTGGAATAAACTGGTAACACTTAAACAATTTAATTTAAAAAGGAACAAAATGATGGGGTTCATTTTGTCATAGAAATTATGGTTAGTGCTGCAGAAAGAAAAATTAGGACATGTTTCAATTGTGATCTCAAATATCTTCCTGTTATATTTCAACAGGAGCAGCCTGCCAGTTGATGCCTTTGTGTTCTACTGCAGCTTCCCAGAGTGTTCTAAAGAACAACTAGAGTGCTAACAGCCTTACTTATGACAAAAGTATGGCACACCTGAAGCCATCTTGATTGGAATAAACCGGTAACACTTAAAACATTTAATTTAAAAAGGAACAAAATGAGGGGTTCTTTTTGAAATAGAAATTATGGTTAGTGCTGCAGAAAGAAAAATTAGGGCATGTTTTAAGTGAGATCTCAAATCCTCTTCTATTTCATTAGAAAATTCTGACATGCAGACTGAAACAATCACTTTCAATACCAGCAGCAGACCACCAGTTAACTCCCTGGTGAGCAGTAGCTTTACTCCAGTGATCTAATGAGCAACTAGAGTGCTAACATTCTGAATTTATGGCAGATGTGAGACACATCTGAATGCCTTCTTGATGGAATCAAAGTAAAAAACTGAAAGCATTTCCTACTGAGGAGACTGCAGTAAATGAAGAAATTAGGAAACTTCATAACAAAGAAGTCTTCCAAGTTGGCCACCAGTGAAAAAAGAGCCCAAATGTAGCACAAATATTACCCAGATGTAGCCCACATATAGCCCAATGACAAAAGTGTGCAAAACACTTTTTATTTTTAGTTTTTTTGCAGTTTTATGTAGTGCAGACTGGTCAGGTATTGGAGCATTGCATCTTAAAACATGACCCCCTACACTACAAAAACACCACTGCACTACCTTAAACCCTAAAACACTACCCCCAGCACGACCCCCTACACTACACAAGCACAACTGCACTATCCTAAACCCTAAAACACTACCCCCAGCACGACCCCTACACTACCCAAACACCACTGCACTAACCTAAATCCTAAAACACTACCACCAGCACGACCCCCTACACTACCCAAACACCACTGCACTACCCTAAAACATGACCCCCTACACTACACAAGCACCACTGCACTACCCTAAACCCTAAAACACTACCCCCAGCACGACCCCCTACACTACACAAGCACCACTGCACTACCCTAAACCGTAAAACACTACCCCCAGCACGACCCCTACACTACACAAACACCACTGCACTACCCTAAACCCTAAAACACTACCCCCAGCACGACCCCCTACACTACCCAAACACCACTGCACTAACCTAAATCCTAAAACACTACCCCCAGCACGACCCCCTACACTACCCAAACACCACTGCACTACCCTAAAACATGACCCCCTACACTACACAAACACCACTGCACTACCCTAAACCCTAAAACACTACCCCCAGCACGACCCCCTACACTACACAAGCACCACTGCACTACCCTAAACCCTAAAACACTACCCCCAGCACGACCCCCTACGCTGCCCGAACACCACTGCACTGCCCTAAACCCTGAAACACCAGCCCCTGCATGACCCCCTACACTGCCCCAACACCACTGCACTGCCCTAAACCCTGAAACACCACCCCTAGCACGACCCCCTACACTGCCTGAATACCACTGCACTGCCTAAACCCTGAAACACCACCCCCTTCACGACCCCCTACACTGCCCGAACACCACTGCACTGCCCTAAACCCTGAAACACCACCCCCAGCACGACCCCCTACACTGCCCGAACACCACTGCACTGCCCTAAACCCTGAAACACTACCCCCAGCAAGACCCCCTACACTGCCCGAACACCACTGACCTAAACCCTGAAACACCACCCCCAGCACGACCCCCTACACTGCCCGAACACCACTGCACTGCCCTAAACCCTGAAACACTACCCCCAGCATGACCCCCTACACTGCCCGAACACCACTGCTCTGCCCAAAACCCTGAAACACCAGCACGACCCCCTACTCTGCCCGAACACCACTGCACTGCCCTAAACCTTGAAACACCAGCCCCTGCACGACCCCCTACACTGCCCGAACACCACTGCACTACCCTAAACCCTGAAACATCACCCCCAGCACGACCCCCTACACTGCCCGAGCACCACTGCACTGCCCTAAACCTTGAAACACCAGCCCCAGCACGACCCCTACACTGGCCGAACACCACTGCACTGTCCTAAACCCTGAAACACCAGCCCCAGCATGACCGCCTACACTGCCCGAACACCACTGCACTGCCCTAAACCCTGAAACACCAGCCCCAGCATGACCCCCTACACTGCCCGAACACCACTGCACTGCCCTAAACCGTGAAACACCAGCCTCAGCACGACCCCCTACACTGCCTGAACACCACTGCACTGCCCTGAACCCTGAACCCTGAAACACCAGCCCCAGCACAACACCCTACACTGCCCGAACACCACTGCACTGCCCTAAACCCTGAAACACCACCCGATGCATGACCCCCTACACTGCCCGAACACAACTGCACTGCCCTAAACCCTGAAACACCACCCCCAGCGCGACCCCCTACACTGCCCGAACACCACTGCACTGCCCTAAACCCTGAAACACCACCCCCTGCACAACCCCCTACACTGCTCGAACACTACTGCACTGCCCTAAACCCAGAAACACCATCCCCAGCACGACCCCCTATACTGCACGAACACCACTGCACTGCCCTAAACCCTGAAACACTACCCCCAGCAAGACCCCCTACACTGCCCGAACACCACTGCACTGCCCTAAACCCTGAAACATCACCCCCAGCAAGACCCCCTACACTGCCCGAACACCACTGCCCTAAACCCTGAAACACCACCCCCAGCAAGACCCCCTACACTGCCCGAACACCACTGCACTGCCCTAAACCCTGAAACACCAGCCCCAGCATGACCCCCTACACTGCCAGAACACCACTGCACTGCCCTAAACCCTGAAACACCCCCCTGCACGACCCCCTACACTGCCCGAACACTACTGCACTGCCCTAAACCCTGAAACACCACCCCCAGCACGACCCCCTATACTGCATGAACACCACTGCACCACCCTAAACCCTGAAACACTACCCCCAGCAAGACCCCCTACACTGCCCGAACAACACTGCACTGCCCTAAACCCTGAAACATCACCCCCAGCAAGACCCCGTACACTGCCCGAACACCACTGCCCTAAACCCTAAAACACCACCCCCAGCAAGACCCCCTACACTGCCCGAACACCACTGCACTGCCCTAAACCCTGAAACACCACCCCCAGCAAGACCACCTACACTGCCCCAACACCACTGCACTGCCCTAAACCCTGAAACACCACCCCCAGCACGACCCCTACACTGCCAAACACCACTGCTCTGCCCAAAACCCTGAAACACCAGCCCCAGCACGACCCCCTACACTGCCCGAACACCACTGCATTGCCCTAGACTCTGAAACACCAGCCCCAGCAAGACCCCTACACTGCCCGAACACCACTGCACTGCCCTAAACCCTGAAACACCAGCCCCAGCATGACCCCCTACACTGCCCGAACACCACTGCACTGCCCTAAACCCTGAAACACCAGCCCCAGCACGACCCCTACACTGCCCGAACACCACTGCACTGCCCTAAACCCTGAAACACCAGCCCCAGCACGACCCCCTACACTGCCCGAACACCACTGCACTGCCCTAAACCCTGAAACACCAGCCCCAGCACCACCCCCTACAATGCCCGAACACCACTGTACTGCCCTAAACCCTGAAACACCACCCCCTGCACCGCCCCCTACACTGCCCGAACACCACTGCACTGCCCTAAACCCTGAAACACCACCCCCTGCACTGCCCGAACACCACTGCACTGCCCTAAACCCTGAAACACCACCCCCTACACTGCCCGAACACCACTGCACTGCCCTAAACCCTGAAACACCACCCCCTGCACCGCCCCCTACACTGCCCGAACACCACTGCACTGCCCTAAACCCTGAAACACCACCCCCAGCATGACCCCCTTTACTGCTCGAACACCACTGCACTGCCCCAAACCCTGAAACACCACCCCCAGCATGACCCCCTACACTGCCCGAACACCACTGCCCTAAACCCTGAAACACCACCCCTGCACGACCCCCTACACTGCCCGAACACCACTGCACTGCCCTAAACCCTGAAACACCACCCCCTGCACGACCCCCTACACTGCCTGAACACCACTGCACTGCCCTAAACCCTGAAACACTACCCCCAGCACGACCCCCTACACTGCCCAAACACCACTGCACTGCCCTAAACCCTAAAACACCACCCCCAGCACGACCCCCTACACTGCCCCAACACCACTGCACTGCCCTAAACCCTAGAACACTACCCCCAGCATGACCCCCTACACTACCCGAACACCACTGCACTACCCTAAACCCTAAAATACTCTCCCCAGCACGACCCCCTACACTACCCGAACACGACTGCACTGCCCTAAACCCTAAAACACTCCCCCAGCACGACCCCTACACTACCCGAACACCACTGCACTGCCCTAAACCCTAAAACACTCCCCCAGCACGACCCCCTACACTACCTAAACACCACTGCACTGCCCTAAACCCTAAAACACTACCCCCTGCATGACCCCCTACACTACCCAAATACCAATGCACTACCCTAATCCCTAAAACACTACCCCCGCACAACCCCTACACTACCCAAAGACCACTGCACTACCCTAAACTCTAAAACAATACCCCCGCACGACTCCCTACACTACCCAAAGACCACTGCACTACCCTAAACCCTAAAACACGACCTCCTACACTACACAAACACCACTGCACTACCCTAAACCCTAAAAACTACCCCCAGCACGAACCCCTACACTACCCAAACACCACTGCACTACCCTAAACCATAAAACACTACCCCCAGCAGTACCCCTACGCTACCCAAACACCACTGCACTACCCTAAACCCTAAAACACTACCCCCAGCAGTACCCCTACACTACCCAAACACCACTGCACTACCCTAAACCCTAAAACCCTAAAACACTAACCCCAGCACGACCCCCTACACTGCCCAAACACCACTGTACTACCCTAAACCCTAAAACACTCCCCCAGCACGACTCCCTACACTACCCAAACACCACTGCACTACCCTAAACCCTAAATCTACCCCCAGCATGACCCCCTACACTACACAAACACCACTGCACTACCCTAAACCCTAAAACACTACCCCCAGCACGACCCTCTTCACTACCTAAACACAACTGCACAATTTGTTACAGGCGTTGCAACGCAGACCTGTGGTGCTTACTGGAAGTACCTGGTGGGCTAGTTGGGCCCCAGGGACTCTCAGGATTCAAGGTGACCTAATCCCCCAACTTAAAACGCGCCACGGGGTGCGTTTGCACAGTGGTGAAGGGAGGGGGGGCCTCAGGTGACATGTGCGCAAACACGCCCTGTGGTGCGTTTTAAGTTGGGGAGTTAATTCCCTTTGAATCCTGGGGGCCAACTAGCCCACCAGGTACCTTCAGTAAGCACAACAGAGTTGCGTTGCAGAGAGGTGAAAAAGGTGCGTGGCCTCGGAACGCCTCTCTGCAACTCAGCTCTGTGGTCCTAACTGTAGGTACCTGGGGGGCTAGTTGGGCCCCAGGGACCCTCAGGATTCAAGGGGACTTAATCCTGCAACTAAAAACGCGCCACGGGGCGTGTTTGCACACATGTTACCTCAGGCCCCCCTCCCTTCACCACTGTGCAAACGCGCACTGGCTCTGGTTAGTCAGAGTCAGTTACCACCAGTACCCGTCTGAAAAAGTTGTGGGCACAGGATGAGTTTGCAACAAGGCCTCTTTCTGCTCCTCTGTTGGTTCTTTCTGCACATCTTTTGCTTCTTTCTGTGCGTTTTTCTTCTTTCTTCACATGTCCTACCTCTGTTGGCATAGTTAGAAACTAGCATTTAAAAACCTTTGAAATTCACTTAAAAAATCATAGGTTTCAGGCACGTTATAGTTAGAAATTAGCATTTAAAAAATCTTTGAAATTCACTGAAAAAACCATAGGTTTTAGGCACGTTATAGTTAGAAATTAGCATTTAAAAAACCTTTGAAATTCACTGAAAAAACCATAGGTTTCAGGCACGTTATAGTTAGAAATTAGCATTTAAAAAACCTTTGAAATTCACTGAAAAAACCATAGGTTTCAGACCCGTTATAGTTAGAAATTAGCATTTAAAAAACCTTTGAAATTCACTGAAAAAACCATAGGTTTTAGGGACAGTTATAGTTAGTTGGACATTGCACTCGTACAAAACCCATGAAATTCCCCTGTTATAGTTAGTTCAGCTAACTATAACTCGCGCCTCGCAATGCACTGCTGATGACGTCACATATTACATCACTCATGACATGGTCAGTGACATCACTGATGACATCACTGATGACATCTCAAATGACATCACTGATGACATCATCCATGTGATAATTTCATGCATCTTCTCACACCCTAATATAACTTTTGATACACCCACTCTAAATTACAGACTGCCATTCTCAAAACCATAGACACTCCAACACCAAAAACTACATACCCACTCACTGATTCTTAGGTCTACACACACATCCACTCACTCACCTGTACAGTCACTCATACTTACAGTCACTCAGTACAGGACTATCATATGCACTCATACACCTATATAAACACTAACACACCGCCACTCATCCATAGAGGTACTCACACACCTAGTCAGTCATGCAAAAATTAATCACACACCCATTTACTCACCTATACAGTTATACACACACCAGCTCACTTACTCATACAAATACTAGCACATTCTTACGCTCTTATACAATAACTGATACAAGCACACACGCATCCATACAGCCACTCTCACAATAACACACTCTCACTTATAGCCATTTAAATACTCTAACACACATATATACTGCCTTTTACATATGTAGTTACTCGCACATGTACCACTGAGATATACATTCACTCACTAACACACCCATACACACACTCACCCACCCAAGCAGTCCATCACAGATGCACTCTTGAAATCATGCACCCAGTGAATCACCCACTCACACATCTATGTATAGAGTCACACACACCCCACCCACACAAACACTCAGGCAGCCATACAGATACTCAGAGAACCAATCAATAACCCATATAGACACTCATGTAGCTATTCGCAAATCCATGCATCCACTTACACACCAACAAACAGACGGATACAGACATTCACACAGTTTAGTCACTAACCCATGCATTCAGTAAGATACGTTTAATCACTCACTTGTAGAGTCAGTCACTCACGTACTAAATCATCCATTCAGACACTTATACACCCACTCATTCTTCAATACGCCTTTCCCTATATATATTAAACGTATTTAAACTTTACAGAAACACACAGTCACTGGATGATGTCATCAGTGATGTCATTTTGAGATGTCATCAGTGATGTCATCAGTGATGTCACTGACCATGTCATGAGTGATGTAATATGTGACGTCATCAGCAGTGCATTGCGGGGCGCGAGTTATAGTTAGCTGAACTAACTATAACAGGGGAATTTCATGGGTTTTGTACGAGTGCAATGTCCAACTAACTATAACTGTCCCTAAAACCTATGGTTTTTTCAGTGAATATATATATATATATATCTCTGTTTTCTCTAAGAAAGAGTAAATATTCTGGGTACTACCTCGTATAAGAAGCAGCCTCCTCTAATATATCTCACACACTGAGCACACTTGCCATTTTCAACAGGTGCTCTTAAAAGTGTTTATTCTGCTGGAATTAGTCTCTCTCACCCTTCCTCTCCCCAAGTCGGTATCATTATTACACTAGCGCCATTTTGATCATGTGTGTTCACTGGAGGGTTATCATTTTATACCAATTCTAATAAGACTGATCATTTTTAAGAAAATATTCTCTCTGTCACTTAATGACTGATTCATTTCAATCATCCAGGTGGTGAAAGCATGAGCAGACAAATAAAAGTTGGAGACTCAATCAAAAGCTCCGAAAGAAGAAGAATCAAGACAATGGTTCCCCAGAGCTTGAACAAGGAAGCAAACCTGAGACACCAGACGTGGTCAGGAAGCTATCAGGAACCAAGAGGGAAGCAAACATCTCAATGTGAAAGTACTTTTAGCAACCCAGCACATCATAGTTCACCTCCCAGAAGCCCCAGCCTCGGAAGATCAAACACATATAATGAATGCAATAACAATATTCCTAACACAGCTGAACATCCGAGCAGATACATGTGTGCTGAGCTGGATACAAGTTACAGTCTCAACAGAGACTGTACAAGACTTATGAGACCGAATCAAAGAAGGAGGCCGTATCCATGTACTGAATGTGAGAAAATCTTTTATTACAAGAGTCATCTTATCAAGCACCATAGAACACATTCTGGTGAAAAACCATTCATGTGCCATTTCTGTCACAAACGATTCAATCGGAAAGATTACCTGGACGGGCACATACGAATCCACACAGGAGAGAGGCCTTATAAATGTACTGCCTGTGACAAAAGCTTCACTTGGAAAAGCCACCTTAATGAACATCAACGGAAGCATGCTGTCAGTAAAAAATCCAAAACAACAAATTAACAACATGGACTGATCGGAGACAAAAGAAAACTGTACAGTTCAGTAATGCCTTGGGGCTATGAATACCTATTTTCACGTACATCGGTTATTTTAAAATGAGTTATTAGCAAACAGAGACTTGGTAGCTAGACCTAATTATGTTTTTTTCAGTGTTTTATATAGCACCATTGATCTCCCTTGGAACACTTTATATAAAATATAAATGTGCGATGGGTTAATGAGCCCACATGGATGAGGCAAACTTCGGGTGAGAACAAGCACTCTGTGTGGCGCAGGGAAACGAAGAGCTCACAGAGGGAGGAAGTGACTTTCCAGATCAAGAAGGTAGACTTTAAACTTCTGAGTATCAAGATATTGGGGAGTGGAGGGCATTTATTGCTGGAAGTAAAGTTGGATTAACATGAGATGGGCTGCGAAAAGGCGTGACTAGCCAGGGTAGAAGGTACATTCCTTGTCCCGTGTTCCTGGGACATCTAATGCCTGATTGCTTTTAGACTCTAAAATTTACCAGAACAGTTTTTGTTTAGCTGGTATACTCTCACAATTAAGGATACGTTGTGTCAGCAAGCCTACGACCCACCGAACTGCTTACTGTTTGTACAGAAAAAAGTAAACATTACAATACAGAGTCTGTCGTTCTTTGGAGACTGTTTCAAGCCTTGTTCATGTGAGGAGCCTTAACTCATTGTAAAGAGTAAGGCAGCAAATAAAGTAGAGCAGTCAATTGTAACCTGTAAACACCTATATATTGCATTACTTCAGCACACCATGGCCATGATACAAACAACTGGAAAACAAACTTTCTTTGATGTGTAGTTAAGAAATACCAGTAACCCAATAAATCCACATTTGCCACAGAGCTGAACATTTGTCAGTCTGCAGGCTTCATCAGAACTATGTGTGTGCTGGCTGGACGCATATCATAACTCTTCCCTTTAAATGATCTTTTCTGAAAATAAATACATTTTCAAACAACTTTACTGCTCTCTGTGAAATATATCAAGTCCCACATTCTCCCAATTGTGATAGGCTCTAAGTACATATTGGTGTGCAGAACTATACGCATCGGCCACTCTGCAAATGCAGGAGGAGGTAGCAGCTCTGAGCAGTAAGCTTTGGTGCTGAAAACAAGATGAAATTAATTAATATTAATTACTTAGCTGGGTACCTAGCTCCTTTAAAGAGGCTGTGGTCATTCCACCGCAGAAGGAAGTGGTCGAAGATCCCTTTGTACTGAAAAACTATCAACCAATGTCCCTATTACCTTTCCTGGCAAAATTGTTGGAGGCGTATGTGGCACATTGTCTCTGCTCCTTTCTCGAAGAATCTTTGGGGTAGATTTATGAACTTGTCACGCAGGAGCACCTTCCTGTACAAAAACAATCCTGAGAGGCGTATTCCTTTTTTGATGCAGCGCACATAGAAAGAGAAAGTAACGAGGAGAAATAATGATAATTCTCCTTGTTACGCCTCCCCCGGGAAGGCGTATCTTCTTAGTGTATTCCCAGGTTTACCAGTTCTGGTAAATCTGGAAATGCATCAAAAACCATGGGAGCTGCATGGGAACACCCACGCAACGCCCGTGGAACGCATCCCTAGGCCAGAGTAAGGCAACACCGCTTTACTCCAGATTAATGGAGCCACTCTGGGCCATGCAAAGTGGCCTTGCGTGCTTTCATAAATCTCCCTTTAGGTTTGCGGTGCACATGTTCCACGTTGCGTGGTGCAAGCGCGATGCAATCCGGTTCATAAAAAGGCCCCTAAGTTCTTAGAGCAGTCCCAAGCTGGTTTTTGCGCAGCACACTCCACTGAATCAGTAATCCTTTCAGTGACTGATGTACAACAATGATTCTTCATTGGCATTAGTCCTATTGGACCTATCAGCGGCCTTTGACACGGTCGACCAATATATATTGGTGGTCCTCGTCGAGGCCGTGGGGCTACGCAGCTTGACATTACACTGAATTAAGTCAGTATGGCTTACTCTCTTTGGGGCAACAGAAGCTCATATGGACTATGGACTGTGGAGTACCTCAAGGTTCTTCCCTCTCACTGCATATTTTCAACATGTACATCCGCGCGCTCAAAAATATGAATTGTATTATCTACAATTATGCAGACGATCTTCAGTTACTTTTTAGGCTAGGCAACTCCCCACTGTCTAAGGAAAATTTCCAAAACACACACTATGCACTTTATCCGCGATTGTGTGAATAGCAGTCATCTTAAACTTAATGTGGATAAAACTGACATTGTCATCACCAAAAGTAAAGTGGTCTACTGGAATGCCTCTTTTTGGCCACTGATTATGGGGGATCCCTGACCCCTAAAGAAATCAGTCAAAAGCCTCGGATTCATTATAGATAATGAGTTATCCCTCAAACCCCAGTTAGCTGCTGTCATTTCTTCCTGCTTCTTATCACTTTGCAGGATCAAAAAAATCCCTAAATTCCTGACTTTCGAAGCCTTGATCCAGATTGTCAAAGCCATGGTCATATCCCATATTGACTATGCCAGCTCTCTTTATATCGGACTCCCTAAGACTCTTCTCTCTACACTCCAAGTTGTCCAGAATCAAGCAGTTCGCCTGATTTATAAACAGGCAAAAATTGTCATATTACCCCCCTTCTGAGATCTCCATTGGCTTCCCATGGAGCAGAGGATTGTTTTTAAAATAGGGTGTATTATTTTTAATGCCCTTGCTGCGATCAGCCCGGCCTTTTAACCCCTTGACCGCGATCGGAATTCCGCTCGTGTGCTGGACATTCCGATCGCGGGTGGGGTCGTGACGAGCTCAGCTCGTCATGCGCACAGCGCTACCGCGCAGCATGACGAGCTGAGCTCGTCATGAGCACGGAAGGGGTTAAATCTCAGACTTATGAAATACACCCCAAAACAGGACACTACGATCATCCTCTCAGAATTTTGTTTCAATTCGCATGTTTAAAAAGAAAAGACTGGGCGGTTCCAACTTCCCTGTCCTGGCTCCCCAAATCTGGAACGCCTTTCCTCTTAACATACGATGAACTCTAACTATATAAAGTTCCAGCAGGCACTTAAGACTTGGCTTTTCCGACAAGCATACAATTAGGGAATCTCTCTTTTTTACAGCAGATGGATGTTGTTATGTTCTCTCTGGCTATTTATCACTTTTGTAATTGAAATTGTATTTATCTAGGGCTTACTACCCCTGACGAGGCGTCAAATCGATTTACGCCGGGCAGCGCGCTGCTCCGGAACCCAAGCTTAATGGTTAGTTCAATGTTATTGGTTACTGTTTGATATTGGGATCAGTCTTCTGTTCTCAAAACAAACCATTCCATGCAGTTATTTCAGTTTTTTATGGTGGACCAAAGTAATAATGGTTGGTTGTAATCATTATTAAGGGGAAGGGAATGTGAGAAGTTGGCCTGGCATATGCTGTCCACTAATTATAGTGGGCACCTTGCACCAGTCCAAACAACCCCTTATTGGAGATAGGTTAAAGACAACCTTATTGAAAGCTATCCTAGTGGTAGCTATGGAGAGCAGCCTTCAGGCTAAGTCTTGAAGGAATGTAAAGCAGCTTGTTTTACCAGTCTATAATCTCTTGAGTGACCAAATGAAAGAGCACCACACCAGGTATATATTCAAAATATATGTATTTATTGCTAAACACACCCCTCTAGTCTCTTTATGAGGCTAGAGTTCGAAGTACATAAGTTATAAGATATTAAATCACAGTAATAGCACAAATACACGTTTGGGCCCTAGGGGCGTACCAAACCATATACCAATAAAGTGGTATGCGAACCACGACTGAACTAGACACTAGGCCTAGAGCCTCTAGAAGCGCTTGGACCACAAGGAACCACCCAAGGTAGTGACACAGGGGACCCACGGGAGACGCGTGCAGTGTAAATACACAACCGCGATACGCCGTTAACTTCTATGGAGAAAGTCGGGATCGGGAAAATAGAGGAAAGGGACACTTAAAAGAGGACTAGGACAAAACCATTTGAGATCTAGGACTTTGAAGAGTCTCTACCCACGGGAGCACCGGAGTACTCGTGTTACCTCACCCAGGGAAGCCGGGTGCATAGGTGCCTTTCGGGGTCGGGTTTCGTCGTCGATTCGAATGGCGATCTGCTGCAAAGTGCTGCTGGCGGCCAAGAGAAAAGTGTCCGGGTGGATCCAAGAGTGGATCGGAGTTCTGGTGAACCTGAAAGCAGAGGGGACAGAGTCTGGGTCACTAGCCAGTGACCAGGAAGGCGATGGACAGATGCCCACCGATGTCGAGTGCTTCAGGTGCGTTGACGGTCGTCTTGACTATTCAGCCACGAGGTCCGGGAGGCGTTGTCGGCGACCAGGAGCAGG
Source organism: Calotriton arnoldi (assembly GCA_963921515.1). Classification (NCBI taxonomy): domain Eukaryota; kingdom Metazoa; phylum Chordata; class Amphibia; order Caudata; family Salamandridae; genus Calotriton; species Calotriton arnoldi. The sequence goes on from CAWUFW010000396.1 coordinate 1,337,727, forward strand.
ATTCGGGCTGGTACACGATGTCTGTCGAGTGCTGAGGTGTCGGCGACCAGATTGGACCCAACAAGCCTTGGCAACGGCAAGTCTCGATTAAGATGTAGATCGTCGATGGTGCAGACCAGCAAGGTCTGTGGAACTCACCCAGCGAGGGTAAGTGAGGGCAGGCCTGGATCAACCAGGATGCCAAGTTAGGAAAAGATTGGCCTTCATTAAGGGCTACTAGCCAACGGGCTAGCGACCGCGAAGGAGCCTCGTGACGCCGCACGTGGAGCTGGCTTACAGGACACTCGTGGAGTGGTGGCCAGTGATCTTCGGTGCAGGTGGTGCTGGAGGCTAGGGCTACTCGGAGCCCAAAGCACGACTTCTTGGGAGACCCAGAAGATGGTGCACTTGCAAATGTGCTCGGCGTCCAGGGGTCACGGTCTCAAGTCACCCACGATAGCCACGGGCCTCAGCTTTGCTGGGGACTCAGGGTAGCCTCGGGGAAGTCTGAGAATCCACCTCTGGTGATGCGATGACTTCGGCGTCCGACGGGAGCTTCAGAAATGCGAACCGGACAGATGCTTCTTTGGTGCCTGCCAAGCAGGGGAGTCACTCCTTGACCCCAAGGGAGATTCTTCAGTCCTCTAATCTTGTCGTAGAGCGTCGAAGGTCCAGGATTCAGTTTCAGAGTTTCGTCCAGGTATAATCTAAAGTCCTAAGGACTGGGTTCCTACCTTTATTCTAAAAATAGGGGTTGGACTACTCTGTGGCCCCACCTATGGGTGGGTCAGGGCAGAGGGGTGGCTACACCCCTTTCCTTTGTCCAGTTCGCGCCAAAGCAGGGGCTGCAAGCCCCTGATCCGGTTTGAACTGGGGTATGCACAGGGACACCAAATGTGCCCCCAGTGCAGGACTTCAAAGCACCCGAAAGTGCTCCCGCCCAGCCCCAATACACATTATCCTGTCTGGGGAGGTGGTCACACCTCCCTGGGACAGGAAACCTATTGTCCAGGCCTCCCCTGCCGGAGTTTCGTCCAGCAGCAGGAGGCCAGACTCGTGTCTGTGGCAGCAGCATCCATTTTGTGATGCCAGGGCTCTGGAAAGAAGTTACCGGACTCGTCAGAGTTAACATGTCTTTCCCTCTAGAAGGGTGGAATGCTACCCCCGCCGCCAGGATTGGCGGGGGGTAGTATTCCAAGATGTTTGACACCAAACACGACATGTTTAGGTGCAGCCATTCCAAAGTTAGCATTTTACCGCGAGGATATAATGCGCTTAAGAGTATATGGTCAGGCTGCACTACAAACAGCATCAGAGATGGTCTCCGAACGCTGCAGAGGGGCCCTGCTCATGCAGGGGCACCCTCTCACATAGGAACCATGCACTCTGCCTTTAGGATTGATAAGGCCTGCCTTAGGAGTGACTTATAGGTTTATATGTGTGTATGTATTTCGTGATATGGGTAACCTATATCACAGTAAGGGGTGCATGCACCACCTTACCCAGGCTGCAGTAGCAGACCTGTGGTGTCAGTTTGGATGGCCTTCCAGGGGTGGCATAATACATGCTGCCGCCCCTGGCAGGCCTCTGAGGTACCTATGCCCTTGGTACATAGTATACCATATACTAGGTACTTATAAGGGCACTCCAGATTCCAATCAGAGATGTGCCTAAGGCACATGGAAACCATTTTAGAGAGGAAGCAGCTAGGCTGGGGTTCTGATTAGCAGGGCCCCAGCCAGACTAATGTCGAAAAACAGTGAAGCATCAGCAAAAAGTGGGGGTACCCATGTGAAGCAGATCCTACTCTCCTACACAACCCCCCCAAACGTAGGGACATTAAACTAACCTTGCCCAGTTAAGTCTTCATGTTCTAAGTGGAAATACCTAGAGAGTCCATCTGCATTCGCATGGTTACTCCCAGGCCTATGTTCCACTGTAAAGTCCATCCCCTGTAGGAAAATGGACCACCTAAGCAGTTTGGGGTTTTCACCCTTCATTTGTTTTAGCCATAAGAGGGGCTTATGGTCTGTCTGAACCAGGAAGTGTGTACCAAACAAGTATGGCCTCAACTTCTTCAGAGCCCAGACCACAGCAAAGGCCTCCTCTCTATGGCTGACCAACGTTTCTCTCTAGGGGTCAGCCTTCTGCTAATGAAAGCTACTGGCTGATCCTGACCTTCTTCATTCAATTGTGACAGTACAGCCCCTACCCCCAATTCAGATGCATCAGTTTGAACAATGAACTTCTTGGAGTAATCAGGACTCTGCAGAATTGGAGCAGTGCACATGGCCTGCTTGAGGTCATCAAATGCCTTTTGACAGCTAACTGTCCACTGAACCTTTTTGGGCATTTTCTTAGAAGTTAAGTCATTCAGGGGTGTCACTATTGATCCATACCCCTTGACAAATCTCCTATAGTACCCAGTCAGGCCTAAGAAGGCTCTCACCTGAGTCTGGGTAGTGGGAGCAGTCCAGTCCATGATGGTCTGGATCTTGCTCTGCAAAGGTTGAACCTGGCCTCCACCCACAAGGTGGCCCAGGTACACAACCTGACTCTGCCCTATCTGGCACTTAGTGGCCTTGATAGTCAGGCCTGCCTTTTGCAGGGCCTGTAAAACATTCCTGAGGTGGACCAGGTGATCCTCCCAGGTGGAGCTAAAGACAGCAATATCATCTAGATAAGCTGCACTATAGGCTTCCAGTCCTGTGAGAACTGTATTCACCAACCTCTGGAAAGTGGCAGGTGCATTCTTCAGACCAAAGGGCATTACCACAAATTGATAATGTCCACTAGGGGTTGAGAATGCTGTTTTGGGCTTTGCAGTATCAGCTAGTCTGATCTGCCAGTAGCCAGCTGTTAGGTCAAATGTGCAGAGATATTTGGCAGAGGCCAAAGTATCTATGAGCTCATCTGCCCTGGGTATTGGATGGGCATCAGTCCTAGTGACTGCATTGAGACCCCTGTAGTCTACACAAAACCTCATCTCTCTTTTTCCACCACTGGTGTGAGGTTTCGGTACTAGGACTACTGGACTAGCCCAAGGGCTATCTGAGGGCTCAATTACTCCCAATTCCAACATTTTCTGGACTTCAGTCCTGATACAGTCCCTGACATGGTCAGGTTGCCTATAAATCTTGTTTTTAATAGGCAGACTGTCCCCAGTGTCCACTTCATGAGTGCACCAGGTGGTCTGACTGGGTGTCAGTGAAAACATATGTCGAAACTGATTGAGGACTTGCCTGCAATCAGTTTGCTGCTGGGAAGTGAGGCTGCCTGCCAAGGCTACACCATCAACTGACCCATCGTCAGGGTTCTGTGAGAGCAGGTCAGGGAGTGGGTCACTCTCTTCCTCCTGCCCTTCATCAGTAGCCATGAGCAAGCCCATGTCTGCCCTGTCCACATATGGTTTTAACCTGTTGACATGGAGAACCCTGTGGGGACTCCTGGGTGTTCCTAGGTCTACTAAATAAGTGACCTCACCCTTCTGCTCAACAATAGTGTGGGGTCCACTCCATTTGTCTTGGAGAGCTGCTGGGGCCACTGGCTCCAACACCCACACCTTCTGTCCTGGCTGGTAAACAGTCAGAACAGCTCTTTGGTCATGCCAGGCCTTCTGAAGTTCCTGGCTAGCCTCAAGGTTTTTGGTTGCCTTTTTCATGTACTCAGCCATTCTGGAGCGGAGACCAAGTACATAGTCCACTATATCTTGCTTTGGGGGCTTGAGAGGTAACTCCCATCCTTCCTTCACCAAGCACAGTGGACCCCTCACAGGGTGGCCAAACAGAAGTTCAAAAGGGCTGTAACCAACCCCCTTCTGAGGCACCTCCCTATATGCGAATAAAAGGCAGGGCAAGAGTATGTCCCATCTACGCCTAAGCTTTTCTGGGAGCCCTTTAATCATGCCCTTCAAGGTTTTGTTGAATCTCTCAACTAAACCATTGCATTGTGGGTGATAGGGTGTGGTGAACTTGTAAGTCACTCCACACTCCTTCCACATTGCTTTTAAGTACCCAGACATGAAGTTAGCACCCCTGTCTGATACTACCTCCTTAGGAAAGCCCACTCTTGAGAAGATTCCCAGGAGGGCCCTTGCCACCACAGGTGCTGTAGTGGTCCTGAGGGGAATAGCTTCTGGGTACCTGGTGGCATGATCCACTACCACCAGGATAAACCTGTGCCCAGAGGCTGTTTGGGGATCCATGGGACCAACAATGTCAATCCCTACCCTTTCAAAGGGCACCCCCACCACAGGTAGTGGTATCAGGGGGCCTTTGTAGTGCCACCTGCTTTGCCACTGGCTTGGCAGGTTACACAGGAGCGACAAAACTCCTTACTGTCTTCAGACATGTGGGGCCAGTGAAAGTGAGGGACAATTCTGTCCCAAGTCTTGTTCTGGCCCAGGTGTCCTGCTAAGGGAATATCATGGGCTAGGGTCAATAGGAAGCCCCTGAACTTCAAAGGTATTACCAACCTCCTGGTAGCACCAGGTTTGGGGTCTCTACTCTCTGAGTACAGGAGTCCATCATCCCAATACACTGTATGGGGACCACTAGCTTTCCCAGCAGCCTCAGCAGCAGCTTGCTGTCTGAGGGGTTCAAGGGAGGGGCAGCTCTGCTGCTCCTGGCTCAGATCTGCCCTAGAAGGTCCCCCTGTCCCCAAGAACTCAACCTGGTCAGGTTCAAGCTCCTCTGGGACAGTTCCTTCTTCAGGGCTGAGATCATCCCCCTCAAGGGACTGATCTTCTTCCTGAGCCAAGGGGAAGGCACTGCCTTAACCCTACTACTCCTCCTCTTGGAAGGCACTTGGTCCATTCTTCCAGAATCCAAGGCCTGTTCAGTGCTAGACATTTTGGCTTGTGACCTGGTCACAGCAAACACATCTGCAGGGATCCCCAGCATTTCTGCATGGGTCCTGAGCTCCACTTCTGCCCAAGCAGAAGTCTCTAAGTCATTGCCAAGCAAGCATTCGACTGGTAGGTTTGCACTTACCACAACCTTCTTAAGGCCAGTTACCCCTCCCCAGGAGAAGTTAACAACTGCCAGAGTATGGTCTGTTCTGACATTGCTAGCATTGGTCACTTGGTACATCTCACCAAGCATAACTTGCCCAGGCAGCACAAGGTCTTGTGTCACCATTGTGACACTTGCCCCTGTGTCCCTAAATGCCAAAGCCTCACGTCCATTGATTAAAGGCTGTTGTCTGTACTTGCCCAGATTACTGGGACTCATAGAGGAGGGCACATCCATGCCTCCATCACAGACTAACACAGCCTGAGTCAGTTCTCTGACTAGGTCAGAGCCCAACTCAGTACCCAGGGTGAACCCTACTAAACCCTTGGCTGGAGCACTCCCACCAACTGTACTAGGGGGAACAGGTGCCTTAGGGGCATTGGTGGGTGCTGGACTGGAGTCTTTGGACTTGGTGCAATCACTGGTCCAGTGGGTCTTTTGCTTACAGACCTTGCACCATGGTTTTCTTTGGCCTTTACCTTTGGTAGACTGTGAATCCCCACCAGAAGAAGATTTTTGGGGGCCTGATGAAGACTTTTGATCTTTACCCTTCTCCCCACCCTTTTCAGAGTTCTTAGCATCTTGCTTCTTGGTTTCCCCACCTTGGTTCTGTACCTTCTGCTTCACCCTGGTTCTGACCCATTTGTCTGCCTTCTTTCCCAATTCTTGGGGAGAGGTCAGATCAGAGTCTACCAGGTATTGATGCAACTGCTGATTTTGACAGTTATTAAGAATCTGCTCCCTCATTATCAGATTGTACAATCCTGAGAAGTCACACACCTTACTGCCCATCAACCAGCCTTCCAGAGCCTTGGCAGAACAATCCACATAGTCTACCCAGTCTTGAGTCTGTGCTTTTGGGTATCTCTGAACTTCAACCTGTACTGTTCAGTGGTTAGGCCAAACCCATCAATAAGAGCACTCTTCAAGACCTTGTAATTATCAGCATCCTCCTCTCTAACAGTGAGGAGCTTATCTCTACCTTTGTCAGCAAAGGAGAGCCACAAGATTGCTGCCCACTGCTCCTGAGGGACCTTCTGTACCTTACAGGCCCTCTCTAATGCAGTTATCCATTTGTGGATATCATCCCCACTCTGGTAGGGAGGGACAATCTTGCTCAGGTTCCTATGGTCATAGGACCTTTCCCTATCTCTAGGGACATGGCTGCCACCATGGGACTCTAGTCCCAACTTTCTTCTCTCTCTAAGGAGATCTAGGGATTCCCTATCTAAAGCCAGTTGCTTTTTTCTGATCTCCAGCTGAGTTTCCTCATACTGTACCAGCCTGGCTCTCCTCTCATGAGAGGATTCCCTCCTGTGAGAGGAGACAGAGCTCCCTATAGAGGTGCCAGAGTGGTTAGACTCCTGAGAAGGAGATCTAGACTTCCTGGGCACACTCTTAATCCTTCCTGGGGGGACAAAGAGGGCATCATCTTGATCATCCTCATCATCATCCACAGGAGGGATTGGGTTTTCCAGGTCAGGGTCATTGTCACCCTCCTGGCCAGTTTCAGAGGGGGGCTGGGGGTATTGGTACCCCTGGCCTCCTCCTCTTCTTCTGCCCCACCCTCAGCTCCTACCCCTTCAGTCCCTACAGGCTTACTAAGGTCATAAGCCACCAACAACTCCTTGAGGTGTTGGGTGGTGGGGCTTTGGCCTGTCCTTATTTTTCTCAAGTTGCATAAAGCTCTCAATTCCAAGAATGGGAGTGTATCATACTTGGAGGGTGGAAGCTCAATGGCTTCCTGCAAGGATTCTTTGGATCCTGCCCTTAAAGACATTACTAGTGTGGTGTGGTGTATGCACTACCTACTCTAGTGTGGCCTACTAAACTCTCTTGAGTTGTAGAAAGGGTTGTGCTATCCCTTAACACACAACTCTAAGTTCAGTAGAACTTACTGTTATTCTAAGCTTAATTTATATGTACCTTAGGTACCTTTAGTGGTTTTCAGTTGATCAATTCAATTGAGATTATCTGGTAAAACAATAGCAAGCTGGAATCCCACACGCTGCACACCAATGTGAGAAGTTGGCCTGGCATATGCTGTCCACTAATTATAGTGGGCACCTTGCACCAGTCCAAACAACCCCTTATTGGAGATAGGTTAAAGACAACCTTATTGAAAGCTATCCTAGTGGTAGCTATGGAGAGCAGCCTTCAGGCTAAGTCTTGAAGGAATGTAAAGCAGCTTGTTTTACCAGTCTATAATCTCTTGAGTGACCAAATGAAAGATCACCACACCAGGTATATATTCAAAATATATGTATTTATTGCTAAACACACCCCTCTAGTCTCTTTATGAGGCTAGAGTTCGAAGTACATAAGTTATAAGATATTAAATCACAGTAATAGCACAAATACACGTTTGGGCCCTAGGGGCGTACCAAACCATATACCAATAAAGTGGTATGCGAACCACGACTGAACTAGACACTAGGCCTAGAGCCTCTAGAAGCGCTTGGACCACAAGGAACCACCCAAGGTAGTGACACAGGGGACCCACGGGAGACGCGTGCAGTGTAAATACACAACCGCGATACGCCGTTAACTTCTATGGAGAAAGTCGGGATCGGGAAAATAGAGGAAAGGGACACTTAAAAGAGGACTAGGACAAAACCCTTTGAGATCTAGGACTTTGAAGAGTCTCTACCCACGGGAGCACCGGAGTACTCGTGTTACCTCACCCAGGGAAGCCGGGTGCATAGGTGCCTTTCGGGGTCGGGTTTCGTCGTCGATTCGAATGGCGATCTGCTGCAAAGTGCTGCTGGCGGCCAAGAGAAAAGTGTCCGGGTGGATCCAAGAGTGGATCGGAGTTCTGGTGAACCTGAAAGCAGAGGGGACAGAGTCTGGGTCACTAGCCAGTGACCAGGAAGGCGATGGACAGATGCCCACCGATGTCGAGTGCTTCAGGTGCGTTGACGGTCGTCTTGACTCTTCAGCCACGAGGTCCGGGAGGCGTTGTCGGCGACCAGGAGCAGGATTCGGGCTGGTACACGATGTCTGTCGAGTGCTGAGGTGTCGGCGACCGGATTGGACCCAACAAGCCTTGGCAACGGCAAGTCTCGATTAAGATGTAGATCGTCGATGGTGCAGACCAGCAAGGTCTGTGGAACTCACCCAGCGAGGGTAAGTGAGGGCAGGCCTGGAGCAACCAGGATGCCAAGTTAGGAAAAGGATTGGCCTTCGTTAAGGGCTACTAGCCAACGGGCTAGCGACCGCGAAGGAGCCTCGTGACGCCGCACGTGGAGCTGGCTTACAGGACACTCGTGGAGTGGGGGCCAGTGATCTTCGGTGCAGGTGGTGCTGGAGGCTAGGGCTACTCGGAGCCCAAAGCACGACTTCTTGGGAGACCCAGAAGATGGTGCACTTGCAAATGTGCTCGGCGTCCAGGGGTCACGGTCTCAAGTCACCCACGATAGCCACGGGCCTCAGCTTTGCTGGGGACTCAGGGTAGCCTCGGGGAAGTCTGAGAATCCACCTCTGGTGATGCGATGACTTCAGCGTCCGACGGGAGCTTCAGAAATGCGAACCGGACAGATGCTTCTTTGGTGCCTGCCAAGCAGGGGAGTCACTCCTTGACCCCAAGGGAGATTCTTCAGTCCTCTAATCTTGTCGTAGAGCGTCGAAGGTCCAGGATTCAGTTTCAGAGTTTCGTCCAGGTATAATCTAAAGTCCTAAGGACTGGGTTCCTACCTTTATTCTAAAAATAGGGGTTGGACTACTCTGTGGCCCCACCTATGGGTGGGTCAGGGCAGAGGGGTGGCTACACCCCTTTCCCTTTGTCCAGTTCGCGCCAAAGCAGGGGCTGCAAGCCCCTGATCCGGTTTGAACTGGGGTATGCACAGGGACACCAAATGTGCCCCCAGTGCAGGACTTCAAAGCACCCGAAAGTGCTCCCGCCCAGCCCCAATACACATTATCCTGTCTGGGGAGGTGGTCACACCTCCCTGGGACAGGAAACCTATTGTCCAGGCCTCCCCTGCCGGAGTTTCGTCCAGCAGCAGGAGGCCAGACTCGTGTCTGTGGCAGCAGCATCCATTTTGTGATGCCAGGGCTCTGGAAAGAAGTTACCGGACTCGTCAGAGTTAACATGTCTTTCCCTCTAGAAGGGTGGAATGCTACCCCCGCCGCCAGGATTGGCGGGGGGTAGTATTCCAAGATGTTTGACACCAAACACGACATGTTTAGGTGCAGCCATTCCAAAGTTAGCATTTTACCGCGAGGATATAATGCGCTTAAGAGTATATGGTCAGGCTGCACTACAAACAGCATCAGAGATGGTCTCCGAACGCTGCAGAGGGGCCCTGCTCATGCAGGGGCACCCTCTCACATAGGAACCATGCACTCTGCCTTTAGGATTGATAAGGCCTGCCTTAGGAGTGACTTATAGGTTTATATGTGTGTATGTATTTCGTGATATGGGTAACCTATATCACAGTAAGGGGTGCATGCACCACCTTACCCAGGCTGCAGTAGCAGACCTGTGGTGTCAGTTTGGATGGCCTTCCAGGGGTGGCATAATACATGCTGCAGCCCCTGGCAGGCCTCTGAGGTACCTATGCCCTTGGTACATAGTATACCATATACTAGGGACTTATAAGGGCACTCCAGATTCCAATCAGAGATGTGCCTAAGGCACATGGAAACCATTTTAGAGAGGAAGCAGCTAGGCTGGGGTTCTGATTAGCAGGGCCCCAGCCAGACTAATGTCGAAAAACAGTGAAGCATCAGCAAAAGTGGGGGTACCCATGTGAAGCAGATCCTACTCTCCTACACAACCCCCCAAACGTAGGGACATTAAACTAACCTTGCCCAGTTAAGTCTTCATGTTCTAAGTGGAAATACCTAGAGAGTCCATCTGCATTCGCATGGTTACTCCCAGGCCTATGTTCCACTGTAAAGTCCATCCCCTGTAGGGAAATGGACCACCTAAGCAGTTTGGGGTTTTCACCCTTCATTTGTTTTAGCCATAAGAGGGGCTTATGGTGTGTCTGAACCAGGAAGTGTGTACCAAACAAGTATGGCCTCAACTTCTTCAGAGCCCAGACCACAGCAAAGGCCTCCCTCTCTATGGCTGACCAACGTTTCTCTCTAGGGGTCAGCCTTCTGCTAATGAAAGCTACTGGCTGATCCTGACCTTCTTCATTCAATTGTGACAGTACAGCCTCTACCCCCAATTCAGATGCATCAGTTTGAACAATGAACTTTTGGAGTAATCAGGACTCTGCAGAATTGGAGCAGTGCACATGGCCTGCTTGAGGTCATCAAATGCCTTTTGACAGCTAACTGTCCACTGAACCTTTTGGGCATTTTCTTAGAAGTTAAGTCATTCAGGGGTGTCACTATTGATCCATACCCCTTGACAAATCTCCTATAGTACCCAGTCAGGCCTAAGAAGGCTCTCACCTGAGTCTGGGTAGTGGGAGCAGTCCAGTCCATGATGGTCTGGATCTTGCTCTGCAAAGGTTGAACCTGGCCTCCACCCACAAGGTGGCCCAGGTACACAACCTGACTCTGCCCTATCTGGCACTTAGTGGCCTTGATAGTCAGGCCTGCCTTTTGCAGGGCCTGTAAAACATTCCTGAGGTGGACCAGGTGATCCTCCCAGGTGGAGCTAAAGACAGCAATATCATCTAGATAAGCTGCACTATAGGCTTCCAGTCCTGTGAGAACTGTATTCACCAACCTCTGGAAAGTGGCAGGTGCATTCTTCAGACCAAAGGGCATTACCACAAATTGATAATGTCCACTAGGGGTTGAGAATGCTGTTTTGGGCTTTGCAGTATCAGCTAGTCTGATCTGCCAGTAGCCAGCTGTTAGGTCAAATGTGCAGAGATATTTGGCAGAGGCCAAAGTATCTATGAGCTCATCTGCCCTGGGTATTGGATGGGCATCAGTCCTAGTGACTGCATTGAGACCCCTGTAGTCTACACAAAACCTCATCTCTCTTTTTCCACCACTGGTGTGAGGTTTCGGTACTAGGACTACTGGACTAGCCCAAGGGCTATCTGAGGGCTCAATTACTCCCAATTCCAACATTTTCTGGACTTCAGTCCTGATACAGTCCCTGACATGGCCAGGTTGCCTATAAATCTTGTTTTTAATAGGCAGACTGTCCCCAGTGTCCACTTCATGAGTGCACCAGGTGGTCTGACTGGGTGTCAGTGAAAACATATGTCGAAACTGATTGAGGACTTGCCTGCAATCAGTTTGTTGCTGGGTAGTGAGGCTGCCTGCCAAGGCTACACCATCAACTGACCCATCGTCAGGGTTCTGTGAGAGCAGGTCAGGGAGTGGGTCACTCTCTTCCTCCTGCCCTTCATCAGTAGCCATGAGCAAGCCCATGTCTGCCCTGTCCACATATGGTTTTAACCTGTTGACATGGAGAACCCTGTGGGGACTCCTGGGTGTTCCTAGGTCTACTAAATAAGTGACCTCACCCTTCTGCTCAACAATAGTGTGGGGTCCACTCCATTTGTCTTGGAGAGCTGCTGGGGCCACTGGCTCCAACACCCACACCTTCTGTCCTGGCTGGTAAACAGTCAGAACAGCCTTTTGGTCATGCCAGGCCTTCTGAAGTTCCTGGCTAGCCTCAAGGTTTTTGGTTGCCTTTTTCATGTACTCAGCCATCCTGGAGCGGAGACTAAGTACATAGTCCACTATATCTTGCTTTGGGGGCTTGAGAGGTAACTCCCATCCTTCCTTCACCAAGCACAGTGGACCCCTCACAGGGTGGCCAAACAGAAGTTCAAAAGGGCTGTAACCAACCCCCTTCTGAGGCACCTCCCTATATGCGAATAAAAGGCAGGGCAAGAGTATGTCCCATCTACGCCTAAGCTTTTCTGGGAGCCCTTTAATCATGCCCTTCAAGGTTTTGTTGAATCTCTCAACTAAACCATTGCATTGTGGGTGATAGGGTGTGGTGAACTTGTAAGTCACTCCACACTCCTTCCACATTGCTTTTAAGTACCCAGACATGAAGTTAGCACCCTGTCTGATACTACCTCCTTAGGAAAGCCCACTCTTGAGAAGATTCCCAGGAGGGCCCTTGCCACCACAGGTGCTGTAGTGGTCCTGAGGGGAATAGCTTCTGGGTACCTGGTGGCATGATCCACTACCACCAGGATAAACCTGTGCCCAGAGGCTGTTTGGGGATCCATGGGACCAACAATGTCAATCCCTACCCTTTCAAAGGGCACCCCCACCACAGGTAGTGGTATCAGGGGGCCTTTGTAGTGCCACCTGCTTTGCCACTGGCTTGGCAGGTTACACAGGAGCGACAAAACTCCTTACTGTCTTCAGACATGTGGGGCCAGTGAAAGTGAGGGACAATTCTGTCCCAAGTCTTGTTCTGGCCCAGGTGTCCTGCTAAGGGAATATCATGGGCTAGGGTCAATAGGAAGCCCCTGAACTTCAAAGGTATTACCAACCTCCTGGTAGCACCAGGTTTGGGGTCTCTACTCTCTGAGTACAGGAGTCCATCATCCCAATACACTGTATGGGGACCACTAGCTTTCCCAGCAGCCTCAGCAGCAGCTTGCTGTCTGAGGGGTTCAAGGGAGGGGCAGCTCTGCTGCTCCTGGCTCAGATCTGCCCTAGAAGGTCCCCCTGTCCCCAAGAACTCAACCTGGTCAGGTTCAAGCTCCTCTGGGACAGTTCCTTCTTCAGGGCTGAGATCATCCCCTCAAGGGACTGATCTTCTTCCTGAGCCAAGGGGGAAGGCACTGCCCTAACCCTACTACTCCTCCTCTTGGAAGGCACTTGGTCCATTCTTCCAGAATCCAAGGCCTGTTCAGTGCTAGACATTTTGGCTTGTGACCTGGTCACAGCAAACACATCTGCAGGGATCCCCAGCATTTCTGCATGGGTCCTGAGCTCCACTTCTGCCCAAGCAGAAGTCTCTAAGTCATTGCCAAGCAAGCATTCGACTGGTAGGTTTGCACTTACCACAACCTTCTTAAGGCCAGTTACCCCTCCCCAGGAGAAGTTAACAACTGCCAGAGTATGGTCTGTTCTGACATTGCTAGCATTGGTCACTTGGTACATCTCACCAAGCATAACTTGCCCAGGCAGCACAAGGTCTTGTGTCACCATTGTGACACTTGCCCCTGTGTCCCTAAATGCCAAAGCCTCACGTCCATTGATTAAAGGCTGTTGTCTGTACTTGCCCAGATTACTGGGACTCATAGAGGAGGGCACATCCATGCCTCCATCACAGACTAACACAGCCTGAGTCAGTTCTCTGACTAGGTCAGAGCCCAACTCAGTACCCAGGGTGAACCCTACTAAACCCTTGGCTGGAGCACTCCCACCAACTGTACTAGGGGGAACAGGTGCCTTAGGGGCATTGGTGGGTGCTGGACTGGAGTCTTTGGACTTGGTGCAATCACTGGTCCAGTGGGTCTTTTGCTTACAGACCTTGCACCATGGTTTTCTTTGGCCTTTACCTTTGGTAGACTGTGAATCCCCACCAGAAGAAGATTTTTGGGGGCCTGATGAAGACTTTTGATCTTTACCCTTCTCCCCACCCTTTTCAGAGTTCTTAGCATCTTGCTTCTTGGTTTCCCCACCTTGGTTCTGTACCTTCTGCTTCACCCTGGTTCTGACCCATTTGTCTGCCTTCTTTCCCAATTCTTGGGGAGAGGTCAGATCAGAGTCTACCAGGTATTGATGCAACAGCTGATTTTGACAGTTATTAAGAATCTGCTCCCTCATTATCAGATTGTACAATCCTGAGAAGTCACACACCTTACTGCCCATCAACCAGCCTTCCAGAGCCTTGGCAGAACAATCCACATAGTCTACCCAGTCTTGAGTCTGTGCTTTTGGGTATCTCTGAACTTCAACCTGTACTGTTCAGTGGTTAGTCCAAACCCATCAATAAGAGCACTCTTCAAGACCTTGTAATTATCAGCATCCTCCTCTCTAACAGTGAGGAGCTTATCTCTACCTTTGTCAGCAAAGGAGAGCCACAAGATTGCTGCCCACTGCTCCTGAGGGACCTTCTGTACCTTACAGGCCCTCTCTAATGCAGTTATCCATTTGTGGATATCATCCCCACTCTGGTAGGGAGGGACAATCTTGCTCAGGTTCCTATGGTCATAGGACCTTTCCCTATCTCTAGGGACATGGCTGCCACCATGGGACTCTAGTCCCAACTTTCTTCTCTCTCTAAGGAGATCTAGGGATTCCCTATCTAAAGCCAGTTGCTTTTTTCTGATCTCCAGCTGAGTTTCCTCATACCGTACCAGCCTGGCTCTCCTCTCATGAGAGGATTCCCTCCTGTGAGAGGAGACAGAGCTCCCTATAGAGGTGCCAGAGTGGTTAGACTCCTGAGAAGGAGATCTAGACTTCCTGGGCACACTCTTAATCCTTCCTGGGGGGACAAAGAGGGCCTCATCTTGATCATCCTCATCATCATCCACAGGAGGGATTGGGTTTTCCAGGTCAGGGTCATTGTCACCCTCCTGGCCAGTTTCAGAGGGGGCTGGGGGTATTGGTACCCCTGGCCTCCTCCTCTTCTTCTGCCCCACCCTCAGCTCCTACCCCTTCAGTCCCTACAGGCTTACTAAGGTCATAAGCCACCAACAGCTCCTTGAGGTGTTGGGTGGTGGGGCTTTGGCCTGTCCTTATTTTTCTCAAGTTGCATAAAGCTCTCAATTCCAAGAATGGGAGTGTATCATACTTGGAGGGTGGAAGCTCAATGGCTTCCTGCAAGGATTCTTTGGATCCTGCCCTTAAAGACATTACTAGTGTGGTGTGGTGTATGCACTACCTACTCTAGTGTGGCCTACTAAACTCTCTTGAGTTGTAGAAAGGGTTGTGCTATCCCTTAACACACAACTCTAAGTTCAGTAGAACTTACTGTTATTCTAAGCTTAATTTATATGTACCTTAGGTACCTTTAGTGGTTTTCAGTTGATCAATTCAATTGAGATTATCTGGTAAAACAATAGCAAGCTGGAATCCCACACGCTGCACACCAATGTGAGAAGTTGGCCTGGCATATGCTGTCCACTAATTATAGTGGGCACCTTGCACCAGTCCAAACAACCCCTTATTGGAGATAGGTTAAAGACAACCTTATTGAAAGCTATCCTAGTGGTAGCTATGGAGAGCAGCCTTCAGGCTAAGTCTTGAAGGAATGTAAAGCAGCGTGTTTTACCAGTCTATAATCTCTTGAGTGACCAAATGAAAGATCACCACACCAGGTATATATTCAAAATATATGTATTTATTGCTAAACACACCCCTCTAGTCTCTTTATGAGGCTAGAGTTCGAAGTACATAAGTTATAAGATATTAAATCACAGTAATAGCACAAATACACGTTTGGGCCCTAGGGGCGTACCAAACCATATACCAATAAAGTGGTATGCGAACCACGACTGAACTAGACACTAGGCCTAGAGCCTCTAGAAGCGCTTGGACCACAAGGAACCACCCAAGGTAGTGACACAGGGGACCCACGGGAGACGCGTGCAGTGTAAATACACAACCGCGATACGCCGTTAACTTCTATGGAGAAAGTCGGGATCGGGAAAATAGAGGAAAGGGACACTTAAAAGAGGACTAGGACAAAACCCTTTGAGATCTAGGACTTTGAAGAGTCTCTACCCACGGGAGCACCGGAGTACTCGTGTTACCTCACCCAGGGAAGCCGGGTGCATAGGTGCCTTTCGGGGTCGGGTTTCGTCGTCGATTCGAATGGCGATCTGCTGCAAAGTGCTGCTGGCGGCCAAGAGAAAAGTGTCCGGGTGGATCCAAGAGTGGATCGGAGTTCTGAGTGAACCTGAAAGCAGAGGGGACAGAGTCTGGGTCACTAGCCAGTGACCAGGAAGGCGATGGACAGATGCCCACCGATGTCGAGTGCTTCAGGTGCGTTGACGGTCGCCTTGACTCTTCAGCCACGAGGTCCGGGAGGCGTTGTCGGCGACCAGGAGCAGGATTCGGGCTGGTACACGATGTCTGTCGAGTGCTGAGGTGTCGGCGACCGGATTGGACCCAACAAGCCTTGGCAACGGCAAGTCTCGATTAAGATGTAGATCGTCGATGGTGCAGACCAGCAAGGTCTGTGGAACTCACCCAGCGAGGGTAAGTGAGGGCAGGCCTGGAGCAACCAGGATGCCAAGTTAGGAAAAGATTGGCCTTCATTAAGGGCTACTAGCCAACGGGCTAGCGACCGCGAAGGAGCCTCGTGACGCCGCACGTGGAGCTGGCTTACAGGACACTCGTGGAGTGGGGGCCAGTGATCTTCGGTGCAGGTGGTGCTGGAGGCTAGGGCTACTCGGAGCCCAAAGCACGACTTCTTGGGAGACCCAGAAGATGGTGCACTTGCAAATGTGCTCGGCGTCCAGGGGTCACGGTCTCAAGTCACCCACGATAGCCACGGGCCTCAGCTTTGCTGGGGACTCAGGGTAGCCTCGGGAAGTCTGAGAATCCACCTCTGGTGATGCGATGACTTCGGCGTCCGACGGGAGCTTCAGAAATGCGAACCGGACAGATGCTTCTTTGGTGCCTGCCAAGCAGGGGAGTCACTCCTTGACCCCAAGGGAGATTCTTCAGTCCTCTAATCTTGTCGTAGAGCGTCGAAGGTCCAGGATTCAGTTTCAGAGTTTCGTCCAGGTATAATCTAAAGTCCTAAGGACTGGGTTCCTACCTTTATTCAAAAAATAGGGGTTGGACTACTCTGTGGCCCCACCTATGGGTGGGTCAGGGCAGAGGGGTGGCTACACCCCTTTCCCTTTGTCCAGTTCGCGCCAAAGCAGGGGCTGCAAGCCCCTGATCCGGTTTGAACTGGGGTATGCACAGGGACACCAAATGTGCCCCCAGTGCAGGACTTCAAAGCACCCGAAAGTGCTCCCGCCCAGCCCCAATACACATTATCCTGTCTGGGGAGGTGGTCACACCTCCCTGGGACAGGAAACCTATTGTCCAGGCCTCCCCTGCCGGAGTTTCGTCCAGCAGCAGGAGGCCAGACTCGTGTCTGTGGCAGCAGCATCCATTTTGTGATGCCAGGGCTCTGGAAAGAAGTTACCGGACTCGTCAGAGTTAACATGTCTTTCCCTCTAGAAGGGTGGAATGCTACCCCCGCCGCCAGGATTGGCGGGGGGTAGTATTCCAAGATGTTTGACACCAAACACGACATGTTTAGGTGCAGCCATTCCAAAGTTAGCATTTTACCGCGAGGATATAATGCGCTTAAGAGTATATGGTCAGGCTGCACTACAAACAGCATCAGAGATGGTCTCCGAACGCTGCAGAGGGGCCCTGCTCATGCAGGGGCACCCTCTCACATAGGAACCATGCACTCTGCCTTTAGGATTGATAAGGCCTGCCTTAGGAGTGACTTATAGGTTTATATGTGTGTATGTATTTCGTGATATGGGTAACCTATATCACAGTAAGGGGTGCATGCACCACCTTACCCAGGCTGCAGTAGCAGACCTGTGGTGTCAGTTTGGATGGCCTTCCAGGGGTGGCATAATACATGCTGCAGCCCCTGGCAGGCCTCTGAGGTACCTATGCCCTTGGTACATAGTATACCATATACTAGGGACTTATAAGGGCACTCCAGATTCCAATCAGAGATGTGCCTAAGGCACATGGAAACCATTTTAGAGAGGAAGCAGCTAGGCTGGGGTTCTGATTAGCAGGGCCCCAGCCAGACTAATGTCGAAAAACAGTGAAGCATCAGCAAAAAGTGGGGGTACCCATGTGAAGCAGATCCTACTCTCCTACAGGGAAGGTAAGCTCAAGCACATGAAACCTAATGCAGTACGTGCACTCTATAAATACTTTGAACATAACATAATTTAGGACCTAAGTTAGAGTTTGGCTGACGGAGTTAACTCCTTGAGCATGGCAGAGAATAATACCTATGCCATCCCATGGGGCCTCCACCCACCAAATTTAGAGTTGTCAGCCGGCCCAGCAGACAACCCTACATGGCCAGGACCTGGTGTCATGGTTGTTCCTATCACTGTATTATAGATTTGAGGGACAGTACCATCAACCATGACGGCCAGCTTTCAAAGTTTTTTGTTTTCGAAAAACAAACCTCCAAAGTAGGAGTTTGTTTTTGAAAAATAAAATACTAATAATGGTCCCCACACCCTGGGAGGTTTCTACCAGGATGTGGGGGTCATTTTATTTTTTGGTTGTCCTTTACTACCAGGTGTTTCCTGGCGGTTATGAACAGGAAAAAAAGCCTTCACACTGTTTGCCCTATACAGACCAGAAAGTGCTTCCTTAACAGTTTCCCAGAGCTCTGCTCATCTTGTGTCATGCACACAGGTGTATGTCACATGTAGGCACAGCTGCTTCGCTCATGTAAGTGTGCATCCTCACAACTTGGATTTCTTCCCAATGTTAATCGGAACCTGCTTGCCTCGTGCACAATGACAATCTTTACTAACCCATTTTCTCTAAACTTTGACTGTTTTCAAACTACGCATTCTGCTGTTGCTTTAGTTCTGGTAGTCTAAGGGGCAATGCTCCTGTTTTAATTTACATGGTTCGGGTTACCAGATGTTTAGAGCAACTGACCCAAATAGCTTGTATATCGTCTGTGTGGACAACAGTCATTCTATGCACGCCTATGCTATGTGTGCTCCCATCCATATGAAGTCCCTCCTTAACCATCTGATATGTGTGCACAATACTAGCAAGTGTATCCCACAGTCAACATTAGATTCCATGATGAAGAAAGGGAATCAAGAGGTGTGTATGGGGGCTGTGAATGGTGTGCCGTACCAATGACCCATTCTGTCCCTGAGGCACCCGCTCCAGGTGCTCACCCCCTCCTGTGTGGCACTCATTCTCACTGGTGATATGCATTGGGTACTAGTAACATAGTGGGTGAAAGCATCTGGCCACACATCCGTATCCTCTCTATAGGTGTCAGCCTGTGTCAGTCGATACTTTGGGACGAGGTTAGGGAAAGACATCAACTGCTGATAAGCTGAGTGCCAAGCAGGTGCCAATTACCGTCCGCATTCAGAGATAAGTTTGTACTGTGGGTGCACGCTGCATCCCCGTCCAGGCATGAGGTCTTTAGATGACATTGCTCTGTGGCCTTGAAACAGTCTCTCCTTCTCAGCCCAGTGCTTTTGACTTGCACTGTGAAGTCGCGCCTGACTCCCACTTTGAGCACAAGAGAGCAACAGGACTAAGTATGATTTGATATGGCTGGCCCCGGGCTTCAGTGGCATAGTTAGCAAAAAATCATGGACTGTAATGTGACCCAAAACATTACAAGTACCTGAGATTCATTCAAGCATTCCACCCATCACTTTTTTAGGTCTCGCCTGGCGTTGCAGCGTGCATGCGCTGCTCGCTCTGCGAGGGCTTCTTGGAATCAAAACAGTTTCAGAAGTGGTGTTTCGGCTCCGCCCGCAATTTCTATTGGTGTGCTTCATTTCGTGTCATTGATTATGCTAAACGGAGTATGATGATTGTACCGGAGGCTTTTTAGTCCCTCCTGGTTACCACCCTGTCCTCTTTTGGCCACGCCCACCCGGACTGGATCTTTTACTGGCGGCGTGACACGGTGGGTTTTATAATTACTGTTGGCACTTTTGTTTTTACCATTACTTGCGTGTGGGCTGTGCGTTTACTATTGGGTGACGTTTAACTAATAATGTTACCATTACTTGCGTGTGGGCTGTGCGTTTACTATTGGGTGACGTTTAACTAATAATGTTTTTTATTAGTTCACGATACCTGTTAAGTCATTTTAATTATTATTACTATACGCTTGGGGCTTGTGCCGATATGTTTGCACAGAAGTATAGGACACGCACGCGGCATGGAGCTTGTGCCGATACCTACGCACTTTTAAGGACACGAGAGGTAGGCATCTTTTTTGTTTGTTTGTTATTGCGTGGATGTGCTTTCTGGGCATTATTTGTTACCGGCTTTCACATTTGTGATTTGTTTTATGTCTGTGGGGCATTAAGGTTTTGTCATTACGTTGTTATTTGGTGCCTTTCACTTTGTGTCGCAGTTATGGGCACGTACAGGTTGTGCTTCGGTTTGTGCCTGGCCGATTACTGTAGTGTGCTTAATCTTGCTTTTTGAAAAAGTCTTGTATTCTAATGGGCTTTACTTTACGGCGCGTTGAGGTTGTGATTTTTTTAGGCGCAAATGTGCACATAGTGTTCTAAGCTTTTTTTCGGCTGTCCGCAACATTAGCATCGCAACGGAGGGATAGGCACGAAAGGTAGGCTTTTGTGGATTGTGCGTTTACTATTGGGTTACGTTTAGCCAATAATGTTTTTTTTTTTTTTTTAGCATACCTGTGATGTGGTACAAGAAAGCATTTTAAGGGGGAGGGGTATTGCTGGGGTGTTGCATGCTTTTAAATAATGTGTGTTCCTTCAAATGTTGTTGCTTTTTATATGGCTGTGTGGCACGTAGGGGGTTGTTTTTAGGTTACAATTTGCGTTTCTAGACATTATGGTGCAGGTAGCGGCACGTACTGGCTGTGCTACTATGTAGCGGGTTTGTGCTTACTTTTGGGCTTTTTTGGGACGGGACCAAACACAAGCAGAGGACCGGAGGTATGGGAACTGACTGTAGGCTTTTTTTTCTTGTAGAATTTGCTTTTGAAGTATGGTATTATATGTAACTGCAGTTCGGGGGACGTACAGGTTGAGCTTTTTAGTTGCGAATGAGCGCATAATGTTCTAAACTTTTTTTCGGAAGACCAGAACCTTACCATCGCGACGGAGGTATAGGCACAAAAGGTAGGTTTTCGTGGGTGGTGCGTTTAGTTTTGGGTTACGTTTAACTACTAATGATTTTTATTTGTTTTTCACCATAACTCTCATGTGGGTTTGGCGTAACTATTGTGTAGCGTTTACCTAATAATAATTGTTACTATACGCTTGGAGCTTGTTTATATGTGGCACTGAATGTAAGGACATGCACGCGGCTTGGGACTTGTGCCGATACCTACCTGCTTTTAAGGGCACCTACAAGTAGACATATTCTTTGTGTAAACTGCCTTTCAAATTTGTAATTTGTTTTATGTCTGTGGGGCATTGAGGTTGTGCTTTTATGTTACTATTTGGTGTTATTTGTATTATGTTGCCATTAGGGGCACGTACAGGTTGTGCTTCTTTGTGTGCATGTGCGCTTACTGTTGTGTGCTTAATGTTGCTATTTTTTAAATTACTTTATTGTAACTGTCTTTAGTTTGGGGCGCGTACAGGTTATGCTTTTTACTCGCGAATGTGCGCATAGTGTTCTAGGCTTTTTTTCGGCTGTCCGGAACATTAGCATCGCAACGGACACATAGGCACGAAAGGTAGGCTTTTGTGGATTGTGCGTTTAGTATTGGGTTACGTTTAGCCAATAATGTTTCTTTGTTTTTTAAATTACCTGTGATGTGGTACAAGCAAGCATTTTAAGGGGGGGGGAGTATTGCTGGGGTGTTGCGTGCGTGTGCTTTTAAATGATGTGTGTTCCTTCAAATGTTGTTGCTTTTTATATGGCTGTTGGGCACGAAGGGGGTTGTTTTTAGGTTGCAATTTGCGTTTCTAAACATTATTGTGCAGTTAGGGGCACGTACTGGCTGTGCTACTATGTAACGGGTTTGCGCTTACTTGTGGACTTTTTGGGGACGGGACAAAACACAGGCAGAGGACCGGAGGTATGGGAAGTGAGGGGAGGCTTTTTTTTCTTTCGGAATTTGCTTTACGAAGTATGGTATTATATGTTACTGCAGTTTGGGGTACGTACAGGTTGAGCTTTTTTGTTGCGAATGTGCACATAGTGTTCTCAGCTTTTTTTCGGCAGTCCACAACCTTAGCATCGCGACGGAGGTATAGGCACAAAAGGTAGGTTTTTGTGGGTGTTGCGTTTAGTTTTGGGTTACGTTTAACTACTAATGATTTTTATTTGTTTTTCACCATAACTCTCATGTGGGTTTTGCATAACTATTGTGTAGCGTTTACCTAATAATAATTGTTACTATACGCTTGGGGCTTGTTTATATGTGCGCACTGTATGTAAGGACATACACGCGGCTTGGAGCTTGTGCCAATAACTACCCACTTTTAAGGACACCTACAGGTAGATATATTCTTTGTATTACTGCCTTTCACATTTGTAATTTGTTTTATGTCTGTGGGGCATTGAGGTTGTGCTTTTACGTTACTGTTTGGTGTTTTTCGTATTATGTTGCAATTAGGGGCACGTACAGGTTGTGCTTCTGTGTGTGCATGTGCGCTTACTGTTTTGTGCTTAATCTTGCTTTTTTAAAATTACTTTATTGTAACTGTCTTTAGTTTGGGGCGCGTACAGGTTATGCTTTTTACTCGCGAATGTGCGCATAATGTTCTAAGCTTTTTTTCGGCAGTCCGGAACGTTAGCATAGCAATGGAGGTGTAGGCACAAAAGGTAGGTTTTTTAATTTTATGATAAATTTACTTAATTCATAATGGAATTATATTTCAGTGAGGGCGCACATATATAGTTAATAAACGTGAACTTTCGAAACAAAAGTGTATTCCGGTTTGTTAATATGCACTAACATGTAACATTACAGAGAAAAAAACTATTTACTATATGTACCTACACTATACTGGTCGACTCATTTTACACTACCAACAACATCAAACACCAACCATCACACTGCTCTTATCCTCATCACTATCAGTCCTTCTGCATCACACTGCTCTTCTCCTACTCCTTCTCCTACAATCTCCCTCACAGTGCTCTTCTACACCTATCTGCTTCCTCATTCCTAATGCTAATCAAATAATCTTACCTTGCTTCTACCTCACACTAATCTTCTACATCTCACACTCCTTTCATATCCCTCCTACTACTCTTCTACTACTCTATCCTTCCTTATGCCTCATTCTGCTCTCCACACTTTCCTTCATTCAAAATCACGCTAATCTCCTCCACGCTTTCTTCCTTCTCCCTATTTGCTCTCCCCCGCCACTTTCCTCTGCCTCATGACATTCTACTCCTCACTATACTTCATTAACACACATGCTATTCTTCTAATCATTCGCCTTCCCAAATCTTAAACACTGCTCTTCTCCTACTAACGCTATGCTTTAAACTACTACACAGCTAACAAATACAATTCTAACAACATAGAACCACAACATATCACAAACATACACTAAATAATACAAAGCTATAATACAATACCATTAGCAAAGCAAATGGCTTTAACTTAAACAAAGGCGAGACCTATTGCATTTCCAATGCTTGTTTTAAGTGAGCCGCCCTAAGTGCGACGTGTATGGCCAAACATGGATTCTGTGATTTCTTTGGAAAAGGGTTCAAGCTGCACCTTGCTGTCGCGGTCTAAAAGGGCCCACACCAGTCTTGAAGTTAGTCGTGTTCCTGTGTGGACGGAACTCACCCTGTCAATTTGTGCTGGGTTATTCTTGTTGGGATAGGACCAAGTCTAATTGCCCCTCGGTGGTGCCTCTCTACAGTGGCATATTGAGCATAAACCTAGACTGAAATGCAGCCCAAGTGATCAGCTGCGGCTGAGATTAATTTAGGCATTCCACAATCACTTTTTGTTTTTCACTGCAGGTCAAAGAATCACTTCACAGCCTGCTCCATAAACTCATAAGGGTTGCACACAGGAGAAGGGCTCTCATCACTTATGGGCACAAACTTTTGAAGCAAAGCTTGCTTGACAAGGCCATCCAACACTTGATGAGAGTTAGTCTAGCTCCCACCTGGCACAAGAGGCTGCTTACAGCTAGAAAGGTGGCAAGTTGCTGAGCAAGAGAGAGTTGGACAGAGCTGCACCTCCAGTACTCGAGCACAATCTGATTCCCAGACCAAACCCCCCTCCCCCTTCCTGGTGCAAAACATCTGCAAGACGTAAAGAAATCGCACTGACTGTCATATTTAATTTACTCATAAGTCCCTAGTATAGTGTTATACCATACCATATACCCAGGCCCTGTAAATTAAATGCTATTAGTGGACCTACAGCACCGATTCTGCCACCCACTTACGTAGCCCCTGAAAACATGTCCCAGGCCTGCCATTTCAAACTGAATGCAGTTTTAAACTGTTAATTCGACTTGGCAATATAACCCCTTTGCCAAGCCTTAAAGTCTTCTTTTATTGCTTATAAGTCACCCCTAAGATAGGCCCTAAGTAGCCTACAGAGCAAACACAAGGAGATGATGGACGGAGCGCTGAAACTTTTCAGACACGCACCCCCAGTCACAGATCTGGGTTGAATCCATCATTGTTCTTTAGCTCACTTCACCACCCCAGTTCGGACCCAGCTATATGCAAATCAGTCTTGACCCTGTGCCTCATGGAAACAACCCAGCCAAAACTGCCAAGCCAGTTCTTCCCTGGACTGGAAACAAGCATCCTGGGACCGGTTTCGGGGTAACACCTCTCATCAGCCAGGCTACAGGGCGGGGTGTGTTGTAAAACTTAAAAGTACATGTTCAAACTTTTAATTACATGTCCTGGTAGTCAAAAACCCCTAAATCAGTTTTTCACTACTGTGAGTCCTACCCCTCTTAGAGAATAATATTGGGTTGCCTTATTACATTTAATAAGCTGCTAATGGTCCACACACCCTGGGAGGTTTCTACCAGGATGTGGGGGTCATTGTAGTTTTTTGCTGTCCATGACTGCCAGGTTTTAATAAGTACTAATGTTTGATTGAGAACAGGTAAGCATTTGATATTTGTTGTCTGAGAAATTGTCATTAAAAATTCTCTTTAATGCTAAAGTCAGTTTTAAGTTACAGTTTTGAAAATGTCACTTTTAGAAAGTTGACATTTCCCTGCCCAAAACTATTTGGTGCCTGCAGCCTCTCCTGGGTCACCTGACTGGGTATAGTTGGCAGTTGGACTTTGTTTATTCCTCCCAGACAGCTACACAATAGAGGGATTAGGTGGGCCTGGATGGGCCATCAGCTGGCAGGATAGGGGGGACAGAGCTGGGCACAGCCCCATTTGCACTTGAATAGGCTATGTTCTGCCTTCACACAATAGACATTGTTCATGAAGCCAGGGCAGGGGAGTCAGGAAACTTCAAGCACTTGTTAGGGAATTCTCTAGAAACTTCTGCTTAAAAGAAGGCACCATATCTAAAAAGGAGACCCTCAGACCCACTCTTTAATTCATTTGCTGGACCTCTGGAAGTACTCTCATACGGCTACCAGCTGCTGTGGCCTACTATGTATTCCACAAGACTGCTTTGCTGCACATGGAAGGACTGCTTTGCTGCCTGGAGCCTGCATTGGACCCTCAGATGCCTGCCCTGCTGCTTAAGCTCTGCTTTATCACTTGAACCCAGGACTACCAGAGTGACTGCAAGGGCTAGTTTGCTGATCATATCCTCAGGGACATAAAAAGACTACCACTGTCGTGAACCCGCACCTGGATCCAGCCTGAGTGAGTCCTAACCTCCCAAGAGGTGCCTCTCCACTCCTGGACACTTGGTGGTAAAGGTGCTCAGATAGCCAAAATCCAAAACTTGGGACTAAGAATATTTTTGGTTAAAAACTACTCTGAGAACCGAGGGAAGATCGGGACCAACCTGCTTATCTATCCACCCAAGGTGCATCGCCAATCGGACTGACTTTGTGGTAGCTCCAGCTGCGTTCTTCTCTGCACCAGCAAATCCTGTTCAGCAGTCCCTCGGCAAAAAGGTATCCAGCCTTCTGGAACTCTGTGCAAATACACCCTCCAGTTTCATCCCGCTAAAGGTTTTTCATCTTCCAAAGAAGAGACCAAGTCCAAACATAGAAATCTTCACTGTGACTCTGTCCAGCCGCTCCCCAACAACAACGCCCCCTCCTCAGACAACGCCTGCAGCCTTGCCCCGCTGAACTTTTACTTCTTAGAACTTTTTCTCCAAAATTTCTTCTAAGTCAGAAGGTAAGCTCTGACCTGGCCAAATCCACTCTCTGTAGCGACTGACGCTCCATCGTGGTGGCCATATTTTCCAACTTTGACTCGGTTTGCGCAACTAGATGTCTGCGGTTGGCGCTTTGATCTTTTAGGTGCTAGATTTTACTAAAAACTTTGAAAAGTAATTAACTCTGGTTCTACTGATTGGATTTTTATAGTTTTGGTGTCAAATAATTTATTAAATTTCACTCTATTTGTCTAAATTGGTGTGGGATTTTTCACATGTTTTATGTTTTTTCTTTGTTACTGTTTGTGTGCTGCCTAAAGGCTTTACACATTGCCTCTATGTTAAGCCTGACTGCTTTTGTGCCAAGCTGCCAGAGCGTTAAACACATGTTAATTTAGTTCATTTTGTGGTTCACCTTGACAGGGATTGTAGCTGTTGTTTGAACAGGGGTCATTCCCCTCCCCCTTCAACCAACAACCCAATTTCTCACATGGAAGGACATCAGCTTGCACTAAAGATAGTCTCGGCTACAATCTCTGACTTTTGATCCTACACAGTTACCCCTTAGAACTCCCATTTCATCAGAGTTTTGGTCTTGCTATTCTTCACTCTCAGAAGGACCAGAAAGACTTAAACAACTTCCTACCAGTGTCCAGTCTGCCTTTCCTTGCTAAATTGGTTAAAAAAAATGCACCTATGATCAGCTATGCAAACACATTAAGAATTCTGACCTACTAGACAAACACCAATCTGGCTTCAGCCCTGGAAAGAACTCTGAGGTCGCCATTCTAAACATCCTAGATGATATACAAACATCACTAGACCAAAACAAATCATGTCTACTAATACTTCTAGATTTATCAGTGGCATTTGACACGGTTGACCACAAACGACTCAGAGAAACTCTTGAACTTAGAATAGGCCTATCAGAAGCTGTCCTCAACTGGTTTATCTCCTTCTTGCAGAACCGACAACAAAGAGCAAAATCAGCATCACCCTATCTGAGGTAGCAGATATTGACAGGGGTGTTCCGCAAGGACCCACAATTTCACCAACGCTCTTTAATCTATACATGGAACCACTCACTTTAATCCTTAATCAAAAATCCCATACCACATGTATGCTGATGATACTCAGCTCTACATCAAACTCATCTCAAGAAGACACCAGGAGCCTGGATGACACCATGAGGAAAGCACAGGCCTGACTGGCACACAGCCAGCTAAAACTGAATCCAGTGAAAACTAAATTCATTCTTTTCTGCCCACCCCTTAGATCTCCACTACCGCAATCTTGGTCTCTCCACCTCAAATCGCTAAACTGCACCCCAACCATCTCTGACTCCGTAAAATCACTAGGCATCACACTTGACTCAAATCTAAACATTCGAGCTCACATACAAACGGCAACCAGAAGCGCCAACCTACATCTGCACCTTCTAAAAAACCTAAAATCATTCGTACAGCTTGATGATCTCAAAACAGAGGTTCAATCTCTAGTGCTGTCAAGATTGGACTATGGAAATGCTACTCTCATAGGTCTACCTAAAGCTAGCCTAGCCCCAATGAAAGCAACATTAAATGCAGCAGCAAGACTTTTAACAGGCACACATCGTTATGACCACATTTCCCCATCACTCAAGACCCCTAGGATACAACTGAAGGTGGCGTGCATAACACACAAAGCTCTACACAATTCTGGCCCCAAATACTTAGTGAATAGGATCAAGCTATCAGGAGGTGGAAGGTAATCCAGAAGTGCTAAATCCCTCATACTAGAACCAGCCAGATTCAAAAAAAAGGAAAACTCATGGCCGCACTTTCACTGGATCTGCTCCAAAAATATAGAACTCCTACCACCCTCAACAAGAGCTATTACTTCACTCAGTCTTTTCAAGAAGGAAGTTAAAGATGTACTACTTGAAAGATTTTTGACATAATAGAACTGTCATGAAACTGTTATCCACCTTATTGTATATTGTATCCTGTTGTTTTTATACCGAGCTCCTCAAATGCCATGTACAGTAGATGTTAAGTAACATTTGTTTTGATTATTTAGCAACCTTCTGCTGCTCACTCTTTGTCCAGCGCTCAGATACCTTGACGGTCATGTACGCGCTTTATAACACACAACAAATGAAATAAAATAAGACTAACTCCTCCAACCTGTCGGATTAGCAAGAGCTACATCTTAATTTGACTTGGTCTGTTGTTTCTTAACGCTCTCCATTTGTCCATATGCAGACATCCCTCCTCAGGCCTTTTCGTGGATGCTGAAAGTGCTGTGCTAAAATGTGAGGAGACTGTTCTGGCCCTGTCTGGAGCAGCTCCTCCTCCACAGCTCTCAGGAACCCTGATGCCGCTCCTATTGACCCCAGTACAGCTCCTTGGACCAGAAGGTCAACCACGCCTAGTACCAGCTAAGTTTCTTCCTGCACTGTTGATGCCCATGTCCCCGCTTTAGATGCACTCCAGGGTACTCAGTGGCACAGCACATTTTGGGAGAGACTACTTGATGATTCCCATGTAAATGTGGCAGGTCAAACATGCCACAGTTTACCAAGCAAAAAATTTCTAAAAATACCAGGCATGTGGGTTTTGGTGCAGTAAGCACCAGAGGGGGAATGTTACACCTCATTTAGCAGGGACCGGTGCAATCAAATTTTAGCTGCTGTGATAAGTGGCGCATCCTAGGATGGTCCACTCGAAACTAGACTAAGTGACACTACCCATCGGTAGCCAAGGCCACAGAGGCATCATCCAGTGACTGTGTGTTTCTGTAAAGTTTAAATATGTTTTATATATATATAGGCCAAGGTGTATTGAAGAATGAGTGGGTGTATGACTGTCTGAATGGATGATTTAGTAGGTGCGTGACTGACTGTATAATTGAGTGATTAAACGTGTCTTACTGAATGCATGGGTTAGTGACTAAACTGTGTGAATGTCTGTATCAGTCTGTCTGTTGGTGTGTAAGCAGCTGCATGGGTTGGTGAGTAGCTACATGAGTGTCTATATGGGTTATTGATTGGTTGTCTGAGTATCTGTATGGGTGTCTGTGTGGGTGGGTGGGGTGTGAGTGACTCCCTGCATGGATGTGTGAGTGGGTGATTCACTGGGTGTATGGGTTCAAGAGTGCGTCTGTGAGGGGCTGTATGTGTGTGTGAGTGTGTGTATGGCTGTGTTGGTGAGTGAATGGATGTCTCAGTGGTACATTTGTGAGTAACTACATATGTGAAAGGCAGTATATGTGAGTGTTGGAATATATAAATGACTATATGTGAGAGTGAGTGATTGTAAGATTGGCTGTATGGATGAGTGTGTGCTTGTGTCAGTGATTGTATAAGAGAATAAGTATGTGTTAGTATCTGTATGAATAAGTGAGGTGGTGTGTGTATAACTGTATGGGTGAGTAAATGGGAATGTGATTGATTCTTTGCATGACTGACTAGCTGTGTAAGTAACTCTGTGGGTGAATGGCGGTGTGTGAGTGTCTGTATAGGTGTATGAGTACATATGATAGTGGCTGTATTGATGAGTGACTGCATGTATGAGTGATTGTATGGGTGAGTGAGTGGATGTGTGTGTAGACCTAGGAATCAGTGAGTGGGTGTGTAGTAATTGGTATTGGTGTGTCTATGGTTTCGAGAATGGTAGTCTGTATTTTAGAGTGGCTGTGTCAAAGGTTATATTAGGGTGTGAGGAGGTGCATCAGATTATCACATGGATGATGTCATCAGGGATGTCATCAGTGATGTCATTTGAGATGTCATCAGTGATGTCATCAGTGATGTCACTGACCATGTCATGAGTGATGTAATATGTGATGTCATCAGCAGTGCATTGCAGGGGCGCGAGTTATACTTAGCTCAACTAACTATAACGGCCGAATTTCTCTGGTTTTGTACAAGTGAAATGTCCAAATAACTATAACGTCCCTGAAACCTGTGGTTTTTTCAGTGAATTTCTATGGTTTTTTAAATGCTCATTTCTAATTATAACGTCCCTGAAACCTATGGTTTTTTCAGAGAATTTCTATGGTTTTTTAAATGATAATTTCTAACTATAACGTCCCTGAAACCTATGGTTTTTTTCAGTGAATTTCTAAGGTTTTTTAAATGCTAATTTCTACAGCGGTAGGACATGTGTAGAAAGAGGAAGAAAGGCGCAGAAAGAAGCAAGAGAAATGCAGAAAGAGGCAACAGAAGTCCAGAAAGAGGAAGAAAGATGCAGAAAGAAGCAAGAGAGATGCAGAAAGAAGCAACAGAGGTGCAGAAAGAGGCCTTGTTTCAAAGTCATCCTGTGCCCTGGGCACCCCCAACTTTTTGCTGACTGGCACTGGTGGTAACTGACTCTAACTGACCCTGGGCTCTGCCTAACCAGGCCCGGAGCAGTGCTATGCTGAAAGACACTTTGAATACAGTGAAAACACCTACATACACTAGGGTATACTATGGGTTGGGGTACCCCTGTGATTGGCATGATCTCCCCTAGTACATAATAGGGCAGGGGGATTAAAACTACCTCTAAGTCCCAAGCATATAATAGGGCATGGCAGTTTAGAGGCCAGCAGCCCTTTTCTGCACTTGCATGTGTGCACTGCTCAGCCTGAGGTCAGTTTAAAAGTAGCCCTGTGTGTGCAGAAAGAGGCAAGAGAGGTGCAGAAAGAGGGAAGAATGGTGCAGAAAGAGGCAAGAGAGGTGCAGAATGAAGCAAGAGAGGTGCAGAAAGAAGCAAGAAAAGTACAGAAAGAAGCAACAGAGGTGCAGAAAGAGGGAAGAGGGGTGCAGAAAGAGGCAAGAGAAGTGCAGAAAGAAGCAACAGAGGTGCAGAAAGAGGCAAGAGAAGTTCAGAAAGAGGCAAGAGAAGTTCAGAAAGAGGCAGCAGAGGTCAGAAACAGGCAGAAGAGGTGCAGAAAGAGGGAAGAGTGGGGCAGAAAGAGAGAAGATGGGTGCCGAAAGAGGCACGAGGGGTGCAGAAATTTACGAGAGGTGCAGAAAGAAGCAAGAGCAGTGCAGTAAGGAACAACAAAGGTGCAGAAGTAGGCAAGAGGGGTACAGAAAGAGGCAAAAGAAGAGCAGAAACAAGCAAAAGAGATGCGGAAAGAGGCAAGAGGTGCACGAGTGAAGAAGGGTGCAGAAAAGCAAGTGGGGTGCAGAAAGAAGCAAGAGAGTTGTAGAAAGAACCAACAGAGGTGCAGAAAGAACCAACAGAGGTGCAGAAAGAGGCAAGAGGTGTGCAGAAAGAGGCAAGAGAAATGCAGAAGGAAGCAAAAGAGGTGCAGAAAGAGGCAAGAGGGGTGCAGAAAGAGGCAAGAGCAGTGCAGAAAGAACCAAGAGACGTGCAGGAAAAGGGAATAAGGGTGCAGAAAGGCATGAGGGGTGCAGAAAGAAGCAAGAGAGGTGTAGAAAGAAGCATCAGGGATGCAGAAAGAGGCAAGAGGGGTGCAGAAAGAGGCAAGAGAAGTGCAGAAGGAAGCAACAGAGGTGCAGAAAGAGGCAAGAAAAGTACAGAAAGAGGGAAGAGTGTTGCAGAAACAGGCAAAAGAGGTGCACAAAGAGGGAACAGGGGTGCACACAGAGGCAAGAGAGGTACAGAAAGAACCAACAGAGGTGCAGAAAGAGGCAAGAGGGGTGCAGAAATGTGCAAGAGAGTAGCAGATAGAAGCAAGAGCAGTGCAGAAAGAAACAACAGAGGTGCAGAAAGAGACGAGGGGTGCAGAAAGAGGCAAGAGAAGTGCAGAAAAAAGCAAAAGAGGTGTAGAAAGAGGCAAGAGGGGTGCAGAAAGAGTCGAGAGGAGCAGAAAGAGGCAAGAGAGGTGCACACAGTCACGAGGGGTGAAGACATTTGCAAGAGAAGTGTAGAAATTTGCAAGAGAAGTGCAGAAAGAAGCAACAGAGGTGCATAAAAAGGCAAGAGGGGTGCATAAAGAAGCAAGAGAAGTGCAGAAAGAAGGAACAGGTGCAGAAAGAGGCAAGAGGAGTGCAGACAGAGGCAAGAGAGGTGCAGAAAGAGGGAAGAGGGGTGCAGAAAGAGGCAAGAGGGGTGCAGAAATTTGCAAGACAGATGCAGAAAGAAACGAGCAGTACAGAAACAACCAAGAGAGGTGCAGAAAGAGGCAAGAGGAGTACAGAAAGAGGCAAGAGAAGTGCAGAAAGAAGCAACAGAGGTGCAGAAAGAGACGAGAACTGTAGAAAGGCAAGAGAGTTGCAGAAACAGGCAAGAGATGTGCAGAAAGAGAACAGGGGTGCAGAAAGAGGCAAGAGAGGTGCAGAAAGAGGGAAGAGAGGTGTAGAAAGAGGAAAGGAGGGGGCAGACACAGGCAAGAGGGATGCAGAAAGAAGCAACAGAGGTGCAGAAAGAGGCAAGGGGGTGCAGAAAGAGGCAAGAGAAGTGCAGAAAGAAGCAACAGAGGTGCAGAAAGAGACAAGAACTGTAGAAAGGCAAGAGAGTTGCAGAAACAGGCAAGAGATGTGCAGAAAGAGAACAGGGGTGCAGAAAGAGGCAAGAGAGGTGCAGAAAGAGGAAAGAGGTGTAGAAAGAGGAAAGGAGGGTGCAGACACAGGCAAGAGGGATGCAGAAAGAAGCAACAGAAGTGTAGAAAGAAGCAACAGAGGTGCAGAAAGGCAAGGGGGTGCAGAAAGAGGAAGAGAAGTGCAAAAAAGAAGCAACAGGTGCAGAAGGAGGCAAGAGAGTTGCAGAAACAGGCAAAAAGGGTACAGAAAGAAGCAAGAGCAGTGCAGAAAGAACCAACAGAGGTGCAGGAGGCAAGAGGGGTGCAGAAAGAGGCAAGAGAGGTACAGAAATTTGTAAGAGAGGTGCAGAAAGAAGCAAGAGCAGTAGGAAATAACAGAGGTACCGAAGGAGGCAAGAGGGGTGCAGAAAGAGGCAAGAGCAGTGCAGAAAGAACCAAGAGACGTGCAGGAAAAGGGAAGAAGGGTACAGAAAGAGGCATGAGGGTTGCAGAAAGAAGGAAGAGAAGTGCAGAAAGAAGCAACAGAGGTGCTGAAAGAGGCAAGAGGGGTGCAGAAAGAGGAGAGAGAAGTGCAGAATGAAGCAAAAGAGGTGTAGAAAGAGGCAAGAGCGGTGTAGAAAGAGGCAAGAGCGGTGCAGAAAGAGGCAAGAGCAGTGCAGAAAGAGGCAAGAGCAGTGCAGAAAGAACCAAGAGATGTGCAGAAAAAGGCAAGAGAGGTGCAGAAAGAGGCAAGAGATGTGTAGAAAAAGGGAAGAAGGGTGCAGAAAGAAGCAAGAGCAGTGCAGAAAGAACCAACAGAGGTGCATAAAGAGGCAAGAGGGGTACGAAAAGAGGCAAGAAAAGTGCAGAAAGAAGCAAAAGAGGTGAAGAAAGAGGCAAGAGAGGTACAGAAAGAGGCACAAGGGGTGCAGAAAGGCAAGAGGG
The DNA here is from genome assembly GCA_963921515.1 of Calotriton arnoldi. NCBI lineage: Eukaryota > Metazoa > Chordata > Amphibia > Caudata > Salamandridae > Calotriton > Calotriton arnoldi. Next base: position 1,370,990 of record CAWUFW010000396.1, read on the forward strand.
GTGCAGAAAAAGGTAGGAGAGGTGCACAAAAAGGCAAGATTGGTACAGAAAGAGGCAGAGGAGGGGTGTAGAAAGAAGGAAGAGAAGTGCAGAAAGAAGCAACAGAGGTGCTGAAAGAGGCGTGAAGGGTGCAGAAAGAGGCAAGAAGTGCAGAAAAAAGCAACAGAGGTACAGAGAGAGGCAAGAGAGGTGCAGAAACAGGCAGGAAAGGTGCAGAAAGAGGGAACAGGGGTGTAGAAAGAGGCAAGAGAAGTGCAGAAAAAAGCAAAAGAGGTGTAGAAAGAGGCAAGAGGGGTGCAGAAAGAGTCAAGAGAGGAGCAGAAAGAGGCAAGAGAGGTGCACACAGTCACGAGGGGTGAAGAAATTTGCGAGAGAAGTGCAGAAAGAAGCAACAGAGGTGCATAAAAAGGCAAGAGGGGTGCATAAAGAAGCAAGAGAAGTGCAGAAAGAAGGAACAGGTGCAGAAAGAGGCAAGAGGAGTGCAGACAGAGGCAAGAGAGGTGCAGAAAGAGGGAAGAGGGGTGCAGAAAGAGGCAAGAGGGGTGCAGAAAGAGGCAAGAGGGGTGCAGAAAGAGGCAAGACAGATGCAGAAAGAAACAAGAGCAGTACAGAAACAACTAAGAGAGGTGCAGAAAGAGGCAAGAGGGGTACAGAAAGAGGCAAGGGAAGTGCAGAAAGAAGCAACAGGTGCAGAAAGAGACGAGAACTGTAGAAAGGCAAGAGAGTTGCAGAAACAGGCAAGAGATGTGCAGAAAGAGAACAGGGGAGCAGAAAGAGGCAAGAGAGGTGCAGAAAGAGGGAAGAGAGGTGTAGAAAGAGGAAAGGAGGGTGCAGACACAGGCAAGAGGGGTGCAGAAAGAAGCAACAGAAGTGTAGAAAGAAGCAACAGGTGCAGAAAGAGGCAAGGGGGTGCAGAAAGAGGAAGAGAAGTGCAAAAAAGAAGCAACAGGTGCAGAAGGAGGCAAGAGAGTTGCAGAAACAGGCAAAAAGGGTGCAGAAAGAAGCAAGAGCAGTGCAGAAAGAACCAACAGAGGTGTAGGAGGCAAGAGGGGTGCAGAAAGAAGCAAGAGAGGTACAGACATTTGCAAGAGAGGTGCAGAAAGAAGCAAGAGCAGTGCAGTAGGAAATAACAGAGGTACCAAAGGAGGCAAGAGGGGTGCAGAAAGAGGCAAGAGCAGTGCAGAAAGAACCAAGAGACGTGCAGGAAAAGGGAAGAAGGGTACAGAAAGAGGCATGAGGGTTGCAGAAAGAAGGAAGAGAAGTGCAGAAAGAAGCAACAGAGGTGCTGAAAGAGGCAAGAGGGGTGCAGAAAGAGGAGAGAGAAGTGCAGAAAGAGGCAAGAGCGGTGCAGAAAGAGGCAAGAGCGGTGCAGAAAGAGGCAAGAGCAGTGCAGAAAGAACCAAGAGATGTGCAGAAAAAGGCAAGAGAGGTGCAGAAAGAGGCAAGAGATGTGCAGAAAAAGGGAAGAAGGGTGCAGAAAGAAGCAAGAGCAGTGCAGAAAGAACCAACAGAGGTGCATAAAGAGGCAAGAGGGGTACGAAAAGAGGCAAGAAAAGTGCAGAAAGAAGCAAAAGAGGTGAAGAAAGAGGCAAGAGAGGTACAGAAAGAGGCACAAGGGGTGCAGAAAGAGGCAAGAGGGGTGCAGAAAAAGGTAGGAGAGGTGCACAAAAAGGCAAGATGGGTACAGAAAGAGGCAGGAGGGGTGTAGAAAGAAGGAAGAGAAGTGCAGAAAGAAGCAACAGAAGTGCAGAAAGAAGCAACAGAGGTGCTGAAAGAGGCGTGAAGGGTGCAGAAAGAGGCAAGAGAAGTGCAGAAAAAAGCAACAGAGGTACAGAAAGAGGCAAGAGAGGTGCAGAAACAGGCAGGAAAGGTGCAGAAAGAGGGAACAGGGGTGCAGAAAGAGGCAAAGGAGGTGGACAAAGAGGAAAGGGGTGCAGAAAGAGGCAAGAGGGGTGCAGAAAGAAGCACATGAGGTGCAGAAAGAGGCAACAGGTGCAGAAAGACGCAAGAGAGGTGTAGAAACAAGCAAGAGAAGTGCAGAAAGAGGCAAGAGAATGGCTGAAAGAAGCAACAGAGATGTAGAAAGAAGCAAGAGAAGTGCAAAAAGAGGCAAGAGAGGTGCAGAAAGAGACAAGAGAGGTACAGAAAATGACAAGAGAACTGCAGAAAGAGGCAAGAGGGATGCAAAAAAGGGAAGAAGGGTGCAGAAAAAAGCAAGAGAGGTGCAGAAAGAGAAAAGAGGGGTGCAGAAAGAGGCAAGAGGGGTGCAGAAAAAAGCAAGTGAGGTGCAGACAGAGGCAACAGAGGTGCAGAAAGACGCAAGAGAGGTGCAGAAACAAGCAAGAGAAGTGCAGAAAGAGGCAAGGGAATTGCTGAAAGAAGCAACGGAGGTGTAGAAAGAAGCAAGAGAAGTGCAGAAAGAACCAAGAGACGTGCAGGAAAAGCGAAGAAGGGTACAGAAAGAGGCATGAGGGTTGCAGAAAGAAGGAAGAGAAGTGCAGAAAGAGACAAGAGGGGTGCACAAAGAGGGAAGGGGGATGCAGAAAGAGGCACGAGGGGTGCAGAAAGAAGCAAGAGATGTACAGAAAGAAACAAAAGTGCAGAAAGAAGGAACAGAGGTGCAGAAAGAGGCAACAGGGGTGAAGAAAGGGAAGAGGGGTGGAGAAAGAGGCAAGTGGGTACAGAAAGAAGCAAGAGAGCTGCAGAAAGAAACAAAAGAAGTGCAGAAAGAAATAACAGAGGTGCAGAAAGAGGCACGAGGGGTGTAGAAAGAGGCAAAAGGGGTGCAGAAAGAAGGGAGAGGTGCAGAAAGAATCAAAAGAAGTACAGAAAGAAGCAACAGAGATCCAGAAAGAAGCAAGAGAAATGCAAACAGAGATGCAGAAAGGGGGAAGTGGGGTGGAGAAAGAGGCAAGAGGGATATAGAAAGAAACAAGAGAGGTGCAGAAAGAAACAAAAGAAGTGCAGAAAGAGGCAAGAGGGGTGCAGAAAGAGGGAGAGGGGTGCGAAAGAGGCACGAGGGGTGCAGAAAGAAGCAAGAGAGTTGCAGAAAGAAACAAAAGAAGTGCAGAAAGAAGGAACAGGTGCAGAAAGAGGCAAGAGGAGTGCAGAAAGAGGGAAGAGGGGTGCAGAAAGAAGCACAAGGGTTGCAGAAAGAAGGGACGGGTGCAGAAAGAAGCAAGAGAAGTGTAGAAAGAAGCAACAGAGGTGCAGAAAGAGGGATGAGGGATGGAGAAAGAGACAAGAGAAGTGCAAAAAGAAGCAACAGAGATGCAAAAAGGGGGAACAGGGGTGGAGAAAGTGGCAAGAGGGGTGCAGAACGAAGCAAAAGTGCAGAAAGAAGGAACAGAGGTGCAGAAAGAGGCAAGAGAGGTGCAGAAAGAAGCACGAGTGGTGCAGAAAAAAGCAGAAGAGGTGTAGAAAGAAGCAAGAAGATTGCGGAGAGAAGCAACAGAGGTGCAGAAAGAGGCAAGAGGGGTGCAAAAAGAGGGAATAGGGGTGCAGAAAGAAACAAAAGTGCAGAAAGAAGCAACAGAGGTGCAGAAAGAGGCAATAGGATTGCAGAAAGAGGGATGAGGGGTGCAGAAAGAGGCATGAGGGGTTCAGAAAGAAGCAAGAGAGATGCAGAAAGAAGCAAGAGAAATGTATAAAAAGGCAACAGAGATGCAGAAAGGGGAAAGTGGGGTGGAGAAAGAGGCAAGGGGAATACAGAAGTAAACAAGAGAGGTGCAGAAAGAAACAAAATAAGTGCAGAAAGAAGGAACAGAGGTGCAGAAAAAGGCAAGAGGGGTGCAGAAAGAGCGATGAGGGGTGCAGAAAGAACCATGAGTGGTGCAGAAAGAAGCAAGAGAGGTGTAGAAAGAAGCAAGAGGAGTGCAGAAAGAAGCAACAGAGGTGCAGAAAGAGGCAAGAGGGGTGCAAAAAGAGGGAAGAGGGGTGCAGAAAGAGGCATTAGGGGTGCAGAAAGAATCAAGAGACCTGCAGAAAGAAACGAAAAAAGTGCAGAAAGAAGGAACAGAGGTGCAGAAAGGGGCAACAGGAGTGCAGAAAGAGGGAAGAGAGGTGGAGAAAGAGGCAAGGGGGTGTAGAAAGAAGCATGAGAGCTGCAGAAAGAAACAAAAGAAGTGCAGAAAGAAGCAACAGAGGTGCAGAAAGAGAGATGAGGGATGGAGAAAGAGGCAAGAGAAGTGCAGAAAGAAGCAACAGAGATGCAAAAAGGGGGAACGGGTGGAGAAAGTGGCAAGAGGGGTGCAGAAAGAAGCAAGAGAGGTGCAGAAAGAAACAAAAGAAGTGCAGGAAGAAGGAACAGAGGTGCAGAAAAAGGCATGAGGGGTGCAGAAAGAGGGATGAGGGGTGCAGAAAGAAGCACGAGGGGTGCAGAAAGAAGCAAGAGGAGTGCAGAAAGAAGCAAGAGGAGTGCAGAAAGAAGCAAAAGAGGTGCAGAAAGAAGTGAGAGGTACAAACAGAAACAAAAGAAGCGCTGAAAGAGGTAAGAGGGATGCACAAAGAGGGAAGAGGGGTGTGAAAGAGGCACGAGGAGTGCAGAAAGAAGCAAGAGGAGTGCAGAAAGAAGCAACAAAGGTGCAGAAAGAGGCAAGAGGGGTGCAAAAAGAGGGAAGAGGGTTGCAGAAAGAGGCACGTGGGGTGCAGAAAGAAGCAAGAAATGTGCAGAAAGAGGGTGGGTGGGTGGAGAAAGATGCAAGGGGGTGCAGAAAAAAGCAAGAGAGCTGCAGAAAGAAACAGAAGAAGTGCAGAAAGAAGGAACAGGTGCAGAAAGAGGCAAGAGGTGCAGAAAGAGGGATGAGGGGTGCAGAACGAGGCAAAAGGGGTGCAGAAAGAAGTGAGAGGTGCAGAAAGAAACAAAAGAAGTGCAGAAAGAAACAAAAGAAGTGCAGAAAGAAGGAACAGAGGTGCAGAAAGAGGCAAGAGGGGTGGGGGAAGAGGGGTGTGAAAGAGGCACGAGGGGTGCAGAAAGAAGCAACAGAGGTGCAGAAAGAAGCAACAGAGGTGCAGAAAGAGGGAAGAGGGGTGGAGAAAGAGACAAGAGAAGTGCAGAAAGAAGCAACAGATGTAGAAAGGGGGAACTGGGGTGGAGAAAGAGGCAAGAGGGGTGCAGAAAGAAGCAAGAGAGGTGCAGAAAGAAACAAAAGAAGTGCAGTAACAAGGAAAAGAGATGCAGAAAGAGGCAGGAGGGGTCCGGGAAGAGGGGTGCAGAGAGAGGCAAGAGAGGTGCAGAAAGAGGCAAGAGGGGTGCACAAAGAAGCAAGTGAGGTGCAGAAAGAGGCAAAAGATGTGCAAAAAGTAGAAGAGATTTGCAGAAAGAGGCAAGAGAAGTGTAGAAAAAAAGAAAGGTGCAGAAAGAAGCAACAGAAATGCAGAAAGAGGCAAGAGAGGCGCAGAAAGAAGCAAGAGTGGCTCGCACACCATTAGTACTAATTTAACACCCACATTTAGCAATAAGTAACAGGTGACCATTCTAGGTTTGCAAAGGACCTTCCACCATGCTGTAATACTTGTCGCTGCATTTTTGGTAACGTTTGAGCTAGAAACAAGGCTTTTTTTGTTCAAATCTGCAGATTAGGCAGCAGATAATGGATTATGTGTCTAATGCGGAAAATGTATAATTGTGCGAAAGTCGGTGCAGCCAAACAGTCGCATAATTCCAGTGGCCCTGCTCATACCTCTGACTAGGTCCAGAAGTGCTCCTCAGTGATTCCTTCTTTTTTTTGTCTCATTGAGTTCATAGTTTAGCTTCTATGGAAACGAGGAAGACTAAACCTGAGGTTACCACTCCACAACACAGACTACCATACCACATAATTACTCTCCATAACACATAATCCCACTCAATATACACTAAATACCACATACTTCCTATCCACATAATTTCACTGCACAACATACCACATAATTCCACTACACACAACGTACATCCACTCCAAAAAACATTAGTAAAAAACTTTTACATTTACAACGCCAATAGCTCTAACTCTTGCAAGTGCGAGACCTATTACATTACAAATGCTTCTTTAACTGGTAGGTGCGTTTGCAGAGTGGTTGAGAAAGGGGGCTGGGCCTCCAACCAGCGCCCAGGAATTCCGCTGCGTAGGTCTTACAGGAGGTACCAGGAGGGCTTCTTGGCCCCCAAAGTCCCTCAGGAGTAAAGCAGACTTCATCCCCCAACCCGTAGTGTGCCAGGAGGCGTGTTTGCAGAGTGGTGGAGAAAGGGGGGCGTGGCCTCCGAAGACCTCTTAGCAATACCACTGTAGGGACTTACTGGAGGTAACAGGAGGGGCAGTTGGCCTCCAAGGATGTCCTTGGGGGCCAACTACCCCTCCTATTACCTCCAGTAAGTCCCACACAGCAGCATTGGTAAGTACTCATAGCAGGCCACGCCCCCTTTGCCCACCATTCTGCAAAAGTGCTCCCTGGCGCGCTCTGGGAAGGGGATTAAAGTCTCCTTCGCTGCTGGGGGTTCTTAGGGGCCAACTAGCCTACCTGATACCTCCAGCAAGCCCCAGATAGTGGGATTGCTGAGAGGTGGACACAGGCCACACCCCCTTTCTCCACCACTCTGCAAACGCGCCTCCTGGCGTGCTCTTGGTTGGGGGATGAAGTCCCCTTGCCTCCTGAGGGTCCCTGGGGGCCAACTAGCCCTCCTGTTATCTCTAGTAAGCCCCACACAGCTGGATTGCTGAGAGAGGTCTGAGGCCATGCCCCCTTTTTACACCACTCTGCAAACACGCCTCCTGGCGCACTGCTGCTCGGGGGATGAAGTCCACTTTAGTCCTGAGGTCCTCAGGACACAAGAGGACCTCATCGCCCCACCAGCAGTGCGCCAAGAGGCGCGTTTGCAGAGTGGTATAAAAAGGGGCGTGGCCTCGGACCACCTTTCAGCAATCCCACTGTGTGGGGCTTACTGGAAGTACCTGGTGGGCTAGTTGGCCCCCAGGGACCCTCAGGATTCAAGGGGACTTAATCCCCAACCCAGAACGCGCCAGGAGGCGCGTTTGCAAAGTGGTGCAGGGAGGGGGCGGGGCCTCCGGCGAGATGCCGCCTTTTTTTTTTTTATAAAGTTTTAGAAGGGGGGCTGTGTGGCCCCCCTTCTTTTAGTATTTTTTGGGCAGCTTCCCTTGTCCAAAAGCAATCTGCTTTGCTCCGTGGAAGCGAGCAGTGTTTGCTCTGGCAGGGCGGGAGCCGTGCTCCCGCCATGCCATAGCAAACGGCAATGTCCCGGGGTGGGCACCCCGGGACATTGCAGGAGCCGGCCCTGGGGGGTGGCGGTCCTCAGGGCCATCTAGGGCTCAAGGAGGGGGCCGCGCGGCCCCCTCCCTTAGTGTTTAAAGCCTCGGGGAGGTGGTGGTCCCCTGGGCCGGTGGTCCGCAACGGACCCCCATATTTAAATAAAGTGGTGGTCCCCGGGGCAGTGTGGGGAGGGGCAGGAGCCCCCCCCACACTAATTTAAACTATTGAAGCCCCGGGGAAGTGGCAGTCCATGGAGCTTGGGGGGGCCCGCGAGGCCCCTCAGCCCTGAAATTCAGTGTGCCCCGGGGAGGTGGTGGTCCCCGACGCAGTGTGGGGGGGCAGGAGCCCCCCCACACTTATCTTACTTTAAATTGAAGCCCCCGGGAGGTGGCGGTCTCCGGGGAAGCGGGGGGGCCACGTGCCCCCCGCACATTATGGATGAAGCCCCGGGGAGGTGGTGGTCCCCGGGGCTGTGGGGGGGCCACGTGCCCCCCACACATTATGGATGAAGCCCCGGGGAGGTGGCGGTCACCGGGGCTGCGGGGGCTGCTAATTAATGGGACATTGCCCCCGGGACCTGGCCCACCCGGGGGCTTAAAGAAACGAAGCGTGGGAGGGCGCGCTTCGTTTTTTTTTTTTGGCCGGATTCGCGCACCCAGCGCGAATTGTGCCTTTTTTAAAAAAAATTTTAATGCTTTTTTGGGCCCTGGGGGTCCACCCTAGGGGGTCAGGGTGTTTCTACCCTGCCCCCTTTTCTTGTTTTGTATCCTTTTTATAACTGATTTCTGGTGTTGGAGTGTTGGCAGCCAATCAGAATGAAGCTCGTGCTCGGGAGGGTTCGCGAATCCTCCTCGGCCCTCAGATATTGATATTTTTATTTTTTGAATTTCTCAGCAACTACTGAACGGATTTACACCATTTAAAAAAAAAGCACGCTTTCTGAACCAAGAGCTACCCTTTTGCCAAATTTGGTGTAATTCCGTTCAGCAGGTCGGGCTGTAGCAGTGTCTAAAGTTCCTATGGAAATTGACATGGGGACAGCGCGTTTTGGGACCCCCCTTTTTTCTTGGCCCCCACTTGATGAATCACCCCGAAACTTTCAAGACAGGAGCTGAACTGAGTGAACCATTAGTTTTGCAAATTTCGCAAAGATTCATATCTTCAAGGTGAGTACATGTGGAGTTAAGAATGGTAAATCTGTACTTAACTAAATGTACTTGCCTTCTCAACATGTTGGCCCTCGATATCTTGCCACAATGGTATGACAGAACGATATTTTGGAGATGTTAGTTTGACATACTGCGCAGGAAAAAGGTCTCTGATTTAGTGGGGAGAACCTACTTTGCCGTTCCACCAAAAACATCCTTAAGAACTAGTAGACTAGCCAAATAAGAGCCACTTTGCTGAGTGCAATCTGACTGCTACCTGCCTGGCTAACTCCAACTTTCCAGCACTAAAAGTCATCTTATTCTTTCTAGACCCGAGCCTTCAGTGAGTGGAAGCCTTGTGCCACTGCGCATTCTTAATGTAGTTTTCTATTTATTGAGAAGATCACAGCATACGTTGTGCTCTCAGCGCTGACCCAGGAGTAAATGGCTTAGATAAAACTATCCAGCCCAGCACTCTGAGACAGCTATATGTGATAATGGGGTCAACAGGTTTCTGCCATTCCACTCGCTGCAGACAGACCAGCTGAGTAGACAGCAGACTCGCAATGAGCCCTGACCATGTCTGTCTAAGAGTTGGCAAGTGGAGACCGAAATTCACAGATATTGCGTCTGTTGACAACAACGGTCAAGCCGCGTTTTTTGTGAACCAGTGTCTTTATTGTGGATTACTTTGATTACATCACTGTATGTGCAGAGTGGTTAGGTTTTAGAATATAGGTCCTAACTAATGCCGTATACCTCCTTGTAGAGTCCTTGGAAAAGGCAGAAACATCTTGACCCCCATTATCACATATAGGGTCAAGTTATATCCCTTGTCTCTGCTCTTTTAAGGTGCTCATCAGCTACACCGATTGAAGCTTTGATATCGTCCACTGAGAGGCATTTTAAATCACCTTTTTACTGTTTTTCATTACACTCTGTTTACCCTCTCCTACACCACACAGCTCATATAGGGATATCCCCTTAGATACCGTCCAAGAGCTCCTCTCCAGTCCTGTGAGAGTTGTAGCCCCCAAGACTAACGCACATGTTAGTGGTGAGAGGAGGAACCCGATGATGAAGCATGCCACCCCTGGGTGGGTGTGGGTTTTTCATCCTTTAAATAGAGATTTTCTTTCTTTGCTTCTTTCCCTTCCTCCTTTTCCTCAGAGGCTTGCAGAGGAATAGGGTGTCCCTGTAGTTGACTGCCTTGATCAGATCCCCTGAATCTTTTGTGTGTTTTGATTATGCTGGAGCCGTAAACCTGGGGTCTCCAAACGCTCCATTTAGTCCTCTTTGTGTGAGTTGGTTATTAGGGATTGCCTAAAAATGAAAGGAAGTGGCAAACTACCTTATTTAAATTATATAAAAAAGGCTGTTTTTAGAATCGGTTACTATTACAGTGGTCGCAGTGACACAATGCAATTGCATATCCTAAATAAAGTATGTGGCATTAGAAAAACAAAACTTAGGTATGATAGAAGTCAAAGTACATTCAAGGCAACAAAATGGTGCTCTGAGACATCCCAAAACACCCTGCTACCCAATGTGTTTGACATGGGCTCCACCGAAATTTGGGGCCCACTAGTCCAAGACAAAAAAGGGTTGGAGCACACTCCACGAATTAGGTCAAAGTAAACAGTAGACAATTGATAAGAAATTAGGGCATGATTTATGTTTTGGTGGTGGGGCTGACCTCCACCAGGACGACACAGTATATTTCTTGATCGCATTGGTGGAGGTCCGGAGTGCCAAATTTAGAAATGTTCATCGGGCCTAGGGACATTTCTAGCATTCACAGGAAACGCTGCCAAGCTGGTGAATGCATTTTAACTTTGATGTATGGCTTTGTCAAACATGGCAGAGCTGTGTGGCAGTTACAAAGTTGAAAACAAAAAACCAAAGTGGGATTTTGTTTTTGAAAATAAAAAAGCAATCCACTCTCTCCATCAGAGTCATCTCCCACGTGACGGGGTCATTTTTATGTTTTTACTGCCCCCCTTATCGTCCAGGTTTTCCTGGCGGTGAAGAGCAGTAAAAAACTACTATATGTCTAAATTGGGTGGGCTGACATAGAGCAAGTTCTCCAGCGACCCCTACTCCTTTGGAGAAGTTAGGCCACGGCAGAAGTGGAGTCGTCTCCGCCGATGCCAAACTATGGTCCGCCCGCTTTTAAATTTGGCAGGCGGACCATTATGTTGGCGGAAAGGGTACTCCGTCGCCGTTGCGAGTGCCCTGAGGGTGTTTGAAATAACCTAAATTGTCTCCCTAGGTCCTGCATCTTATGACCGGAGACACATGGTCGGATTTATTTATACACACTTTAGAGTGACTGCTGCTCCCTTGTAGCCCCTCACAATATGTGAACATGTTGTTTGAGGTGCCCATGCCCCTCCATGGGGCACCACAAGCAAGCAGGAATGTTGAAAAGCCCTCGGGGCATTATGGGGTGCTCCTTGCCAGGAGCAGTCAATCTTCAATAAGCGGGTCTGCTCACTCACGTCTTTCCTTGCGTCCTCGCTATGTCTTCTTTTCTATCTTTTTTTATATACAAGTTTGGGTGTTCATTATTTCTTACTGTCAGAGGAAAGTAGCGGGTACGGGGAGGAGATGGAGGGCTTTGATTAATTCAGGGATTCAGCTTTTGAGGAAGATATTTAAAATACATGACTTTACAGTCTTCCTTCCACCAATGCCCAGACTCGAATAGTTAAGCCGGTGGGAACAGTCGGTTACGCTACAAATACAACTTAACCCCATCATATCTTTTCAGCTGCTACCAAGCTGCCTATCTTCCTTCATTTCAGTCGGAATTCAGGAGTGTCATGCTGGGTGTTCCCCAGAGGTCTTCCCTCAGTCGCACATAATTTAACTTCTATGGTTCTCCTCCTGAAACCTATCTGTGCCTTTGACTTTTCAACTTATGCAGATGATACATGAATTATCATCTACCCAGTCGATCATCTCTCTTACAATGGATCAATTCCATAATTGTCTTTCACAAATTATTGCTTGGATACCTGAAAGCCAATTACCAAAGAAACCCTCTTACACCTTGAGATGCAGGCTGACGTCACCCAGCTGTTCGGGAAACTAGACGAGGAGGGAACATGAATCCATCTCTTGTTGGCTTCATTGAGTTCACTATTGGATTAAACACATCTGGATAGCCTCAAAGAAGAATGAAAGCTGGATTCCTGTTGAGGGGACTTCGCTTTCGACTCAACACCCTTTTCCCTGGCCTCCGCTCTTGGCACACTCCTGAGCCAGTCAAATCTCTTAGGAATCCAGCAGTCGCCTTCATCCACAGAATGACACTTAGCTCCCATGTTGGCTGGATCTCCAAGGCATGGAACTGCCACCTCCTTCACAAAAACACTCTACCCTAATCAAGCTCAAAGCCTCACCCATCTAGAGCATCATCCTCACTGGGCTCGGGCAATGACCTCAGTTACCTTTTGGGGGTACAGCAAGATTGTGCATATCATTCAGAATTGTACAGTCAGGGTAGTTTCCAGTTTGACACCTTTGGCCCACATCCAGCTGTCCCTGTAATAGTTCTTTTGAATTCTGATTGCAGTTTGCTTACAATTCAATACGTTCTGTACATCCACAAACTCGAACAAAAGGCCTGCCTGCATTGGATCTTCTTTTCCGCTACACGTCCCACTGATGGGATTGTCACGCCCAAGGCTGGAAAAACTAAGAGATTCAGAATGAGAATTGTCATCCTCAGCCTAAAGTCGTTGAACTTCCTGCCAGCATCAAATATGTTGTTATTGCCTCGCCTTCAGGAATATGCTAAAAATGTACCTCTTCGAACTGCACCTCCTTGCTGAATCTGCGATTCCTACACATTGATGCTTTATTCTCACCGCCCCTCCCCCTCCCCGTCCAGATTCTTACTTGATCTGAAGCAGCCAGTCACCTCTTGCGTAAAGTGTGCCAATCCAGAATACCTTCACACACTACAGTATGATACACATAAAATAGCACTGTTGGAGGCAGAAAGGAGGGAGAATCTGGCTCCCATTAAGAAGTACAGCAAGAAAGAAACTAGTTAACAAAAGAAGAGGAAACCAGGGTGAGGAGACGAGAAGTAATCGGGAGCTGATAATATTGTTCTTTCGTGTTAAGGAATAGAGAGACTGAGAGAGGGAGAAGGCGCTGCCTCGAGAAGAGTCACGGTAAGTCTGAGCCAAGCCTGTAGTCACGGTAGGTCTGAGCCAAGCCTGGTGAGGTATGTGCGATTGTGTGAATGGGGTCTAAAACTTTCGAAATTGCATCTGATAGGTAAGTAGAGATGTTGCCACGATTAGAGTGAGGGAAGAAGAAGCATAAAGAAGACTGGAGTCCCGCAAAATGAGCATTGAGGCGGAAACCTTAGTGTGCAAAAAGCTCAGCAAAGAGCAATCCCTGCAGTATCCAAATGATCCACCCAAGGCTTGCTCCACTGAGCACATGTGCCTTGAATCACCACCGGGCGCAGACGCCACTCATGGTCAGTTAGGTGGCGCCTGCTGAGCTAATCCATCCAGGCATTCGGGGAGCCTGCTAGATGGTTGACAGTCAAGGAAATCCACTGTTTATCCAGCCAGAGACACAACCTCAGCACTTCCTAGCACTGCACGTGGCCTCACGACTCCGTTAGTTGCAGTGCCATGCAGCGGTCATGTTGTCTGTCAGAACTTGCACGGGGATGGCCTTGATGGAAGGCAGAGAGGCCTTGAGAGCTCTTGCAGATTGACATGGTGCCTCTGCTCCAGCATAGGCAAGAGGCTTCTAAACCTCCACCTCATCCAGATGACTCAGAGCTCATGCTACTGTCACCACTGTAAGCTCTGGGTAAGGTAGGGAGAATGGCCGTCTTCAAGTCAAGATGCTAATCTTCATCCATCGATGAAGGTCCCAGGCCACCTTGTTTTTCACCCGGATGTTGTCCGGGGGACACCCACAATGCTGAGCCTATTACAGACAGATCCTGTACAGGCAGTTCCACTACAGAGTACGCTAATGCCAATGGTCGTGAGGTACTAGCAGGATACAGAAGATCAAGAAGGCCCAAGAACATCCGGCTGGAACATTGGACTGAACCTGAAACATCAGGATCACACAATGATGGGAATTTAGCTCGCTGATGGAGAGCTCAAGGGGAAGTAGTAGGAAGATGGTATCTGCAGGTGGTCTAGACCAGGATTCTCCAAAGTCGGTCCTGGAGGGCCAGATTCATGCCAGCTTTTTACGACAACTACATTTATCTAAATGGGGATATGCTAAAAATCTGACTTGGATCCGGTCCTCCAGGACCGACTTTGGAGAACCCTGGTCTAGACTGATAGTGATGAGCCCACCTTCAACAGCCAGTCATCAAGGAAGATGGGCCACGTCCACCACCATCACTTTCGTAAGCATCTAGGGGGCCGAGGTGAGACTGAAGGGCAGATGGTGAGCTCAAAGTGTTCCTTCCCTACAATGAAGCACATAGACAGCACATGGAACAATAGGTCCTGCAAGCTCAAGGATACCATCCAATCCTGAGGCTCAAGGGAGGAATGGACCTTGGAAGAGGCAGCATCTTGAATTTCTCCTTTCAAGGTAAGGTGGTCAAGAGTCAAAGGTACAAAATCTATCTGAGCCCAATGTGTTTTTTGGGCACCAAGAAGTTAAATGAGCAGCACCCTTTGGCAAGGATGGAGATATGTTCTGCAGAAGTCTGTGCAAAAACAGGAGTAACTGGAGGAGGGGTCGACCGGAAAGGAAGAGCGTAATCATGACTAACAAGCTGCAGGACCTACTGGTCTGAGATAATTGCACACCAGCTGGGCGGTTAGAAGCAAATTCTGCCCCCGACTGGCTGCAGGTGACTCCCAAAGAGGGGATCAAGAGGAGCGGCAGCGGTAGGTGAAAAGGGAGATGAGGACTGGCGGTGGTGTTTGTGGCCCCATCCTCTGCTACATATTTGTGAGGGATTCCTGTACGTCCCAAGAAGAACCTGTGAAAAGACATGCTGAACTGCACAGTGAAAGGTAGCTTGGAATACCTATAAAAAAATTATACCAAACACAGATAACAAATCTTTAAAGATGAAGAGGGTGATGTGCCCAAAGGGTCCTCTCTCCAGGAAGCCTGGCATTTTTTCTGGATCTTAGCAATCTGATCCAGGACCTTAACCAATCTTGGATTACTGCCGTTGGGACAGCTCCTTTGTGAGGTTACTCGTTACATCATCAGCAGCAGTTACTCGAGGTCATGCCTTAAGATTAAGACCTGTGCTGTGGCAACAAGGCGTTTCCTTGAGGAGCAGGGTCAAGACTGATTTGCATATGGCTGGGTCCAAACTGGGGTGGCGTAGTGAGCAAAAGAATGATGGATTTAACCCAGATCTCTTGACTGGGGGAGAATGTTTGATTTATTCAGCATTCCGCCCATCATTTGTTGCCGCAGCACTTAAGATTAAGACCTGACACTCGCCTCTGGACTCTTTCTCGATGAAGTCCAATATCCACTGCCTCCTTCCTCGGCTTGTGTGTCAGCTGGTTCCATAGAGACCCTGTATCTATCAAGAGGTAAGGCAAGGACCAAAAAGAGTTGGTCAGTGACACTATATACATAGCCTGCAGTATGCATCATAAGACAAATGGGGGGGGGAAAAAACGCAACAAAAGAAACCAAGAATAGTGAAACTCACAAGGTCAACCTCCCATGCAGATAACTAGCATTGATAAAGCAAGTAAATAAAAACAAACTGCTATGGCGTGGCCGGTGTTGACTATGTCATATCGCTTTTTTTGTATACTTTAAGGCATGTTGCACTGCAGCCCGCGCTGCTCTGCAACATGTCCAAAAAACATTGACAATGCCAATAGGTCTTGCATAGACAAAACCTATTGTCTATACTAATTCTTTTTTCTTTGCGTTGCTCATCTTTGTTCGCACATAGGGTTTCTTTTAGCTGAAGGCCTACGACTCTGCTGATCCAGAGCCAGAAAGAGGCCTCTAACAGGGCTCCAAGTTCTGGGTGAACTCATTATCTCACTGAGCCCACAATCAACCTATCACCTCTTCACACTACATCTTCGAACTGAACTCTCCATGAAAGGCCTTGCATGAGCTGGAATGCAGAAATGCGTTGGATGTGTGAGGCAGTAATAGCCAAACTCTTTCTTAGTGCAGGAAAAGAAGGCCAATTTATCTTCACCAAAAAAATTGAGTAAACCTCAAAGTGTTTTTTTAAGTTCATAAAAGCCACATGCTTGTCTTGCACGAGTGCCTTGCAGTTATTGCTTGAATTGTCACAGACATCAAATTAAAAACAGAGGATTTTTTTTTTGCAGTTTTATATAGCACAAACACGACCCGAACGTACTGGAGCACTTAACATGAGCAAAAGGTAAATTACACAAGGACACATTACATTTTTGTTTATACGCATGGGGAGATAAAATGATTTGGCCAGAATCATAGGATGTTGAGCTGTCACCAAGACTCAAACCTGGCTCCCCAGCTCCTAAGTTGGCAGCTCTGCCCGTTACACCACATCCTCTCCTCTCAACGCAGAATGCCATTCCTCTCGGCAAAATTGTTTGTCAAGAAGAAGAGCCCGGAATATAAAGCGAAGCCACATCTTTGAGTTTTCATTTATTTTGTGCAGTTCGTTTTCTGCATTGAGTGTGAAAAGAAAAAAAAACATTCTCTCAGCACAAATGTGTTTTGCACTGTTGCCTTTCCTGTAAATATGGTAATTGCGAAGCTGGGAAGCAAATTGAGGAAGGAGGGCGGTGGAGGAAGGACAGACAGTGAAAGGGAGCAGTAACAGTGGGAGGAGGGCGTTTGGTGAAGGAGAGGGACTGCACACACACAAAAAAGGACAGGAGCCTGAGGCCAGTGGAAGGACACTTGCCACAGAATGCAGTACTTGGTCCAAGCTCCACGGCCTGGACGAAGACTTAAAGCCAAGGAGGAAGCTGGAGGAGAGGAGGAGGCAATAACCAATAGGAAGCAAGCAAACAACAGTGACGTAGGAGCCAACTAATGGTAAGAAGAGGAAAGTAATGGATGGGCTCTAAGCCCCTTTTAAGATATTTTTTCCCTTTACAAAAGATTTTGCTAGAACAGCGCAAGCGCTGTGCAGGCAATACCTAAAAAGGAAATGGGGAAGGCACGCCTGTGTGTAGGGAAGGGGAAGGGGAAGGGGTGCAGTCTATTGTGACTGCATGCACGCACAATACAGTGAAGAAACAGCTTTTGAAAATGTCAATTCTTCTACTCTGCTGCAGAGTACACAAACGTTCAACAATCATTAACCTGTGTTTATCCAACGTAACAACTTTTCCTTTGCATGCAGTAAACCATTTTGTGCACAAGAGGCTATCCGGGGCAGCTATTATTAATTTTGAAAATATGCGTTTCAGTTTTTCTTTGTGAAACAACTTGTTTGTCATTGCTTGGACAGCACTGGATTTGTCCACGGCCCCCTTGTGTTTTCTCGTACATACGTACCCCTTTCAGCAGGCGTTTCTTTTCTGCTGCTCTAGTTTCTTGAATAGTTTGAGTACATTTTGAATTCTTGAATAGATGGATATCAGGTCTGCGGCTTCCGGTGCATCTTTTTTCCTCGAATGGAAGGGTTGTCCGTCATGCCCTACACTTCCCACAACAATGTGCATGTTGATGAGGAATATAGAATCAGGGCTCTATTTTTCATATTACAACACCTTCTGTATAATCAGCTCTTTTGATGTTGTGCACGTGTGAAAGTCTATTATTGTGGACCCTATGAATGTAGATTACAATAAGGACCACGCCCCCTTCTGCTCTAGGAATATTTTGTCTGGCAATGCGCTGGCTTATGTACGTTCACCAATGTGCATGTGCTAATTTCCTTGTTGCCGCCTCCAAGTGCTTCTGTCAGTGTGCGATTCTGAAGCATTAGATAGAATAGAACTGTGAGTTCATTTATAGTTTGTAAATCATTTATTTTGCACAGCTTGAGTTCTTAAAAATTCGTTTTAGTCATTGGTATTTTTGCATAGTTTTACTCACGCAGTTGTTTGCTGCAGCCACACATTCATCTACCATTACTAATTTATACTCCCTCCAGATCAAATTCAATGCTCCTTTCTACAATTCAATGCGATGTTCATCTTCTCTTTTCAAATGTTGCTTTTGCACATTTGTTAAGACCAAAGTCCATCTTAATTGGATAATTGTTTAGCTACTTTACTTTGTTTTTTTTTTTTTTACATTGGCCCTCACTTGCAGTCTATACGTCATCTGGAAACAGCAGGTGTTTTTTGCGTATTCCTCTAGGCTCCGGAGTACCTTTTTATGTTGCTAAAGCTGTACACATAAACATGAAATCTAGCCAAGTATACATACTTAAACCAATACAAGCATTGTCAGGAAGAACTTCTAGACTTATTAAGAGGCATGATGGAGAGAAACATACAATAAATGGAGAGAGGACGGGGTGTCAGGGGTAATACAAATGCATAATAATTACTACCAATGTTAGACAAGCAAAGAGAAAAATATCAAGTTAAAGTGTAAAATATAATTGTGGATGTTCTTCAGTAATCAAGATGTTTTTTTAGAAGATAACGGGTGGGGTGTTCGCCTAAGGTAATCGAGGAAGTTGCTTACTAGGCCAAGTGCCAGACAAACTAGAACTAGTGCATCACATCACACTGGGTATGACAATCTGGTCATTCTCATGGTTCAGTTGGGTCTGGTTTTCCACTGTTTCACTATGGTTTTAATTAACTGCATCAAGCCACAATTGTACAAAGTAAAAGCATTCTAAGATCCAAGAATGCAGTAAGCTTTCACATGTTTAATTGTAATTTATCGATGCACAGCAAAACTTTTGCCTATTCTTTCAACTGTCCACCATGGCTTTATTAAGCATTAGCCTGTCTTTAAATTATATGAGAATATATTTACACTCGGTCTACATCTATTCCAGTGTAGTATCTTTCCTGATAGTGGTATGGTCTGTTATTTGAATTTGTTGCAAGTATGTGTTCGCTAAAGAAATTTCAGACTAGAGCTCTTCATATATTCAAAGCACTAACAATTCTTTTTCTCTACATCTTCCATGCAGATTAATGTTATGATTGACGATCGTCAATAAATGCATCACTAACAGTCAAGTCTGGCGCATGCTCTCTCATGTGATGGGTTAGACTGACTTTATGATTGAAGCATTTTGGACATTCAGTGCAGCGATAGGGCTTTTCTCCTGTGTGTGTTCTCTCGTGTTGAGTCAGATGGATTTTCTGACTGAAGCTTTTCAGACACTCCGTGCACTGATAAGGCCTTTCTCCTGTGTGCGTTCTTTCATGATGGGTTAGGTGGATTTTCTGACTGAAGCTTTTCTCACATTCACTGCACTGATACAGTCTTTCTCCAGTGTGCGTCTTCTCATGCTGCGCCAGAGTGGATTTCTTACCAAAACGTTTGTTACATATAGTGCACTGATAGGGTTTTTCCCCTGTGTGAGTCCTTTCATGCTTAGTAAGAGTGCTTTTTTCACTGAAGCTTCTCTTACATTCATTACACTCGAAAGGTTTTTGACCTGTGTGTGATCTCTCATGTTGAACTAGACTGATTTTATGACAATAGGTTTTCTCACATGTAGAGCACTGATAGGGTTTTTCTCCTGTGTGTACAAGCTCATGCTGAGTCAAACTGGCTTTAGTACTGAAACTTCTCAGACATCCATTGCACAGATAAGGTTTTTCTACCACGTGGGTCCTCTTATGCTTAGTCAGGTAACTTTTAAGGCTGAACGTTTTTCGGCATTCAGTGCACTGATATGGTTTTTGTGCTGAGTGAGTTCTTTCATGCTTAGTAAGAGTGCTTTTTTCACTGAAGCTTTTCTGACACTCACTGCACTTATAAGGTCTTTCCCCTGTGTGTGATCTCTCGTGCTGCATGAGACTGATTTTATGACAGTAGGTTTTCCCACATTTAGCACACTGATATGGTTTATCTCCTGTGTGTGCATGCTCATGCTCATTCAGGCTGCTTTTCTTGGTGAAACTTTTGTGGCATTCAGTGCACTGAAAAGGTTTTTGTCCAGAATGAGTTCTCTCATGCTTAGCCAGATAGCTTTTAAGACTGAAGCTTTTCTCACATTCAGTGCAATGAAAAGGTTTTTGATTGGAGTGTGTTCTCTCATGTCGAGTCAGGTAAGATTTATGGCTAAAGATTTTCTCACATTCAAAACATTGATACATTTCATCTTTCACATCTCTCTTATTCTCTAGCATCATTTCAAGTTTATAACTAAAGCTCGTCTCTTGTGAAGTGCAGGGAAATGCTATTGCAACAATTTCCATTTTGTTATCTACAATGAGTACCCTCTTAATTGAATTTTCTATTACGCTTGGTTCTTGCACTGGTCCTTCTTTTTTCAGGGTTGTGTTCTTTAACAGTTCTTTCAATCCCCCAAAAGCTGGCACACTTTTAAAATTTCAGATTGCTCTAATTTATAGGTTAATAGATGAATTGCTGAAACAAGCAATAGCTCACTTTGGTCCTTCTTGCCAATGGCTTCCTGAGCACACTGTGGCTTCTATAAATTGTTCTGTTCTCACATCTCGGGAGCATCTTCAATGTCTTTCATGTGAACATTATAATGGTGGTTATTGTTCTGGTCCAGGTGCCGGAACCATCTTGTTTTCTCTGTCCATGCTTGAGTTACCTGTAGAAATAAAATGAATGATTACCTTTCAACTTGCGAAACATCACACAGAGCTAGCAAACTGTTAGAATTTGACGTATTCTGGTATGCTAATTTCCAGAAAAGTTTTGTATGCTCTCAGGTGGAGATGTGCTATTCTGATGGGGTTGCCACAAGCCGGGATTGCTGTGAAAAAGGAGTGCATGAAACGAGCATAGGTTGATCCTGATGATTTGTAAAATGGTCCAGCTATGAATAACTACAAACAATAAAAGTTTAATTACACACTTGGCACTGGATATCCCTGAGAAAGGGATTCAATTGAATTAATTCTAACTTACGAGCCTTTATTTTATGTACATGGAGAGCATGACCATTACCCCATCTGTTACTTGTTCTGCCCTCACTTCTTAGAAGACACCGGACCACGTCAAGAGATTCTGGTCTTTTGTGAAGAATTGCGTATTCCACCGATATAGGAGGTACTGGAGTACTTGTAACCAGCACGAAATCAATATACTAGACAAAAACTTAAATCTCCAGTTCCACATTAACTCTCTAGCTCAGGGGCACAATATCAACTGAAACCAATATAGGCATTAAACACAATGTCACAGAGATGGATCATAAACGTTTAATGCAGACTCTAGTGATGTCAAGACTGGATTACATCAATGTCATTCTCTGCGGCATTCCCAAGATTCAAATAGTGCCTCAAAAAGCAACTTACCCCACATCTGCGAGACTCGTCATAGGAGCAAGAAGATACAACTACATCACCCTTTTATTGACTTCATTAAAATTGCTACGTACTGAAGCAATATTCCAATTCCAGCTTGCCTATACTGCTTACAAGGCCATTCACACAAAATACCTACTTCAACCCACAACTCATCATCCGAGGCAGACAATGCTCTTTGAGAAGCGCAGAACCTATGCTGCTAGAATTTCCAGCCTTCCAGAAAGAAAAAAAACAAGCCTTCTCAAGGAATACATCCAGGATTTGGAACTCCATTCCTCCAGCAATCACACCTCTTCATAACATTCAAAATTTCAAGTACCCAGAACCACAATACTCCAACTACGTTTATTCCAGAAATAGATTTCTTCCTTCTACTGAATAAGAGCGTAGCTTTGAATTAGGTATTACTTTCTTCTCATATTAGCGCAGTGCAACTTGTCCGCTGTATTTGTATTGCGCTCTGACATCTCTTTGGTCTTGTTTGCACTTTATAAAAATCCTTATTAAAGAAATAAACTAGAACTTGGAGTGTGCTTTCAAGTTGACAAGATGGGTACTGATCTAAAAACCACAACTTGTGAGTTCCTAGTATGACAATTAGAATTCAATAACTTCCCCGACTACCGTGGGCACAAGGGGTGTTTGATGAAGTACACAGAGACCATCGGACCACCATTCCTGCTTTTGGCTTTTCCAAGATGTTGCTGAACTCCCTATACTCATACCAAGTACCAATAATGTACACATGGCGATGATGGCCCCCAAAAGGGTATATCTCAGGATACCTCTCATGTAACACACATTCTTCAAGACTAAATAACTACATTTTCATTTAGGAGTATGTATGTCTTCCTGCCTAGGCAATCTTCTGGACATTATGCAGTTACATCAGATGATAAGGTTATGATGAATGTGTGCTAAGTATCAGATTTCCATGCATCTCTGGAGAGTAAAAGCCTGAACTGCCAGCTAAGGAGGCTTTTGGACCAGAATGCCCAAACATTTGAACTTCTTGTTATTATGGACAGATGTTACTTGTGCTGCCCTCCTCAATTTAACTCGTGCCTCCATCACAAGCATGGTGTAGCATTCAGTTGTGAGGACTGACACTAAAAGCCACACTTACTTGAACACTACAGTTTGTGGCATTTATTCAGAAGGCCTTCTCTGCGAGATCCCAAATAGAGTTCCATACATATAAGACCTACAGTTCAGAAACAATGGCTGTCTCCAATAAAAGAGGTTGACAACTTGTAATCTTGACCTCGAATCCTGTGGTTTAAATATACATAGCCTTACTCACCTTCCTAGGAAGTGATTGTGTGTTACCAATCGGAGATGTTGCTGCTAAAACTACGTCACTCGTAGATGGAAAGTCTAAAACATTCACTGCTGGAAACCCAACTTCCTAATGCTGCTACATGGCCCCCCTCGCAGCCATCGTCAGAAGCTACAAACTCAACATCGTCTCCGACGACACCCAGCTGATCCTCTACCTCACCAACAAACCCAAAACAGCCAGAACCAACTTCCACAGCAGAATGCAGGCTGCTGCTACCTGGATGAAATACAGCTGCCTCAAGCTCAACTTGGACAAGACCGAAGTACTCAACCTGGGTCCCACCCCCTCAGCCTGGAACGCCTCCTGGTGGCCAGCCTCTCTGGGATCCCTCCCCACCCGGACAGACCACTCATGCAACCTTGGCATCATAGTGGACTCATCGCTCACAATGAACCGCCAAATCAATGCAGTTTCCTCAGCCTGCTTACACATGCTCCGCCTGCTCCGAAAGACATTCAGATGGATCCCCACAGAATCCAGAAAGAAGGTCACCCACGCACTCATCACCAGCAGACTCAACTACAGAAATGCACTCTATGCCGGCGTCACCCAGAAACAGCTCAAGAAACTACAGAACGTTCAAAACGCCGCAGCCAGACCGGTCCTCGACATCCCCCGCCGCAGCCATATCACGCAACACCTCCACTGGCTCCCAGTAAACAAGAGAATCACCTTCAAGCCCCTCACACATGCCTACAAAGCCCTCCACGACGAAGGCCCAGCAAACCTGAACCACCGCCTCGCATTCCACGTACCCGCCAGACAACTCCGTTCCACCCAACTCGCCCTAGCCTTCGTCCCCAGGATCCACAAGACCAGAACTGGAGGAAGCCCTGTCTGCTACCTTGCCGCCAAGACCTGGAACACACTGACCCTCCGCCTCAGGCAATCAGTGTCGCTGACCCAATTCAAGAAGGACCTCAAGACCTGGCTCTTCGAATGATCCTCCACCCAGAAGGACCAGCAGCCTCCGCCCCCCACCCCCACGCCTTGAGACCCTCACGGGTGAGTAGCTGCGCTTTATAAGCCCCTGATTTATTGATTGATTGCTGTAATAAACAATTATCTCTTGTTCAGCCTCAAGTACGTGAGGTTGTGGCTTGCCTATCAGGCAGAATGACCATCATAGCCACATATACTTTCTTATCAATGAGGACTGCAGTCAGCAAGGATGCAATCTAAGGTGGTCACACTTGCCACCAGTTCCAGGAACCATTTTTTATATTACAGTTTAGCACAATGTGACAGCATAGTTTTCCAAGCTGGTAGTATGACAAGGTGTGACTGATTTACAGCAAAACAAATGATAAAACTAGGATCTGCTGAAAAGGATACTCAAATGATCAGGCCAAATTATTTGTGCTTTCTTGAATGTATTGTTGGTCAATGGGCACAAAAATAGTTTGTTTTATTTCATTGCTTTATTTCATTAGGCATTGAAATGCCAGGCTTCCCTTTTATACTAACAATTAAATCGATAAACAGGCAATCAAAATACAAACCTAAAAATCCAGGCTGCACTACAATATATAAATATTCACTGATTTTCCAACATGAAGATTTAAAGTAGTGTGGAAGACCGTGTTACCATTAATCACTTCACAAGTTACAGATACACAATCTAGCACCACGATCTTGATAACGGTGTCATTTTTAATGGCATAGTTCCACACTATCGAAAAACAGTTTGGATCGATCCTTTATTTAAAATGTCACACCTGGTTCCATCAGACTTAGCTAATTTTAGACCACATGCCAAGGTCACATCCTGGCAAAAATCCTGAAACAAGCAAAGGCAAAGCCAATGGGTGTAGCAGGGAGGTGTGCGGAGTGCAATGTGGGCAGCGAGAGGTCTGAAGGAAGAGGTGGAGGCTGAAAGCAGCGTAGGCAGGACTATGTAGTGAAAGGGAGAGGTACAGACTAGGGGAGGATGAATAGGGGTAATGTGTGGACAGAGAGATGTGTGGCCAGGAAGCAATAAAGTGAAATGTGCAGACAGAGGTAGGTACAGACATGAGAGGTGCAGAATTAGAGAGGAGCAGGTTTGGCGCGGTGCAGACAGATATAGGTTTGGATTGGTTGCAGGCTGGGAGAAGTAATGGCTTAGAGTAGTGGGGCAAATAAGGATACAGGATTGACAGGAAAGGTGCAGGCTGGGTGCAAACTGTGGACACTTACCAGTGGACAGGCGAATACAGTTTACTTTTGCAACACTGATCAAAAGCACCTTCTTATCACAAACTCAGATACTTAAAGAAACGTTTCATACGGTATATTTATGGGAAAAGCCCCCAACTAGCTAACAGAGATCGAGTAGACATTCCACGTTAAACAAGACACCATGGGATAAATCATCAGTGGTCACTGGAGTCCATCTATGGAAGTCCTTTCTTATATTCCCCATAAGGCTCCAATTTGATCTCCTGTGTTTTCCAGAAATCTTTGAACACTGTCTTGTTTAAATGCTGTATCTTGGTTTTGAAGCCTTTAAAGATCAAGCACACTCTACAAATACACAAACATCCATTATAGCAGCAAGCTATTTTATATAAAGAAAAAAACACAAATGCATATTGATTGCCTGGTTAACTCCCTGCAGTCCCTGTAACTTACCTTTCTAATACTAGCTTAGATTCTGTTTTTCAGAGTCTCACCACACAAATGAGGTTTAATAGGTTTCAGGGCTCAATCATCCTGTGCTTCAGGATCGCCTTCAATATGACCATTAAAACGTATAGCTGCAGCATAAAGATAAAGTGTAATACCATTAAAGTATAGATACACAATTACAGTACACATAACAGATGGGGACTGGACCGCCGCACAGGAACACAAAAAACAATTAACAGGGTAAAGACATTAATTAAATGTCCAATACAGACTACAAAAGTCTAGGATGCTCAGCGCAAAAAGAATGAGATATTTACTTTATGTAGTAAAATGAATGCACTTAGACCCTCCTTGAAGTTGAACAATAAATTTGGGAATTGCAGGCAAACACTTGAATCTGAAACACCACCGTTGCTGCCACTCATGCAAGCAGCGTTCTCATTGAACATCGATGCTCGTGATGACGGGAACAGCCGCAACCTCTTTGCAACGGAGGGCAGGATCCATTTCAACATTGAAGCAGCAACATCAGGTAAATTTTCCCTCTGGATCACGCTGCCTGATGACA
Source organism: Calotriton arnoldi (assembly GCA_963921515.1). Classification (NCBI taxonomy): domain Eukaryota; kingdom Metazoa; phylum Chordata; class Amphibia; order Caudata; family Salamandridae; genus Calotriton; species Calotriton arnoldi. The sequence continues at coordinate 1,396,331 of CAWUFW010000396.1, forward strand.
CTGACTTGTTACAAATGGTGCCACTTGACGTCAAGACACCATTAGATGTGGCATCACTCTCTACATCACAGATCTGCATCAAGGCATTAAACATCAACCTTCAGTGAGAGATTCAATGACTCCTACAAAATGGCTACACTCACCTATGCTGATTGGGCCTCTGCACATTTTAGGCTTTCAGACTTTACCATCCCAGCAGTGGTGTAACTGAAAATGATGGGGCCCCCTGCAAGATGTGATGAGGGGACCCTTAGTCTCTAATATCACATATATTCACTAGCCATGAGCAGAATGGCGCCCCCCAGCGCCGCAGGGGCTTCAGACTTCTTCAAAAGCACCTCCTCCTCCTGCTCTTTTAATCACTTCCACCACACAAATTAGAGGCAAAAGAGAATTCGATCTGTCTCTTGTCAGCTCTGATAGCAATACTTCATCTTACACCCCAAATTCATTGGCTGATTCTCCATGAAGAATTTCCTACCCTGCTGCTCCTCGAGCCAGCACAAGTTGAAACACCTCAACTTTTCAACATGGGCTGGCTTGAGGGGCATGTAAGCTCAACATTCCATTGGAAGCTGCTCACACTAGTGTCCATCAATATAGAGACACTTCAGCCAGGAGCCTCTCCTAGACACTTTTTATAACGGTACCAGGCTTTCTGGAAATAGCAGAGGAGAAACTCCTGACACCAGCCGCTCCACTACTACTGAAGAATTACCGCCTCCAGCGCAGAACCCTGCTTTTCTTTGCGTGGACACTAAGCCCGAGTCCATGATACTGTCGGCTGCCTGGAAAAGACACAAACCAGCTCCAAGAACACCAGCTCCTCCTCCCAAAGGGGGGAGCAAGATGAATTGATGCAGCGGACAAAAAGAGGTATGGTACATTCTCCACAGTCCTGACATCAGTTAGATTAAAAGCCTTCTTACAGACACACTACTAATCCCTGTGAGAAAGCATTCAAACGTTACTCATGATCACCAGAAAGATAACAAGAAATATTTCTGCAAGGTGGTACAAGGCCGGCTTCAGTTCAAACAAGTAATTAGTACTGCCACTAATTCCACCAAGTTTGCAGCTTCAGGCTACCTTCACAGCATCACACTGAGATCTTTCTGGCTGCACCTCACTACCTCATTGCTGAGCTCAGGTCAAACTACTGAACCTTCCATTCTCAGGCAATGCTCTTTTTGGCTAGCAGAGAGTAGGAAATAAAATGTATAAAAGCTGAGGTCATCGCCAACATATCCTCTGTCTGACATGTGCACGTTAACTACTCCTTTGCTGAAGAAGCTAACAACAGAACCAGGCCCTCTCTATTAAAAACAAAGAAATGTATTCAATATACATCCTGGTTCAGAAGAAGGGAATCAAAAGAGAACTCAAACCCATCCTAGATCTAAGGCTTGCCAAGAAGTGGATCAGGAAAGAAAGGTTAAGCATTCTAGCACTCCACTAGATGTTGCCTCGTCGAAGGCAAGGAGACTGCATGTGTACAGTGGACATACAAGATGCATACTTACACATTTCTGTGGCGAAGAAACAAAAGAAGCTTCTGAGATTTGCTGCTGGAAAATATCTTTGCGAAGATACAGTATTCAGCTTTGGGCTGAAATCTTTGCTTCAGACATTTTCCAAATAGGTGGCAGAGGCAGCAGTCTACAGACATTGCCAAAAAGCTTTAACTACCCATGACGGTCTCAAAGTGAACAGTCCATTCAAGGTGAAATAGGACCTCTATTCCACAAGCTCCCTGTGGCATCTCCTTAGTCTACAAATCAATTTCCAGAAGTTCGTTACAACCCCAGTTTAGATTTTGTCAAACCTTGTAGCAAGGCTGGACACAAAGCAAGGAAAGTGTATCCTTCAGAGGACATAGTGTAATCAATCAGGAAAAAGCAGCAACAGCTCAGAAGGATGCTGAATCCAATGGGTTGCCAATTTTACCTTCGCTGGAATCAATGAGTCCAATGGGAAGGCAAATGGAAGAACAAACTCTGAATTTTTCCAGCAGCAAAACAATCCCTTACATTGTAGTGCAAGGGAAACAAACTGGTTTGAGGAGTCTATTCCTTTAGAATATTACATCGCAGGTGTTTGTCACAGATGCCTCGTTTGTGAGAAGGGGGCTCACTTAGCTAACCTGTCCTTTCGGGGTCTGTGATCGGAGAAGGTAAAATTATGCCATTATCAACTTTCTGGACTCAGAGCAATTTACCTATCTCTGAAGGACTTCCCGCCTTCTCTTGATGACCAACAGGTTCTAATTCAGAGACAAAAGCACCACAATGCACCATCTGAAATAAAAGTGGTACAGGGCCAGTCTACTATGTAGTCTCTAGAGATGCAGAAGATTTGTTTATGGCTCTTGGCCTGGAATCTGTCAATAAAAGTGATCCATCTTTCAGGAGGTCAGGATCAACAAGATTACTCAACAGATTATTTGACGAAAACCATCAGTGGGTCATGAACCACAACATTTTCTATTCATCTTCTCAGACGGGGGATTTTCACAAGTAGACATCAATCAATCAATCAGGGATTCTTTAAGCGCGCTACTCACCTGTGAGAGTCTCAAGGTGCTTGGGGGTGGGGGGGGAGCAGCTCCGCTCAGTCGAAGAGCCAGGTCTTGAGGATCTTCCTGAAGATGTGCAGGGTGGGAGCGCATCTGATGTCGATAGGGAGCTCGTTCCAGGTCTCGGCCGCGATGTAGGAGAAGGTTCTGCCACCCGTTCTTGCTCTGTGGATGTGCGGCGGTTCGGCGAGGGCGTGGTCGGCCGATCGGAGGTTCCTCTTGGATACGTGTAAGGAGATTCTGTCGTTGAGATATTGGGGTCCGGTGTTGTGGAGGCATTTGTAGGCGTGGGTGAGGAGGAGGCATTTGTAGGCGTGGGTGAGGATCTTGAAAGTTACTCTCTTCTCAACGGGGAGCCAGTGGGTCTAACGTCCGGGGACGGGGGAAACATGGCTGCTGGCTAACGTCCGTCGCGTGACCTCGCAAACCCGGAGAGAGAGAATCACAGTAATGGAAGGATTCGGCGGACCTCGACGGATTCAAACCTGCATGGTTTGAAATCTCTACAAATCGGCATTTCGACGGAAATTTTCTTTTTTTTGTTAAAAACGAAACGAGACTTACTACATATGGGTGTAGACTTTGAGTCTCGCATCGGAGGAGTCTGGAGTAGAGCGGCGGCCCGCTGGAGGGAGACGCGGGCTGCCTCACTTCTGGTCGGATTCCGGGTGAGAGGAGGCAGCGTCAGCATCGGACGTGGCAAGCGGCCAGGAGAGATACGTCGGGACGGCTGCTGGGACGATAGCGACAGCAAGGAGGAAGATCAGGAGAGCAGCCAGTCGATACTGGGAGAGAGTGGAGGCCCTGCAGAGGTCTGGAAACAGATGGATGTGCCCCCTGTATTGAGGTATCAATTGTGCCGGATGGTAGGCTGCAAGTGAGAGGAGAGAGTGTATCTCCTGATACGGCCATTGAGGTAGGCAAGTGCTTACAGGGGGAGTTTATGGACTACAGGGGGTGACATACAGGGTGGATCTAGCAGCCGCAAATTTAACTAACGAACGTATACTCGGGAAGATCCACCTGTGGAAAGAGTCTCCAGAGTTTTTGGAGCAGGAGAGAGTATTGGACGAGATGTGATAACTTCACAAAGTAAAAACAGGTATCTCTTGCGCTCCCTTCCGGAGTCAGCTCGAAGAGGAGGAGGACAAGTTAACGGGAAGGGTGAAAGTCAGGAAATCTTGGTTCCAGCCCCGGTCACAACAAAGAAAAAAGGGGTAAAATCAGGAGGAAAACCTAAAAGGTGTGGCCCTAGGGCGACACGGAATTCAACAAAACCCCTTCCATCTTTACGCTCCTACTTTAAGATAATGGAGCAGATTGCAGCACCATCTGGGGAGGGGGGAAAGAGGGCAATATCTACTGCCCCAATACAATTGGAAAATAGATTTTCTGCTTTAGCAGAAAAGCAGGACAAGGAGGGACGGGGGAAAATAGGATTGAGAGGGAAGAGGTGGAAGAAGAAGTAGAAATAGAGTATCATTCCAGCGCTACATCGTCTGATACCCATGGGGCATCCTCTTTTCCCCCCACTCAAAGAAGTAGTATAAGAAATGAGAGCTTGAGAGATCCTGAGAATCAGCAACCCCCAAACGCAGGCATGGTTTTAGTTGAAGATGTCGAGATATGTGTCCCGATAGGGATTACCCCTCAACTAAGGTCAGTCGATGGAGAGGTGGTGGAAGGGGCAGTAGGAGGGATAGAGTCTCAGGTAGAAATAATGTTTCGGAGTCTAAGATTAGATATTTTGAAAAAATTTGAGATCTCGGAAAACAACCAGAAAGGAATCCAGGATAAATGCGAGACTCTAGAAGGAAAAATAGATGGAATAGCACAACGGACTGGCATACTGGAAGGGGAACTGAAGGAGCTTTCGGAGGTAGTAACTCAAAATTCAGGAGAACTAGAAAAACTTAAAAGACAGAATAGAGTATTGGAGGAAGACATGGAGAGGCTGGAGATGCAGGCAAGACGTAATAATCTAAGACTTCTTCAGGTACCAGAAGGCTCTGAGAAGGGAGACATTAAAGCATATATCTGTAAACTATTAAGAGAAGGGGTCTTGAGAGATAGACCGGACATAGAATTGGAGAATGAGATCCAAAGAGTCCATAGGGACCCGTTCAGATTGAACTCAGCAAGGAAGGCACCGAGAAGAATCCTGATTAATTTTCAAACATATGCAGTGAAGGAATTGGTGCTGGGAAGAGCTTTGAAAGAGGGAGTACAAAAATATGAAGGGTTTAGTTATCAAATAAGGTCGGATCTGGGCATGAGAACTGCACACAGACAGTGGGAGCTGGGATCCCGAATGAGTGAGCTTCGTAGTAAGGGTGCCCAGGTGCAGATGAGATTCCCTGCATTGCTGAAAATAATGTGGCGTAACAAGATGTATAATTTTCAAACTCCAGAGGAAGTGGATCTTTTTTTGGTACAGATGGAGGGTTGAGTATTTTTGAGTATCTCTTTTTGGATATATCTAGATACAGTTGTGTTATAATGGGATAGTAGATAGTAGGTCACGTAGAAATTGTAAAATAAAAAAAAATAAAAAAAATAAAAAAAATAAAAAAAAACTAAATGTACACACAGGATGATATAAAGGGTTTATGTAGACGCCGTTTTTATTTTTATTTTGTATTTAGAATTTTTTTTCTCTCCGGGGTGGGGGGTGGGGGTCACAAAGGGCAGAATACAGTGCCCAGGGAGTAAAAGGGGTTTCCGGGGGGAGGGAGGGCACAGGGTGAGGGGAGTATAGGGGTAAAAAGAAAAAAAAATGTCCTTAAAATGCTGAACTCAAAAGGGGAAATGAATAAGCAAAGTAGGGTAAAGGATTCAGGCAGAAGGAGTCGGAAAGATGTGGGGAACTGTGGGGAAAGTAGAAAAATAGTAGAGGATGGATAATCATAAAAAAATATGTTTTTTGACATGGAACGTAAACGGTCTAAGGGGCCGAAAAAAGACATGTAGGGTGCTAGAATTTTTAAAGCAAAGGGATGTACAAATCATTCTCCTACAAGAGACCCATCTAGAGAGGGAGGAGTGTAGACAGCTTTTTAGTAAAGCGCGTTGGGCCCAAGAGGTTCTGTGTTCAGATCAAAGGGGAAGTTCAAGGGGTGTGGCTATTATTATAAGGAAAAATTACGGAATTCGAGTATTGAAATATGAGACAGATACTACAGGGAGATGGTTAGCAGCAACAATATTAATACAAGATAAGCCCCTGGTGTGTGCTGTGTACTATGGGCCGAATGAGGACAATCAGGACCCTTTAGCAAAGTTGGAAATCTGTCTGTTAGAAACAGAAGCACCTATAATCCTGGGAGGAGATTTTAATTTAGTTCTTAATAAGGAACTAGATAGAACGTCACGTGTGAAGTATGTTACCCCACCAAAAGCTTTTGCCAGATTAAAAAGCATGATACAAGAATTTAATTTGGTAGACATTTGGGGTATTAAGAACAAGGAATTACGGGATTTTACTTACTATAGCAAAAAATATAGACATCATTCCCGCATTGACTTCTTTCTTGTAGACCAAGTTTTATATACGGATATAGAAACTGTATTACATATTCCAGCAGTTTTATCTGATCATTCCGGAGTGGTAATGTCTGTGGATTTCCATCAAAAGCAAGGGTCAAGAAGGTGGACGTTGGATAGGACCCTATTATTAGATGAAATGGTAATTAGAGAATTGGGAAAGAAAACTGAGGAATATTTCTTAACTAATATAGGCTCTGCGAGTGAGCAACTTGTCTGGGATGCTTTTAAGGCCTATCTACGGGGAATATTGACATCTATAACCAGGGGGAAAAGAAAGCTATTAAAACAGGATGAGGAGAGTAAAATAAGGAGATTAAGAAGAAAGAGAGAGATCTACAGAAGGCCTCCTTAGATGGTGCTATGAATATATCCCTCTTGGCTAAAGATCTAGAAAATTTGCAGGCAAAATTTCAGGCGCAATTAGATAAGAAATTATCTGATAAATGGAAGGTTAGTAAGCTTCAGCATTTTGCGTATGGGGAGAAATGTAGCTCTTTATTAGCATGGAAGGTGAAAACAGATAGAGCTAGGAACATAATAAAATGTCTGAAGAGTAGAGAGGCAGGGGAGGAGCTATGTGCAAATGAAGAAATTGGCCGGGAGGCTAGTGAGTTTATGAGTGAGCTATATAAGGAGACTGTATTTCCTAATCAAGAAAGGATTGAGAATTGGTTAGGACAGACTAGGCTCCCACAGCTGGATGAAGAGCAAAGGAGATATTTGGAAAGAGAGATAACAGAAGAGGAGGTCAGTATGCAGTGTAGAAGGATGGCGAGGGGAAAAGCAGCAGGGCCAGATGGCCTTCCGGTGGAAGTATATCTTTGCATATTAGAATATATAGTACCCGCTCTAACTTCCATGTGTAATAGGCTATATTGTAGGGGAGAGAGTATCCCCACCACTTGGTCTGAAGCTACCATTACTTTAATATTAAAACCCAATAAAGATCCGCTAAAGATTGATTCGTATAGACCTATATCCCTTATAAATGCGGATTATAAGATCTATTCCGGAATTATGGCATTGAGAGTGTCTAAGGTGATAAAAGGGGTTGTACATCCGGATCAGAGAGGTTTTATCCCTGGGAGGCAACTTAATGAGCTAACCTTCCAGATGATAGGGGTAGTGGATATGGTAGAAGAAAAAAATTCCCCTGACGGTAGTGGCAGTAGATGCTGCCAAAGCATTCGATCAAGTGAATTGGCAATATTTGTGGGAGGTCTTAATCTGTTTTAATTTCCCCAAAAATATGGTGGAGGCAGTAAAAAATCTGTATCAAAATCCCAGGGCTAAAGTGTTGATTAATGGAGACTTAACAAATTGGATCAGTATAACTAGAGGGACAAGGCAAGGCTGTCCCCTGTCTCCGCTTCTATTTAACCTATATATAGAGCCTTTCGCTAACTCAATCAGGGCAGATATTGAGATCCTTCCTATTAATTTTAATGGGTTCGAAGTAAAACTAGGATTATATGCTGATGATCTGATTGTATATACTACAAATCCCCAGGAGGCGATACCCATTTTGATGAGAAGGGCTGAAGAATTTGGCTCACTTTCTGGGTATAGGATTAACACAGATAAAACTGAGATCATGCAATGGAATCAGAGAACAAATGTTTTAGGGATCAAAACCCAAATGAGATATTTGGGTGTGATAATCACACAAAAGTTAGAGGATATCACAAGGGTGAATTGGAAGAAAGTGAGTCAAGAGATATCAAGTTTATTGTTAAAATGGGCGAATCTACCATTAACCATTTACGGCAGGGTAAATCTTATAAAAATGGTTATACTTCCGAAGGCTACCTTTCTTTTTAATTCCATTCCCCTAACTTTTAGGAAAGAGGATATAGCTAAAGTACAGGGAAAAATTGGGAGTTTCATATGGGCGTCAAGGGGACCCAGGATCGCATGGAGGAAGTTGAGAGGAAAACTTGGAGTAGGAGGATTAGCATTACCCGATTTGCTTGCCTATTGTTATGCCTTCCATTTTAAAATTTTTCGTATGTTGGCAAATAAGCCCGATAGGTCATCGTTGGGCTTATTATTTTCCGCAATGCTCGGGGAGGTTAGCCAGGGCCAGCACTATTTCCTTTTTAAGTATGGAGACCCGAAGTTCTTTAAAAAGGTCAGATTAAAAGTTTTAAATACTGCATTGAAAACATGGATGTATGTCCGGAAAAAACTGCGATTCACATATTATTCTGCACGGGCACCTATTTGGGAATCTCCAGGTACCCCTGAATGCCTGAAAGATAAATTGAGCCAACCATTAAAAGCAGGGGGTATATTTCACTGGGCAGATCTAATGAAGGATAACAGGTTAGTGAGCTGGGAAACACTTAGTAACCTGACCAGGGGGAAATTGACAAGGTTCAAATATTATCAATTAGGCTCCTGGTGGGAAACTCAAAAATGGACGCACGAGGAGGAAGATTCGAAGTTAGATCAGCTTGCAAGAACAGATGATTGGAAAAAGGAAATTTCCTTTTGGTATTGGTCCTTCGTGGAAGCAGAGGATACGTTTAGTACGGACATTAGAAACCTATGGGGCGAAAAATTTAGAGAGGAGGAAGCCAAGACTTTGTGGACGGATTCTTTCGATATGTTACGAGTAGTTGTAAAACCTGCCTCGCTAAAACGAAATCATCTGTTTACTGTCCACAGAGTTTATTGGTCCCCGTGGAAGTTGTCGAAGGTTACTGGTAATCAATATTGCTGTCCAAGATGCAAGCATGAAGAAGCTGATGACTTGCATATGTTTTTAGAATGCCCAAAGATTACGCAATATTGGTTGGACATATGTAATTTTCTAGGAGATGTCCGGGGAAAAAGATGAAGGTAAGCCCACATCTAATATTTTTTGGGCTTACGCAAGAAGAAGGGATGAAGAAGGAGGTGGGTTGTATGTTTACCTTCTATGTAGTAATATTGGCAAGACGCGAAATATGTATTAAGTGGAAATCTGAAAATTCACCGACCTTTGCTGAATGTTTAAAGAGTGTTATATCAGCTAGTGAATCAGATATGGCTTGTGATCCAGAAAGTAGAGACAAGATCTGGACCTTAATGTTGGGATGGAGAGAAAGGACAAGCGGGTCCAATGATTAAGCCTAATAGTGCTGGCGGTTCTGGCATCTCTAAGGGCCGTACAGGTAGAAGTGGAGATGGGACTAGAAACAGCATTTCTCTTAGAGAGTACTCCATTTCCTCTCAGACGGTTTTCATACGGAATGTAGGGAGAGAGGAGGAGACTCAGTATGAGCGTTGGCAAAATGAGGACCAAAAAAAAAAAAAACGGGGAGCCAGTGGAGGTTGCGCAGTTGTTGGGTGATGCGTTTGTGTCCAGGGATGCCGAGGATGAGTCTGGCTGCTGTGTTCTGTATGGTCTGGAGCTTGTGGAGCAGAGACTTGTGGATATCGGCGCAGAGGGCGTTTCCGTAGTCCAGTCTGCTGGTTATGAGTGCGTGGGTGACTGTCTTCCTTGATTCGGGGCGGGATCCATTTGAAGGTCTTTCGGAGAATGCGGACGGCGTTTACCTATCAGGTCATGGAGAGGTAGGAGTCGAGTACGATGCAGAAGTTCCGGGCGTGGTCCATGGGGGTGGGGGGGCTGCTGAGGGCGGTGGGCCACCGGGTGTTGTCCCATGCAGAGGGGGAGGGTCCCAGGATGAGGACCTCTGTCTTCTCCGAGTTGAGCTTCAGGCAGCTGCTGCTCATCCAAGATGCAACGTCCTTCATTCCTTCCTGGAAGTTGAGTCTGGTGGCGATGGGGTCCGTGGTAAGGGAGAGGATGAGCTGGGTGTCGTCGGCGTAGGATACTATGCTGAGTCCGTGCTGACGATGGCGGCTAGGGGGGTCATGTAGATGTTGAAGAGCGTGGGACTGAGTGACGATCCTTGGGGTACTCCACAGTAAATTTCCGTGGGTTCGCGGAGGAAGGGTGGTAGTCTGATTCTTTGGGTTCTGCCGGTGAGGAAGGAGCGGAGCCAGTCGATGGCGGTTCCCTGTATGCCAGCGTCGTGGAGTCTGGCGGTGAGTGTGTGGTGGGAGACGGTGTCGAAAGCTGCAGAGAGGTCGAGTAGGATCAGGGCTGCGGTGTGTCCTTGGTCGAGGAAGGTGCGTATGTCGTCTGTGGCGGCGAGTAGAGCGGTCTCAGTGCTGTGGTTTCTGCAGAATCTGGATTGGGAGGGGTCGAGGATGGAGTTCTCTTCGATGAATTTTGTTAGTTGGACGGTGACGGTCTTCTCTGTGACCTTGGCCGTGAAGGGGAGGAGGGAGATGGGTCGGTAGTTCTTGAGGTCCGTGGGGTCTGCTGAGGGCTCTTTTAGTAGCGGTCTGACTTCTGCGCATTTCCAGTCGTCGGGAAAGATGCCTATTTCGAAGGTGGCGTTGATGGTGCGTTGTAGTTTCGGAGCGATGGCGGCGGCGGCTCTGTGGAAGATGTGCAGGGGTCTGTGGGGCCTCCTGAGTGGATGCTTTTCATGGTCGTTGCGGTTTCTTTGGTGGTGACTGGGGTCCAGGAGGAGATGGTGGGCTGGCTGGCGTTGCTGGAGGAGGGAGTGGTGTCGGAGTCAGGTGTCTGGTCGTTGAAGTTGTCATAGAGGCCCTTGATTTTCAGACGGAAGTAGGAGCCCAGCTTGTTGCAGAAGTCCTGGGAGGGGGTGATGTTCGTGGTTTCGCTGGGGGTTTGGTGAATTTCTGGACGACGCTAAAGAGTTCCTTGGGGTTGCTGGAGTTGGCGAGGATCTTGTTCTGGATGAAGGTCCTTTTGGTGGATTTGATGTGTTGGTGGTATTCCGTCATGGCGTTCTTGTAGGTGGTGCTGTCTTCCGCGGATTTGCGGTTTCTCCAGTTCTTTTCAAGACGTCTGCAGGTGCGCCTGGCTTCTTGGAAGTCGGTGGTGAACCAGGTGTCTTTTCTGGGGCGCTGTCTGTTGGGGTTACGTAGGGGTGCGAGCTCGTCTGCGCAGTTGGTGATCCATCTGTGGGGTTCTTTGGCTGCGAGGTTGGCATCAGTTGAGGTGGTGGGGGCATCGCGGTTGAGGGTGGAGTTGAGCTGCTCCTCGGTGACCTTGCTCGTTTCTTCATGGAGGGCAGGGTGCAGGTTTGGGTGGCATGGGTTTGTTTACGAGGAAGTGTACGCAGTGGTGGTCCGTCCATGGGGGTTGCGTGGTGTGGCTGAAGCGGACGTTGTTCCCACCTGCGAAGATGGGGTCGAGGGTGTGTCCTGCCTTGTGGGTAGGGGTGGTGACAAGCTGTTTCAGTCCGATGTTGGCGAGGTTGTCCAGGAGGGTGGCGGAATTGGGGTCGCTGGGGTTGTCGAGGTGGAAGTTCAGATCTCCGATGAGTATGTAGTCCGTGGAGGCGATGGCGTGGGGTGCGATGAGGTCAGCGATGGTGGTGGCGAATGAAGCGCGAGGTCCGGGGGGGTCTGTAAGCGAGGGTGCCGCGAAGTGTGGTTCTAGGGCTGGTCTGGATCTGGAAGTGAAGGTGTTCAGGGTGGAGGAGGAGTCGCTTGTGGTGGAGGTGGAGAGTCAGAGGGCGCTCGTGTGTGATGGAGAGTCCTCCTCCCGGGCGGTTGGGGCGATCTTTCATCTGGATCTTGTATTCGTCAGTGATGGTGGTGGCGATGTCGGGGGCGGAGGAGGCATTGGTCCAGGTTTCTGTGAAGACGACGACGTCTGGCGAGAGGGTGTCGAGGAGGTCCCAGATCTCTACGGCGTGTCTGTGCAGCGAGTGCACGTTGAGGAGGATGCACTTCAGGGCTTCGGTGGTGTTGGCGTCCAGCGTGAGGGCGGAGACCATGAGGGTGCGGAGGGTGGTGAAGGTCTGGCGGCAGTGATGGCAGGAGAACTGGCCGTGTGTGGTGTTCGGCGTAGACAGCTGGCAGTTGTTGTTTCTTCCGGGGTTGAGTGTGAAGAGGGCAGCAGAGTCGTAGCGGTGGGAGGTCGGAGATCCAGGGTCCCTGGCGCTAGTCGCGGATGGGCGCAGAAGGGCTTGCCTTTGGCGCGCCAGAGGCATGGCCGCATAGCGGCCATCATTAAGTAGGGAAGGGGGAGGGAAGCGCAGCTGGGAGGCGGGAAGCGGCAGGGGGGAGGGGCCGTGGGGGCAGCAGCGGCAGGAAAGGAGATGGGCACGGGGACGCAAGAAAACAGAACAGGGCACAACAAAACCAGAACAGGAATCAAAAACAGAACAAAGCACAATAACAAAGCTACAGGGCACTGACCAGGACAGATGAAAAATGGGCACAGCACAGAAGCGGACGACAGCGGCCTCGAACACCTACCAGGCGTAGGTGAACGGGGTCAGCGGCGGTGGCACAGACAGCGGAGCTGCTGGGGAGAGAGCAGGTCTCAGACCAGGAGGTCAGAGGTCTTGCTCACGCTCCCTCACAGCGGCCACATGTCAAATCTCCAAATGTTTAAGTTCCACTGCAGGATGTGTGAACCTGTCTTGCTGGCAATGCTCTTTTGAAGAACTGGTCGAGTTAATTCCTTTACCCTTCCCCTCATCTCACTGATAGTATTGGTCTCTTTAAGCAGCAGAACTCTCAATAAACAATGATCCTCATAGATTTCAAATAGCCCACGCAATGTTGAGTCCCAGACCGTCTTCAAATCCTTCTAAAAATCACACAAAACACTTAAATGCAAATCCACAGCTATTGACTGGGCTTTAAGGGAAACTGTTCCACCCGAATTTGACATGCTTGAATTTACAGCATGGATTCGGAGGTCAGACAGCATGGACATTTCAATCTACTTCAGCCATGCACGGAGATGGTTAAAGTCTTTTCACATCACAACAGCCTCCCTTGCATTTAAGCAGAAATGCTTATGATCATGATGTTAACAGCAAGCAGATTTATTGTCAGGAAGACATCTTTTCACCATATTTGTTCCACCTAGCTTCATCTAAATTACAGTTTACCTCGATAAACGTTTGCCTTGCTGAAAGAGATCTCCTCAAAAATTATTTTCAAGGTCCCAGCAACCAAAGACTTCTTGGAGGATTTGAAGGCGGTTTTCTCTCCTATTGGAAATCCTCCTTCTCTATCCTTCTCCGAGTTAAAATTGATGCTCTCAAAATGAATGTCTCACCCTTTCGAACCCACATATGTGGCTTTACTGCAGCATTTCCCAAGGGATGCAGCCTTTTTTTGGTTGCGATTACTTCTGCATGTAGGGCTAATGAGCTGGAAGCCCTACTGTAGGAAAGTAGGATCTGCTTTCATGGTTGCCCCCAATTTTTGCTGGTGTCACACTGTTTTTCTGACTAGCCTGACTGGGATCCTGCTAATCAGGACCCCAGTCATTGTGCTTCCTCCCTATATTGGCTATGGTAAGTAACTTGGTACATTCCTAATTGGCTGCTGGGGTACCCTAGTATATGGTACTAAGGTACCTCGGGCCTAGGTACACCAGGGGTCCCCTGTGGGCTGCCGCATGTATTATGCCACCCATAAGTAACCCTCCAAACGCTGACTACAGGCCTGCCATTGCAGCCTGTGTGAGTTGGTGCTCGCACCTCTCATAAAAGATGTTTCTTTTTATCTAACATCACTGCACTTAAAACCTCTACGTCACCCCTCTACGTCACTCCTCTAGTAGGCCTTTCAGTCCCAAAGGCAGGGTGCTTGGTTCTAATTGTGAGGTGCCCCTGCATGAGCAGGACACCCCTGCAACCTTCGGAGTCCATTCTCCCGGGTTGTCAGTGCATCAGCCATTACGATATATAGAGTGGCCATGCATCAATACGCGATGACCATCTCTAAACTTGCTGTAACGAACCCTGTTATGTTTGGTATCATGGGAGGTATGATTTCATGCACTGTAAATCTCCTTCGGGAGTCCCTCAGTGCTCCCGATACCAGTCTTCCAGAACCAGACAGCAAGCTAGGGCTGCTTCCGACCTGAGAAACGATTCTGCCTCCCAGCTGCTGAGCCAAACTCGAGTAGGGGAAGGCAGAACAATAGATATTATACCACAGGAAGGTGTGACCACCTCCCAGACACGGTTTAGTGTATTGGGGCAGGGTGGGGCGCTTGCCAGCAACACTGAGACTGCTTGAGGGGCACAACTGGTGCCCTCCTTGCATACTCCAACTCAAACCAGTTCGGGGAGCCGTTGGCTCCCACTCTTGTGCAAAACTGGACAAAGGACATGGGAGTATCCTGCCCACTGTCCAGCCCCTCCTCTGGGAGGGACCCCATAATCATCCCAACCCTTTCCTTAGGGTACTCAAGGGCTTACCTGAGGGTGGGTCCCAAGATTCGTCTTGGGATTCGATTCAGATCTAACTCTGTGTCCTCTTCAACCATCTGGACATTCCGACCGCGTTGGACTGACCGCATTGGACTTCGCTTTGGGAACCGAGACTGCAACCGGGAAGACTCCGTCTGCTCAAGATCTCTTTGTCCTGCAAGCCTGCTGCACCGTCAGTGTCTGTGCTCCATACAGGTTCCATCCAGGGCCTGTGGACATCCAAGACACCCGAAGGAATCTTCCTTGGAGTGAAGGAGTCACTCCCTTGCATCTGCAGGCACTGCAACGTAGCTGACCGATTTGCTGATCATCGGCTCCTACGGACTCCGACAGGCTCAGTAACACAGGTGGCGGTTCTGCAACTCCCTCGAGGCCTGCACTGTCTTCAGACAGAGTGAGGCCAGTATCACTCGTTGACACCGCCGGAACCGAGTCCCTGTGCACCGCATCGGCTGGCCATTGCTAAGGCTCAGCGACTCTAGTCTACAGAGACCTGCGGGCCCTGTTGAGGGTCTTCTTTGATTCCAGTAGGCTCCCCTGCTTGCTCGGGCCTACCCTGACTTACCTGAACATGGTGAGTCCCTTGGACCTTGCTGGTCCCAACACTATACCTTTTTGTCTTCTTCCACGTGTTGCTGTTGCCAAGGCCTGTTGATGCTCCTGCCGGACACCGACCCCCTGGATATTGACATCTGACGTGAGACAGCTCGTACACCGTTCCTGGTCGTCCACAGCCTCACCTGGTCCACGTAGCTGCAGAGACAAGGGCACCGTCAACTCTCCTGCAACAGCCGACATTGGTGGACCCTCGACTCCCGTGCCCCCTGGTCACTCCTGAGTGACATAGACTCTGTCCCCTCTGCTTACAGGTACTCCTCTTCTTGAATCCACCCTTGGATCCACCGGACTCTTCCAGCTTCTTCGCCAGCAGCATCTTGCTTGAAGTCCTCCATTGGGGTCTACGAAGGTTCCAGACGCCACTTCGTACCTATGCACCCGGCTCCCCTGGGGCAGGTAACCTGGTCTCCTGGGTATCCACGGGTGGGGTGACTCTCAAACCATCCACCTTTCACGGGGTGTCTTCCACGTCCTCTGGGAAGGGACCTTTTTCCCTAAAAACTGCAACCGCGACTTCCCCATTGACTTACCTTGCATTCACTTAGCCTCCGTAGGGTTCCTGGGCCATTATCTCGGGTGGTTTCTTGGATACCCAGCACTTCCAAGTCCACTCTCGACTTCGGTCGTTAGTCGCATTCCACTATTTTTGTATATGGTTTGGTCTCCCCCTGAAGCCCACTGTATTTTCGTGCTACTTACCTGCTGTATATCAAAGTATTGAGTGTATTGTAATTATATCTCTGGTTAGGAGACATTGCATTGGGTTAGTGAGTGTCTGTAATAAATAACTATTTTTTATAACTACACTGTGTGGTTCTTGTTCACTTAATCTACACTATAAGATTAGATACTGGTGAAACAAGCTGCTTTACACTCCTCCTAGACTAAGCCTGAAGGCTGCTCTCCACAGCTACCACTTAGAGAGCATTGTAAGGTTGTCTAAACCACTAAAAACACCATAAGGGTTGTCTGGATTGGTGCAGGGTGCTACACTTGAATATGTGTGCACCATATACCAAGCCAGCCTTCCACACCTACCAACTGTTGAGCCAGATGCAGCCTTTAATTCTAAGAGGGTGATGATGAGAATTCACCCTAACTTTTTACCTAAGGTGGTTCCAGAATTCAGAACATATATATTTTTTTATTTTTAGCAACTATACCTCCCTACTGGAATGTTCTCTTCACTTTCTTAATATTAAGAGGATTTCGTGATACTATCTAGAAAAGACTAAAACCTTGAGAAAAATCAGACCAATTCTTAATCAGTTATAAACCCCTAGGTACAGACTTAGCCACTTCTAAACAATCTCTTTCCAGTTGGATGATCTCCTGCATTACACTTTGTTATCAATTAACTAATGAGCCACTACACCAGGCAGTCTAAAAGCCAATTTGACCAGAGGTAAGGCAGGCACAACAGCCTTGTTAGGCATTGTTCATTTGGCTAATATCTGCAGAACAGCCACTTGGAAGTCAGCACATACTACTGCAACACATCATTGTCTAGAATTTGATACATGAGCGGATTCTAGTGTGAGGTAAGCTGCCTTGAGAAGCCTTTTTGGCTAATTCTCTAGAATAGTTGACGGTTCTATGGAATTGTTCTTCTCCTTTCAGGGATCTGCTTGCTATTCTATTTTAATTTGACTACTAATGATGATCCAATGGTAGAAGAAATTGAGGATTATTAGTCATTCTGGTTTTTGTATGGTAGGAATCTTCACTGAAGTCAAATGAAATGCAGGAAATCCTGACGTTTTATCTCTTCATCACAAGGGACAACTTTCTACAACTTCTTCAATGTTAAAGTTCATCAGACTACTTTCTTCCTCATTTTTAGGCCTATTGTGCAGCATATTGACTCATAGATGCGGGAAGGTAGTTTTGGGAGGTGTTTTATTTATAAAACAGCCCTAAAAAGATTCTGAAAACTGAACCTTGGATAAGCTCTGAATGGTGCTTTTTTGTACTGGATATGCTGGGCTCGTCACCTTCTCTATAACAGATAGATAGATAGATAGATTAGATAGATAGATAGATAAACAGAGACAGACAAAGTGTTCTGGGGTCCCCTCAGACAGCAAGAAGTTATTCTAAAATGTCTGACTTCAATGAATATTCCCACAATGCAGAATCAGGATTACAAGAAATTTATCATATCTTAGTTTGTTACGTTTGTCTTCTGCCTGCATAACTGTATTTAATTCATCCGTTTTTCACCTCTGCTTAACCAAATCAATTCAAACACATCAGGGCTTCTCTTTCCACAGGCACTTATAGCTTCTTTCAGGTTGTTTTTTTATTTACAAAAGTTTTGTTTCTCATAATTTACTTTAAGCTGTATTCCTAAATAAACTTTTGCTGGCGGAATTTGTTACAATGCATGTAAAAACACTGTAAATAAGATTTCTTGGATTGTAAATTGAAGGCATGAAGGGATAAATGCCCTAATGAGCAGATACTCAATCGTGTGCTGAACTAGTCTTGTTGTCTGCAATGCATTACGTAAGCGTAATAGAAACTACCAAGTTACACACTGCCTGTTAACAAAAATGGAGAATTACTGGGGTTGATATTCTGCCATTTTAATTGGGCCTGTACCGATAGTATCAATTATTAAATGAAATCATAAAAATGAAGTGCTGTAGCCTCACACCAGTACTAAGTGCAACAGCCACCTCACCCATGCGTTGACTGCAGTTTGGGAAGAAGACGAAACACCTTTAAAAACGCAGTCACTAGGCCCTCAACAATCCACTATAATGTTATTATGATCTTGTTTAAATTAATTAATTTTGAGTTGGTCTGAGTTTCTCTCAAACTCCCCTAATGATAAACTGCTCTGCCTTCTCTCTGCTCATGCCCCATAAAACAATCAGTCTCTCCAATCGATCTATCTGTTTGATGGTCTGCATCTATATCGGGATGTCCTTCCATTCAGACTTCCTTGTAATTCCATTTGCCTGTTCTACATCACAGCTCCTTTTCTTCATGTTCAGCTACCTTGCATCATCAAGCTCTGCTATGCTCATGCCCTTGTATCTGCTTCCAAGCATGCCGGGTGTGACTAGTACAGTGCTCCTGCTCTGTTGCTTCCATCACAAAGCACCCATTACAAGGTTTCCTGATGAGTTGTCCAATCCTGCACCTTTCTCGCACAGGGACACCTGCTTGGCAACAAGGGAATCCCCATAGGCATTCAGGCAGCAATGTTCTTCATCAGCTTTTCTTCTGGGGGCTGTGTTCTTTAAGAAAGGGTGCTTGCCAGCAAGCAGGGATTCGTTTCCATCATTATTATTTAAAGGGGATGTGGAACTCACAACATTAATGTTGGCCTTTCCAAGGACAAGATGCAATGGAGCTGAGATGGACAGTCTGAGACAACAGCCCTTCTGGTTCAGTCTCCCTTTCTTCTATTTTTGTTTTGATGCTTCTCTCATTCACTTGGCCCTTCTTGACAGACAGGGGGGAATGAATACTACCTTTGTTCTCTCCCCTATATTTAGTTTAATTCCCCTGGCTGCCAGGGTCACTGTGCAGCTTCATGAAAACCAGCAAGCGAGCTCCCATCAAGTGGGTTTCAAGTCTATGCCCTGGTGTGCTTCTGGCCAGAGAAATGCATGAACTCTGGTTTGTCAATGTCACTGTGGAAGCAAATACTATGTGTAAAAGGATAGTCATGCTTAGAAATCAGAAACTAACAGACTGGACGTACACACTCTCAATTACTGTAATCACACAGTGCAAGAGTTTCCCACAGAAGAGTTAAGAGAGTGGCTGTTTTATTCAGTTGAAGGTACAACTTGGCGCTTTGGGTAACTGGACGATTGGGGGGAGGAAGCTTTAAAATTTTGCACGTGTTGTGGTTGTAAAACTTCTGATGAACTGGGTTCACACAGGAGCCAGTAGATAAACGATAATCCATGCACAGATGAAGCGTTGCATTAGTTCATTTGGGCTTAGAGGGGCCTAAAAACCTTGAGACCACTTGATAATTTTTCACACTACATATCCAGGTTTACCAGCAGTACAACTCTACAGGTTGGCTGTTTACAATGGCTGTACTTTCTTTCACTCCCTGACTAACAGTAGAGGAGGACTTCAATGCCTCAAGGTGACATTTCAAAGCCTCACAGCCAAGAGGCAGGAAATGAACAGGATAGGATCTCCGACTATCTCTCAATCTTGCTTGATCACAGTCTGTTATGGCCTGTGTAGTGTGTCGCAGTAGCTGCAATTCCAGCCTCACACTGGACTCCTAAGTGCAAAAGTGGAATTTTTCTGGGTGAGCCAGCAGCGTGACCTCTATGTCGCAGCCCCCTCAGTACCCACCAGAGCACCCCTCTGTCAGCAACCACTGCAGCCCCCTCAATACTCACTAGAGCAAGCATGTCTTGCAAGAATTCAGCCCTCATGGGACTCCGCGAGACCTCAGTGCCTCGGACCATTGCCTCCTGCTTGTCTTTTGGATTCCCAAAACAGCTCATCAGCTAGAGCTCCTAGTCTCAAGCTCTAGTCATCTGCTTAGCTCATGGTTCTTCACCGGCAACTCCCTATGAAGCATCGGTGCACCTGCAGCCACCTGGCAAACTGAAAGAGAAAAGAGACAAGAAAGAGTTCACAGATAGTGCACTACACCCACACACGTACTATCAGTTCCCTAAGCAATACAGTATCATGCACTTGTATGTCAAGACTGCTGTGATACAGCAGCATTCCACGAACTCATTTGTGCTTCTTTTGATTGTGAGAATTAAAAGTGCGCTGTGCAAGAATCTAACCAAAACAACGCAGGGATGAATGAAGGAAGCTGTACACTACCCAACAAAGATGCCCCACGTCATAATGCTAAAGAAACAAACAGCAAAGGAATTTGCCTAAGAATCAGTGCAACATGTGAGACTTCAAAGACTAGTGTGTAAAACTAGAGAGGTGGCCCCACTGTCCAAGGGAACAGGGCACTGTAATCAGTAGTAAGGTAAAACTTCCCTTGGATTGATCCAAAAAGAACCTGAATTAAACAACTTGCATACCATTCGCACATACACTCTCAACAGTTATAATGTCGGTGCCATCCGCTAAAGATGGCAATCATATACCCCAAATCAAGATGTATTGTTAGTAAATGATTTATTCTTCAATAAAAATTGTAAAAAACCCATGAGCAAATAGGCGCCAGAGGTCAGGAAATGCTGTGAATACCTACTTCACCCAATGCGAGTACTTGCCATGGCATTATTTGTTACTAACCACAGGTAATCCTATTTCTTACACAACCGTGCTTCTTACAAATCTCTTCATCAAGGCTCCTATGTTAGCCCTTTGTGGTATTTTCATGACTGTCTGTGCCAATCGAGCTAAAAACTAGAACATTCAAAACCACAAGACTTTGACTAGAGTCAACAAGTATCCAGATTTTTCTCCATTACTTTGTCTGTACGCCGCTCTTCAATCATCTGTTCATATCCATATTAAAACATTGTGTACAGCGCTCTAAAAAAAAAAAAAATTGTAAAAAACAAAGTTAAAATGCAATCCGGAGTTTATACAAAACTTAATCAAATTCATTCATAATATATGATGAAATACCACTGTATTACACAAAAATATAAAATTCATAAAAATACATGATCAAAAAAGTACATGAAACAATACGAAAAAAGCATTAGCAGACCCTTTTGCACAATCCTACATAGGTTGTTGCGTAAACTGATCCAACTTCAATAATAAAATAGAAAAACTGGTAGAATAACACTATATTCCTTCCAGATATTCTAATGAGTGGATTCAAAACACATTGGCGTCGACGCGTTTCGGTGGTTGCTGTAACTGTTTTAAAGACCACCTTCTTCAGGACTTTTAATCAGGGATTTATTCCTCCTCCAAATCATTTTTGTAAATATTATTTAATATTATATTGTTTTTCTTAAAAAAATGATGTCCGGATTAAAGGCTTTTCAATGGCCTCTGTTATAGAATGGCCTTTATAAATTGGCCTGATCGATGTGGGCAACAGTTTCTCTTAAAAACGGGGAATTGTATCTCTTAATGTATGAAAAACGATAAATAATATTTACAAAAAGATTTGGAGGAGGAATAAATCCCTGATTAAAAGTCCTGTAGAAGGTGGTCTTTAAAACAGTTACAGCAACCACCGAAACGCGTCGACGCCAATGTGTTTTGAATCCACTCATTAGAATATCTGGAAGGAATATAGTGTTATTCTACCAGTTTTTCTATTTTATTAATGAAGTTGGATCAGTTTACGCAACAACCTATGTAGGATTGTGCAAAAGGGTCTCCTAATGCTTTTTTCGTATTGTTTCATGTACTTTTTTGATCATGTATTTTTATGAATTTTATATTTTTGTGTAATACAGTGGTATTTCATCATATATTATGAATGAATTTGATTACGTTTTGTATAAACTCCGGATTACATTTTAACTCTTTGTTTTTTACAATTTTTATTGAAGAATAAATCATTTACTAACGTTACATCTCGATTTGGGGTATATGATTGCCATCTTTAGCGGATGGCACCGACATCATAACTGTTGAGAGTGTATGTGCGAATGGTATGCAAGTTGTTCAATTCAGGTTCTTTTTGGATCAATCCAAGGGAAGTTTTACCTTACCTCAGACTTCAAAGACTACCATTCTTTCAGATAACTGATCGAGGCTCCCAGATTGACCCTCATTTCTGGGGGAAACTACGCACGTCTCTGAACACGGATGCCTATGTATCATCTGCGAACCACCTACAGCGGGACATATCGAATAACTCCCCATGCTCACGCACCAGTATGTCCCCATTATTCTGACTTACAGAAAAACACCTCAAAATGACTGCATTTGATACACCTTTTCATCAGCCAGTTGCCTACCATAGAAGACCATGACAGGTATCTATTTAGAGGATTCCATTCAGCACAACAAAATGTACAAATAGAGAAGGACACCCACAAGCTAAAGGCTGGTGTGCAACGCCAGCCAGGTCCACCATTACGGGTCAGAGACTGGGTCTGGCATCCAAAAAGCACCTAGATCTAAAAAGGAACATGCAGGTTCCATCCAAGATTGGTATACACAGAATTACCTGTACGGTCAATCCTGTGGTTGTAAAACTTTATTTACCTGCAAATCTTCCTGTGCACCCAGTGTTTCAGATGTCCCTACTTAAACCATATAATAAAACAACCAAGCATACCACACATCCCCCAGCCATCACGGTGGAAGAATGTGCACAGCATGGAGTAAAGATGGTACTCAATTCTAAGATAATATGCAGGTGTTTACCTCACTGACTGAAGACCATTCATAGGAAGCAACAGATCACGTGCACTCCCCACGTCTTCCAACACCTCTTCTATTCCTGCACCCCATCCATGTCCTGCCCCTTTGGACAGATTTGGTGAGTAGGCACGGACATGGACAGTGACAATGCATAACCATGAGCCTCGTGTGAGGTATTATGTGGACCACCTAGTTGCAATAACACCTTAACCCAATTGCTTGCCCAAACATCACCTTCTTGTGTTTGTACACAGTGGCCATCCCCCAACTGATACAAATAGTATAAGTGAATATGTTTGGGCATGTAAATTTTCACACAGATCCGTTCAGAAAGAAATTAAAATAAAACAGGTGGGGTGACATGGGCGGAGTTCTCATTGTTAACTCCTAAAGGGAACTGTCCTCTGACACACATGAAATGCAATTAGCCCAAACTTTGTATTAAACCACAACTTTACTGAATAGTGCCTTTTTTTTGGTTTGGTGAGAATTTGTTCAGTAGTTTTTGAGACTCCCCATTACAAAAAGGTGTTGGGCTTACTCTGAAGGGTAAATTAGACAGCGATCTTTGTATATCTTGACAGTCAATTCTTGGACTATTCATAGCTTGCATTCTCAAACTACTTGAGGACAACAAACTTGAATATTAAGCCAATCTCACTGGAAGACAAAGCAAGTTTTCCCTTTGTCCAATGCAGGGTTCACAGACAGTAGGATTCAAGGATCTGGCAATTTGACCAACTGGCAGCAACTTACAATTTTTGTTGCTGTATCCATTACAGGGTGGAGGGCAAGAAAGCCTATATCCTGAAAAAAAGTAACAGGTGCGAAAGAAGGAAACTGGGGGAGCATCCACTGACGCCAGAGAGGATGTTGGTGATTCTAGCGGGGCAGATACTGTCAACCAAATTTTTTTTTTAAGTCTCTATTTTTCTTGCAGGATTTGGCACTTTACAGGTAGAATGCAAGCGTAATTTTTTTTAATATCCCTGATCTTGTAAATTATGAAACAAAAAGTTAAAAACAAAAAACAGTGGGGGTGTGGCCGGTAAGAAGGTGGCCCTTCAGACCTGGCTGTTCGAATAAGCCTTCTGGGACCTGCAAGCACCTGGAAACACTATTGGGTGATTAGCAGTGCTATATAAATCCTGATTAATTGACTGACTTGTACACACAACTTATAGACAAGGGATATGGATCCCTGATCTCAAACTTTACAACCGGTGTGGATGGTTTTGTTTTCAGTGCCCTTATCAGGCTCTTCTCCAGACACAGCCTTTGCGCAGTGATGCTTCTCACAGCAGTCAGCACAGGGGTTGTCTGCAAACTAGAACACCTACAACCTAGGCATAATGAGGTGTGAGGTTTCTTTACCTGCCTGCCATCAGCGTCTCTGAAACAGTGATAAGAAATAGACAAAACCACCGGCCTGACCTAGAAACGTCCTCACTTTGCACAACGGGAACTGCACACCTACCATTAACTAAACTGCAGTGCTCAGAAAGAACTGATAAGTAGCTTCTTCCTAACAAGCACCCTCAACATTTCTAAAGGTAGGCCTGACTCCACCCCAGCCACAGTAACGCAGGCAATGGGCTACCACTGTCTAGGGAAGTTGCCCCCATCTTGTGTCATACCAAAACTGAAGGCATAAAAAGAAATCCCACCCACTTCAGTACTCAGGCTTCCTCACACAAAAAGTCCTATTACTACACATGTGCTATACACACACTATATGTGCACTCGAAATACACACAAGATGCCAGTGCAAGGTTCTGGGATTCACGTCAGCTGAACTTTGCATAAGAGGGCCCTGTAGGCCACATTCTGAGACACAGATCGAAGGTCCGATTACAATATTAATTTCAAAACACATTATGCTGCTCCTACTGCTTTATCTGCTACACCTAGGACAGCAACCAAATGCCTCTGTCAACCAAGAGGGGGCGCTTGATGTGCCCCTCCAGGTCACAGAGCAGGTCCAGGACCTTGCATTTTGAGGGACAGCCCTAGACACTGTGCCGATGCTTAGACTGGTGTGACGCTAGGGCCAAAATAAAAGTCGGGATACAAAATGCACGCGCAGCTGGGCACTCAGGCCACCAGAGGACATTCCCGTCCAAACAGCCTTATTACAAATGATGTGGGCAAACTCTATCAATCAATCATAAAACGTTATTTCGATCATAAAAGTGCAAGTGCATACAGTACAAGGAAGCAAGATAAAAGCATATCAAAATTCATTAACTGCAAATCATCAAGTTACAACTGGACTGATTTTCCTAGACATTGATATAACCAATTAAAATGACTTTCAAAGTGGTAAGAGCTGTGACAGCAAGAGCCTATGCCGCGATGGAGCTGCTCAGCATGGCCCGCCATGCAGTCACAGTGCTGAAATGGCTCTATAGTCAAAGCTAAGAGATGTATAATTAATTAAAAGACCAAAAAATTCATTAAAAGATTAGTAGCAATTACATTTTCAATACGGACCTTCTAATGATCCAAATTTTACCGAGAAACTTGCCAACTGCGCAGGCAACTAAGAGACTAGAGTCGGAATTTAAAATGTGCAACGCTTCTCAATGGCAACAAGTGCCAAGCCTCCTACAGACAGGGGATATCCATTTAGTTCAAGGGAATGGTACATGGGACACACAAAGAAAATGTGGCTAATTGACTCAACTGCAAGGGGACAACCTGGACAAAACTGCATTGTACGGGAGGGCTGGCGCCAGGAGGCTGTGAAGGTATTCACCGGAAGGGAGCCAAATCAGAATTGCATATAAAGCTTCCTATCCGGCGGGATCGTAATGGCCTCCAGATATAGTTCATAGACACCTGACAGTTTGAATTCCATAAAATGCAATGTAAGGCGGCCCCAAGACGAGTAAGAAACAGAAGTCTGTGCCACCCAATTCCAATATTGTTTCCTAATCAGATCTTTAATAGGCAATAGTGCTGGATCTTTTGTGTCCCATGAACTTCCCAGCCATATCGTAGAAAGCAGGGACTTCACCTTAGAGAGCCAACCAATTTTCTTAAAACAGTTTTGAGCACTAACTTCAACAAGAGCAGCAGCATATGGGAGAAGCTCAGGAGTGGATTTTAGACGCAACCAAAAAAGTAGGGGGCGTAGCTTAGCTTTGTCCACGATTAAGGATCTACCCATATCCAGTCTTAGTGGGTGAAGGGGGGGGGGGGTGCTCTGGGGAAGTGAGCATAAGGCTCTCAAAAATGTGTTCTCAGTCACAAGAAGGCTGTCAATTTTTCGAAGCCCCAAAGTTCGGCCCAATACAATGCTGAGCCCACTACCTTGTGATCATAAATCTGGAGTGGGGCTGCTACTGGTTTGCTCTGAGAGGTCCTATGCTCTTTAATCAAGACCCCAGTGGTCTAAACTCTATCAGTAACAACTGCTGGATGGTTAGGTAATGGTTATGGTACTTGCGGAGAGCAGTATTCACACTAATGATAGTTCACCCGTGAAAAATAGGAAATAATGACATGGATCTGTGTTTGAGCAATGATTCTGGTGTGATTTTTTTCAGCATTTCAGGCACTTTCCTTTGCATACATTTCACCACATTATACCTAGCTAAATATGCACAAGGAAAAAAAACTTTGAAGCGCAGTGTTCCTGCACAAGTTGTAATCCTGAAATGGCAGGTAATGAGAGCTAACAATAAAATTTGAATTTCTATAATACTTAATAATCTACTAAGGGGCTACACCACAACCAGAATTGCAGATATTAAGGAGTACAGTGTTTCCAAGGATGCGGTATTGCCCCTTTAGCCCAAGTTTTTGACTAGGGAATTTTAAAGGCAATAGGGGTTTACACACGGATTCCCTCGACTCCCTCATGAACGTCACACCAGGCTTTTCATGGTGAAAGGTGTGTGTGAAAATCACTGTTATGTTATGTTAAGTGGTATTTATAAAGCACAGCTATCGCTCCGAGGAGCATCATGGCGCTATAGATGATTGGATTGCAGGTGTAGAGCAACAGCTACTGAGAAACACGATTAAAGAGTTAGATCAAGGCTCTACATCGGGCATCAGAAGTAGTGAAGATCCAGGTTTTTAGGGACTTTCTAAAAAGGGTTTCTGACTGGATGAGGCGGAGGTTACAGGGGAGTTGGTTCCAGGCCTTGGTGCCTAATACTGCAATGGATTTCCCACCTTTGGAAATACATTTAAAAGTTGGGGGTTTTAAGAAGTTTGAGTTAGAGGATCTAAGCATGCGACAGAGTATGTAGTGGGTAAATCTGGATCGAATGTACTGGGGGCCAGAGGAATGGAAGCTTCTAAACGTGATTATTAAAAGTTTGAACAATATTCTTTTGTGGACGGGAAGCCAGTGTAGTGTTTTAAGGGCGGCTGATGCGGAGGATTTCCTGGGCCATTTGAGTACTAATCTTGCTGCAGCGTGTTGAACCATCTGAAGTTTATGAAGGACTGATTTATTAGTTCCTGCATAAAGGCTGTTGCAATAATCCAGTTTAGAAGTGATCAAGGCTGTAGCAACCGTCTGCCTTGTCGAAAGAGGAAGTAGATCAAAAAACTTTTTTAGTGATTTGATTAAGTGAAAACAGGTGCCAGCTACGGACAGTGCCTGTTGATGGAAAGACAATGCAGAATCAAATCTAACCCCCAAATTTTTGGCAGATGTTACAGTACTGGGGGAGGGGGGTATCGGCTGGCCACCATTGACTGGGGCAGAAGTTGTTACTCTTCCCTAATGGCATAATTTCTGTTTTTTCAGAATTGCATCTCAGGTGGTTTGTCTTCATCCAGTGGAAAACAGCTGTAAGGCAGTGACAGAAAGCGTAGTCCTGCCACAACACTTCTATTTACAATTGGGGCAGAAAATTGGTCCTTTTTCCACCTCAGGATTCCCCCAACTCATAACGATGGCCTGTCAAAGGTAAGCCATGTAGGTGCCACATATTTGTATGTTCTAGCCACTGGAATTATGTGAGGCTGCTGAGTTTTCCACATAATTGTGGATTTGCTGTATTTACCACATAATTTATCCCATCTTCTGCATAATTTTCTAACTTATGCAAAAAAAACATTGCTTCTAGCTCAAATGGATCAAAGTAACTAAAAATGCTGAGTTAACTTTACAAGAGTTACAAAATAATAAATACTGTCATAAAATGTGCTGCACTGTAGTATCTTTTCTGCTGCATGCGACGTGCCGCATAATTTGATACTCTGCAGCATAATCCCCGTGTCTCGGGTTATAAATGATCATTAAAAGCCTCTACGCCCACGTGTCACCAGCCACGAATGAGGGAAGCTGCTAGAGTCTGGGCTACAGAGCAGCGATGCTCCTGGCAGACATACCCGGGTCACGTGACGTGGATGACTTGCCAGCCCTGCAAGGGTGAGGAGCCTCCCTGGAGCCGGCAGACCCTGAAGTATCTGTGCGTGTGCAGCGCCTCGAAGGAGCTCCGACGAGCGCACGTCAGCACGCCTCACTCTCCGAAGCTGGCCGGGGTCCTTCCCTCCCTGTCCCGGGCAGACACCGCCCAAGCCGCCTCTGAGAGTGAAGGGGCCCCGCAGACTCTGCAGCCCGGGCCCAGAACCCGTGCGTGCCGGGAGCGTGACCCCGCGAGCGTACAAAGGCACTGAGCATGCGCACATCCGGAGTACAACATAGAGCATGCGCACATTAGGGACACTAACACTGAGCATGCGCACATCAGGAGTACAACATTGAGCATGCGCACATCAGAGATACCGAGCATGCGCACATCAGATGAACTAACGCGCTTATCTGGAGCACTAACACTGAGCGTGCACATATTAGGGACACTATTACTGAGCATGCGCACATCAGAGGACCTAACTGAGCATGCGCCTGTCCTTGGCACTAACACGGAGAAATACCACATAAGGACCAACTGACAGCATGCGCACATCAGGAGGCACTAACACTGAGCATGCGCATATTAGGAGATACTAACAGTGAGCATGCGCACATCAGGCGTGCCTAAGCGCTCAGCCGATCACAAACGGCACCAAAAGTAACATACATGCGGCGATACACTCATAATCAAACAAAATAATCACTTAACTACGCTATTGCAGCAGCAAAGAAAGAGGAAGGACTACTGTTTTTGGACCTTTTATACTATGGGGCCGATAACGTGCTTAGTGTAAAGAAGGGCCGCTAAGGCTGTTGGGATTTGTAGTTTAAAGCTTTCATTGGCTGCTGTTTAAGCTTACTAAAGAAAGAGAAGCATAATCAGAAGCCTCCGTTTCCTGACATAGAATCTACCCACGAGCAAACACTGAGCATGTGCAAATCAGGCTCATCTCAGGCTGAGCCTATGAGCGCTGCATAATACTGAACATGCGCACATCAAGATGAACTAACAATGAACATGCGTACATCACGAGTAGCTAACTGAGCATGCGCACAACAGGCGTATCCCAAGATGAACCTAACTACGAGCGGCGGGCAAACACTGACAGCCCTGCCAAGTACAGCGCATCGGGCGTTAGACTAACGCATTTTAATGTGGTGGTTCGCATCACCACATTAAAATGCATTGTCACGCATTTTTAGCTTCTGTTGTCCACCTTTCCACACGCTACGAGCCTGGTGAACTATTCGTCTCTGTATATTACAATAAGTAATATACAGAATAGTTCAGTTAACATGCTGCTGCAGCACCGTTTTCTATTTCTAGGGTGGTTGCATCAACGTCACGCCCGCTTTCAAATTAGGTTTCCGACTGAGGCAGCTTTAGCTGCGCACGCTGTGGTATAACTGTTAATTGACATCACAGGAGGGGCCAATGACTACTACTGGGACAGGCACGAGCGTGCGTACTCTGCGCACTTCTGTTGAGTTGACTGCTGGCGGCAATCATGGCAGCGCAGATCATGGTGCACCTGGAGCCCAGCAGGAGAACACCAACCCTCAGGATCATCAGTCAACTCATTCCCGGGTGTTCCGTTGCCGCGGGGCAGGGGCTGGTGCACGTGCCATGACTAGCTGCCAACTCTGCAGGTGGCACGGTTTGGCAGCACCCGTTGGGACTTCACGGACGGACACAAGGCATTGCTGGTATTATGGTGATTTAATTATATGCATCTTAATTTGCAAAGCTGTTGTGTTAGAATTTATTTTATGTTTTTATAGCTGCTTGAACTGAAGTTTGAAAGTGCTATATGGTGTAGTGGCTAACGCCATTAAGCTATACATTTTTTCCCGCAATCGGAGTGAAAATTTTCTGTGTAGAAACACAATTATCCCGACTGTACCGGCTTCTTTCAGCTCCTGCCTCCGGTAAAGTTTTATATTTTCTAGTCTCAGGTTTTTCCTCAGGTCACTGTTCCCCTTTTCCGGTCTGTTAGCCTTTGGAAGATTCCCTCGGGTCGCCTTCAACGCCATATCTAAATATCTATTTATCCATGAGACGTTTTTCTCTGATTGTTTACGCGGCTCGAGGTCTGGATGGTAACGGTGGATGGCAGCACTTTGTCAATGGAACTCGATAACAATGAATTATGAGCC
Source organism: Calotriton arnoldi (assembly GCA_963921515.1). Classification (NCBI taxonomy): domain Eukaryota; kingdom Metazoa; phylum Chordata; class Amphibia; order Caudata; family Salamandridae; genus Calotriton; species Calotriton arnoldi. Next base: position 1,426,179 of record CAWUFW010000396.1, read on the forward strand.
AAAACGTTATTAATGAGTATAACTACAAGCAGGAGGGATGCCCATTAATAATACGTGTTAGATATAATCAGGGCCGGCTCTAGGGCAGTGCGACCGGTGCCACTGCATCAGGTGCTGAGTTCGGGGGGGGGGGGGGGCGTGTTTGAAAGTATATCTTAGTTTTACAAGCACCTGCTTCCGCCTTCCTTGCCTCCAGCAATTTTTATACAACAATAAAAATTTAACGATAAGTCTGATTAATGTTCTTCCTAGTAAGATTGGAGTTTTGTCTAGTGGAAGTTGTGACTCATCATGAAGTAGCAGAGGCGGTTAACATGCCTGCTGCAGAGTACGTGTTGCATGCAGATCACAGAGTGCATATAACGTAAATAGGTCAGTGCTTTTGTTAGAGAGATCCTTTTTAGGTCGAGCCCTGAACCAGCGCGCAAGCGCTGTTCTGGGGTTGATCTGGGGTAGTTCAGTATGGGAGAGAAGCCCCGCCCACTACCCCGCCCATAATTTTCATTGGCTTGTGTGTTTGTCCTTCTAAATGCTGTCTTCTGATTGATTATGAGGCTTGTTAGTCCTTAGTACGTCCTTGTCATCATTTGATTCCTCCCATGGCTACTGGCCCCTTTACTTGGTTGTTGCACCGGACCTGTTCTATTTTCTTTATTGAGTTTCTCCGAATGACGACGTGCTTCATTCAGCGGCCACGCCCACTTTCACTTTCGAGGCAGCGGGACAATGGCGGCCGAATCCTTTCCGACCTCGCAACCGCAAGTTTTTTTTTAACTCAGTTTGCCTGCGCATTTATGTAATCCTGTCACCGCTTTGGCGGCTTGACAAACAGTTGGATTAACGGTGCCACATTGCTACGGCATTTAGCGAACAAAGGAACGACATGCATGTCTGTGAGGAATATAGTTAAAGTTACATTTCTGGTGAAGCGGCTGGTTTAGCACAGAACGCAAGAAGAGTAAGTTGCAGCATGGCACGCTTAGCACATTGCTACTCGGAGTTTGTTTATCTGTGCGCTTGAGCATTCCCGCTGCCGCTTCGGTTGGTTTCACAAGCGGTTTTAATTAACGGCACCCCATTGCCTTTTCCTCTGGCTTTGCGCGAGCATGCCGCCTGACCGGTGAGATTAGCGGTTTGAATCATGGCTTTACATTGCTATTGTCTGCATGCCATTGGAGTTTTGATGTCACTGGCATTCATACCTTGATTCCGAAAAGTAGTAAACTATTTCTAGGTTAGGAATTATGATTCACATCCGTGGTGTTCTTTTTGTAATCGACTCGTTTTTTTAGATTGTTCTTTGTCACCTATGACTGGTCAGTAGCTGTCAATGATGTCAGTTCAGTGAATCGTCCATGGTGAATGTTCACCTGGGGTGTATCTATCAACGGTGCAGCAGGTGCAGTGGCACCGTAACCCAGAGGCATGAGGGGACTTTTGAACCGTAATTATGTCTATATTTGTTTTGTAAACAGTAGCTGGGTTCATTTTCCTTGCTTGCATGAGGGCCATGGAACCCTTAGTACGCCGCTGACCTGCATATGAGTGAATGCGCAAGGTACTGACAGCCCCTTGCGTCACAAGGACAGGTTCCAGCTATACCCATGTGGGCAACTATGCAGGGAATAGTTAATCTGCGTCATTATTGTTCCTCCGAGGCAGAATCCATAACAGATGGGCCTCCTCCAGCAGATCACCCTCTTAATAGCCTTGGAAAGTGATATTTGCTGAAGAGCAAACCAGCAATCAATACAGTTCTATAACGCTCCGGCAATGATTTTCTGGCAGGGCACGAGGGTCATATTGTGTTACCACTGAAAAACAACGAGCAATTGGCTTGCTAGTTTGAGAGAACTCCTCATAGCTGCTCTGCTTTTAATCTGATTTTACTCCTCTAACCTTTGGAGATTCAGGGACATGTGCTGCACGCTGTGCCAGTGACTAGAGCATCATTGGCACATGTAGTTAAGTGTTCCCACGAGCACACACATGGATGCTTTGATCACAGAGGGTTCTATTTGTGAAGAATACCGGAGTCACAAGCAATGTGCCGTTCATAAATGCATTTTTAACAAGGATGTCCAAAAATGTTATAGGAACCATACTCTCAGACTCCATTCCAGGGGCCAAAGGGCAGACAGGTGCTACTGGGCCACAAACCGTGGTGGTTGAGGACGTTTGCCACAGGTGTCCTGCGGTTCAACCTACTATGGCTCAAGAAACCTGGCCAAGTACAACCCTTTCTGTGCTTGACTCTCAGGGGTTGCGATGGTGAGCGCTCCAAGTCTTCTCATGGAGGGAACATGGGGGCAGTGGCGACTTGTGATCTTTAAAAGTGATGGGGCGTAATACTTGCCAAGAGTACACCCCATTTGCTTGTAGATTTTCCTTAAAAGTTGCCCATAAGTTAAGAATTACCTTCATTGTGCCAATGTCAGCATTTTGTCATGTGTTCCCCCCTACACCAATCAATCAATCAGGGGTTTATAAAGTGCGCTACTCACCCGTGAGAGTCTCAAGACGCGGGGGGTGTGCAGCTCCGGATCAGTCGAAGAGCTAGGTCTTGAGGCCCTTCCTGAAGGTGTGCAGAGTGGGGGAGCGTCTGATGTTGACTGGGAGCTCGTTCCAGGTCTTTGCTGCGACGTAGGAGAAGGCTCTTCCGCCTGCTCTGGTTCTGCGGATGTGTGGGGTCTCTGCCAGGGTGAGGTCGGCAGAGCGGAGGTTCCTTTTGGGCACGTGGAAGGAGGCTCTTTTGTTGAGGTATCTGGGTCCGATGTTGTGGAGGGATTTGTAGGCGTGGGTGAGTAGCTTGAAGGTTACTCTCTTCTCGATGGGGAGCCAGTGGAGGTCTCGTAGGTGCTGGGTCATGTGCTTGTGTCGTGGGGTTCCGAGGACGAGTCTGGCTGCGGTGTTCTGGGTGATTTGGAGCTTGTGTAGCAGGGTTTTGTTGATTCTGGCGTAGAGGGCGTTACCGTAGTCCAGTCTGCTGGTTATGAGTGCGTGGGTGACAGTCTTTCTTCATTCGGGGGAGATCCACTTGAAGGTCTTGCGAAGGATGCAGAGGGAGTTGAAGCAGGTGGAGGCGACGGCGTTGGTCTGGTGGGTCATGGTGAGGGAGGAGTCTAGAATGATGCAGAGGTTCCGGGCGTGGTCCATCGGGGTGGGTGGGTTTCCGAGGGCAGGGGGCCACCAGAAGCTGTCCCATGCAGTGGGGGAGGGTCCAAGGACGAGGACCTCTGTCTTCTCCAAGTTCAGTTTTAGGCAGCTGTCGCTCATCCAGGCTGCAACGTCTTTCATTCCTTCTTGGAAGCTGAGTCTGGTGTCTTCGGGGTTCTTCGTGAGAGAGAGGATGAGCTGGGTGTCGTCGGCGTAAGATACTATGCTGAGCCCATGCTGTCTGACGATGGCGGTGAGGGGGGCTATGTAGATGTTGAAGAGCTTGGGACTGAGCGAGGATCCTTGGGGTACTCCACAGTTGATCTTTGTAGGTTCGGAGAGGAAGGGAGGGAGTCTGGTCCTTTGGGTTCTGCCGGAGAGAAAGGAGCGGATCCAGTCGAGGGCGGTTCCTCGTATACCGGCGTCGTGGAGTCTGGCTGCGAGAGTGCGGTGTGAGACGGTGTTGAAGGCTGCGAAGAGGTCTAGTAGGATGAGGGCCGCAGTGTGGCCTTGGTCGAGTAGCATGCGGATGTCATTGGTGGCGGCGAGGAGGGTGGTCTCGGTGCTGTGGTTGCTGCGAAATCCGGACTGGGAGGAGTCGAGGATGGCGTTCTCTTCGATGAAGGTGTCCAGCTGGGCGTTGATGAATCTCTCAGTGAGTTTGGCTGCGAAGGGAAGGAGAGAGATGGGCCGGTAGTTTTTCAGGTCCATCGGGTCGGCCGAGGGTTTCTTGAGTAGGGGCTTGACCTCTGCCCGCTTCCAGTCGTCGGGGAAGATGCCGGATTCGAGGGAGGCGTTGATGGTCCGGCCTAGTTCGGGTGCTATGGCAGCGGCTCTGTGGTAGATATGCGGTGGGCAGGGGTCCGTGGGGGCTCCTGAGTGGGTGTTCTTCATGGTCGTGGTGGTGTCTTCAGTAGTAGCAGGTTTCCAGGTCGTGATGGTCGGCTGGTTGTCGGTGGTGGGGAGGGGGAGGGTGTCCGGAGTCTGTTCGCTGAAGTTGTCGTAGAGGGCCTTGATTTTCAGGTGGAAGTAGGAGCTGAGCTTGTTGCAGAGGTCCTGGGATGGTGTGACGTCCGTGGCTTCGCTGGGGGTTTGGTGAACTGCTGTATGATGTTGAAGAGTTCTTTTGCGTTACTTGCGTTGGTGTGGATTTTGTTCTTGATAGAGGTCCGTTTGGTGGCTCTTATGCTCTGGTGGTATTCATTCATGGTGTTCCTGTAGTTGTTCTGGTCTTCGGTGGGTTTCCTGTTCCGCCAGAGTTTCTCGAGGCGTCTGCAGGAGCGCCTGGCTTCTTGGAGGTCGGTGGTGAACCAGGCGGCCTTCAGGGGGCGTTGTTTGATGGGGTGGCGGAGGGGTGCGAGCTTGTCAGCGCAGCTGGAGATCCAGCAGTATAGTTCTTTGGCTGCGGAGTTGGCGTCGGTCGTGGCGGAGGGGGGGTCGTGGAGGAGGGTGGTGTTGAGGTGTTCCTCTGTGATCTTCCTCCAGTTCCTTCGTGGCGGGCGCGGGGTGGGTTTGGGTGCGGTGGTGGTGTTGAAGGTAAAGTGTACGCAGTGGTGGTCTGTCCAGAGGGGCTGCGTGGTGTGGCTGAAGTGGATGTTTGTCCCTCCTGCGAAGATGGGGTCGAGGGTGTGTCCGGCTCTGTGGGTGGGGGTGGTGACGAGCTGCTTCAGTCTGAGATTGTCAAGGAGGGTGGTGGGGTCGGGGTTGCTGCGGTTGTCGAGGTGGAAGTTCAGGTCTCCGATGGGAATGTAGTCAGTGGAGGCGATGGCGTGGGGTGTGATGAGGTCGGCAATGGTGGTGGCGGAAGAGGCGCGAGGCCCGGGGGGCCTGTAGACGAGGGTCCCGCGCAGCGTGGTTCTGGGGCTGGTTTGGATCTGGAAGTGGAGATGCTCTGTGTTGGAGAGGGGGTCGCTCGTGCTGGAGGTGGAGAGTGGGAGAGAGCTCTTGTGTGCGATGGCGAGTCCTCCTCCTGGGCGGTGGTGGTGGTCCTTTCTTTGGATCTTGTATCCGTCGGGGATGGCGGTGGCAATGTCGGGGCGGAGGTGGCGTTGGTCCATGTTTCCGTGAAGAAGGCGACGTCTGGCGAGAAGGTGTCGAGCAGGTCCCAGATCTCCGTGGCGTGTCTGTGGAGGGAGCACACGTTGAGGAGTATGCAGGTCCGGGCTTCGGGGGTCGGGCGTCCGTCGTGGGTTCAGCGGTCGTGGGGGGGCTGTTGATGGTGAAGGATTGTCGGCAGTGTCGGCAGGAGAACTGGCCATGGGTGGTGTTCGGCGTTGATCTCTGGCAGTTGTTGTTTCTTCCGGGGTTGAGTGCGAGGAGGGCAGCGGAGTTGTAGCAGTGGAAGGTCGTAGATCCAGGGTTCCTGGCGCTGGCCGCGGTCGGGTCGAGGACGGACGCAGACGGGCTTGCCTTTGGCACGCCTTCGGCGCACCAGCGGCACGCACGCGGCGTGCCTCCGCTGCGTGGCTGCGCAGCGGCTGCCATTAAAGTAGGGGAGGGAAGTGCAGCTGGGAGGCGGGAAGCGGTAACCGGCAGGGGGGGAGGGGCCGCGGGAGCAGCAGCGGCGGGAAGGACAGAGAGGAGGCAGAAAACGGGCACGAGGGGGACAGAATAACAGAAAAAAAGGCAGAGAGACAGACACGGGCACAAAAGAGACAGAAAAGCAGAAGAGTGGCACAAAGGCAGACACGGGCACAAAAGAGACAAAAAACAGCAAAGTGGCACAAGGACAGACACGGGCACAAAAGAGACAGAAAGCAGAAGAGTGGCACAAAGCAGACACGGGCACAAAAGAGACAAAAACAGCAAAGTGGCACAGAGACAGACACGGGCACAAAAGAGACAAAAACAGCAAGTGGCACAAGGACAGAACCAGACAACAGCGGCCAGCAGAAGAGCAAGGCTCTCCCACTGGACCACCAGGGATGAGGCGCAGGCAGGAGCCTGCGGGTGGAGGAGGGCCTCAATACCTACCTGAGTAGCAGCGCCCAGAGCAACAGTGCCGGAGCAGTGGCACTTGACGGCGGAGTTGCGGGGGGAGAGCAGGTCCCTGACCAGGAGGTCAGAGGTCTTGCCTTATATACCCCAGAGCTGTAAGTGCACTGCGCCCCAGAGCTGTTCGTGCACTGCGCCCCAGAGCTGTTCGTGCACTGCGCTCCAGAGCTGTAAGTGCACTGCGCCCCAGAGCTGTTCGTGCACTGCGCCCCAGAGCTGTAAGTGCATGGCTGCTGCCCCAGTCCCCTTCCTCCAGTCTCAGTTACCAATGCTCCTTTCGGCTCTTGCAGTAATATATACGATACGCTACAAATAGTAAAGAAACGGAGTTGCCGAAAAACCCTGGACCAGACAGCAGCACTTTTCCCCCTTTCGGATCCCAAGTAGAGCGCAAGCAAAAACAGAGGCTCGATGTTTTGCTTCCGTTAAGTTACCGCCAAATAACATCGATGTCAAAAAGGCCACGCCAGGAGACTTGCGTGTCACAACGGCTTGGTGCTCATAAAGCACCTTTACCCATGCCACAGCTGTCGCAGCTGATGCCTTTGGTCTTCTCCCCTAGGACCAAACATTTCCAAAGTAATAACAAGCATTTGCAATGCAATAGGTCTCGCATTTGCGAGAGTTTGAGCTATTGGCATTGTAAGTGACAATGCCTTTTATTTATGTGTTGGTTTTCAAAACAGATAAATAAAAGGCATTGTCATTTACAATGCCAATAGCTTAGACCTATTGCATTGCACATGCTTGTTTTACTTGCAGTGTATAAGTTGAAATCCCAATGTAGAACAGTGAACTAATAACTGTCATGAAAGAGCTGCATGCAAACTGCAAAGCATAGATGAGAGCTTTATGATTTTTCCCCCAGTCTTCCATTTTTGGTGCTTTGCAGATCTTCTTAAGAGGTTCTCGTTGCTCAAATGGGTGTAATTTCTGATATTTATATGTTTCCCTCATCTTCATTGCCTGATTTTGCTCGTAAGAATGTGTCACTCATAGTCGTTTAAATGTCACTCATAATTACAATGAAATTATAAAAATGTCACACATAGCAATCTGAAACCTTGGCAGCTATGCACTGAGCATGCACAAGTTACCAATTTTTCGGTGCAGAACACGTGCATAGGGTGATGGTATACTACTGCGCATGAGCCAATATGGCCGTGTCTCTGCAATGAGTGACGTTCCATAGACGTACAGTGTGATGCTGCGCATGAGCACAAGGAAGACGCCTGCTTTAACTTTCTGGAAATGCGCATGCGCACCTCCCTTGAGCCCACTCTGAATGAAAAATGTCCCAGTTAACATGAAGGAAAGTTTCAATTCTATTAAGGACGCAGAGACGAGGATTATGCATTAATTTCTTCACTTTTATTAAAAAGCCCGTTCAAAGAAAAAGTAAAAATATCACTTAACAATACTACAAATCTCATGAACCACAGGGAGTAACCATGGCGACCATCAGCCAATCCAGTAACAGTCCGTGAGTCCATATAACACACTCCATGCCATAATCCTTCCTCTTCTTCACTGAAGAAAGTTAAGCACACTGGAGCTCAGTCCGCCTTTGAATCCGAACCTAAGAGGATACAGAAATTGTTAAGACGTTTCCAACTGAACATACCACCCCCTGTTAACGACATGTAAAGTCATAATATCATCAATCTACCACAAGACTTGTGAATGACATGTCGACCATAAACATAAGTCTCTAACTTTCGGAGCAATCGTTGCCATCATATGGTATCATTTTACAACATATGCATGCCTGCAAGGTTAAGAAGCAAGAAGCTCTGAACTACAATAAAGAATAATAGTCTGTTTCTGAGTAGATACCAAAGTACTTCCCTGTTAGTCACGGAATCCATCTCACCGTTTCCAGTTGTTAATGCGAAGATTTTTCCTGTAAGTCCCCCAGGGCAGGGCAGCATAGAGATAGCATGCTGGGGGGGTGGGGGGGGGGGGGGGTTAATCCTTGCCTCAGCGTCTTTAATAGAATTGAAACTTTCCTTAATGTTAACTAGGAAATCTTTCATTCTTTGTCAGGACTGGAGGCGAGGATTATGCATGTTTAAAGCTTACTTACAACCAATGCGGCTACGTCGTAGATTGGTTTAAAATAGAACCTTTTGACAGTGGAGTCTGAGGACCAATCTGCAGCATTCATGATATCCTCATGCCTGTCACCTACCTGGATAGCTTTGGAAGCCATAGCCCCCCTAGTTGAATGAGCCCCGAAATCAGTGGTATCAATGCCAGCCTCTGCCATGACCCACCTGGCAATGGTCGGTGAGGACACTGCCTTGAAAGGTTTTTTAATGGCAATCAACAGTAGCCGTTCTCCTGGAGGTCGAACCTCCATTGTCATATCCTCGTATGCCTTCAGGCACCTAACCACACATAATTAGGGAGCCTCTGGAAAAGCTGGATAAGATACCGACCTGGTACTCTTCTTCGTTCTCCTGGAAATGGTGGAGGTAACCCGTCCGGGTAAAGATCCTAGCTGACAGTTCTAAAGCTCGCACATCCAAAGCTCTCTTACAAGAAATAAGACAGAGCAGCATCGCCAGTTTCTCTGAAATCTCCTTCCTAGAAAGGTATTGGTTATCTTGCCAGGAGGATAACAAACGCAAGACCAAACTGACGTCCCAAAGGCCCACGTACCAGGGCTCGGGGGACGGGATATCCTGATGCCTTTGAGGAGTTTGCTTACCCAAGGATGTTCATGTACCGGAACATTTCACCGGCGCATGGCCTGTTGAGATAGCTGACCTGAAGGAGTTCATGGTGCAATATGCCAGTCCCTCCTGGAAAAGCTCGGCCAAAAAATTCACTACGTCAGTAACACTGGTGCCCACGGGATCCAGGTGTTTCTCCACACACCAACGAACCCATCTCCTTCAAGCCGATCTGTACCTTTTGGTAGTCCCTGGAGCCCACGCCTGTTGGATGAGGAATTCAGTTCCCTGCAAAAGTATGACATCTTGCCAAAGTCGCCTGAAATCCGTCATGAGATGAAGATGGCCCTGGAGAACCAGAGGATGTGGATGACCCATGGGATCCTTCAGGATTTCAGAAAACAATGGCAGGGGTACTGGACCGGCCCACGCTAGTTCCAGGAGAGAAGGGAACTATGCTTGTGATCGCCATACCAGAATAATCAGTACTAGAGATGCCCTATGACGCCTGACTTGCACTGCCACTCACTGAATAAAGAGAAAGGGAGGAAAGGCATAAGTTTGATCCATCGACCAGTCCTGGAGGAAGGCATCCATCGCCTCCGTCCCTGGATCCGGTCTCCAGCTGATGTAGCAAGGAAACTGCATGTTCCATCTGGAAGCAAACAGATCCACCTGACAAGGGCCCCATCGCGTCATCAGAGCCTGAAATACCCTAGGGTTGAGCCTCCAATCATTGGCATCCTTGAGGTACCTGGAGTTCCAGTCTGCCACTGAGTTCAGCGCTCCTGGAAGGTATTCCGCTGTCACTGAAATCTGATGTTGGACAGTAGTGCCAGAAGTCCTTGGCTAATTCCGCCAGAGCTCATGAGCGGGTCCCGCCCAGTCGGTTGATATATTGGACAGTTGTCGTGTTTTGTTGTTCATCCTCAGGAGTACACACCACGATACTCTGTCCCTCGTGAGGGACCGAATAACAAACAATCCCGCTAGTAATGTTTGATGTGAAGGGTCAATTCTTCCTCTGTTCATCTGCCTCTAATGGAGATCGAGCTGCATCTGGCTTCCCAGCCGAGGCGACTGGCATCCGATTCCATCACAAGGTCCAGACAGGAATCAAAAATCGTCTGTCCGTTCCATGCCTCCATGTGGTCTATCCACCACTGCACCTCCAGCTTGGCCTCCGACGTCAGTGACACACGCTCTGAATACGTAAGGCCCCTCTGAAGATGAGCCGCCTTCAGCCTCTATAGTGGAGTGGTGCCGGGAAAATGGCTTGAATCGAGGAAAATAACAACCCAAGAATCCTGGCCAGCTGCCGCAGGGAGATTCTGTCCCTCCTGAGAACCCTTTTCAGTTCTTTCTTGATCTTGGTTCTCTTCTGGTCTGGTAAGCTCAGGGTCGCTGCTCTGGAGTCTATGTGAAAGCCCAGAAAAGTCATGGTCTGCTGTGGATTCAAATCCAACTTTTGTTGGTTGATGACAAACCCCAAGTCCTGAAGCAAGGATATGGTGGTGTTCAGGTGAGCCACCAGAAGATTGCGTGATTGGTCCATCAGCAGTATATTGTCTAGGAAGATGATTAACCTGATGCCTACTGTCCGGAGGTGTTCTACCACAGGTTTGAGGAGCTTTGTAAAGCACTGTGGTGCTGATGATAGGCAGAATGGGAGAGTCCGAAACTCGAAGATCTGCCCTCTACATTCGAATTGGAGAAACCTGCAATGTGGAGGAAAGATGGGGACCATCAGGTAAGTGTCCTTGAGGTCTAGACGCGCTAACCAATTGTCCTGGAGCAGCAGGTGCCTAAGGAGATGGATCCCCTCCATCTTGAAGTGGCGTTAGACCAGCTACTCGTTGAAGGATTTAAGGTTGATCACTGGACAGTAGCCTTTGTCTTTTTTCTCCACCAGAAACAGATTGCTGAGGAAGCCTCTGGGATGAAGAGCGGAAGTACATACCCCGCCCTTGGTCAGAAGGTCCTGTACCTCTTTGTCGATAAGAAACGTGTCCTGTATGGAAAAGTGCAGTGGGCCGGGGTTTACTGACTGACGTAAAACTCTATGTGGTACCTTTGCACAGTCTCCAGCACCCACGGGTCTGCTGTGTTCTCCGCCCATTTGTGTGTGAATAAACGCAGTCTCCCCCAAAACGGAGAGGTAATGAAAGTATGTGGCTTACCATTGTATCCACCACTGCTGTTGGCCCTTCCCCGGGCCCGGTTGTTCCTTTCTCTTCCACCACCCCGGTGGGGTAGAATGCCCCCTTACGGCCATCATGCCATCCATTGTTCCTTTTGGCCTGGGCTCTGTTAGGGCCTTGATAGGACTGGCGGCCGGAGGAGCGACCTCTGCCTCTTCCGGCCCCTCCAAAAACCTTCCCCGGGAAGATTTTCTTCATAGATGACTGGGCTTTGTCAAGGGCCGAAAAGGGTGAGACGTACTTCCCCAACTCCTTGACGAAGGGTTCGCCAAACAGGGTGCCCTGCGCTATAAGCCCCACCTCCAACAAAGAGAGCGCCCCTAGCTTGGGGACTATTTTGATCAGCAGGGAGCGATGTCGTTCCGCAGAGAGGACACAGTTGGCATTGCCACAGAGGCAGACCGCCCTCTGCGCCCAGCCCGCTACATCATCTGTGGGGAGAGGTTTACCCGACTGCTTTGCCTGTTCAGCCAGATCAATTATCTTTGTTATGGGCCCCACTACGGCCAGAAGTTTGTTCTGGCACACCCTCCAGGACCTGTCAATCCCCTTCTTGTGGTCCTTCATGTATTTGGTGAAAAAAGGTACACAGCTTGGGATCAATATCAGTGGTAGCTGTGACCTTATCTCCTAGGGATGGTCTGGGGCACTCCGCCCGGAGGCGGGCTCTCACCTCTTTGCTAAGTGGTTGGCGGATCTTACTCACCACAGATTCCACTGCCTTTCTTTCTGGGACCCGCTCTGCGGAGCGCGGTCAATATATGCCCTCAGGGTCAAACATATCACTAGGGGCAGAGTCCCCCTCATATGGCTTTGAGTTGGCCGAATGCGGGTGCCAGAATCTACCCGAGTCCTGGGCCTCATTGGATGAGATGTCATTCTCAGATCACCTTCCCCCTGATCGGGGAATACGTCCTCGGGGTCAAAGTCTGTTGCAACATCATTGCCCATTGTTCTGGGTGTCTTTTCCTCCCGGTAGGATGCATCCTTCAGCGTACGCGCACTCTTATGGAAGACCTCCGCCAAATGGCTGAAGCCCTCCAGGTGCCCTGCGTCACGCTTGCCGGCATTACGTATGGGAACTAAGTTCACCCCAGTAGGCCCAGCCTCCCCCTTCCCCCAGGATCCCTGTGCCTCAGGAAACCTGGGCTGATAGTCTCGCGACACTCTCCTGCAGAGGGGAAAGCACCTGGGAAATGGCTTGGTTGAGGAGCTTGTCCACCTCTGCAGGAAAGCGTCGCTGGGGGTGGGGGCATTCCTCCTCTGAGGTGTACGAGGGTAAATAGTCATGGTCCCGCTGGGACATTATAGAAGGGTGAGAGCACCCACCATGCCCTGCAATAGTTAATAAGGGCAGGCCACTCGCTGGTGCTATGAACTTTTTACAATGAATTATATACAGTGAAGCCAGACGGGCTATGCCCCTTTTATCCTACCGCTCACGTGGTGTCAAGCGAGGGTTGGAAGGGGAAGAAGGGACAGAGTGTGTAAAAACTGCTCTAATCCCCTCAGCATAATCGCAAGAGCGCTGAAAGAGCTGATCTGCGGCACAAAGAAAATACAATCAGGAGTGCAAAAGGGTGCCACCTAGCGCACCAGCGCGGTATAAGAAAGCCACGCACGGGCAGTTGCCTACAGTGCGTCGGGAAATCCTGTCAGGTGAGCGTTGCTGCAGCAATTCAGAGCACTCATATACAGTCAGTGAAATAAACAAAGCAACACCACGTCAAGAAGCCTAATATCCCCCTGAACAACTCAAGTCAGGAAAAAGAAATGAAGGGTGACTTAACTGACGTGAAGCAGTGAAGGAAGAGGAAGGACTACAGCATGGAGTGTGTTATATGACTTACGGACTGTTACTGGATTGTCTGATGGTCGCCATGGTTACTTCTTGTGGTTAATGGGAGTTCTAGTACTGTTTAGCGGTGTTTTTACTTTTTATCTTTGAACGTGCTGAAAGTAATGCATAATCCTCGCCTCCGGTCCTGACATAGAATTCTATGTCAGGAACAGAGGCTTCTGATTATGCTTCTCCTTCTTTACTGAAGCAATTACAGCAGCCAATAAAACTTCAAACTACATAACCCAGAAGGCATAGCCTGCCTTTTCTCCACCAATCAGCATTCACCCATCCGGGTATATAAACTCGTAACACGAAAGTCCTTCCTCTTTTTTTGCTGCTGCAGCAGTGAGATAAGTGTACCTTCATTTCTTTAATATGATGCGATTGATGGTAATTTGTATGTTTACCGGTGTTTGTTGCAAGCGCTGAGCCTCGGATCGCACAATCCAATTATTTCATAATTGCTGGTGAAGAGGGAGCGGGATGGAGGAAGTCCCATTTCAACTTATGACTGACTCCTACATGCGCGAGCAGCTGTTCGGAGAAAATTACACTCCAGTCGGCTCCTCGCGCTGTCCTACACGAGCAGCTTGTTCCTCGGTCCCTAGAACGCCCGATGGGGTGCAAAAACGATAAAGAGCACTGACCTAGGAGAGATGGGGTGGCTCCCTCCACGTTTAAACAACTGAGCAGGCTGGTGCTTTACTTTATTTTGGTTATAAATCTAAGCTTGCTGACTTGAGGCTCTAGGCCTGTGAGGGTCCTATACTTGATCACCCCTGGGCTTACTCTCCCCCTGAATCTCCTCCATCCCTCCACTACCATGATGGCGTACTTCGCTGAGGAGGCAGATGATTATACTGAATACGGTGAGTTTGAAGAGGTGCCTTACGAGCACTATATGGAGGAGCAACTTGTGGAGGCCCTGGATTCAAACGTACAGGATTCGGTGAACAGAGCATTGATTAAGGCCTTACAACCTATTACCCTAACCCTTAAAGAATTATGGCAGATGAGTGTTGGGAGGCCCTTTAGGGGAATCCTCAGTTAAAAATGTGCAGTTGGGTGATCACGGCTTTGCCCGAGAAATGTCTTCCTTCAACACTTCTGCGGAAGTATTGTCGCAGGTGGCCTCAACGGTCCTTAAAGATCATGGGTATGGAGGCTCCTATCCATCAGGTACTCTGGGTACCTCCTCCATTTCCACCCCAGAGGTTGCCATGGAGTCTTCTCCTTCCTCACAGGATACTTCAGATTCAGAAAAGGTGCAAGAGAAACCGCGCACAGCATTCAAACGCATGCGTAAAACACATTATGTGGGGTTCCTCCAATAAAAATCTTCTTTTTGATCCCAAAAACATCATCCACCTAAGATCTACGGAATGGGTACTATGCGCTGAGGTTGCACATTGCATGCAAGAGAACATGAGGCAGGGCTTTGAGCGTGAAGTATGCAACACTTTAAAATCGGATTGCCCTCGTCCTACCCTACTAGGTAAGGTAACGGGCACGCCAGAATTGGGCCCTAATATGGCTACCTTTCTGAAGAAATTCACAAAAGACCCAAAAAAAGGTTTGGAAAGAGCATTGCAGGGATGTCAAGACAAACTCCTAGATGTGTTGGGGCCCCTCACCAAGTTCTTAGACCTGGCAGTCCGGGCTAAGGATTCAAATTCCAATCTTGACCTGACTGAGGTTTTTGAATGGGCGCAGAGAGCTTTATGCTTTCTAGGGAACTCCAACTGTGCTCTGTCTCCGATGCGTAGAAAGTCCTTTTTGATTAGGATTGATCTACGAGGCGGGTTCCCTGGCCAATGGTCTTTTATTTGGCAAAAAATTCGTCAAAGATCTGAGGAAATATGTCTCCACGTTTTCTGCCCTGGACAAGGCCCAAACCTCTCTTAAAAAAGTTTTTTACAGTGGCCTTTTTGGCAGGGCAGGGTGCTTCAGGGGTCGAGCGCCTGGCCGTGGATTCTATCAGGCCTCCAGAGGATATGAGACTAGAGGATGTGGTGGAGCCCCCCAGCTCCAATTTCTATCCCACCCGCAATCGGGGTGGTAGAGGCAAGCAAAACTGAGGTGTTTATAGAGGAGGAAACAACTCCGGTGACACCTCCTATTCAGGTAAGGATTGTTCCGTCTTGGGAGGTGTTGGTGGGAGGAAGGATTGGTTTGTTTCTCCACCATTGGGAGAGTTTAATGCAAGATCCATGGGTCCTTCAAACAGTTCAGGGTTTTCACCTCAAATTGTCCTATCTTTTTTTCTCTAGCAGAAAGCTCTTATATAGACAATGAGGTTGCGTCACTGTTGCAGAAAGGGGCGATTATAGAATCAGTTCCTCACCCTCACGTCTTTGTCAGCACGATGTTTCTGGTGCCAAAGAAGGATCAAGGGTTCCTCCTTGTTTTATATCACAAGGAGTTAAATTCCTGAATTGTGTATAGCCACTTCAAGATGAGGGCATACACTTGTTGAGGGATCTGTTATAAGAGGGAGATTGTATGGGTCGACATGACCTCAAGGGCGCGTATTTGGTGGTTCCTATCTTCCCGCCTCACCGGAGGTTCCTGCAGTTTCAATGGTGACATCGATGGTTCGAGTTTATTGCAATGCCCTTCGGCCTCTCCTCCGCCCCTTGGTGCTTCACCAAGTTGCTCAGACCAGTAGTACTAAACCTCCGGGAGAGAGGAGTCCCTCTGATCATTTATCTAGACAACGTTCTTGTCATGGCGCAGAGCGTGGAGACAGTGTTACTCCACTTATCCTGGATGACCCAGCTCCTCCAGGATCTGGGATTCGTCATCAATACGGACAAGTCGGTCATGATCCCCTCCCAGACAATGGAGTTTCTGGGGTTCCAAGTGGACTCTTTCTTGACACAACTGTTGCTTCACTTAAGAAAGCAGATTTAGATCAAGAAAGAGTTGAGGAGAGCGCTTGCCTCTCCGACTATATCCTTGAGGATTCTGGCTCACCTGGTGGGTCTTTTGGCCTCTTCGATTCAGGCGATATTTACGGGCCCTCTGCATTATCAGGATCTGCAGCGAATATTGCATCTTTGCAAGAGCTTGAGTTATTTGGAGCAAATTGTTCTATCCAGGGAAGCCAGGACAGAAATATCCTGGTGGTTGAATCATATGGATGCTTGGAATGGCAAGGCCATTTTCTCATCGATACCGGAAGTAGTGATAGAATCGGATGCCAGTCGATGGGGCTAGGGAGCCCGATGCAGATTACTGGAGAAGGGGGGCAGATGGTCCTCAGAGGAACTGCAACTGCATATCAATTGCCTGGAACTCCTGGGAGGTTCTTTTGCTATTCGAACTCTATCCCCACAAAAAACGAGTTGTTGTATCCTTCTGCGAATGGACAATGTCTCAGCGGTACGGTACATCAATCATTTGGGGGGCACAAGGTCACGTTTCCTGGCAGAAATAGCCAAGGACTTTTAGCATTACTGCCTTCAACACCACCACTCACTGATGGCGGAATACATTCGGGTAGCTCCAATGTGGTGGCGGATTGGAACTCCTGTTTTCTTAGGGATTCCAGCAATTGCAGACTTCAACCCAAAGTATTTCAACAACTGGACTTGAAGTGGAGTCCGTGCACAATAGATCTTTTTGTGTCTCGATTGAACACTCAACTACCCCTGTTTTACAGTTGGCGACCGGATCCTCATGCGCTCAATTCGGATGCATTTCTTCAATCTTGGATGACGGGCACACTTTATGCATTTCCTCTGTTCGCCATGATTCACAGAGTACTGGTGCAGATTCGCCGTCAAGGAGCGGAGGTAGGCTTGATCACTCCTTATTGGAAGGTTCATTCATGGTTTCCGGCGGCGTTAACCCTGTCCTGTGCCCCTCTGGTTCTTCTCTCATTCTCGGAGCTTCTGCAGGATCCAATGGGATTCCCACACCCAATTGTGATTCAGGGACAGTTGTCCCTCATGGCCTGGAGACTTTCCGGAGACGCTGGCAAGTGCCGGGAGTTTTGCAAGACGCAATGTTTTTTCTTTCACAATCTTGGGCTCCTGCTTCACACAAACGTTACGAATCGGCTTGGCGTAGATGGGTTCGTTGGTGTGGTGAACGAGAGGTGGATCCCCTGGAATCTGGTATTCATATGATTGTGAATTTTCTTTCAGACGTGGCCAGCCGGGGACTGGCGTATAGGACTGTTAATAATTTTCATTCCGTGATTTCGGCAGGCCATCCGCACGTTGATGGGAAACCTGTGGGGGAGCATCCCCTTGTTTGTAAGCTCTTGAGTGGCATTAGATTGGTTCGACCACCAAAACCTAGATATCCCACAGTGTGGGATGTGGTACTTCAATTCATCAGGAATTGGCCCGCGAATGAGTGACTTTCACGCAAACAGTTAACAGCGAAACTTACTCTGTTGCTATGTCTCATTTCCTGCAGACGGGTCTCGGATGTACAGGCCTTGAATTTGGCAGGTAGAGTATTTATTCCTTCAGGAGTGTCTTTTACAATTTCTCAGCAGACTAAGACTAATTCCAGATGTGTGAGTTATCCTGCGTTTCCACATCACAAAAAATTATATGTAGTCCAATGTTTAAAATGCAACGAGGATTGTACTCGTGAACTAGGAAATGATGTGACAGGTCAATTGTTGATATTCTTGCAGAAACCTTTCAGCCCAGTCTCTTCAGCGACTCTGGCCAGATGGGTTAAGTGGTTGCTGGGTGAAGCCAGTATTGATGTCTCCATCTTTGGGGCTCATTCAGTAGGAGGGGCTATGGCCTCAAAGGCTTTTATAACTGGTTCTCGTTTGGAGGACATTATGGCTGCGGCGGATTGTTTTTCTGATTCAACATTTAAAATATTTTATCAAAAAGCATAATCCTCGCGCCCATGTCCTTAATAGAATTGAAAATTCTTGACGCATTAGCTTTCATATCTTTTATTACTCAATGATGGAGAGAGAGAAGGTCTCCTGGTCTGAGTTTGTGGGGTCAGTAGCTGGCATCCCCACATCCCTCCAGCTAAGATTTATGTATCTTCCTTCTGTACAATCAGTTCTGTACTGGGATATTTGCATATGTTGGTCGTGCTGCAGGTGCCACTAAGACACCGCTTCTCTTAGTGGGGGTCATCGTAAAAGATTGCCCAGGGCACAGCTTACTGTCTATCCACCCCATGAAGTGGCTCTCTTGGAGACAAGGCACACCAGGAAGCACTCCTCTCAAACCCCTCCATATCTTGTGTCACTGCCGGCAGTTTAATCCCCTTACATTCCAAAATGTCAGGTGCACCCTGTGAATAACAGTAGCTTGATCCGCACAAGCATACATGCCAACAGACCCGATTCAGGCGGGAGACTCCTGATTTTTGAAGCAAAAAATGACTCCTCCCTGAAATTGCCTCTGCTTCAATAGAAATCTATGGGGGAAATACATTATCCCGATTATTTTTTTTTTAAATCTCCCACTTGCCTCTTCTAAAATGTTGCCATGTATGCACATATGATGCCTCACTGACAATTATCCATATATGATCATACGATCGCCCTGTTTTCTTCATAGGTCATTTCTATTCCCATGAAAAAACCCTCCCCTCACGCACTTCCCTTCCCAATAGCTCCTATAACTCACCACCTTCTGGAAGGGAATAGATACATCCCTGGTGCAGTGATGAGACACGCCGTGATTAGGCAGTATGCAAGTGACATCACGACATGTGACAACGCACATGGCATCACAGGAATTGGCATCACAACCCATGACGTCACAGAAAGTGACATCACAAGACGTGACATCAGCTCTTAAGACCAGCACATATGTTTAGCAGCTCTATCATGAGTACATTTGAGCGCATTACAACATTAAACAAAAGAGATTTTGCATCGGGTCGTGCCAAAAATATGACACAACCCCAACGCAAAATCTGGGCCTCAACTTATACATTTATTTTTTAATACCCTGCCACAAAGAAATTGGCAGCAAGAAGAAATGTGGCAGTAAATCTCTTCTTCTTAATTGTTGCAAAGGCTGCATTTTAAAAAATTGTATGGCATTAAGGCACCTGCTGCAGAGATCTTTGTGTACCAGCTAAATCTCAGGGAATAATAATAATGGTGAATTAACTCTGGAGGGTAACGTATTTGCTGGAGGGATCGGTGTTTTGCCTAGTCTCAGTTTTGAATCGAAGTAGCATAGAGGTTTAATATGTCTCCAGCAAACCACATTAAGTAACACACAGACAACATATTTGTATTTTAAGTAAATGGGTAAGTGGGTTACTACTTTTAACACAGATCATTTTGTTACTTGCAGTTCATAAATTGTAATCCTTCTATTATAGCACAGTGAGCTATGAAGGATACGTGGCCCCTACACCGTGTAACCCTCACTGTCTTATTTAATACATCCTGTACAATGATTTACAAACATATGATTTATTGTCAATGTATAATGTGTACATGTGATGAAACACGCTCTGACACCCTGCATTGGGATGAGTAGGACTACAGTGCTATAAACGAAATAAAACAAAATAGTGACATTTAAATTATTATTTGTGTAAACACTATATATATGTCTTATGTACAGGGACTGAACAAAGTCAAAAGCATGCCTCTCTTGAGAATCTGTGAAGTGATAAGCTGTGTGCCTTTGTTTCCCCTCTATTGCATATAGGTTTGAGGCTTCCAATAGCTCTCAGCCAGGTAACTCCAACAAAAGGAGGCCTGATAGCCCCTTAACTTAGGCCTCTGTTATGGGTCGAGCTGGAATCTGATAAGCCCCCTCCCAGCCTGCAAATTGCTGTTCGATATTAAACTGACATCGTGCAGGCACTGCTGAATGTGTCCCGGTGTCTCAAAATAACACAGGGACAAGTTTAGCATATTTCTGTGGGGCCCAACCTCTTGGCAGGGTAGACGGCATCCACTCTGTGAAAAGAGGGGGCAGACGCCGTCTACTCACGTGTACCCTCGACTTGTGCCCTGATGCTGCTTGGGCCAAATGTGAAATCAGGAAACAAGACACCAGTGGCTCTACAAAGAGCATGTTTGTAAGGATCCATCTTTGAAAAGGTTTCAGAGCTTGAGGTGCAATTTTTAATTTAATGACTGCTGGCCATGTCAGGGTTTGTGATTTGTTCTCCAAGGTTGTTAGGGTTTTCCCATTTGCCATTCAGGCTCCTTCTTGCTTCCTGACAGCTCTATGGTGATATTGAATGAAGGTCTGAAGGTATTTCCAGTAATTATTGGCCTCCCTTCAGTGTGCATACCAGGTATGTTGTACTGTAGAGTCTATCTGGAACTACATACAGAATAAGAATGTCCATCTATAGGGGGAGAGGATGTGGCGCAGCAGCCAGAGCTGCCGACTCAGGAGTTGGGGATCTGGCTTTGCGTCTCGGCGTTGGCTCAACATCCTGTGATTCTGGGCAAATCACTTAATCTCCCCCGTGCCCATGGACAGCACCTGGATACCCTCACTGGTGATTAGCGGTGCTATATAATTCAATTAGTGGATTTGTCATTTTCATAATTCAAGTATAAGGGGAATCAGTGTCTTTTGCCTATTAAAGGTGTGCTAAGAAGGTCCTGTTAAAGGGTAATCAAACTGCCCTGAAACTGAACATCGGCAGGTTTCTTGTTTCTCGGATAATTCTGTTTTTGTGTGATGAGGAGCTCAACTTCTCTGTCTGTGGGTGGAAATCCTGGAGTTTCTCAAAACGGCCCTACTCTTTGTGCTTTGACAAGCAGAATACCAAACTCTTGATTCTCATGCAAGACTTTTCGCAAGAGCGCAGCAAAGAACTCCTCCATACCAAACCTTTTTTGACTCCTCTGACTTTTCGAATCCTGATGTTGTCCCTATGAGACATGTACTCCAGATCAGCGCACTTGTCCCGTGGTTCAGTGATTTCTCCATCTAGGCAGGCACAGATCACTTGGGTTTGTTCTGTGTCTTGTCTCATAACTGTATTTGTCTTCTTCATTAGTGGCTAACCTGTCCCCAATGGCTTGGATGTCTTTAGTCATTTCTTACATGGTTGACATCATTTCTTTTTTTAAAGTTAGGAAGCTGGGTCGAGACTGTGTCTGATATTTTCTGGTGAAGATTTAACAAAAGTGTGGAAGTCCGCTTTCATCCAAGGGTGTGGGGGGCATCTACTTTCTTTGTTGCTATCTCTTCTGGTGCTTCTGGCCCCCTCTCAGAAGAGCACGCTTACCAGTAATTTTGGGTGTAGTTCTCCATCATTTTGCAGATGCATTTAAGCGCTGCTCACTTTTGTCTTTGGCATTGATCACTCTCTGGGGCCGATTATGTTTTGACTACAAAGTAAACCAGTTTTTACAATACTTAGTTCTGGTTTCCATTAAACTAAATGAGCCACAAATCTGCACAGGGCACACACCATGGGGGACCAGGCACACTAGTGGCTCAGATGGTCAGTAATCCATTTAATAGCTTGTAAACAATCTCCATTCTTTGCTTATAAGTCCATACAGTCGTCAAGGACAATGTCTAACCTGTTCCGGCCAGCATTGGGAACAACCTTTTGTACTGTACTATGCGAGTGCATACCCCTTTATGTGTGTGGCTCTTGTAATATGGCTGCTATCCTCAAATCATGGCTGGATTCTCTGTTCACTTGAGTCGGTAGTCATTTCCGTAACAGGACGTGGCGGCAGGTATGATGGCCGACATTGACTGAGCCTCAGTCAGCGCAGGTGCCTTGGTGAACAGCAAGTGGATAGTTGGCTCCGACCCAGCTCTCCTGCGTAACCATTGAGTCTCATTGAAGCCTTATGTAGAACAAGAGACTCCATCTGATCGGCGACCCTGATTCCCTTGCCGCTCCAGCTATATGCCCAGCGCGACCGGTTGCTAGGCAATTGGCCAGCTGCCTTTCTTCACATTTCATCATCGCTGTCACCCAACAAGTCACTGTCACCCCGCCCCCCACCAAAGCTGGAACACCATTACCGAATCCCAATGGACGACCACCCTCAACACCGCCACCCTCCACACATCCGATTACGTCAATCAAGCCACCGCCCACCTATCTGAATAGATGACCACTAGCGCCGACTCCATCGCATCCATCCAAACCCTTAGCAACAGAAGAACCAACAAGCACGCCAACTGGTTCACCCCCTAACTCAAAGCAGAAAAACGCAAATGCAAACCTCTAAAGAGACGCTGGCGCACCAGCAGAGACCTAGGCGACCACATAGCTTTCAAGACGGTCCACAAATCATACCACCACGCCATCAGAGTAGCAAAGAACGCTGCATTCGCCACCCGCCTCCAGTCCACCAACTGCACCAAGGAACTATTCCATATCGTCAGAGAAATCTCCTCCCCAGACGCTGTTGAAAACACCATCCAGCCCTCCCAGTCCCTCTGCAACTCACTCGCCAACTTCTTCCACACCAAGATCACCAACATCTACAAAAACTTCGAACCCCAACCGCCGCAGCCGGACCTCCCCGAAACCACAGCATCCATTCCAGAGCTTCGACCGACCTCTGTCCCTTACGACGCCTTCAACCGCAGACAAAGAAATCGGACCTCCGCTCACCAGCATTTTCAACTCAGCGTTCAGCTCCGCCACATTCCCGTAAACCTGGAAGCACGCCAAAGTCAAACCCCTTCTGAAGAAACCCACAGGGGATCCATCCGACCTCAAGAACTACCGCCTCATATCGCTCCTCCCCTTACCAGCAAAGGTACTAGGGAAAGCTGTCAATCGTCAACTCACAGACTACCTAGAAACCAACCACCTGCTTGACTCCTTCCAATACGGCTTCCACTCGAACCACAGCACAGAAACCGCCCTTATAGCCGTTACGGACGACGTCAGAGCTATCCTTGACTGCGGCCAGTCAGCAGCCCTGATGCTCCTCGACCTGTCAGCGGCCTTCAACATTGTCTCCCACCACATCCTCATCCAAAGACTTCACCACATCAACATGTACAGCAAAGCCTCAAGCTGCTATTCTTTTTTCTCACCAGACGCACTCAAAGAATCTGTTTCCGGCCATACACCTCCGACCCCAAGAGCACCATCAGCGGCATACCCCAGGGTTCCACACTGTTCGTCTACATGACTCCACTGGCACGCATCATTTGGAGCCACGGTCTCAACATCATCTCCTACGTCGACGACACCCAGCTCATACTCTCCCTTACAGAAGACACGGACACCACCAGAACAAACTTCCAGAACGCCATGACCGACGTCGCCGACTGGATGAGAGTCAACTGCCTGAAACTCAACACCAACAAAAAACCGAAGTTCTCCTCTTTGGAAGACCCCCCTCACTGTGGGACGACTCCTGGTGGCCCTCCGCCCTCGCACCAGCACTCACCACCACCACCCATGCCTGCAACCTTGAAATCATCCTCAACAGCGAGCTCTCCATGAGACGAAAGGTCAACTCGGTTGCCTCCACCTGCTTCAACACCCTCAGAATGCTCCGTAAAGTCTTCAGATGGATCCCAATCGACACCAGAAGACTCGTCACTCAAGCCCTCATCACCAGTCGACTTGACTACGGGAACGCCCGAATCACCATCATCAAGCGCCTCCAAACTATCCAGAAGGCAGCAGCAAGAATCATCCTGGTCCTGCCCAGACGATCCCACATCACCCCTCACCTCCGTAGCCTGCACTGACTCCCTGTCAAGAAGAGATGCCACTTCAAGCTGCTCAAGCTGGCTTACAAAGCCCTCCTCAACACAGGGCCATAATACCTGAACAACCGCCTGACCTTCCACCAGCCCACCAGACACCTGCGCGCTGCCTCCCTGGGCCCTGCCACCGTCCCCCTCATCCATCATACCCGAGCCGGAGGACGATCCTTCTCCCACCTCGCAGCCAAACCCTGGAACAACCTCCCCTTCCACCTCCGAACCTTTACCTCCCTCACCGAACCTAGGAGTGGACTGAAGACCTGGCTGTTCGAGTAGCTCCACCTCACGCAGTGCCTGGATACCCCTCTGGGTGATTAGTGTGCTTTAAAAGTACTGATTGATTGGCTGTAGCAGCAATACCAATCCATGTTGAGGCACCTCAGGGACTGGGTCTCAAGTTTAGTGGCAGTTTCACACTATCAGAGTATGTAAAGCAAAGGTGGAGACCTACCAGGTGCTCATCGCTTGTGGGCCATCTTGGTTTCAGCACAGACCACACACTCTCCCCGTTACCTTTCTAACCTCTACCTTGAGCCACTAACCAGGCTCATCCACTGGAGATAAGCGACCTTCTGAGTGGATGCTAATGATACCCAACTCATTCTCGGCTCAGAGGAGGCCTCTCGCCTGGTGTCAGGTTCAGTGCATGAGACAGATCTGGACGCGGATGGGCATTAGTGGCTCAAAATCAATGCAGGCAAGATGGAGGCAGTTGTGGTGAACAGACTAGATGATATTTGACTTGACTTAAATTAGGCTTTCATGTTTGGTTCCAGTCGGTGCCCGTCAGCTCTGCTTGGAAGTTAGACATCTAAACAGAGTCCAGACATTTGTTAGCCAACCAGATCTGTGCATTGGTCTCAACACGTTCCTACCTCATGAAAACCTACAGGAAACTACTCCGCTATCTTACATTGGAGGGTAAGAGATGGGGTACTGCAGTCCTTATTGACCCAAAAATGAATTATGCCAACTCTTTTTATCTTAGTTTGGCAGAAGATACGCTGTGTCGGTTTCAAGTTATCCAAAACCGCTATGTGACGGAGATTCAAGAATCAGCCACACCTGCCCATTAAAAAGCTCTGGTTTCCTTTTTTAAAAAAGTGAATCATCTGTAAGGTGCCTGTGCTCGCCCTTAGCATCCTCCTACATTCAATAAAGTATGATTGGGTGGGTGCATTGTTCAGTTGTAGCCTAAAACATTGGAACACCCTTTCACGTAATCTTACAAAGATTACTTCATTGTGCAGTTTTAGAACATCTTTAATGACCGAACTTATTATCTAGGCGATTTAACTCTGTTTTATTTCTTTGACTGCTCCCCTGATTAGGGAATTTTTAAAATGTAAACGCCACTTCCAGCCATTGTGAATAAACACCTTTTCAATACACTGGGAAAACTATTCCATTGTAACTTGTAAGCGCACCCATTATCTGCTGTCAGCTACAAAGAAATGAATGTGCATATTAAATGTTGTGTTGGGACAGACTTGATGCATTTACCCTTTACAAACAGGTCCCTACAGAACCTCTTCTGGGGAACTTTCCAGCACTTACTGTGCAAGAAAAACAAGCACTGGATGGGACCAATCGCTGAACAGATACCTGCAGCTTCTGCACCTGTAACAGAGCAATGACCCAAGAAAGGTCAAGTTCACAGTACTTCATCGATTGCTTATCGGATGTACCAAAAACACTGAAGTTCATATTACGCCTACATCGCTCGTCCCGGACACTACTGATGAGGTGACGTCACCTCACGACAGGAATCAAAGCAGAAGGATCTGAAATACGCAACCTAAATGGGGGCATGAAGAGGGCTGGCACTCATGGCTGCTCCTGTTTTTTTCCCTGTTGCTGGGACGAGGAATGCAGGAGATCTCTTCTAGGCTTTGACTAGGTAAGAGGGTGCATTACTACTCTTGCTGGGCCCAGGAGTGTTTGCCCCTCTACTGAGGGACTTCAGATCCATGGACCTGGTTCTGGTGCAGTTCCATTATGGTGCCCAAGGAATTTTCCCCTTTCGTCTGGCAGGAATGATGGTCTGGAATGCTTTCCTTTTTCACGCTGGCTGCTGCCAATGAAGGGGAAAGTGTTTTCCTTGGAGCATGCACATTCAGTTTTGAACTTGTGCGTACTTTCTTTTCAGACACGCTTCGGGACGCAAGTTGGGGGCATATAAAAGGCAACAGGTAAGCATTGTTTTGGTAACCTTGTTTTTGTGAATACTTATGCAAATGTGTTGCTTTGAGGGCATTTCTTGTCTTTTACTGCCAATTTATCATGGGAATTTAACTAGTAAGGGAAGGCATGTCTCCCCCACGCTGTCCTCAGCCTCATCACGATCTCCGTATCGGTCTCCCTCTCCTAAACGCTGTAGATATGGCAGAGAGGAGGTGCAGAGCATTCGCAGGATTGTGCTTTAACTCTGTCTGCTTTTAGGGGGGTGGGGGGAGACATTCAATAAGAAAAGGCTGGTGGCCCTTCAGAATCCTTCAACTATTTATCAATAGTGCAAATATCTAAGGATGATTTGCCAGATTTGTTGGCCCACATTAGGAATAACATGAGTTTCCCTCCTATTGAGAAGTCAGGAACCTCTAAAGACTCTCTGCTTAGACCATGGGTACTCACAAACTTTCTCTCGGGGGCCAAATTTACAGTGTGGTTTGTGGCCGAGGGCCGCACTGGTGGGGGGGGGGGGTCAGTGGGGGGGGGCTACAGCGGAAAAAAAAAACCTGTGACCATGAAGTTGAACACAGTCCCCTGCAGCAGACGCATTCGTCCTCGGAGCCACCAGACTCGGCATACACACATCTATCTATCTCTCTCGCTTTCTCTATCTATCTATCTCTGTCTGTCACCATCTGTCTGTCTCCATCTGTCTCTGTCTCCATCTGTCTCTCTCTGTCTCTATCTCTCTCTATCTATATCTGTCTCTGTCTGTCTCTATCTCCATCTGTCTGTCTCTGTATTTATCTCTATATGTCTCTATCTGTTTCTGTCTCTATCTGCATCTCTGTCTCTGCCTCTATCTGTCCCTGCCTCTATCTATCTCTGCCTCTACCTGTCTCTGTCCAAACAGGAAGCTTCCCAAAAGGCCCTTTAAAAGTCAGCTGTGAAAGCGCTTACAGCTGACTTTTAAAGGGCCTTTTGGGAAGCTTTCCGACGGTGCTGTGAGGTCACAGAGGCCTGCAGGAGCATACGTAGTGAATACCTATTTAATACGTAATCACTATGTATGCGGTCATCTTCTGTGTTTACTGCTGGCCTCACTAGAAACGTAGACACGGCAAGGCAAGGTCCGCGGGCCGCCAATGAAGGCCT
Organism: Calotriton arnoldi; assembly: GCA_963921515.1. NCBI lineage: Eukaryota > Metazoa > Chordata > Amphibia > Caudata > Salamandridae > Calotriton > Calotriton arnoldi. Next base: position 1,453,060 of record CAWUFW010000396.1, read on the forward strand.
GCCGGGCCGCTGGCGGCCCACGGGCCGTACTATGAGTACCACGGGCTTAGACAGTTTCAAAGACCTCCTAATGTGGATTTACCAGTTTGTTTGGGATGTGGTCAAACAGGATTGGAAGGATGCAGATAAGATTACTTTCCTGAGATTCATGACTAAACGTTATCCTTTGGAAGATATGGATTGAGTGTTTCCGGATAATGTTCATGTGGAGTTCGCTGTGGCCAGCTTAGTGGGTCACTCTTCAGTGGCAGAAGAGAACATATTGAAGGATTTTTATTTTATTTTTTGATTTTGAAGGTTTTATATAGCGTGAACAAGACCCTTGCGGGTATCAGAGCACTTTACAAAGTAAATATAGGAAATACATAGGCAAATTGTAACTAACAGAGTTCCATAAAAATCCAGGGTCGTATAGGTATATAGGCAAATCGTAACAGGCATAGAGTTCCATACAAATCCAGGGTCGTATAGACCCATATAAGCCTGGCTCAAATGAATTTAGCCATGAGAAGAGATTTGACTTTTTTAAACGATGCAATAGAAGGATTCAGTCTGGTTTCAGAGGGCAATGCATTCCAGATCCTGGGCGCCATCCCCGAGAAGGTACGGTTGTATGTTTTCTTCTTGTTGAATCTTTGTGGTTTCAGTAAAAGATTACTAGCACTTCTAGAGGATCTGTTACCACATGAGAGCACCAATTTCTGAGCTAGATAGCTGGGAGTGTTATGATGAATGGCTCTATGCGTCAGGCATGCAATTTTTAGATGAATTCTGGCTTCGAAGGGAGCCAGTTTAGGGATCTGAGGTCTGGAGAGATGTGAGAGGTTTTTTGGAGCCGGTAATGAGTCTGGCTGCTGCGTTGATTGAAGCTCTTAGAGGGGCTGTTGAGGATCTGGGAAGGCTGCAAAGAGAGACACTCCCATAATCCACTCTTGGAATAACTAGCGCTTGAACTGCCAGTTTGAAGTCCTTTTCAGGCAGGAAGGGTTTTAGTTTTCTCAAGGTGTTGATCTGAAAGTTTGCACCTTTTGTTGCTGCGCTGATGTGTTTTTGCATATCTAGATTTCTATCCAAAGTTACTCCCAGCGATTTCGCTGAGTCGATAATAAGAGGTTGGCAGTTGAGTGCTGTTAGTTGTTTCAGCCAGTCTTGAATTATGGTTACTTTGGAGGGAGGAGCGATTAGGAGGAATTCCGTTTTGAGGGTGTTTAGTTTTAGGTGGCTTTCGGCCAACCAGGTCTGAGTTTTTTCTAGCGTTGAATTAAGAGATCTGATGTCTTCTAGGGAATGTATCTTTAAGTATAGTTGTGTGTCATCTGCGTACATATGATACTATACGTTAGAGGAGTTGAGGATTTCGGTGAGTGGTTCCATGAATAAATTGAAAAGTGTTGGGGAGAGGGATGATCCTTGTGGGACTCCTAAAGTGACAGGGACGGGTTTGGATAGAGAGTGATCAACCTTGAATCTTTGCGAACGATTTTGGAGGAACGAGGTGAACCAGTCTAGAACGGACCCAGATAGTCCCATTCTGTGTTTCAGAAGGTCTAGCAGATTGTCAAGCTTGACGGTATCAAAAGCCGAGGAAAGGTCGAGCAGGATTAGCAAACAGGCTTCATTTTGGTCAAGGATTTGTAGTGCGTCATCTATTATGTGGGTCATGGCTGATTCAGTGCTGTGTCCTGCCCGTAAGCCGGATTGGTATTGGTTGAGAACGTTGAAATAGTCTATGTGTTTGCCAAGCTGCGTGAGTACGCATTTTTCTAAGAGTTTGGCCAGGGTGGGAATGTTGGATATTGGGCGGTAATTGTTTAAATCCGCGGGGTCAATCGTTGGCTTCTTTAGGATAGGGGATACCTGACCAGATTTAAGGATTTCAGGGATGATTCCTTGAAGGAGAGAGGTATTTATTATCTTGGTCCAAAGAGGCAGTAGCAGTGGGGTGAAGTCTTTTATGCAGTTTGCGGGAAGAGGGTCTGTGAAGTTATTGCCGGGATTCAACGTCATGAGCATGTTGAATATAGCCTCTTCGCTATAAGTATTGAAGGAGGACCAGGATGCATTGTTTTTGAGGTCGAACTTTGGTGAACTCCGGGGTGAGATTCCTGGGAGGGATTCTGAAGAGTCACTGTGTGTGACACTATGTGTTATTAGATCATTGAGTAAGTCCGTCTTTATGTTTTCGCTCTTTAGAGTGAAGAAGGAGGCAAACGCTTCGCAATTGGGTGGTGAGGTGCATCCTTCGATTGTATTTTGATTAGATCGAATAGTTTTTTGGGACGATTCTTGGCTTGAGCTAATTGATAGCTGAAGTAGTCTGCTTTTGATCGTCTGATCTTTCTGTAATAGTCTTTCCTCTTCATTCTTAGTAACTTGAGGTGGTTGGCGGATGGAGCCGATCTCCATCTTCGTTCTATTAGTCTTAGGGATCGTCTGTCCTCATTGAGTCCTCCATCATACCAGGGTTTTGAGTCTTTTATGGAGACTCTCTTCAGCTGTAGGGGGGCGACTTCGTCTAATACCATGTTCATGGAGTGGAAGTAGTAATTGGTAAGATCTTGAACATCGGATAATCCTACTGGGGGAAGAAGGATGTTGGAGCTAGAGGTTGTGAGTATGTTAGCCTCAATATTTTTCAAATCCCTTTTCCATATTTTAGTTCTTGTGGGTTGAACAGTTTAGTTTTACTGTTTCGTTGATGTAAAAGGTGATGATGTGATGGTCAGACCAATCACATGGGATGATCGAGTCAAGATGAATGGATTCGGCCTTAGAGATGATTAAATCTAGGATTGACCCTTTATCATGTGTGGAGCTGTTACAGATTTGGGTGAGGTCAAGGTCCGAAAGGAAGGTTTTGAGGCTATTGACCGCTGGATCCTTAGGGTCATTCCAGTGGAGATTGAGGTCTCCGAGAAATATTTGGGTGTTGTGTTGGCCGGTGTTAGTAGAAACAATGTCCATGAGATGTTCGACGAAGGTGAGGTTGTCGCCTGGTGGGTGATAGAGAGTGTGCAGAGAGCAGACTGGTTTGTTATTGCTTGTGATGTCTAAGCATAGGTATTCACAAGAGGGGAATAGTGGAGATTGGGAACGGTTCACTGAGAGATTGTTCCGGTGTATGCAGACAATACCGCCCCCTGGCTTACCGCCTCTATCTAGTCTGATGATCTCATGGTTTGGGGGTACCAGTATGTAGAGTATGGGCGTAGAAGATTCAGTTAACCAGCAGATCCAGCAGATAAGAAGCTAGATTATGCTCTAAATAAGGTCTTCTCAGTGTCCTATGTAGCTATGATGGTGTAAGAAGACATGACTTTTTGCAGATGTCACCCAACTTTTGCCCCCATTTGGACTACTAGATGCTGGTTTTCGACTCTGCTCTGACAGTGCACTGAAGCCTGCCAACCAGGCTCCAGTGCCAGTGCTCTCTCCCTAAAAATGAGGTGTAATCAACATCCCTAATTGACAAGAACTTTACCCCCCCTTATAAGTCCCTAGTAAGCGGTACTGTGCTACCAAGGGCATGGGTGGTAAAGGGATACACAGGGCTTGCAAGACTGGTTGTGCCCCCCTGAGTGACTCAGGTAAACAGGTGAAAGTAGGCCTGCCATTGCAGACTGCAGGAACAGTGTTCACTGCTCCATTTCGACTTTGTCCTCACCATGTGTGACAGGGTCACTGCACTGCTTTTAAGTATATGTCAATCACCCCTAGAGAAGGTCTCTTGTGCCCAGGAGGCAGGGTGCAGTATACTAAGAGTGTAGACATGTAACTGCAAGTTTATATGTCTCTATGGTGACTTTACCATTAAGGTACACTATAAGTGATAGGTGGTCCATAGGATAACATGGGACTTGCACCCAGGCAGTCCCGGGTTGCTTAGGTATCACCTAAATATGATGAGGTTGGTGTCAAACAACATGCCTTTTCCCAGCTGACAAGAACCTGGTGTCAAGAAAAGGTTGCATGCACCCAGGTGGCTACCTAGTGGTTGCCCATCTCGTTACCCTAGCTGATATGTGCTTTGGCTGGCAAGCCTGCGTTTTACCGCCCTAGCAGCCACCAAAACCAGTTTATGACCTTCTGCCAGGCTGTGTGAGCACTGCCAGGAGTCAGAATAAAAGGCATTCGCAGGAAGGAGTTCACACCTCCCTCCTCCCAAATGGGCTTGTGAATTGACACATCAGAGCGTTGAGCTTCAAAGGCTGCACCGCCTCTGATATGCATCTGGCTGTTCACCTGAGAAGGAAACAGCCCTCCACCTTGCCCCAGGTGCGCTTGAACCCCGGCAAGGCAGGAAATTAGGTATGCAGGAGGCTGGCCACAGGAAGGCTGGCCACACCTCCAGGGTGAGCAGCCTGATCTGTACACCTAAAGTTAATTTCTGCCATCTTTAGGAGGACAGAATTAGTGGGCTCTGGGTAGAAAAGGTGACCTACACCCCCGGACGTGGTCACCTCAGGGGTGGATTAGCTATACGGGACTAGCTGTCCATTGGCTACTACCTCCCACACCCTAACAACCCTGAATCCAGGATTTAAGGGACTCCCCTGACACCAGAACCTCAGTTCTGATCGACTAACTTCAAGGAAGGACACCAAGAAGACAGTTTCCACCGACAACAGGACTTTGCCCCCTGCAACATAGCAAAAGAGGAATACTGGATCCCTGTGGCAACATAGCTTGGAACAGTGTGATCGACTTTCCTCCTTGCCACTTAGCACTCCCTGGCAGAGGGCCCCTGTAGAAGCTAGAAGCACCCTCAGACTCCCCTGGATTGGTGGGACCAGTCCCCTGCAAAATGCAGGTAAAACGACGATCTGCATCCAAAGAATCACCAGCCATCGGGCCCTCCGAGGGATTGCCCAAATGTAAATGTTGAAGTGCATTCTGGGACCTATAGTCTTGCTTTCTCTGAAGTTTCAAGCCGGTACCGCACTCCCCTGGACTGCTAGATGTCAAAGTTCCTTTTCGTTACTTTAACCACAATCAAGAATTGTTCGTTTCCAGTCTGGTAACTGACCTTTTAAATCCACTCTGCATTAAGAGGGCACTTCACAATACCTGCGACCGACGTCAGCAACGACCCCACTCTTGTGTATTTGCATCCTCTTTCTGACGGCGTCGTTTCTATGTTAAAAGCAGCCTTGGCTTGGCCCATTTAAAGACCGCTGACAGCCAAAAGCAACCACTGCACCCAGACTCCCCAGGCCAGCTAAAAGTGAACAGACTGCTGGGCCCTGGTCCAGGGTCCCCAAAGACCTGTCCCCTGCGAGGGTGGAAAGTAACTCGACCCCTAAGTGACTAATTGTCACTAACAGATTTTCCCATTGACCACAATGTTAAATGACTGCAGTATTTAATGCATTTATTTTCTAATGCTTTGAAAAATCATAACTCCAGTTATATATATGATAGAAAGGTCGTTTTGGTGTTTAAATTTACATAAAAATAAGCTATATCCTTATAAATTGGTGTCGGATTTTTATCGAGCCGTCTCAATTACTTATGCAGCAGAGTGGTACTGTACGTGCTGAACACATGTTCCTCTGATAGTGCCTGACTGCTCTTTGCCCCACAAACAGGATTGAACTAAGGATTATTAGTTGCAAATCGAAGGATCATCTTTGAAGGAATTTTGATAATATTGCATGGTAAGGTACCCCAACCATACCACATGATATTCCACTTTCCTGTAGAAGGCAATTCACTTTGGACCCTCTACTGCTCAATCTTTGATTTCCGATTTTAAGACTCTTTTCTGGGCTATTTACGTCTTCTGGAAAACATGGAACACCAGATAGAATTCATTTAGGCTATTTAGTTTGATATGGTTCGATCAGCTGCATTGGCAGGGGGGGCCTCTAGTGCAGCTAGAAGAAATCTATACCTCAAATATTAGAACACCGACGATGCCAAAAGAACAACTGCATCGAGAATGCCATTCGAAGGTTCCAGACTGTTTGGCATTGAGCTTGAAGATAAGCTTCATTGTTGCCTCTTTAAAGACAGGACACATTCTTCCTCTTTTCAACGTCAATCGGCAAGGGTGCCAAATTCATCTAATTTGAAATCTTCTTTATGGCAGACATTAAGGAGGCAACAAACCCAGGACCATTCTTCCAAATTTCAAGGTAAGTACTCTTCCTTCAGATCCTATAAAATCAGAAGCAGGACACGGTGGTCAACAGTCAGTGTTCCGGACCTACTCTAATAACCCAGAAGTTCACAAAGAAACCAATATATAATTGTAAAGATGTGCCCATTACAAGTGGTCCCGAGTCGCTGGAGGGGTCCTACCTTCCAAGGAGACCCCCGATCCCCTTCAGCTCCATCCATCTGCCCCACCCCAATGGCTCATGGGATTCCAACTTAGGCTCTGAAAAACCTGGCTTCGACTCTATGGCTCTATGCTGTGAGGATGGGGCCAAGAGACAATGTCCCCATAACACTGATCCATGTAATGAAATTGTTTTGAAATCCTAAGTGGTAATAAATGTGTAGTAATGGACTTTGTGGCTTAATTCTTTGCAGTTACTTAACTTAAACCTATTATCCACTGTTCTACATGGGGGAACCCTCATTTTCGCCCCCCCCCCATACCCTCCTGTGCAGGCAGACTCTGGAGGATAAGAAACCCAATAATAACCTCTAGGAAGGCCTCTATTCTAAGTATAAAGAATATCATTAAAAGAAAAAAAGACAGTCACGAAACAGATACAACCCTGGTCTGCCTCACCGAAGGAGAAACCTTCACGTCAAACACCCAGTGCTCTGATCCATCACCCATGCCTCTGCATGTTAACTCTTTGGTATGATGTCCAGTCTTTCAGTGCTCTGATCTATCAGAGATGCCTCTGCATGTTAACTCTTTGGTATGACGTCTACACTTTCAGTGCTCTGATCTATCACCCATGCCTCTGCATGTTAACTCTTTGGTATGACGTCTACACTTTCAGTGCTCTGATCCATCACCCATGCCTCTGCATGTTATCTCTTTGGTATGATGTCCAGTCTTTCAGTGCTCTGATCTATCACCCATGCCTCTGCATGTTAACTCTTTGGTATGATGTCCAGTCTTTCAGTGCTCTGATCTATCACCCATGCCTCTGCGTGTTAACTCTTTGGTATGATGTCCAGTCTTTCAGTGCTCTGATCTATCAGAGATGCCTCTGTGTGTATGTTAAATCTTTGGAATGACGTCTACACTTTCTGGTCAGTGTGACTGCTCTCCTCTGCACAGCTCCACCACTAAGTGCTGCCCCCTGAGGTCTCTGTTTGCAGGGTGTTCGCGGCCCTCCTCCACCCACAGGCTCCTGCTTGCACCTCATCCCTGGTGGATGAGTGGGAGAGCACTCTGCTCTTCAACCTCTGCCTCTCTTTGCCTCTTTCCATTTGTGCCCTCTTTCTCTTTCCTTTGTTTTTCCCTTCTATCACTTTTCACTCTCCTCACTATTTCCTTTGTTTTCCCCCCGCCGCTGCCCCCGCCTCCTTTGTGTCCTTCCCGCTCCCCAGCTCACCTGCCCTCCCCCGATCCCTACTTAATGGCAGCCGCTGTGTGGCAAGAATAGCAAGACCACTGACCTGGTCAGTGTGACTGCTCTAACCCCACGCAGCTCCACCACTAAGTGCTGCCCCCTGAGCTCTCTGTTTGCAGGGTGTTCGAGGCCCTCCTCCACCCGCAGGCTCCTGCCTGCGCCTCATTCCTGATGGTCCAGTGGGAAAGCACTTTGCTCTTCTGCCTCTCCCTCTCTTTGCCTCTTTCCTTTAATGCCCTCTTTTTCTCTTTCCTTCGTTTTGCCCTTCTGTCACTTTTTCACTTCTCACTCTCCTCACTCTTTCCTTTGTTTGCCCCCCGCCGCTGCTGCCCTTGCGGCCCCTCCCCCCTCCAGTGTGTCCTTCCTGCTCCTGCCTCCCAGCTGACTCGATCCCTACTTAATGGCGGCCGTGCAGCTGGCGCGCCAAAAGGCAGGCCCATCTGCACCCGTCCACAACTCGACCACGATCCGGTGACAGGGACTCAGGTCCTCTAACCAGCTACCGCTACAACTCCAGCACGCTCCACGATCTCAACCCCAGATGTAACAACTGCCAGCTCTCGATGCCGAACACCCACGGCCCTCTCTCCTGTCTACACTGCCGCCACACCTTCACCCACATCCGTAGCCCAGCAGGATCTCCCAACCTACAGGACATCACCGCTCACAAACCACTCAACTGCATCCTACTCAATGTACGTTCCCTACACAAGCACGCCATAGAAATCTGGGACCTACTCGCCCGACGTCACCTTCCTCAGGGAAACCTGGACCAACGCCAACTATGCACCCGAAATCGCCACCGCCATTCCCGATGGATACAAGATCTTGCGCAAGGACCGCCCCATCCATCACAAAAGCACCCTCCGCATGACCACCCTCCTGGACGGCACAACGACCCTCATGGAGCACCTCCACTTCCACACCAACCCCAAAAAGACTCTCTGCAGAACCCTCACCTACAGGCCACCAGGCCCCCGCGCTCCCTTTACCAATGCCACCGCCGACCTCATCACACCCCACGCCCTCGCATCCACAGACTACATCCTATCAGAGACCTAAACTTCCACCTGGATATCCACAACGACTAAAACACTGCCTCCCTCCTAGTGAACCTCGCCAACATAGGACTGACACAACTACTCAACTCCCTCACGCCCACAGCGGGACACACACTCGACCCAGTCTTCACCAGAGGAAACAACGTCACCTACAGCCACACCACAGAACTCCTCTGGACAGATCACCATTGCATCCACTTCTCCTTAAAAAAAAACACCGTACACAAGCACACCCGCCGCCTCCCCTGCAGAAGCTGGAACAAAGTCACCGAAGACCAGCTCACCTCCGCCCTCATCAGCACCCCACCACCGACCACGTTAGACGCAAACACCGCAGCACGCAACCTCCACCGCTGGATCACAAACTGCGGCAACACACTCGCCCCCCTCAAGAAAGCCACCGGAAGGCACATCAAGAAAGCAAGCTATTTCACCCCTGCACTCCAAAAATCCAGACGCTCCTGCAGACGACTCGAAAAGACATGGAGGAACAACAACGCGCGCTGCCTACAAAGCAGCCATCACCGCACACCACCAACTCATCAAATCCACAAGGAAGAAATCCCTCCAAGACAGAATCCTCACCAACGCACACAACACCAAAGAACTCGTCTACATCATCAAGGAATTCGCCAAACCTGGCAGCGAAACAACAGACGTCCCACCCTCCCATGACCTCTGCAACAGACTCAGCACCTTCTTCCACCACAAGATCAAGATGATCTACGACAATTTCGACAACCAAGACCACCTCACCGATCCAGCTCCCGCCTCATGCAATGCCACCCAACAGACCCTGCTCAAATGGATCCCGCTCACGACAGAAAACACCTTGAAGACCATAAAAAGCATCCACTCCGGAGTACCGTCAGAAACCTGCCCACACCACATCTTCCACAGAGCCGCCTCTACCATCGCACCGGTACTACATCGGATGATGAACAGCTCCTTCGAGACCGCCACCTTCCCCAACGACTGGAAACAGGCCAAAGTCAACCCCCTCCTGAAGAAACCCTCCGCGGACCTGACGGACCTCAAGAACTTTAGGCCCATCTCCCTACTTTCCTTTGCAGCCAAGGTCATCGAAAAGGCCATCAACACCCAGCAAGCAAACTTCATCGAAGCTAACAACATCCTGGACATCTCCCAATCTGGATTCCGAAGCAATCACAGCACAGAGACCGCCCTCCTGGCCGCCACCGTTGACATCCGCTCCTTCCTCGACCAGGGCGAAATGACAGCCCTCATCCTCCTGGACCTCTCGGCTGCATTCGACACCGTCTCCCCCCGCACCCTAGCCACCAGACGCCACGACGCCAGCATCCGCGGCAAGGCCCTTGACTGGATCCGCTCCTTCCTCACCGGCAGAACTCAGTGGGTCAGACTCTCTCACTACCTCTCGGAACCGACAGAGACTAACTGTGGAGTGCCTCAGGGCTCCTCCCTGAGGCCCACCCTCTTCAACATCTACGAGGCCCCCCTCGCAACCATCGTCAGGAACCACAGGCTCAACATCGTCTCATACACCGACGACACCCAGCTGATCCTCTTCCTCACCAACGAACCCAACATCACCAGATACACCTTCCAAGAAGGAATGACAGCAGTCGCAACCTGGATGAAGATCAGCTGCCTGAAACTCAACTCAGAAAAGACAGATGTCCTCATCCTTAGTTCCACTCCCTCCATATGGACCGACTCCTGGTGGCCCTTCACCCTTGAAAATCCTCCAAATCCGACGGACCATGCACGAAAACATCAGATTCATACTGGACTCATAATGAACCGCCAGATCAACCCCGTCTCCTCGACCTGCTTCAACACCCTCAGCATGCTTCAAAATACCTTCAGATGGATCCCAACAGAATCCAGAAAATCTGTTACGCACACACTCATCAGCAGTAGACTGGACTACAACAACGCTCTCTACGCCGGAATCAACAAGAAATTCCTTTGCAAACTCCAGACTGTCCAGAACGCCGCAGCCAGACTGATCCTCAACATCACTCGTCGCAGTCAATTCACCCAACACCTCCGTGATCTCCACTGGCTTCCAGTCGCAAGAAGAATAACCTTCAAACTCCTCACCCACACATACAAGGCCCTTCACAACACCGGACCCGCATACCTGAACAGCCGCCTCCCCTTTCACGCACCCAAAAGGCACCTCCCATCAGCCCAGCTCTCACTGGCCACCGTTCCACGTATCAGCAAGACTAGAACGGGAGGAAAGTCCTTCTCCTACTGCGCAGCTAAAGCCTGGAACACCCTCCACCTCCAGCAATCTCCTGCATTGCCCCAGTTCAGGAAGGTCCTCAAGACCTGGATTTTTGGGTGAACCCCCAGCACTCAACGGAGCCCCCCTCACATACCCCAGCGCCTTGAGACCCTCACGGGTGTGAAGTTGCGCTTTACCAACCCTGATTGATTGACACTTTCAGTGCTCTGATTTATCACCTATGCCTCTGCATGTTGAATCTTTGGTGTGATGTCTACACTTTCAGAGCTCTGTTCTACCACCGATACCTCTGCATGTTAAATCTTTGGTATGACGCGCATTCTTTTAGTGCTCTGTTCCATCACTGATCCCTCTGCATGTTAAATCTTTGGTATGCCGTCCATTCTTTCAGCGCTCTCATCTATACCTCTGCATGTTAAATCTTTGGTATGACGTCCATTCTTTCAGTGCTCTCATCTATCATCAATATCTCTGCATGTTAAATCTTTTTCCATACTTTCAGTGCTCTGATCTATCAAAAATCTTTTATGTGACATCCATACTTTCAGTGCTCTGATCTATCACTGATGCCTCATGTTAAATCTTTGGTGTAACGTCTACACTTTCAGTGCTCTGAACTCTCCCTGTCTGGACAGGACAGTATGCTTTTAGACATTTAATGACTTTATATTTCTGAGAGTTGGAAATGATTGTACTCCTGTAGAACACTGGGTTTACGGAACGGCACACCTACAAGTGTGAAGCGTTACCTTGCAGGGCTTGAAGTCGTTTAAAAAATGAAATGCGTTTTATGCATTATATTGGTACTGGAGAGCAAAGCCTTTGTATTAATTAAAAGCATGTTGGTTGGAACTCATGCGTTCTAATATCACAAGAGAAGATGCAAACTAACTGTGTTTACTGGAAGACTGTGTTATTGTTGATGATTTCCATATTGAGGATATCTAGTTTAAATTAATAAATTCCAGCTTTAAATAGCAATATTATCAACACAATCATAAAAATTAATTTGTAATATTAAATGATATTGTTCACCCTAATGTTTGACTGAGACAGTAACTACTACAGATGGAAGAATATAAACATGGCGGTCAGTGTGTGTACTGTACAGATAATGAAAAACAATAAAAAGGCTTGAGGTTAATCAGTCAAACTGCTCTCAATTTTGTGGTAAGGCTTATGGTTTTTAAAGAATTTTCAAAGCATCTGTTAAGAAACAAACACACTGTGGCACCTGACCCAGAAGAGACCTCCGCCTCGGTGCCTTCAACGCGTAAATCTCCCCCACTACAAATTCGCCGGAACGACCCTGTAAAAATGAATGTCACAGATGTTATGAAAGGTGTGCACATATTCAGTGATTTCACTGCAGTACACTCTGTGGCTGACTAAACTCAGGCAACCCCAGTGACAAGGCAAGTGAAGGGTTAGTGCTTCCAGTTCCGCTGCAGGAAGTTAAATGGAGGAAGCAGCTGGTACTGTGGCTGCATTGATCCAGGTTTTGTATCAGCCTGGACTGGTCTAGCTGTTGAGCCTGCATTTCATGAGTTGTTTTTTTGCATATTTCTCTCTTCTTTCAATCTGCAGTTTACAATTCCTGTTGAGCTCTCAATTATATCATTACATCGTGTATCTGATTTCCACGTACCTTGCCTTTCTGTTTAAATTAGTCATTTATTAACATGTATGCTTAATTAGTTTGCCATGTTGGGACTTCAAAAATGAAGTAGAGTAGCTCTTTAAACATACATTTTGCATATCCCTCTCTTCATGTTTGTTGAAATCATATGTTGGAGTTCTTTATTGCAATGCTGCTGCTGTTCTTCCTGAAGCCCCTTCCAGTCCTTCTCTTCCAGTTACCGCCTTGGTGTCCTTGAAAATGATACTCACATTCTGGGCAGGGTGAAGGGTGACTTCAGGACTGTACATTGAATCCCAAAGTACCACTTCTGTTAGCCATGATGTTTGATGTCATGTGTTGTTTTGCAGAAAATGTATTAAAACTATTTATATTTTTTTTAAAAGGGTGACTTCAAGGATTTGTTCACCCGTGCTGAACTAGTCTCACCTGGTTAGAGGCTACAATCTGGGTATTATTCAGGACACCGGCCATGCAAGAATGAACGCAATGCTGTGGTCACAAGGCGGGTGAATAATGTTTATTGTGGATTAATTAATCCATGAAATGTTTGCAAGTCTATTTCATAAGGCTTGAATTGGGCCAAAGGTAGCTTCGCTGCTTGAAGTTGTATGTGGTTTTCTCTACAGGCTGCCTGTCTATGTTTTACTACAACCTCTTCTCCACCCAGCCTCTGCAGCTAGGACTATTTCTCTAACTTGATCCCACATTTATACTGTGCAAGGCTCGGCGGAGCCTGACAGTGAGTGAAGTGTACATGTCTTGGGCAGTACTGACACCACACATACTAATAACTTGAGGCACATGGAGATGAACGGATTCCCAAGAATCTCAAATGTATTGTCAAGTGCCAAATTTGGGATTAAAACCCAAGTTACCAGAATTGAAGGTCAGCAGAGAAGCCAGTAGACCACGTCTCCGCCTTTAGTTAACAATATGTACTCCCTTGGCCATTCTGGTGCTAAGACTGACTGTACAATTGCCTATCTTCTCACTGTGAGTGTTCGGTTATCCTTGCCCCTAGGTTTGTCCCTCTCAGTTAGATCCATGTTTAAATGCAGGAGTGATAAAACTTTCTTGTCCTTGCATATTTACTGATATAGGTTCCACAATAGAGTGCACTGTTTTTTTTTAACCCACACCATTGTCTCTGTGATATCAGATTGAGTTTATAAGCGCTCATACAGTCAGTGAAATACACGATGCATGCTTCCAGTGCATTTTTTAAATATATATTTTTATTTTTATAGTTCAGAGAGAGTAAATAGCGGAATGATGTCTAAGAGTAAACTAAGACGAGGCACAGTGATAGGTGTCTGAGCAACAGAAGCTTCACATTGCAAGAAACAAAGATGAAATGCATTCCTGTTTCAAACAATTTCTGAAAAAGTTGTCAGGCATTTTCTACTGGTGTGTACAAGGCACATAAAATTATCGATTTGCTCTTTCCTTAGTAAAGTCAGAAATTCTGTAAGCTTGCCTTCACTTTTAACGGTTTACAATTTATGAGAGGAGTCCAAGCATTCACATGTTTAGAAGAGGTGTTACTGAGAGCAACTTTCAATTTCCCATTGCTACTGTTTGTCATGACTTGACCCATACTGTAGTTATTGGTGGTGGCTCAGGAACTGTCCACAACATAGCAATAAAGCATTTTCTACTATGACAATGTAATTGCCCAATTGTGTACCCTTAGCACTAAGCATTTATTTGTCCAATCCATTGGTGGCCTCCAACAGACATGACTTGAGCACAATGTGGAGTCTGATTTTAGGCCTGGCGGTGACTGTATCTATTAATTAATTCGAAAAGGTTTTTATTTTGGTGCCTCGTCACCATATGTTGCCCTGCACCATGTTTTGTCCCATACTTCAATATAAATGAAAGGAGATAAGTGTGAGCTTCTACTACACTCATATTTGATCATATGCAGGACGGTTTCTCTGACAGAACATTATCTCAGACTTAGGGCCTGAATTAGATCTCGGCGGACGGGTTGCTCCACCACAACGGTGACGGATATCCAGTCTGCCTAAATATAAATCCATTTATATCCTATGGGATTTATATTTCAGTGGATATCATGTCACCGTTGTGATGGAGTAACCCGTCCGCCGAAATGTAAATCAGGCCCTTGGTGTAGACCAGGCACCAGATATCGGTCTCATCTATGTTACCTCAATTTCTTTTGCTATGGCTTCTAGTGCAGAGGGATTCCTGGGAGGTGTTTCTTCTTGAAAGTGAGAGTATTTTGTAACCAGGGTCTCCCAGGGTATCAACTAGTCTTCCTCCACCTCTCATTGTGTCCATCTTGTTCCTTCACCATGTCTTCTTATATCTCTTCATTTGTGTCCACCAGTACCCGATTTCCTAAACTCCACGCCTCTTTGTGGTAACCAACAGAGTTCCAAAACCTGAAATGGTATACGAGTCAGCCAAGCCCTTTTTATGCTTTGCTATGCCTTAGTTGGTTTGGGTTATATTTGCATACATTTAATGGCAAGAAATAATATTATTCCAAAATTGGAACAGGTTTATTTGATCATCTGGATTAATCTACCAGATGTACTGCAAGTGCTTTCTAGAGTCCAAATGTTGTCACTTCCAGGCACTGTTGATCGCAGCTGTTGCAGCAGCTTTTCTCATCAATCACAGGGCACTTATAATGCACCTAAAATGGCAGGGATTCCCTTTATTGCTTTGTTTACAAGTTTTGCTTTTCCATTTTTTTTACCACTAGTTATTCCATAATCCGGAGTATTTTTTTAAGCAAGACACCATAATCCGAGGTTCTGATATCTCTAAAATCGTAGCTCTTGGTCTTTATAGCTCAGCTATTTGTTAGGATCTCTGGCACCAGCTGGGAGAGCGAGGGCCCGTCCTGTTGCTTTCTTTCCTGTGATACCATGCTTTATGCCGTGTGTGTCCTCTCATGTTGAATCAAGTGGGACTTCTGACTAAAGCTCTTCTGGCAGTCAGTGCACCGATAAGGCTTTTCTCCCCTGTGTGTTCGCTCATGTTGAGTCAAATGAGATTTTTGAGTAAAACATTTCTGGCATTCACCGCACTGATAGGGTTTCTCTCCCCGGTGTCTGCGTTCATGGTGGATTAAACTGCTTTTAAAACTGAAGCTTTTCTGACATTCTCCACACTGAAAGGGTTTGTGGCCGCTGTGTTTTGCTCTATGCAGGTTCAAACTGTTTTTCTGAGTGAAGTTTTTGTCACAATCGGGGCACTGAAAAGGTTTTTCTCCCGAGTGTATTCTCACATGTAGTGTGAGGCTGCTTTTATAGGTGAACCTCTTCTGACATTCGGGGCATTGGTAAGGTTTCTGTCCCTTGTGGGTTCTCTCATGCAGAATTAGGCTGGCTCTCTGTCGAAAGCTTTTCCCGCATTCAGTGCACGGAAAGCAGTTGAGTCCTGTGTGTTTTTTTTCATGCATAGTCAAGCTAGATTTCCAAGTGAAGATTTTGTTGCACTCAGAGCACTGATAGGGTTTTTGACCCGTGTGTGTTTTCATGTGCTTAGTGAGGTTGTATTTCTCACTAAAGGTTTTGCCACATTCAGAACATCGATAAGGTTTTTCACCCGTGTGTAGTTTCTCATGCTGCACCAGATTACATTTCTCACTAAAACTTTTCTCACATCCAGAACACTGATATGGCTTTTGCCCAGTGTGGGTTTTCTCATGCTTAGTTAAATTGAATTTCTGGCTAAATGTTTTTTTACATTCATGGCACTGATAAGGTCTTTGTCCAGTGTGAGTTCTCTCATGTTGAGCAAGATGAGATCTTTGAATAAAGCTTTTCTCACATTGAGGGCACTGAAAAGGTTTTGCTGGATTGCGACCTCTTTCAGGTACTATGGGATTGAGTTTTCTCTCATATGCAGTAAGCACATCTGGGTTTTCACACATTTGCATTCTCCTGTAAATTTCAGGTTTCCCCCTTTCAGTGGAAATATTCTCATGACCCGGGACTGCATCAGGCCTCCAGTTTACCCGAGTACTTTGCTTGCATGGCATTTTCTCCATTTCCAGTTCCCGTATTCTAGAAGCAGTTTCTTTTTCGTCGTAGTCGGGCATCTTATCTTTCAGCCAAGCAGAACTTTTCACTGTATCGATTTTCTGAAGCATGTTACTAAATCCCCATCTTGCGCTTCCTGTCCATGCTTTGGTCACCTGTAGAAGTAAACAGAGTGGTAATAGCTCTTCTTACAAATAACACGAATGAGCAGATTCCATGTTGAACAACAGTGTTCTCAGAAATGTTCTAACCAGAGCCTGAGATTCTATTTAGTGTCGAAACGGCTCTGGAGCACAGCGCTTTTGACAGTATCTACTTTACAGGAAGCACATGGTGAACCTATACTCCCAAGTTTACTGGAAAACCATACCCATGACCAAGAGGAGTCTGTATACACCCGATCAGTGATACTCCTCTTGTGCATGGGCTTCAGGGTCACTTTTCTCCTACAATCCCTTTAGTTTATGGGAAGGTGTCGCAATAGCCTATCAGTCTTAATACGATGAGTATGCAAGGCTTGGTTATGGAAATCAATGAGAAAGGTTTGGCAATATGGACAAGAGGATAGAAGAAAACGGGGAATGGCTCCAATTGTGAATTGTCCCCCTCACCAGAAGGTATGACTTTGGTATAAAAGAGGATGTGTTCTGTGTGAATGTCTGAGATGTGTTCCTATCAATAAACCACAAACCTGATGGGAGTCCGTGGATTGAAAAAAAGAGTTTAGGATGGATCGACAACAGAACATGAATATTCACTTGAGGACAGACAGTGGGGCTGTACTTTGCGAAGGCAAAATATGCCATGCAATAGATCCAGACATATGCTTCGGCTATAGCTCAGCAAGCGCGATAACAGTAGGTTGGATGTTGTGCACTTCATTTATTCCTTTTGAGTAGGGATTTTTTTTACAACTGAGAAGGCAGTTTAGATGCACCACAAGGTAATGCGGATTGAAAGGGATCATATGGATTTGAATGTGATATATGGACTCAGAGCTATTCAGATATTGAAAGATAAAATGTTAAAAACTCTTGGGCGTACTCACAAACTTAATTTTGTAGTACATTTAGTAGTACTTTTTTTGTCCTCATTACCAGAAGCTACTGCAATCCCGGTGAACAACGTGGAGCGGCACTCACACCTGATGCATGAGCAGTGGTCCTGCCACACCAACCAGGGCTTTTGTACCCGTATCACAATGGCGCTTCGGTTTAATCATAGGACTGCTCATTTTTATGAATCCAGGGCGCCACGCCATCTAAAAAAATCAGTCCAGATATCTGCTCGACCTGAGATACAGCCCAAGTCCATCCTACAAGTCCAATGCAAAGCTCTTAACCATACTCCCGGACAAGGGGCTGAAGAATCTAGCCAGCGTTTACAGATCTCCCTTCTCGCTAAGCAAAAGGTAAAAAAGTAGAGACCTCTGTATCCTACCCAACAGACTGTGCGACTCCATATCAGTTCCCACCAATACAGGACTTGGGGGGGGGGGGGGAGTCGAGCCATCTGAGGGAGGGGGGATCTCTTTACAGTGCAAGGTCTTCTACCTTGAGAGGCACTTAAGGCAAAGACTGGGGGTTCCCTCTCTAGATTCAAATATGTACAGCTTTTATCCTGGTACGGGTGTGCTAATTTGGAGGTCGGTGGCGCTTGGGAGGTTGAAGCACTTTGGCAAGATGTGCAGCCCATAAGTAAGGAGGTCTCCTTATGGTATTGGAAGCTCTTGGAGGCTGAGGATGAAAGCTTGGGGGAACCCTACGGGGCTTGGAAGGGAAGGACCCCAGATTCTGTGCTCCCTCACATATGGCAATGCTCTTTAAAGCTATTGTACTCTACAGTTAAACTAGCCAATCTATATAATCTAAAATAAAATCACTTCTTCACTATAAATAGACTATAGTGGACTCCTCACAAGATGGCAAGATTTGTGTGAGCTCCGACACTAAGATGTAAGAGATGTGGTCTCCCCGGAGCGAATGATAAGCATATGTTTGCTACCTGCCCCGCGATCAATGTGGAATAATGTGAGCAACATTATAGCCGACATTTTTGGTCTCAGCATTGTGTTAAGTCCTGTATTGACGTTTGGTAGCACTAAAACATTATTACTCAAGAACTACACAATGCTATTTACAAACCTAAGTGCAAAGGTCTCTGCCTTCCTATCTTTTATGTGCGGTGATCTCCGCCCCCCTACAGAAATCTTTGCACACATAGGCCTACGTTTTAGTAGTAAATGTGGGAGGGAATGGAGAATATCTACTACTCGAAGAGAGGGAGTTACGACGGAAAAGTCCCTTGCATGGATGGTGACAGAAGTGTACCCTTGCCCTGAGTGTCCCAGCTGCAATGATGTCATGAGAAAACATAGATCATGCGTGTGAGCCATGAGATAAGTGTTTCATGGACTGCGGTCTTGTTGAATTGGGAGGGACTCCCAAGTGCTACTCTCATAGTGGTTGAAGGCTACTGCCTTTGCAAGGAGTTAAGTAGCATGACCGCAGTTGTGGCAGCGTACCATGTAGGGATCAGTAGAAGTGAGTAGGCTCTTTTTACCTGTGTCACCAGAGTGAGGCCTACAGGCTCACTCATTTAAAGTTCCACTGCTGCGTGCTTAACTCACCCTTGATCTACATCAAGTTTGTATGTAGAGTTGTGCAGTACGCATGTGCAGGGTGTATGTGTGCCTATGAATGGTACAATACATGGAAGATTCTGGTCCCATTTTGGGAGCTGAATGAGGAGGTAGAGGAATCCCGACAGACAGATTTGTGGGTTGTTGCATTCCTGCAAGCAGGGTGGTACACATACTAGAGGGAGCAAGAGCCAGGCTCTTCAATACACTTCAAAGGATGCTCTTTGATTCAGAGAGAGGTCAGTAGAAAGAGGCGTGGGCACATGTCAGGAAGGGGATGGGGTTGATGAGAGAATCAAAGATTAGGACTGTGGCCCTGGTGTAACCTTTTGTTACACACATCACTGTGGCTGACATCCAGGAGTGAACCTCTAGTCACTCCCATGGCCTGTGTTGTGGGGCGATTAGGTTTGGAGTTACTCCTTATATGACAGACTGCTTTCTGGAGGAAGGGCAGGGTAGAGGGCACTTCAAAAGGAAGCAGACCACCAACTTAAACAACTCAGACTCTAAATCACATTTGGAGTTGGGAAAGGGACTACAAGAAGGGGAGCTCAAGGCCCCCACAATTGCCTTCTGTCAAGCAGCCAGTCAGGCAGTGCGAGGAGGAGAAGCTCTGCAAGATTTCTGCCTGTGACCTGGACTGGGGTTACGGCCTGCCAGTCTTCAAGCTGTGTAAGGAGACATCACCCAGGGAAAATCCAAGACCACCTTCCTCCGGATCCCCGAGCACCAAGGGCTGCCTACGTGCCAGGACCAGTGTGCCCGGTGAGGACGAGGAGATTGCTAGAGGGAGTGAAGTCCAGTGGGAGGTCCTGGTAAGGGTTTCTGTAGCGTGGTGAGAGGACTGCTGAGCGGATCGGGCCGCTGTCCGTGTGCGGTTGAATTGCCGACTCTGTATACGAAAGGGGACCGCTGTGAAGAAGAAAAAAGTTACATTGTTTTGTAAGTCAGCAAGTCCGAATGAGTCAGTGCAAGTTTCGTACATGATGAACGATAGGGGAGTGAAACAGAGTCAGTGGTAGATTGCATGAAACTAAGCAAGTGAATGAGATGGATTGTACAGCGTGGTATGCAATCAGGGCCCTGTCTCCATCCAGGATCTACACTGACTGTTGGGATTGGAACGTGCTCTGCTTGGTGTACAGTTGTGTTCCTTGCCCTGAGCGTTCATCTCTGACAGTCTAGTTTTTGGATTTTTGGCCTCAGTCTCATGCTAATCTACCATGTGCCTGAAGGTATAGGCTTGTTTCTTGATGCCAAACATGCTCTCCAGTGACAGAAGATTACTGTTCCAGTCAAGCCTTCAAATGTCACGAGGTGATGTCAACATACTGTGTTTTTGGTAATACTAGTGTGACCAGACCTTTCTATCCACATCTTAGGCGTGGTGTCTAATGGCACACTCTTTTAATTGAGTGTTGCTACAGGTCAACCGGGATCCGTGTGCTGATATCCCAAGCGCACATATGAATGTGTGAGTTTGTGTAGTGTTTGTGTTACATGCATGGTGCATGTCTGAATGAATCTGAGTGAAGGAGGCCAGTGGGATCCATTTTGAAAGCCCCTGACCTGTTCATGTGCGCATGATGGATGTGAGGTTACTTTCTGAGACTGTGGAAGTGTATTGCTGACATGCCTGAGACTAGAGGGAGGGGGCCTAAACAGTGAAGTGGGGAAAGAGGAGGCAAGCTTCTCTTAGAAATTCAATGCGATCCTTTAGCTACAGAGGGCTGATAATTGCTATTCCTAAATATTACCATTTAGTAGATTGGTAAGGGAGAAGGGCAGAACTTCAGTTCCTGTTGTCAGACTGTCAAGGGTCCTTTAGAATGGGGTCAGCCTTTTGGCTCTCTTCTTTATCACTGGCATGAGTTGCTTTGACAGCCATGTGCAGAATGAGCACATCTTCTAATGCTTCAATGTAGAGATGACCCTGCATTGAGGCTCATCACTGTAGATCAGTGCTTCCCAAACTTTTTAGAACCACAACCCAGTATTTAAAACGACCTACATACGCAACCCAACTAGCTTTATTGGGCACGAGGCAGGCAATTTTGTAATGTAATAAAGCATTGTGTCGTAGCCCCTGTCATTTACAGAGAGTACATTCTCCATTGAAATGGCCACTAAATTGGCAAAGACATACAGTTTTACTAATATAACTATAATGGGTATGAATGATAATATGTTTAAAATCGGGTTTCTGTGAATACTTTCATTTGCACATAACCAAGTAAATTGTCTTGATTTGTTTTGATCCTAGCACACATAAGAATTACAAAAAATGTACTTCATTTTTGCTTTCCTAACTGCTGAATGCATACAGTTTATTTAGAGGTATGTGCATTTTGTTGTGTGGTGCAAACACAATGACATCCTACAGTCTTTCCTTTCACAATCCCTTCAAGATTGTCACATAATTCACTTTACTTTTCTTTCTCTAACTGCAAAGTGAAAGGAATTTGTAAACACCAATCCCCATACTAAAACAAAACATAAGGAGCAATTTGTTAGAAGACATAGCTGGACAATTCAACTTTGTATTTGAAGCGCAGCTAACGTGACAAGATAACTACAGAACTTGAAAGGCATCTTTATTTAGTCCTTGGACTTTTGCGACCCACAGTTTGGGAAACATTGCTCAAGACAAAATCTGAGTCTGGAAGACAGTTTGAGAAGAACACTTGAAAGGGGAACTGACCAAACCCAGTTCTGAAAGTGCTGACAGTGAATACACATCCCCTGTCTCCTGTACCTGTATATAGGTGGGAGCAGTTGACCTTCTTCTTGTAAGAGTTCCAAGTGTTCTTTGATCAAGCATGGGTGCTTAACAGAGTACCCAGAGTGCTACAGTGCAACCACGCAGTGTTTCTACCCAAAAGCCAGCTACCCAGAGGTGATGGGACATCACCGACCAGAAAGAAGAGCTGTTTCCTGTTCTGAAAAATCAGGAAGATCCTGCATGGAAGGAGAGGGAAGGAGCGAGCCTACCTTGCAGGAGAATGTCATATTCCTATTCGAACAAAAGTCCATCTAGAGATCCTACAGTGATGGTCAGAAGTCACTCCGTAATCAATCCATCAAAAAGAATGAGATATCCGAAGCCGGGAAATTTTCAAACTCTTTATTCTTTCTTCTTCAGGTTGCCAGATTATAAGCTTTGTTCTGATACATTTCAATGGCCCAGTCAACACGTTTCGCCCCTGCCACGGGACTTCATCAGGGCAATCATTAATGTTGAGATTTGAAGGAAGAGACGACATTCCAAATATTCAGCGGTTCTGCATACCCCCTCGCTAAGCTGGCACCAACCAGGCTGCTGCTGGCTTAGCGAACAAGTGTGCAGACCCGTCAAATATGGTTTGAAATAAATGGACATCACATGGATAAGGCTTTAACTCTAATTAAAACAAGTTTCACTGCTGAGGAAAATCATACAATATTTACCATCTATTCCTGACACTTTCTGGCCTGTGTTTAGAGGCTTGCACTTACTCTTACCTGAACAAATATAATTCAACTAATATTTATTTATTTGGGTATTTCAACACAGAGTGAAAAGACATGGGTATGGAGTCAAAAGCAAATTAGTCAGTGCTGCAGACAAAATGGTTACTGGGTTTCAGGGGTAATACTCAAAACTCTTGTTAAAGACGTGAGATCTTTTTAATGTTAGAATTACAAACAGGCAGAACATTGTGGGGTATTTGGTATGGTTTGTAGCAAGGTAGGGATGCTGCTCAAGGATCACAGCTTTGTTGGTCAGACAACCGCATTTGAATTTTATCCAGGCAACCAGTTCAAGGATCTCAGAATTGGTGCTAGGTGGTCAACTTTCCTCAAATAATGAGAGGGTGCAGAGTGAAGTACAGACTATAAGGGGAAGAGATGCATATTTTAAAATCCCCACTAAGATGGTACTTCCCGATGTATGCATGAAAGCAGGATAGCTTGCACAGTGTTTCGAAAGGAGTAAGGAGGGCAAAAGGGTTTATTCCTCTTAGAAGGTACAGCTTGGGATGCAGGAATGCATGAGGAAGGAAGCCACAGGAGCACAGTGATTCAGCCAAGATCGGGGATGATTCCATCATTTCCTCGGAAGGGATCCATAACTTGATGTCAGACCCTGTCGGCCATCCTGGGTCAAAGAGGGAGTACTTTGTCTTTGCAGGTTTTATTTTAAGGCAAGGTCATGGGCACCCAAGCATCAAATTTACACCCCCAGCAAGAATAAAATAATAAATAACAAGCAACCCTATACGCATCTGCACAAAATACTTCATCAAATCCCTGCAGCTAAGTCTCAGCTACATAAATACTTAAAGTAAATGGGAGGCAGTCCTACAAATAAGGACATCAATGTTTGTAACTTTTATTCCTTTGCTTTCTCAATTATCTTGTCTGGTAAGAGCAGACCCGTGATATGCTGCAAGTTGCTGTGGTTTAATACTATCTTTCACACTGAGTCCTACTGCATGGTAGTGCACAACTCAGACCTGCGAGATGAGGTATTATTCATCCTTTATCGCTCATCAAGACTTATGGACCTATGAACCTCCATGTGAAACTTCTCTTAAACTCCACACATTTACATAATGTCTCCTTGGGTTACTGTAAATCCAATCACAGTAAGGTTTTACTAAGACATGCTGATGGGCAGCAACCTCCTTCCTAAGTCAGGATAGATCAACATACAGCTCTATGCTAGGGCATCTTGTGAATGTGTGCACTGAGCATGAGTAAAGCACTTCTCAGTCACAGAAGGCACATGCCTATACCTCCGTGCATCATAAGCCTCCAGTATAGTGGAGGCTGCGCTGGCAGTATATGTGAAGCCTATGGAAGCGAGCAGATATGTAAATATATCCTGTCTAAGAATGTTGACTTCTCTAATGTAGAGAAAAACATGTTGCACGGACTGTGTCAAATGTATTATGCAGCACAATGTTTCTGCTATGAATATGGCCCTGAAAACAAATGTACTTTTAATTGCTTCTTTACCTTTCGAGATGTCAATGCCCGCTCCAACATTTCCAAAGTCCCCATAATCCACCTTATTCCAATACATTTGTTTTGTTGTTAAACCTTGCTTTCACAAGTAACAAGGCCCTCTCCATATGCCGTTTCCAGCCTGCATCCCCCGCACTTTTCACCACTCCTTCCTGTGAGTTTGTGGTCTTATTTCCACACTGTTCCCAGAATCACCTCCAGCCTTCCCTCCTTGCTCTCTGAGCACCCTGTATCTTTTGTAATCTTTCTTAAACTAATTAGCTCTATGTTGTACCTCCATGCAATAGGTGCAAATATTGTACGGCATTTCCTCATATGTATTGCATAAAGAGAAGCCCTGTAGACCTTACTGCAGAAATTCTGTTCCACGGTCCTTGCCCTGTGGCTACCAAAAGTGCTCCCTTCTTTTTTCAGGCCGGCTTTGGAAACAACTGGAGTTTCCGTTGGCCCATCCCTTTACACAGCGTGGTGTATTTTTTGTCATCTGTTTGGTGCAATAGCCTTTATAGACTCTACTCTCCCTTTCATTTAGAGGTAGAGGACCTCTCGTCCACAGCACACATTTTTTCACTCATATTACAAACCTAATCATACATTTTCAGTTTTCATCCTACTCTGCATGATTTGCCCAGTACATAACATTTGAGTCTACGTTTTTATCCCAAACCATGAAGTGTTTCCCACATTCTATGTAAGTAAACAGAGTGTTAGAGTATGGTGCGAGTTCATTTCTTTACCAGTTCAGTGGCGGCTCGTCGTCCTTCTTCTCTAGGGCTCCTCCTCTTCTTTTGCGTATCTGCAAAGTGAAAACATCTCTTAGGGAGCGGAGAGTCCAGGTGATCTCCCGCAGGAGAAACTCTGCACCTGTTCGAATTGGAACCATTCGGAACCTTCTGCTCCAAACATTCTGGATGCTTTTGAATTATGTCCAGACACGAACATACATTCCAGATACAAAACTTCTTTCCCCTTACAAATAAAAGCACACTAGATTAATGAGACAAATCAAAATGAGCATATCTGCAAACTTAGTCAGCACAGACCCGGAGGGGCTTTCCCTATTAGGATTCCTCACCCCCGATTCCTCTTTTCTCCCTCCTGAGTGTTTTCCCATTTGCTGGTCTGGGGCAGATTCTTTTTACGGGAAGCAGGGAAATTATTGTTCTAATTTTTCCAGGTGGGTGGCATTGATTTTTTCTTTTTTTCACAAACATTCTGTCACCTGAGAGCCATTCGCAGGGCACCTTTTATGGTGTTATTTTCTTCCTGGCTTGCAATGAATGTCACAGAAAGGTGACAGCACTTGGGGCCCATTGTACTACTAACTGGCAGCAAAAATCTGGTCGCAATTTGCCACCAGTATTTTTGTGACCAGTAAAGAATTTAACAAACCAGTACTAACAGGTTAGTTCACGGACTTCTGATATCATGTGGGTCACAATCCAACCTACCTCACTAATATTAATGAGGTAAGTCACAAATTGTGACTGAGTCTAATTGGTGCCCAGTTGGGTCAGCAGACCACCATGTCTGTGACCGCCTTTTAATAAAGTAAACTTTTTTTTTTCTTAATACAACCAGTTTTCCTTGAAGTAAATGTTGCTGTGTTTAAAAGAATTGTTTTCTTTTTGTGCAAAGTTATTTTGAGAGTTGCAGTGGTTGCAAAGACCACTGCCTACTCCCCAAAATATATTTTTGTTTTACATTCACAAATGAGATGGGGTCCTATGGAATCCCTCCCCTTTGTCAATGTATTACTATCCCAAAACGAGAGTCTAATTTTTCAATGTTTTGCAACAGAATTTCAGTTTTAGAACATTAACATTATCTATTTCCAATTGACACCTAAACACACTTCCTTTCAAATAGTGATTTGGCTTAGAGTTAGAAAGACAGTTTAGAAGTTGGTAAAAAAAAAAGGACAGATTCCTAAAATGGCATTAGTACATAGCAGAAAACATTTCTGCTGTTGCAAACAGCTGTGCGGACAGGTTGTGACCAGAAACACATCTAATACATCTGCCCCAAGTTATTTAATTCTGTTAATTTTGGCAATAAATCAAGCAGATTACACCTCAACTTCAAATGCACCCTCTTATAGTGAATAAATGTAAACAAGATGTGCCCTCTGCCTGTGCTTTATTTTTTACATAAGCGGCAAATCAGATCTCATTCGGGAAGCCCAACCCAAGTAGCTTCAATGTCCAGTACAGAAGTAACACCCCTTCTCTCCTCAGATCCAACAGGCAACAATTATAACATGGAACTTCACCACGCGTTCAAAATACCAAGTGTTAAGAACTCTTATAATTTAACGAATCCCAATCAGGTTATTGGGCACTGTTACCGATTTTACACTGAACTCCTCCTCATAGTCTTTAAGATACTGACAGCCCTAGTTATTGACCCAATCTCTACACCACATTGTCATGCGACCTGATGCTGACGGCTCATGTCTCTGTAGGTCCCACCATGGCAAAGCTGGTAACGTATCTGGATCTGCATAGGTGACATCCTACTGCCCACATCCAAGACCGACACGACTTAATGGGTGCTCATTGTCTCAGACCTGCCGATGTTCTTCATAACATTGTCATTTCAAAATTCACAACTAGGAAGCCATACAAGAGCCCAATTTGTAAAAACAAGGAAATATTTGCGGAATATTTATTTTTTAAATAAGTTAATGATAATGCCTCATATATTGCATTGGAACAACGAGAAAGAGCGTACGAGTTAACTAGCCAACAAATAATAATCCAATAGACGCAAACATAAATTTAACCCCTCTAAAGTAGCAAACTCTCTTACTGAAGCTGCATCCAAAATCTAGAATTTGATTTCACCCAAACTGACTATAACAAACAGGGGATAAGTCCTTGGCAAGTGCACCAATACCATGCTGCAGATCAGCTTCTATACTACCATGAACAACTGTGTAGTCCGTCCAGATTAACCGTATAGGGGCAGCCAGCGGTCAATGGTCGACGGTTCCACTCCCCCCCGATGCGGGTGTCGGCCATTGGCAGACACTGGGGAGGCACCTAAAGTCCCCTGTGGTGCAGAGCACCAGAGGGAGTCCTTTAATATTATTTAAACTCTGGCTTTCCAATGATATCTTTCCCCGGTGGATCCATCCACTAGCACCAGGAATTTGGGGGGAGTGGCCCCAAGGGCTTATGCTCCCCCCACCAACATGGCAGATCAGTCTTTCTGTAATTTAAAAAAAAATAATTATAGGGGGTGGAGGCTGCCCATTATCACCCCATAATCTATAGTGACAGTCTTTCTACCCCCTCCTCCCCTCGGAGGACAGATAGGGCTGATTAGCCCCAATCTGCCCCCCCCACCACCCCAAGGCAGAAAGCCTACTAGATACCACAGAATGTTTTTTCTTTTTTTTTAATATAGGGGTGAGGGCGGCCCACCATGGGCATGGCCATGCCCCCACCCCAGCTCAATGGGGCAACAGTCTTTCTGCCCCCTGGGCAGATGGGGTCATTACCCCAATCTGCTACCAGACCCAGACAGCTATAAAAACTAGACATCTGGGATAGTCCAGCATGGTGTGCTTCTCATGCATCCCACACCACTGGGGGGAGATACTACCATGCAAACCTCAAATGTTGACTAAAAGCACACATTTCCCTCACATTATGTGAGAAAAACTTCTGAAATCAGCAGGGAGACACACATTTCCTACCACACAGAATTTGTATTTTGGAGTGTTTCATAAATAATGGGCATAGCTGTCTGTGTAATTGGAATTGGGACATTTGGCTCCCCTCTCGCTAGAACGTCATTGAAGGTGGTGATATCACCTATCCTAGAAACGGGAGGCAAGGAAGGCAACTATTCTTTGATTGAGGACAAGGAGGAAAAGAATGATATGTAGAACATGAGCATTTATAGCAACGGTACTGACCTCCAAAAATAGTTGTCCGGAGCTTTGAGGGCCTTCTTGGAGGTGGAGATTCCTGTTGTGTGAAAGTCTCAGTAAAGGTGGTGAAAGCAAAGCTATTGGTTTGGGAGCTGCAGGATGCACTAAATTAATTGGGATAGGCGAGGCAGAGGTGCTACTAACTCATGATGCCGTGGAGAAGGAGATGTGTTTTCTTATAAAACACTCTCCACACATGAAATACGGCATGTTAGTTGTTACTCTCTGGAGAATTCAGCGCCCGCTTTCTTAAGGCCTCTACTTCTTCTTAGTTTATGTGCCCTTTCTGCTGGAAGGTGCACAGGCCTTTTTAAAATCACATCCTTCAGCGTCAAAAAGGTGCTTTGGCGTGGAAGAGTATTTTAATGTCGATTTCCTTGCATCCTTTGACTGACATCTTGGTGGCGTACCTGCTCTCCCCAGAAAGCTTGTTGCAGTCCTATCTGTCCTTGAAGTTAAAGACCTTGACGTGCAATGAGAGTGTTTGTGTACCTCATATTGAGACCAGTCTCTAAATCTCAGTTATGGTGTACCGTTTGAGGTGGTGGAGTGAGCTATAACAGAGGAGCCACCTCTCAATGCCCCTCAGACTTTTCGGAGGCAGATTATTGACCTCCCCCTCACTGGTTTTCCGGAAGGCCATGCAGCATAATATTGGCCCGGTCCTTCCAGTCCTACTGGACCTATTTTTTGCAGAAACGACATTCTTCAGGATGATGAGAATTCGACAGGCAAACAATACAAACAGGGTTGTGGGATCACACTTCTGCAAAATGAAAAATTATCTACAAGCAAAATACTGCTCTCAGTTCAGAAAGACGTTAAGTGCAGTTTATCTGGAAAGGTTTTTAAACCAAAACAGCCAAGAAAAGACATAGCTCAGTGCTCCAGAATCCTGGCACTAGAAGCAAGAATTGTCCCAATTGTCACTAGCAGAGGGTGATGGACCACTGGTGGAGCAGTACTAGTTTTTTACTGATTTTATGCGCTACAGCATACTTAGCAATGTCGTCCTTGTTTTACCCTCGAGCGTATATTGCACAATTCTGTTTACATTCCTTCGCTAATAATAACATTCTCAGCGAGGACACATGGCAGGTGGTACACAATGATGCTTCCATGTAGGGGGCTAAAGGCCATTCCTGCCTCTCTATCTTTGCAGCAGCCCTCAACTCAGAGATCCAGCAGCAGTTTCGCCTTGCCGAGACTCTGAATCCCATGTACATTCAGCCCTGACAAAGAAGAAAGAAGTGATCAGAACTGCTTTAACTGCCTGTGCTGTGTCTAGACCTGGCTGGGGATACCTCCAGCGCCCAGATACCCCCAGGGGTGACAGCGCTGCGCCATGCAAATGCGGATTGATTCATTGATAATACATCCCTGCGCATAAAGTCTGAACTGTGCATACTCCCCATACACACAGTCCTGGTATTATGTGTCCTCCACTTCTTGCTTATATGGGAGTTATCGGGGAAGAGGAGACCCTGCTCAGGAAGTCTTTACCGCACCTCCCTTTTCGCAGTACACATTCATGTGCCCATATAATGCATGCCCCCCCCCTTCTAACCTGGAAATGTGAGGGAAGACATGCCCTGCACTGGATTGCTGGCAGTTTTATATTTTTGAAAATGACGCACCTTTTGATAAACAGTGGATTCCTGCCTATGCCCCACTAGACTGGTTAAGAATCGCCACTCCAGAACCACTTGTATTCCCTTTGGACTCAGGAGGAAGTTTGATGCTCAGCTCAGAGAAGCTATCTGGCAAGTATGAGGACACCTCAAGTTTGTACTCAGAGAGGATCGGTGGTGAGTATTCAGGCGGAAACTGCCTATAGCAGTTTTGGCTGTTGTTTTGCTATAATTGGACAAACATGAGGTGGCTCATGTCCTGGTTGGCGGCCATCTTAGGTCGGCCCCACCGCGCTTTTTATGTGTTTATGTTTTACCTTTGTCACAATTTGGTTGGAGTTGTTATTTTAATTCTGCTCATTTTCCTAGTACTCCATTCTGGGAGGGGAGCCTTCCTGATTGGAGGGGAGCGCTGGGACTCTAGTTCTGCTTTTCGTTGCCCCCCTGTTACCGACGATTAGCCACGCCCTTTTGGAGGCGGGCTATAAATCTATGGCAGCTGCGCAGACGTGCTGGATTCTTTACTGCCGAGTGTGGTGACGCACACCCGGTTTTGACTGAGATCACAAATCTTAACCCTGCTTTGCTTTCCTTGTAGCGCAGTAGTAGGTGCCTGGCTCCCGTCCCCCTTGGTACCCATCTTAGGTCGGCCTCACCGGTGTCTTTAATGTGTTTTACCTTTGTCACAATTTGGTTGGAGTTTTTATTTTAATTCTGGTCATTTTCCTAGTACTCAACTCTGGGAAGAGAGCCTTCCTGATTGGAGAGGAGTGAAGGGACTCCAGTTCTGCTTTTCGTTGCACCCCTGTTACCGACGATTAGCCACGCCCTTTTGGAGGCAGGCTATAAATCTATGGCAGCGGCGCGGACACGCAGCGGGCGCACCAAAGGTAAGCCCGTCTGCGCCCGTCCAAGCTTGGACGGTACCAGGGGCCTGGACCCCTGCCTATTTTACCCCAGAAATTCTGAGTTATTCTAAATTGGAACGTCTCTTGCTGGCACCTGCAATCAAGGAATCTTGCCGTCACACTCTCAACGCAGTGTCCAGCCTTAATTCTTGTAGGAGGTGCAATTTCTCCTTTGATATAGCCCTTGCGATGGAGCTGCAAGGTAAGGACAATTTGCCTAGCTTAACTCTTGGTCAGAGCTATTAACCAAACTGCCGCTCTCTACCTAAACATATGTGTTACAGCAAACAAATGATGGACGGAATGCTGACAATGCAAACATTCTCCCCCAGTCAAAAGATCTGGGTTAAATCCATCGTTCTTTTGCCCACTACGCCACCCCAGTTTGGACCCAGCCATATGCAAATCAGTCTTGACCCTGTGCCCCATGGGAACAGTCCAGACCGAACTGCCAGGCCAGGTCCTCCCTGGACCGGAAACAAGCATCCTGGGACCGGTTTCAGGGTATGTCACCCTTCTTCAGCCAGGCTAGCTTGAATCCAGTGGCACAGTGAGCAAGGGACCCACGTCTGGGCATACCCATCCCACTTAGGGCGAAAAGTGTTACAGCAAACAAATGATGGACGGAATGCTGACAATGCAAACATTCTCCCCCAGTCAAAAGATCTGGGTTAAATCCATCGTTCTTTTGCCCACTACGCCACCCCAGTTTGGACCCAGCCATATGCAAATCAGTCTTGACCCTGTGCCCCATGGGAACAGTCCAGACCGAACTGCCAGGCCAAGTCCTCCCTGGACCGGAAACAAGCATCCTGGGACCGGTTTTAGGGTATGTCACCCTTCTTCAGCCACGCTAGCTTGAATCCAGTGGCACAGTGAGCAAGGGACCCACGTCTGGGCATACACATCCCACTTAGGGCGAAAAGTGTTACAGCAAACAAATGATGGACGGAATGCTGACAATGCAAACATTCTCCCCCAGTCAAAAGATCTGGGTTAAATCCATCGTTCTTTTGCCCACTACGCCACCCCAGTTTGGACCCAGCCATATGCAAATCAGTCTTGACCCTGTGCCCCATGGGAACAGTCCAGACCGAACTGCCAGGCCAAGTCCTCCCTGGACCGGAAACAAGCATCCTGGGACCGGTTTTAGGGTATGTCACCCTTCTTCAGCCACGCTAGCTTGAATCCAGTGGCACAGTGAGCAAGGGACCCACGTCTGGGCATACACATCCCACTTAGGGCGAAAAGTGTTACAGCAAACAAATGATGGACGGAATGCTGACAATGCAAACATTCCCCCCAGTCAAAAGATCTGGGTTAAATCCATCGTTCTTTTGCCCACTACGCCACCCCAGTATGGACCCAGCCATATGCAAATCAGTCTTGACCCTGTGCCCCATGGGAACAGTCCAGACCGAACTGCCAGGCCAGGTCCTCCCTGGACCGGAAACAAGCATCCTGGGACCGGTTTCAGGGTATGTCACCCTTCTTCAGCCATGCTAGCTTGAATCCAGTGGCACAGTGAGCAAGGGACCCACGTCTGGGCATACCCATCCCACTTAGGGCGAAAAGTGTTACAGCAAACAAATGATGGACGGAATGCTGACATAAGCATGAGATTACGGACCTAATAATCTCTTAGCAACCAGCTGCTTTATTCCCGGCAGTAACCTGGTTAAATGCCCAATCAGCACCCGACCTTCTTGACGCCATACCTCAGGACTACGCTATCTTGAGCTCGATCGGCCCAATCAAAGGGGCGGGGGGTCTCGCAGTGATTTTTAAACAACACTTGCGCTGCAGTTTTACGGAGTTAAAGATCACCAGCTGTGAGGCAGCTTTCTTTACCCTATCTCTCACAAATAGCGGTACACTAACACATTTCCTTATTTATCGTCCTCCTGGCCCAGCCCTTACGTTTGCTAGTGCACGAATGGACATTATACCATCCTATGCCAGTCGATGCCCTAATTTTCTAATTAAAGGGGACCTGAGCATTCATTTTGGAAAGGACAAATGCCATATAGCAGCCCGCTTGGCTGAAGACCTTGGGCTGTTTCAACTTAGCCAGCTAGTGCAAACTTCCACCCGTACTTACGGTCATATTCTTGATCCAATCTTTACAAACTCCACGCTGGTGGATGCGGTTTCTCCCATCCCCATTGCATGGTCAGACCACTATATGGTCCCCTTTCAGATCTCTGGTAACTCCTCTACCACTGTCCAAGCTCATGCGAGGAGAGTATGTAAATGGTCTCTGATTACGCCACCAGCCTTTACTGCAGCTTTGAACCAGGAATCCCCAGAACTTAACACCTGCCCCATACTGCCAACCGCCAAGCAGCAGTATGGATTAACAATGCTTTGGAATCTCTAGCACCCATGAAATCGATTACTAGTACTTGCTCCAAACCTTCTGCAAAATGGTTTACGGAGGAACGCTCAGCTATGGAACGCTTTTGGCGGAGAAACTATAATGTAGCGGATAAAAATACCTTCCTCAATGCGCTGAAAGAATATCAAACAACTGAGAAACACGCCAGCCCAATTCTATGCCCAGAAGATTGAGCGGTCAGGAAACTCCTCTAGAGAGCTTTTTCAGATAGTTAAGTCACTGACTTCTTTAGAACGAATCTTCGTTGCAATCTCTTCCTCTGTCGATTACTGTGATCAGGTTGCACTCTATTTTCTAGAGAAAATAGACATCATCAATGCGTCTTTACCTGGGAGTGCTAGGAACTTCCAGTTACCTGGGCAGCTACCATCCACTCCATCTGGAGGCTTCCTTAGTCTAAAAACAATATCAGAGGCTGAGACTCACCTTTTACTCTCTAAAGTGAAATCTGGATCTCCACTCGATCCAGCCTCCCCCGCTATACTTGAACGGGGTGTGGAGGCCATTGCTCCCCTGCTCTGTAATCTACTAACTTTGTCCTTCTCCACTGGATGTGTTCCATCTGATTCGAAACATGCCATTGTAGTTCCCCTCCTGAAGAAACCTTCATCAGATCCCTCCTAACCTGAGAATTTGAGACCTATATATGTGCTACCTTTCTTTGCTAAGGTTGCCGAAAAATACGTCAACCAGCAGTTGATGAATTTTGTGGAAGAGAAGGATTTGCTACAAGAGTTCCAGTCCGGTTTCAGACCACTCTTCAGCACAGAATCTGCCCTTTTATTTGCTTCCAAGTCACTGCACCTCACTGCTGATGAGGGTAAGACAGCTGCCTTAGTCATGCTTGACCTAAGTGCAGCCTTTGACACGGTGTTCCATGGTCAGTTATTAGAACGGCTAAGGAGGCTCTGGTGGGGGCTGTGAACTGGGCTGGATTGCAGACTTTCTTCAAGGTCGGACGTTTCAGGTTCTTCAGCAGTCCTATACCTCCAAGATACTACCTCTGCAGCATGGAGTGCCACAAGGCTCTGCCCAGAGTCCAACTTTATTTAATTTGTATATGCGTCCCCTTGCAGAAATAATTGAGGTCATTGGTGTCAAAACTGTGTCCTACGTTGATGACACCCAATTGATCATAACCTTGGCGCAGGATAACAGCAAAGCCACAGACTATTTCAGAGCATGTCTGGCGGATTTGGCTAAATGGATGGACTCCAGCTGCCTTAGACTTGATTCATGATTAAGAAAAGAAATGAGCCTGTACCTTGCGTTCTCTATTTGCTGAACTGTTTCGCTAAATAGTCAAACCCATTGATTTCAGTTTGAACTGGTATTTTATTTTAACCTTTTTATTTTCACTAAATTCTTTTTCGCTACTTTTTTTAGTGTGAAAAAAACAAGTGTCTGGTCATATCAAAAACTCTATACAACCTTGTTTACAAAAGATGATTAATAAACGAATAAATAAAGCATAAATGTGCTATACAACATATTTTACATAAATGAAGTGTGAAATTTAAGAAAAAGAGAAACATCCAATACATATATCACATCCAATACATATATCACAATTAATAATACACTCTCGATTATGATCCTGGAAACTCTTATAGCGTCTATATCCGGTATCCCAAATTAATACAGGGGAAGTTATTGTTTTGTGGAAAATGGAAATCTTCTCGCTATTCACAGATTAGATTTTATTCATCATTCCTCTGTATTTTTATGTGCCGACGCGTTTCGAGTCCTGGGCGTTGAGTACCAGGAATCTCATCAGGGCATTTGAATTTTAGCAGCAATGGTGATTTCTGAGAGTTCTTATTAATCTTCACTTTAGGGTATACGCTTCACCAAGAGACGCTTATTCTCAATCACTAGGGATTCTTATCTTTGTCTTTTTGGTCCTTGGCTAGTTTATGAGGCAATTACATCTAGCTTCCTTTTGTGCCGGGCATTTTCTACTTAATACGCTCTCGGCTTTTCAAACGCTCACTGGATCACCTCCTCTCTTGTAGCGGCGCTCGCTGATTTGAATTAACTTGCGTTCTTTTCAAACTTGGTTAAACTGCAATTGCTTTCGTCTCCTGTTGTCTCTCTGCCTCCGTTTGATCAGCAATGGAGTTCAGCCATGAGGTTCAAACTAATATGGTTTCTCCCTAGGTCAGACTTGATTCAGGCAGAACCGAAATCTTGGTGGTAGGAGAATACTCTTCTTTATGGTCCACTGCCTGGCGATTGAACAAACTAGGCCCAGTCAAAGGTGAAAAACCTTGGCATCTGGTTTGATTTCACTCTATCTTTTGATGACCAGATTTCCGCCCTTGTTGGAACCTGCTTCGGAACACTAAAGATGATTCAAAAAATCTTAGGGTTCCTGCCTGATTCTACTAAACAAACTGTAATCCAAGCACTCTTGGTATCACGCACTGATTACTGTAATGTGCTCTATTTAGAGGCCTCTGAGGGCAGGTTGAAAATGTTCCAGCGGGGGCAAAATGCTGCGCCACGTCTGCTTTCGAACATTCCTAGACGCCCGCCTATTGGCACAGCTCTTGCTAAACTTCATTGGCTTCCTGTTGGGGAGAGAACTTCTTTCAAAGCTTTATGCTTTGTTCATAGAATCCTCAATCAGAAAGGCAGGCCTCGGAAAATCATAAAATTGTTACTAGACCTGCAGGTCTAGTGACTTAAATAATCTACTTGACCTAGTTGGAATACTCTTGACCCATAAACTGGTTTCAAATGATGTGAACGTGGGCAAATATTTTAATTCACTGAGCCATTTTCTTCATTATCACATATGAGAGCACCTTCAAATATGTGAGTTCAGCGCGTCTGCTGTACAAAAAAACTTTTGTTTGATTTAATAGACCAAACTTTTGCTCTATATATAATACAAATCTGGCCACATATAGGAGACACATGACCCCTAACTTGCCTCTTAGTTCATTAACAGCATTGTCATCAGGGTGTGGGAAGGAATGTTTCTCAAATCAGGTTTAAAAACTATCACTTTTAATAAATACATAACTTAAGCATGAAGTGGTAGCACACGGTCATTGCAATCCGCAGATTTTACATTGAAACGGCCACAAAATTTCCTACTGACGTGGTTTTACTGACAAAATTATATAGTGTACAAACAATAATGTTTGGGAAAAAACATTCTGCAAATATGTGTCATTTGCACAACACCAAGTTAAGTGTTCTGAATTGCTTTGCTCTTATTTAAATCTTTGTTTGGATCACACTTCTTACTTATCAAAAAAATGTGCATTCATATTAACTGATATATTTTGAAATATTTGTACTATCCACTTACAGGCTTACTTTAACTATTATGTGTTAGAAAAAAACTGACATATTCAGACAGCTCACTTGACAAAAAACCCTAACTGTAGTGAGAGAAAGAAAAATAAACTCCATTTTCCAAGCAGCAATTAGTAAAAGACAAACTGACATTTGACCTCTTTCCTTGAACAGACAGCAAATGTGTAAAGATAAAAACAAGATTTAATGGCATCTTTATTGCTCATTCACTTTCTGAATGAATAGTACACCTATTCCTTTAAAGTTCACTTGCCAGAACAGACTAGTTGGTTTTAAAAATAGCTCGACCTGATAAAATCTGACTCGATATTGCGAGAGGGAGAGTAGATTTTCCGAGGCCTGAAAGGGCCCGCTATCTCTTTCCCTTGATTAAACCATATCTCCCAAGACGATGCTTGAGATCTTCAGGGACTGTCCAGACAGTGATCCCTAAAATTTGCAGAATACATCTAGGTGGCAGCTCTTTTAGTTTCTTGGCTGCCAAACTATGGAATTTGCTACCTCTAAATCTCAGACTAGAACCCTCCGAGCTTCTTTTCAGGAAACATCTCAAAACTTGTTTTTTCCAGAAAATCCTTAGGTCATTAGTCTGCTTTTAGCTGGCTCTCTCACCAGGCTTTCAGTTGAAATCTAGCACGGGGACACTCCGAACTGGAGTAACCAGGCGCTTTACAAATTTCTAACATAACAGAGCTGCTTTGTGTCTTAGCGTAAGTGATGCTGCTATCCACCGAGTCAAATGCTTATAACAAGGAAATCTAGTAGCACTCTTAAATATATGAAAAGGAATTTACCAAATTCTTATAGTAGGTGATTCGAGCTGATACCAGAGAACGCATCCCTAACAGACCACTTCTCTCACAGACCAGTGACTGTGACTGGCACCTGTTGATTTCACCAAAACTTATCTTGTGGGTGTGATGATTACATATATTTTTAAAGCACTATGGACATTAATTAGGCTACGTGACAAGGTACTCTGTCAAAAACCTTTTCAATATCCCGTCTGCCATATTAGAAGCACATTATAGCCAATGGCATACTAAATACGGTGGATGGGGAAGCTACTACGTTTTGACAAAGTACTCTGTCTGCCAAACACTAACTAAGGCCCGCGGAGCACTGCCTTGAGAAAGGGCAACACCACTTCACACCAGAGCAAAACACGTGTCAGCTGGAACCACCAGATTCGCACACGTTGAGTATTAGAAAGTCTAGCTTATATTTAAAGCAATGGGATAAGTCAGCTGAACCTGTTGATGAACCTACACTGCCCACTGATCTTTCTGGAAGATCATATTACCTCTTCTACTGCCAGTGGGTCCCAACTTT
Organism: Calotriton arnoldi; assembly: GCA_963921515.1. Lineage (NCBI taxonomy): Eukaryota > Metazoa > Chordata > Amphibia > Caudata > Salamandridae > Calotriton > Calotriton arnoldi. The sequence continues at coordinate 1,490,758 of CAWUFW010000396.1, forward strand.
TACCCCACCGAGTCTAGGCCATTCGAGATGTTCTGCTGCCTGAGGCTGGACATCCTTATTTCATAACACACTGAACATCTCCCCAGGGCCTACGGTGTCTGAGAAATCAGTTTACTTTAGAGGAATCGTAGGACTCTAGTCTTTAAAACCAGTTCCCCTCAGTGTCACTGGGATGCAGTCGATCCAGTGGTGTTCGAGGTTTCATTTCGGTCCCCGAATGTGAACAGCCTTCTGTGAGGTATGGGTCCTCAGCTGTGTTCATCATCGCTTGATAAGGCCCTCATTACAAGTCATGAAATTTCATCCAGGACGATATTTCTGGTTGAAATGCTGCCAGCTGCAGTTATGAGTGCCCCGGTGTCTACTGGCTTTGTATTACCAGGTCCACAAGCTCTGAATCCTATTTCAGGCCCAGACACACCAGACCCTCTGTTTCACGGTCCAGGGGCAGGTGCTGCATGCAGGGGCATAGCCTGATCCCTGCCTGAAGCCTACAGAAGCAATGGGGCGCCAATAGTGTTCCCCATGGACAGGCTCAAACCTCCTCTGTCCCTTCGACCTCCCCAAACCAAAGCGCCTACCTCCACCGGCCCTCTTGCTGAGGCTTTCCATCTGATCTGACCTAGTGGAAAATATCTGCAGTTTTCTTCCCAAAGTGGGGGAAAAGAACAAGTAAAAACTGGGTCGTATAGTCAAGAAAACTTGTAATTGATTGCATTTATTCTTTTTTGCACCAAACTCCAGCACTTCAAATGAGGGCCTAGTTCATGACTGCTAGACCAATTTAGCCTTAGGAGAGTTCAACTGTGAATCAGAGGGATGTCCAATAATAACTGACCTCCTTGACTGACTAACCTTATTGGTAAAGCCAGCAGGGAGTCTCTGCAGTAGACCCTGACAGCTGGGTTAATGATTTTTGTGCAGCATTCCTAAGCTAGTGGACCTCAATAATATGTTCCTGCATTGCGGTGTTGGACAACACCAAAGTGGACAGCAGGAGAAAGCAGTTCCTCTTGCCATGAGTGGGAAATTCTGTAGAAGTTCTCAGCACTATCGTAACACCTGGGGTCATCCATGCATAGATGCCTTTGCCACTCACCTAAACATTAGACAGCATGATGATGGACTGAAGGGGCATTCTAGTGTGACTATCAGCCAGCACCTCTGATTTTGAGGGTTCTTTAGGAGATCAGAGACAGCCTAGAGTGCTCAGTCATCCTGGTGTCTCTGACTTGATTTTGGCAAGTGTGGTTCTTAGACCCGCTCCATCGATTCAGAAAAACCACATCAACCTCCCACAGAGAAAAGTCATCCAGTTCTTCGAGTGAGGGGATGCTCCACCCCTTCCAACCATTGCTCTGTGTGATCACATGGTTTTTGAGGAGCCAACATCTGCACACCTAGAGCTCACTTGGGAAAATCTGAAAGTCCTAGTGGCTACCAGAAAAACAGAGACCCCCGTGTTACAGAAAGTGGCTGGGATTCGGTCAGTGGCCACTAGATAAGAACATTAACCTACCTCAGGTTCAGTAGCTTGTGTTAGGTCTTTCTCTCGTCACCAACCCAACAAGAGCAGGCAGGTCAATCACTGCAAGGCACACCTTGCGGCCAATGGAGCCTGTTAAAATAGGCCGAAAGGGGTCCTTCTCTATTGGCACAGACTTGGTAACAAGACAACTGATGGGACTAATGCATCTGCTTCATCTAGTGAAGCACCCCATGGCCTCCTGGGACTTGAATCTGGTCCAAGTCCGGTTGATGCAGAAATTTCTTGAGCCACTGGCTTCTTGTGACTTAAACCATCTTACATGAAGACTTCTTTCTTGGTAACTGTCTCGTAAGCCAGGCATATAACTGAGCTGTAGTCAATTTGCACTGCAAGATATGAGTCTGCTAGAATAAGGCATTCCTAAGGACTCATCCTACTTCTGTACCAAACGCGCTGTTTGAATTCCATCATAATAGAGAGATTGTTCCCCTGGCATTTATCCATTCTATTCCATCCTTCTTGACATAAGGAGATATTACACCACGAGGATGCCAGGCATGCCTTACGCTTTTATTTTGCAAGAACGAGGATCTTATATTCTACTGACCAACTATTGATAACTTTTGAGGTAAGGATACCAGCCACAAGGCTAATGAGGATATTGGCACTAGGTAGATAGTGTCGTGTGACCTGTGTCACCCACTGCTACACCCTGCATGAAATCCAGCTTCCATCTATGGCCTCACTAAATTAGAGCTAGGGCTGAAGTGAGAGAGAAAAAGAGAGAGAAACAGACACAGGGCTAGATAAGTACAGACACCAGTATCATGAAGGAGAGTCGGTAGGGAAGGGCAAAGGAGAAGATGTTTTGTAAATAAGATGCTTTCTCAATGTCTGGCTCCACCTGACCCCACAGTTTCAGCAGACTTTCTCTACACAAGTCAGTACATTGAAGTATACTTGCATGGAGCGCTGCGGTCCTCACCTAGGTGTGCTTTTTGGGATGCGAAGACCTCACAAGTAGTATTCTACCTTGTGCTTTAATCGATACATGGGCCAAGGTTTACCTTGACATATGGTGCCTGCTCATACATCGCTAAAAGCTTCTTGTTCTTTGATAACCCTGTTCCAGCATGAATACAGAAAAGATGGTGTTTAAATGATTTACATTGTACTTTATAAAATACCTTAGTGCTAGCCTCTCAGAGGGCTTAATGTAGTGTATTCTGGTGCGCATCACAAAAGGTATGCAAGAAATGTTCTCTCAATGCAGTTCTTACCTATAGTTGAGTTTTGGATCCTCCCTTCTTCCACTGAATACTGATAATCCCTGGAAAATTCCTCCGCACCATCTTTAAATTTCATAAAGTCCTGAGGATCTCTTTTAGGGGGTTTCTCCTGCACTTCATTCTTCCAATGCTTCTTGAACTCTTGACAGTATTCAATTGGTATCTCCTCGTCTTCAACTTTAACAATACGAATTTCATCCTTGTAATCATCTGCAGGTGACTCCTCCCCTTCAGGCAGCTTCATCAGTTTATTGGAGAACTGGGAGTCCTTCGCCTCCTGCGCTACTTCATCCTTCACCCAGTCATTAGAGCTCCAGCTATTACTGGAAGAGGGATCGTCTGATTCTTCAATCTTTACCAGGTGAATAGAGTCCTGATGGTCCATAGAAAGCTTGTCCACTACTTCCCCCTTCACCAAGTCCCCTGAGTGCTGATGGTACCTGGCAGATTGCTCCTCCTCCTCTTCAACCTTTGGTTGATCGATGGACTGCTGGCTGTCACTGGGTGATGGGCCCACAACCTAGACAGAACAAAGGGGCGTTCAGTTAGAATGAATAAAATATCTCAATGAATTAACTGAAGGAAAACTGGTCCTACCACTCACAAACATCACAGGCAGGAGTTATGCCGCTGTTAGCACCTCACAGATACGCGTGCTCCACTTGCAAGGACTTGAAAATCCCAGCACACACAGCGTCACTGTCTAAAGGACAAGGGCTGCCGTGGCTGAAGGTGTCACAGGTCATGGGGTTTCTTTGCAGCCATGGTTTTCGGTATGGGTATGGATTTATTAAATTAATAATTGGGTGTTTTGTGGTATCAGGAGAGAGAATGGTCTGTAATAAGGGATAAGTGTGTTGGTAGTGTGGGGTGTGGTGGTTGTAGTTCAGGGAAGGAACATATGTGATGTAGAATGGTTCTGAGGAGGCACAGAGATTTGTTTTCTGTGTAAATGGGATGTGATGTTTTGGGAGGGCTGAATGAAGAAACAGTCAGCAAACAGATATAGAGCTAACCATCTGTGTAGATGTTTGTGGCAGTGTGGATGTTTGTAGGGGTGTGCGAGCCACTGAAAGATTGAGCCAATTTCGAGCCAGATGTCTGGCTCTGATCAGCTCAAAGTCATCTTGGAACCTTGGCTCCAAAGCGGGCCGAGCTTTCAAGGAAGCGATTAACATAACGGTCATAGCTGACACCCATGCAACATAGGGAATCAGGATTGAATCCTAGCCTCGGCTCAATATCCTGTGAATCCTAGCAAATCTCCATGTGCTGAAATAAAACATAGTCTGTGTCTGTTGAGAAGCGCTCTTATGTCCTTGGACAAGGATCATGCTATGTAAAACTGCTAAAAATAAAATAAGGGTTGTGCATGTCACCTCCCCAATCTCATCCTCTAAGAATGAAGGAGAAAGTATTAACTTTGATGTCACAAAGAGAGGCCCTTCTAGTAGTTTATTGCACAGTGTGAAAATTGATAATCTGATATCAATCTTGGTTTCTCTGGTAGATCAAATTGTGTGATTCTAAGCAAATATTTTATTTCACTAAGTCGCCTTTAAGTGCACTGTCAGATATCAGGACACCTTTAAATATGCAAGTTGAGGTTGTACGCTGTACAAAACCTCAAGTGCATTTGATGTAACAGACATGAATGTTGCTCCTAGTATAACTCCAATCTCAGACCCGTGGAGGGGGCGCACAGCTACCGACCCGCCTCCGAGTTCACTGGTGCCCTCCCTGGTCATCACGGCGGGTCAGGTGTCCTTTTCAGTTCATGTTTAAAAACTCTCACATCTAATAAGTACTTCTCAAATAATCTGAAGTACGAACTTAAACACCTCTGCGTGCTGAAGAAACGCACACTTTTGAATTTTGAAGACAGCTTGTCATATACGAACATGTGTGATCTGCATGTTGTCAAGGCTCGGCTCGTGCACGGGACCCTCGGCTCGTGCACGGGACCCTTGGCTCGGCTCGGGCCCCTCTAGGTGTGTGTGCCTCGAGCCGTGGGTGTTGCAGAGTCTGAGCGGCGTCTTTCATCTCCAATGATAAATGCTGGGCAGCTGGGACGGATCGGCCTTTTATTCAACAGGGGATAGAAGTACCGAAGGGCTGAGCCCTCACCGTGCACGGACAAGGCGGTGGACAGACCACGGACACTTCCAAGCGGGGGCCGATGAAACTCACCGCCACGGGGTCCGGGTGGGGCATTTCTCCCCCCTACGGCAGTGTCTCCCCCCTCATGGGTCGGCCGGGCGGGTGCAGAGGGCAGATCCACGCACTTCATCCGACTCCGAGGCGCCCGCAGAAGGCCCCAAGGGCACAGCCATGCTCAGTGGGCTGAACAAAACCAGTAGGGCATGTACCATCATAGTGCGCATGCCCAGAGCAGGGAGAGAATCCAGAGCGCATGCCCAGAGCAGGGAGACTAATCCAGAGCGCATGCCCAGAGCAGAGAGACTAATCCAAAACGCATGCCCAGAGCAGAGAGACTAATCCAGAGCGCATGCCCAGAGCAGGGAGACTAATCCAGAGCGCATGCCCAGAACAAGTTCACTTATCACGCCATATCGTTTGAATTGTATTGCGCATGCTCAAAACAGAGATAGTTTTGACGACGCATGCGCACAAAAGGACTACTATTCTTGAACGCATGCGTATAAGAAGCTTATTAGTCTGCACAAATTCTATTACAGGACCGGAGGCTTCGGATTCTATGTCAGTCCACGGAGGCTCAGATTATCCCCCTTGGTTCGGCCCCCCACTCCCCAAGGGGAGGGTGTAGTATACTGATCTTTAATGTAATACACCTTTCATGCCTCTCTGCCTTGCTGCTCAGCCAGTGTGGATGTTCTGTGGAATGTTGGATGTGTGGTGAGGTAACGGAATGCTGGTATGACTGTGTGGAGAGTGACAGTTGGGAGTATGGGCTGAGCAGCAAGGAGGCTGCTCCTGGTGGGGCTCTGTAGAGAAGACCTACTCTACATCTAATTCTGTACTACTACATGTTGTGACTCCTGATCTACAATATCTACAATAAACCTACATGGAAATCCAACTGGTCTTGGTTCTATTAACTTATTACAGAGGGGGATAGTGGCTGGACCAGGGGTCTTAGTGGAGGCCACCCCCAAGGAGCAGAACCCGGACAGTATTGGGCGGGGACAAGGGAAGGTAGGCAGGGAAGGAGCTGGACCAGCAGATCACAGCGCTGGGTCAGCTCAGCCATAAATTTATCCTTAGGAATTCGGTAGAGAGGCGGGGGGTACTTAAGCGGAGGCGCCGGGCACAGGGCCCTCTTTCTCCTGGGAATTTTACAAGAGAAGAGGTGCTGCTGCTACAGAGTGTGAGGTGAGGGGGGGGCAGTGGGCCTTGGGCAGGATGAGGTGCCGTTGCCCAGGGGAGAGGGTGGGAGAGATGTGTTGGGCATCCGGCGGGGTGTGCTGATGGGGCCGGTGGTACTCGGGGCACGGCACACAGGGAGGGGGAGCGCGGATCGCAGTGCCAGCGGATGGCTGGGCCGTCAGTATTATGGACATGCAGACAGCAACATAGTTTATTTAGGTTTGTGAGAATGCTAAGGTTGTGATAGGGAAAAAAGGTAAGGTGTCACCACGAACGTAGGCGAAAAAACGGAAAACAAAACGTAAAGGCAAGGAACGTCAATACATACAGACTGTAGCGAACATAACCAGAAGAAGTAACGATGACGCCAGGGCGCACGGAATTGCTGTGACGCTAATTGTGTTTAATGTACAATGAAAGTACTAAAGTATACCACAATGCGTATGTACTTGTACAGAATCGAGAGGATTTTATAGCACTGCAGACACTGGCGGAAGTATAAGTGGAAATGAGGGTTTCATTAAGCTAGGCAACAACGTGTCCCGCGCCTTGTTTGGAGTCAATTCAGGAATTGGATGGGGAGGTGTGTTGTTCTGGGGGCCGGCTGGGTTGAGGGTGGTTGCAAATGGGCAGTGTGGTGGGAGTGGCACAGCAGGGATTCGGGTGCCATACCTTGGCGAGGGATGGGTGCGGGGCTCTGGCCGCCAACATGCAGCGACGCGCGGGATATACGGTGGGGCAGAGGATGAGGATGGTGCAGAGCGGTGAAGTGCCAGTGGATGGCAACGGGGGGCACCAATTTGGGGCAGTCACCAGGGGGAGAGGGTAGGGGAGATGCTTGGGGCAGCCGGCGGTGTATGCTGATGGGGGCCGGTAGTGCTGAGGGCGCGGCACACAGGATGGGAGGGCAGCGCGGATCACGGTGCCAGCAAGTGGGTGGGGGGCTCGTCGCCTCACGCAGGGACAGGATGGGTCAGGCCGGTGGAACGAGGGGGGAAGGCGTCGGTCCTCGGCCCTCCAGGATTGCTGGTTTGGATATAGCCCGCATGCTTAGGGAGAGGATTCAGGGAGCTGCTGTAGTCCTTGGATGAGGGTTCGAGGCCTAGTCTTGATGCCCTCAGCCTTTCATCCTTCTAAGGCCGGTTGGATTGGTTGCAATTCCTACGGGCGCTCGGGAGACATAGGAGGGGGGTCGGGCGCTGTCTGGGCCACTGCCAGCGGGGGGGATATGCAGCATAGTAAAGGCTGGGCCTCGAGATGGGTGAGGAGAGTGAGTGCACCCCTCTACCCGGGCCCCCAGAGGGCCCGCAGCACCCTAGCTGTGGGACCTGGCACCGCGGACGGCTCGCACTGATCCCTGCATGGATCTCAGTGCGGTTTGAGCACGCTTGAGGTCTGGTTGTTTTCGGCCGGGAGGAGTGAGGCATCGGAGTTTTGTAGAATTTGGGGACATCTTGTAGACGGGTGCAGGCTCGGGGAGGGAGCTCGGCAAGTTCTTGCAGTGCTTCGCTGGTGCACTGATGGCGGCGGGGGGGCCGTTATAGGATGCGGATTAGGTTAGACGGAGACAAAGCGCGCCAGGGGGAGCGGTAGGGGTGGTGGGCGGGGGCACTAATTCAGGCAGCTAAGGAACAGGCAAACACGGGTCTGGTTACAGGGTTCATGGGGGGGGGGAAGCCGTCCAAATGAAGGAATTTTTTCAGATAAGGGGAACAGGGTGGGGCTGGCTATAATACATTAGGTGGTCCCTCTCATCTAGTCTGTGCGGTACGGGGTTGGCGCTATTCCGACAATACACAGAGTAATTTAAGGTTACAAACATATAAAACACAAATACAATACAGTTTAAGATATGGACAGAGCTGGATTGGTATATATGACAATTTCGTATTGTCGGTTGGGTGGTGAGTGATGTTGCAGCCGCTGTGAGTGGCGCTGTCCTGCGGGCAGGGGTCGGGTGGTGAAGATGAGGAGAACATAGGGGGGCGAGGGGGGGGGTGTCGTTGAACAGGAGAGGGGCGTTGAGATGCGTGCTGCAGCCTGGGCCTGCAGGTGGTTTACGGCTGGCCGGCAGTATTGACGGGCGCGCAGGGATGTGTTGCGGAGTTTTGGGGGTGAGGAGTGGTGTACAATTACCGTGGACGGTGGGGTGTGGCTACACCAATGTTTGGCCCGGGTGCCACCTTGCGGGCACAGCAGCAGTGCGCATGGGGGATTGCATTGCCCCCAGCTAAAGGTTCATATGGCAGCGGGAGTGGAGCAATATGCGGGGGAGTAGGTGGATGATGTGTGAGGATAGTAGGGCTGGGGTGTTGGTTCTGGGGCTGGCTTGGTGGTGGTTTGAAGGTTGCAATTCATGGGTATAATGCGGGGCTCCGAGGGGGTCAGGATTGCGGGAGATCTGTGTGGGGAGGGGCGCATCCTGGGGGGGTTCCAGGACGGGAGTTGTGGTGCTTCCCATGCGATGAGTCGGACCTCTCTCGGACTCTTGCAGACACGATTCTTGCTCCGCCTTCGTCCGGATGAGGGTTGCTTCTGCTGCACCCATCTCAGACTGGCAGCGTGGTCCCTCACCCGCCCTAGAGCTGGAGGCTCGGACAGCCCCCTTCACTGGATGCCGGTGATCGTTGCCTTGGTGGTCCTGATGTGCTCCATGACGGGGCTCCGCTGCTGCCGCGCCCCGCGTTGTTTCGGGTGTGCGGATTAGCATTGCCGGGAGACACTTCTCGGTTTCCTGAGCCTGGCACTCTGTGTTGTGTTGCCTCTGAGGTGAGGGAGTGGAGCGGAGCGGCACACAGGGAGGGGGGCAGGCGGATCGCAGTGCCGGTGGGGGGTGGGGGCTGATCATCGGGACGCCATGTGGGGGATTATTCTGAGGGTGTCGCAATTGCATTAATGTAGCTGTTGGCGAAATGCTGAGGAGCGTTTGTGGAGGCGTAACATGCTGCTGAAATTGTGTGATGTATTGAACGGGGTATGTGTGGTGTGCATTTCCTACATGAGGAACGGAGTGGTGTTGATTTCTTGTTTTTTGTTGCTGGGCCGATGCAAGTGTGAACTGAAGGTGCCGTGATTAGGGTTAGGAGGAAAGCGCGCCAGGGGGAGCGGTGGAGTGGGGGGGGTAGGGGGCACTACTTTAGGCAGCTAAGGAAGAGGCAGCGACGGGCCTAGTTACAGGGTCAAAGGGGGAGGGGGGCGGGGGCCGTCCAAGAGAAGGAATTTTTCCGATAAGGAGGACAGGGTGGTGCTGGCTATGACCCATTGGGCGGTCACTTAGATCGGCCCAGCGTGCATGCGGAGGAGGTGCGTGAATGTGGGTAATTCCCGTGTTTACCGTTTGCAGACCGCTCCCTCCCGTGCCCTCTCGCGTGCTGCTTTAGTTCACTTAATAGTTAACGCGCAGGCAGTAGAGCACGATTCGATAACCCTGGACAGACAAGACAGCCACACGCTGGGAAGGAGAGGTCCAGGGGGGCCGGAGGGGAGGGGAGACAAGAACCTGGAGTGGGAGAGAAGAAACTCTTGCACTAACACATTAACAGGAAGAGGCGAGAGGGAGCGGGGGCCCTTTGTAAGACTCTGGAGAGTCTAAACACAGCTCTCGGAGCCGAAGTTATAAATAAGCAGGAACTGTCTTTTCTCGTAAATGGTGTAATTTAGTTTTTAATGTGCAGCGCGGGACGGGATGATCTCCACTAGGGGATCCGGGGAACTGGGTTAAGTTTCAGAGATAACAGGCAACACCCTGTGATTCTGGGCAAGTCGCTTAATCTCCCCATATATATATATATTTAAATAAATAAATAAATGTGGCTTTATGTAACGCAATTCGTGCCCAAGTTAAAGCGCTCTGATACTTGGTGCAAAATTCATGTTAAAAGGGAAACAAGTAATAACGGTGTTGCACACACGATGATTTCCCTTCAGTGATGATGGGGCTGAAAACGCCCCAATAGCGGGAATACATGTTGTCAAACAACGACACAAGCATGCCAGTAGGGGGAGAGAAGGCAGGTTATAGTCGGACAGGAAGATGCAGGGAGGAAGGGGAACAAAGATGCAGGAACAGGAGGTGGCCTAAGGGCTAGGGCGGTGGACCTCCACTATGGGATCCAGGGAGCTGGGTTAAGTTTCAGAGATAACGGTCAACACCCTGTGATTCTGGCCAAATTGCTTACTCCCCCCCCCCCATATATATTTAAATAAATAAAGGTGGCTTTCTGTAACGCACTTCGTGCTCAGGTAAAGCGCTCTGATACTTGGTGCAACATTCTTGTTCAATAAGAGAAACTGGTAATAAACAGTGTTGCACACACTATGATTTCCCTTCAGTGACAATGGGGCTAAAAACGCCCCAATAACGGGAATACATGTTGTCAAATAACAACACAAGCATGCCAGGGCCGTAAGTGGGATGGAAAAACTGGGTGGTCTCTCAAAGGGGCGTGGCTAATATAACCAAGGGCGTGGCTTAAATCACATAAGATAAAAATTGGGGCTTAGCATAGTGTGCCACCCCATTTGTATTTTGCTGTTTCTGTCATTGCATCCAGATATATCATACAACAAGTAACATCGTATTTACAACAAGTCAGGTCTATTGGCTCAACTATGGCTTGTTATAAAGTAGAGATGCTACAGAAGGTTTTTAGATAAGTGGGGAACATAGGGGAGTCACACGGCACTAACGAAGGTATTAAGCTACAGTGCGGTGACAGAGCATGTTTCCCCCAAGGCCATCAACTAGGGGTGCAGCTATTAGGGGATGGCAGTACAGCCGCAGACATAGTTATAGTCCTAGGGTCCTGCGCCAAGTCCCAGTTCATGGACTACAGTAGGACAGCGTCCTTGGAAAGGGGGAGGTCCATTCTGGCCCCTCTGACCTCGGGGAGGGTGTGCAAGGCTCATCGCCAGGGGTTTGGGGTGGGGGGGTTAGGTGAATGGTGAGCTCCTAACCCCTGCTTCCCCCTTCCCCAGCACGCCTCCACCAATGCCGGACGGGTCGGGGGGTGGGGAAGGGGGGAGGTGTGATTTAATAAACAGTCAGTATCCAGGATAAAGCGTTTGAAGGTCAACACACAGAGACGCAGTGCCACCTGGCTTTCGGAGTAAGACCAGAGGGAAAGAGAGGTATTTTACAGTAGGAGTCATACTACCAACAATAGACACGCCTGGGGCATAACACTAGGTAGGTCCCAGTAGGTGCACAACGGCGGAATCTGCATGTACGGTTGACAAGGGCGTGTGCGACAAAGTCTGGGGTCCAGGTGGCGCGCATAAGAAGGCTAACATGTTGTTTCTATTGTAGATTATAAGCAAAGAAGCAGTCCATTCGGACGGAGAATGGGCTGTGTAAACTGAGCAAAAGTGGTGTCAGTAGTGGCGGAGGTCACGGAATGGGCAAACGGAGCAGGGACAAGCATAAGGGGTCGGGGACTAGAACAGAAGGTAAGTTTAAAAAAACAAAAAGGGCCAGGATGGGCGTCATGCTTCAAAGTATAAGGAACACCGCCGAGACAGTGCTGGGGGTACCTTAGCAAGCGTATGCACCACTGCGGCCAGGCACATTGCCATAAATTGGGGTTTTAATAGCTCCCATGGGCCTGAGATGGTAGGTTAAGAGACAAGGTTTGGCGTAACCGTCAGGGTGGCCGACTTTGGGAACGGGGGAACATAGTTTCCAGTTTCAGAGTTGGCTTGACATCCTGTGATTCTGGGCAGATAACTTGATATCCCGGTGCCTACAAAACCAATGTTTTCTTCCGTAACATTACGGGGATTTTTGCCATTATTCACATACTGTCAGATTGTTCGGTGCAAGGTGCTACCAGTATAGTGCCCCTTTTCCAGAACATGGGGGGATGCGTTTGCTTTACTAGCAGCCATAATTTTAGAGAAATTTCCGGAGCAAGGTCTGCAATTGAGTAGGTATAACCAAGCTATCCTGGACAGGTTCAGGCGCTATGGAGGCATGGGTTGGCTGCAATATGATTTAGATTTTCGCCAACGCATGGAAGAGTAACCATCGATGACTTGGGATCAGAGAGAGGCGAATGAATGGATGGAGCAGATGGGGTCCAAGGCAGGTTACGGTGTAGGGTTAGCCGCGGCAGGAGTTGGTAGACAGCAGTGGAACACACCATTGTGGGGGCAGGGTTGGCAGGCAACAAACACGCAGGCACATTCTTTGCCTAACGCTCAATGCGGTTTGGGGCAACAGCTATTGTCAAGCTTCCCACAACAGCAGGGGGGGCAGGTGCCAACTCAACACGGGATCACTTGTACAGCTAGTGGAATGGTGGGGGGTTCTCAGCAGCAGGGAGCAGGAATGAGTCCTGGTCAGCAGTCCTCTTTGGGGGGTGTGGGTCAGCAACATATGTGGCTAGGTCCCATGCAGCAGCTTGGAGGGGAAGTGCAAACTCTACGACAACAAATGGGAACGGTGGGACCACAGTTGAGACAGGTGGGGCCTAACCAACAGGCAGGCACTGTTTTGCCAATTTCTACTATGCAAGCTGGTGGGCACTTGCAACAGGGCAGCAATGGACTACCAAGTTCGCAGTTCGGCGGCGGCAGGGATCATCAGCCCTTGCCAACGGGGGGGTTCCAGGCTGGCTCGGTGCAGGTTCCATCAGGGCAGCAAGGGGATCACGGTCAGGGTGGCATAGTGGCAACACCAACTACGCAGGGCCCCGTCCCGGGCCACGGGCAGTTAATTAAAAGTCACCAGCAGCCGCTCCAGGAGCAGCTGCAGTCATTTCGAGCAACAAAAGGGGCAGACGGATTTAAGCAGCTGCTGCAGCGTAGACCAAGGGAGAATACCTGTCGCCTGGTCAATGCAGGCAACTGCACCTGGGGGATGCAATGCAAATTCCGGCATGGGTGCTCACAGTGCAGTGGAGACCATCCCGTTTTCTTATGCAAAGCCCACGCTAGATCTACACCGGGCGCCCCTTTCATGGGTCAGCCCTAGTTGGAGCCCAGTAACCAAAGGCCCATCCCCTGTAAACTTTGAGATGCTAGCAACACTTTTGAATAATTACCCAAAGGAAGAGGAGAGGGAACTACTTTTTGGGGTTTCAAAGAAGGGTTCAGAATACCTTACAGTGGCCCTTTAGCAGGCAGGTCATCAAAAAACCTTCGCTCAGCGGAGGAACTTCCAGAAACAGTTGCAGAAAAGATACAAAAAGAGCTGCAACTAGGTAGAATAGCAGGTCCATTTGACCCCCCTAAACAATTTTATTATCTCGCCACTAGGTATTGTCCCTTCCAGTTAAGCTTATGGCAGGGCACATGAAGGAACGGGAAGGGGTCAACGGCGACGCATACCTTCTCACCCATAAAAATGGAACTCCGGTAACACTTTATCAGTTCAAAAGGGTTTTAGCAGCAACGGTCCAAAGGGCAGGGCTCCAAGGGCATCACTATACTACACATTCCTTTCGCATTGGGGCAGCAACCACAGCCTTCCAGGAAGGGATGTCAGCAAACGCAATTAAACGAATAGGAACATGGGAATCAGATAGGTTTCAGGTTTACATTCGCCCAAATACTCAACAGATGCAGGATTAAGAGGCAGGTATGGGGGACAAGTTGCTAGGGGACAGTACCACATATATGTATACCAAGTTTATACTGAATAAAGGGTTTTAACTGCTCATTATTTACCTTTCTGTGCTTCTGTTCTACTCCACAGAGTGTAAAACCGTTTGGGTCATCGGGCACTCTTACTTGTCCAGGGCTGCAAATAGAGCTCGCAACAATGGGTGGAATGCGGCATTCCTGTTTCAACGTACAAGTGTGAAATGGTTTGGAAAAACAAGGTTACAGTGGAGAGAATTGGACAGTGTCATTCAAGCGTGCCGCACCCACTCAAGGGACCCGGATGTTCTAGTAATTCATCTAGGGGGAAATGACCTTCCAGTGATAGGGAGGGGTAATCTACTTCACATGCTAAAGAAAGATCTCACCAATTTAGCCAGAAGCATGGATGCCACAGAAATTGTATGGTCTGAGATCATTCCCAGAAGGGTATGGGCTGGTGCTCGCTCCCAAACGGGTATAAAGTTGTCAAGGAGGAGGCTAAACAGCCTTATGGGCAAATTTCTGTGCGGGGCAGGGTTAGGCAGCATTAGGCATAGCCCAATTAACTTGCGGCAGCCACAGTATTACAATGCAGATGGGGTGTACCTATCTGATACTGGGACGGATGTACTGCTACGGAACATACGAGCAGCATTGAATTCAAGGGGCTGTTGGTAGTGTGGAAGAATTGGGCCGCAGGTATGGCGGGGGGCCTCGCTGGCAGCGAAAGCTCCCAGCGAGGCATGGCGGTACTTACAAAGTGATCCGACAAAATAAAACAGGTTACGAGACGGGAACAGGCCACAGACGGGACAGTCAGGACCCAGGGGGTACTGGCAAGCTCTCCCAATGGCCTTGTTCAGGAGAACCGGAAGCAAACAATTAAGTAGACAATTAAGGGCAGAGCCTGTGGCAGGTAAAGAGTTGGGGTACCGGGTCACCTTCGCAGAGAGTGGTGGTGGAACGTTCACCCAGGGTCTGGGGGGCTGGAATCACATATGCTTGCACACGTAACAAAAGTTTGGTAACACCGGAGGTGAAAAGTCACCCGGTCGGGTCGGAAGCGGATGCTTACCCGGGGAGTGTGTGGACACCGGAAATGAAAAGGTCATCCGGTTGGGTTGGAAGCAGACGCTTACCCAAGGGGAGTAGTCCACGGAGGCTCAGATTATGCTTCTCTTTACTTTACTCGAGAAAAACAACAAGGGAACCCTACTCACTTGGAACCAGGGTACTGAAATGATTATCAAAAACAATGGCTCCTGTGGACTAATGGCAAGAAAATCTCAATAAAATAACGCACTATGGCAATGTAATGGGTGCCCGGCCGGGTCCCATGTGAGTATCCTTCCTTTTCACTTTACTCACGGTGCCACAAATTCCACACGAGGCTGCGCAAACCCTTCCTTCAGGTGTCCCTACTATCTTAGGTCCTGAAGAGACCCTACATTGCACACAGGGTCGAAACGCCGTTGACAGTTTTTTCAAAGCGAATCATTACAAGCCAGCACTTATCATTGTATAAAAGCGTGGTTTATATAATATATATCTTTCAATGGTCGCTTTCATGAAATATAGGAAACCTTGTATATATGTCACGAATATGTCACAAATTATTTAGGTTTATTTGTTTAGGTTCCTTTTTTCACTGGGACACTCACTCACTACAATCAATTGATTGTTAAATGTCATGAATGTAATTTTGCTTCAAAGAACTATATAAACAAGAATTATGAATGAAATACTAATCTAAGGTGTGTTCGACTCCTTCTCTTTTTGACATCACAATAACCCATTACATTGCCATAGTGCGTTATTTTATTGAGATTCTCTTTACTTTACTGGCAAAACAGCAGCCAATGAAAACTTTAAACTCAGCATAACCCGGAAGGACAACCCCCTCCATAGTATGCACCAATCATATATCACACAATGCTATAAATGTCTCTGAAGTAATAACCACTTCCTCTTTCTTTGCTGCTGCAGCAGCGAGTTAAGTGTTTTTCTATTTCGATTTATTGATGTTGGCTTTATTGTACAGGCTGTGAGTTTATATATGCCGATAGCGCTATTGTTCCGATGCGCGTGTGTTCGCGCGGTCCTTTTGTATGTTTAGCGGCGTTCCGGCGCTCGGTGTGGCATTTCTTCTTCTGTGGAGCGGGAACGGGACAGACGCGCGCTGCGCGCTTGAGGGGGCAGTCCGCTTTCCATTGCCACGTGGTCCGCGCATGCGCGAGCACCCGCATCGGAAATTTCATTGCCGATCGGGTTTTTCGCGCATACCGGACCTCTACTGCTTCCACCCTCAGTCCCTTTGAACGCCCGACGGGGCGCAAAAACGTATTAAGGCACTGCCTTAGGGGGAATTGAGGGGTGGCTCCCTCCACATTTATTTCACACTGGTTCCTGCTTGGCAAGTCAGTTAGTTTCAGGGTGAGTGCCTCCTATTCTTCCTATTTTAGGGACAGGTTAGTTAGGGCCCTTGGGGGGAATTTTATTCATTCCCTACATACTATTGTTTGGATATCAGTGACACCCCTGGGTTTCTTCCCCCCCCTGAAGTTCCTCCACACCTCCTGTAGCACACGATGGCATACTACGCCGAGGAGGTTGACCAGTGGGCAGATTATAACGACTATGCAGAGTTTGAGGAGGTGCCCTACGAGCACCAGATGGAGGAACAATTGGTCGAAACCCTGGATTCCCACGTCCAGGGTTCAGTGAATAGAGCACTAATTAAGGCTCTCCAGCCATTTACGCAGCCCCTGCAAAATTATGGCAAACGCAAATTTAAGACTTCTATGGGGGCTCCGTCCCATCACTCCTCGGCAGAAGTCCTTGCCCGGATGCCGGCTAACATCATGAATGATCATGGTTACGACGGGGCTGTCCCGTCTGGTAGCTCATCCCTGTTGCACCCAGGGGACGAGGATGAATCTTCCCCAGCCCTCCCAGATACCACTGACTCGGAGCAGGAGTTGGAAGTGCCTAAAAAGGCGGCGAAGAAGAAGCGCATGACGCTTAAGGTGAACAGTATTCCCACTAATAAAAACCTGCATTTCGACCCCAAGAATATTGTGCACCCGAGATCCAGTGAATGGGTGCCATGTGTGGAGGTGGCACACTATGTGCAGGAGAATCTGCGCCAGGGTTTTGAACGCGAGGTGCGGGCCACCCTGAGGTCAGAATGCCCTAGACCGGCCCTACTGGGCAAGGTGGCGGACACCCCGGAATTGGATCCCAACATGGCCACGTTCTTAAAAAAGTTTTCGAAAGACCTTAAAAAAAGATTGGACAGGGCATGGAGAGGCTGCCAGGATAAATTACTTGACGTGTATGGCCCTCTCACGAAGATTCTAGACGCAGCGGTGCAGACCAAAGACTCCAACACTCCCTTAGATGCAACGGAGATCTTGGAATGGGCGCAGAGGGCTCTCTGCTTCTTAGGCAATGCTAACTGTGCGTTATCCACTGAAAGGAGGAAGTCCTTCCTAATGCGCATCGATCCGCAACTCGCGGACATGGCAACAATGAAAGCTGGAACCTTGGCGAACGGAGTGTTATTTGGTGATAAGTTTGTGAAGGAGTTGGGCAAATATGTGGCCACTTTCTCGGCGCTGGACAAAGTCCAGAGCAACATTAAGAAGGTTCTCAACGCTGGCCTTTTTACCAGGGCCGGACGCTTCAGGGGTCGAGCGGCCGGCCGTGGTTACAATCAGACCTCCAGAGGTTCTGAGCAGAGAGGACGAGGGGGACACCAGCGGTCCAATTTCTACCCCACCAGAAATCACGGCTTCCCTGATACGCCCGACACCTTTGAGCCGACGCGTCCGACGTGCGCAGCCCAATTGGGCTACTTTTGGGCTGCGCACGCCACGAACGTCAGTTCAATTTTTTGGCAGTTTACAGCAAAGAAGTCACGGAGCTGCCCCGTGCATGACGCCTGATCGGCTGTAACAGGAAATTTGCCCAGGAGTGAGCACACGCTCCATATATAAAGTGGTTTCTTGGCTCTTACGCCCTCTGGTGGCTGGAATAATTGTAGAATACAGCTTTACTGAGGGGGCTTGGTACTCGAGAAGAAAGTTTTAGTCAGTGTGCAGGTGGGCTAGCCCCCCCTTACCCTCTATTACTTACCCTCATTAATTAAGTTTGCTACTCATCTACCTGAATACATATCACCATGGATGAGTGGGTAAGGTATGAGGAAGAGGAGGAACCCTACTACGCGGGGCAGCAAGAGACTGTCCTTGAGGACAACATTGTTGAGGCTCTGGACGCCTCTGTCCAGCAGTCAGTAAACAAGGCATTAGAGGGCACAGTCCCAGGCACTGTACAACAAGCTTTGGCGGCCGCATTAAAACGTTAGACTAAACAGCTGGAGAAATTTGCTAAGCGCCACGGCTTCGGTCCGACAGACCCCAAGCTTGATACCCCTACAGATAAAGGTGGGGCGAAGAAGAGGCAATGGCCTCATGCAGATGGTTTGGCAACCCTGCCGCAGGACAGGATGAAAGAGCACGACTACTCCACGGATTCCGTAGGTCGGAAAGCTAAGAGTAAGCAGAAGGTATACGTTGATACCGATTCCACAGACACTGACACCTCCAATGAGGAGCACCCACCCAAGAAAAAGGCTAAGAAGGTAGCCTCTCTGGCACCTGATACTCCACCGTCCAACACTCCCTTCACTTTTAATCCAAGTGATATTGTTCATCCTCTCTCTTCGGACTGGGCCCCTGCCCCGAAGTTACTGAATATATGCACGAAAACCTTAGGAAGGGTTTTGATAAAGAAGTACGAAATAGACTTCGCTCGGAGTGTCCACGGCCTGACCTCCCAGACAAGGTTGCAGAGACCCCGGAAATTGATGCAAGTCTCCTCACTTTCCTTTAAAAATGTGCCAAGGATCCAAAGAAGGGGATTGACCGCGCCTGGCGCGGTTGCCAGGATAAACTCCTAGATGTAGCGGACCCCTAGCAAAAATGTTGGAGATGGCCCTGGTGGCTAAAGAGTCGGCCGAACCAGTAGACCCGGATATCTTGGCAGGGTGGACACAGAGGGCAATATGTCTTCTTGGTAATGCTAATTGCGCCATTTCCACCGAAAGGCGAAAGTCCTTGCTCATGCGCATGGATTCTAACCTCACTGAGTTGGCTTCGGCGGAGCCTGGTCCACTGGCAGAAGGTAACCTTTTTGGGGAATGTATAGTCAAGGATGTATCGAATTATGTAGGGACATTTACGTCACTGGACAAAGCTCAAACTGGAATCAAACGTGTTTTTCAACAAGGCCTTTTTAACAGGGCCGGACGAGGAAGGGGACGCTTGTCAGGCCGTTTCTATAACCAAGGTCCCCCGAGAGGAGATTACGGTCGCGTTAGAGGAGAATGGGACTCCACCAGAGGTGGTACATTCTACCCCACTCGCCAGCGCTTCAACAGACGCCGTTTCCATAGAGGCGGAAACAGAGCAGGCTTCCAAGCACAAAATTCAGCAGGTAAGAGTTGCAGAGATTTCTTCTCTACCTTTGGGGGGTCGTACTCAATTCTTTCTTCACAATTGGAGAATGCTAACACAAGACGCATGGGTCTTACAGACTGTTCAGGGCTTTCATCTAGAGTTCTATTGCACACCACTTCAGGACACACACCCCAGGCAACTCAGTTTTTCCCAACAAGAGTGTGTTTTTATAGACGCAGAAATAAGCGAATTGCTGCGGAAACGCGCAGTTGTTCCTTGCAACAGCGGGCCTTGCGGTTTCTGCAGCAATGTCTTCTTAGTACAGAAGAAGGGGGGTGGTCACAGGTTGGTTTTGAATCTAAGGGAGTTCAATCACTTCATGGTGTACAAACACTTCAAGATGGAAGGGATCCATCTGTTAGCGGATTTACTAAAGAAAGGGGATTGGATGGCCAGACTGGATCTGAAAGACGCTTCTCTATCCATCCCCATTTTTCCACCCCATCGACGATTCCTACAATTCCAATGGAGGAATCAGTGGTTCGAGTATTTGGCCCTTCCTTTCGGGCTTTCCTCAGCTCCATGGTGCTTCACCAAAGTAATGAAGCCGGTGGTAGCACACTTACGGGTACAGGGTATTCGCCTGATAATTTATCTGGATGACATCCTCATTATGGCTCAAACGCCCGAGGTAGCCAAACAACATTTACAAGTAGCAATATCTCTGTTGCAGAGTTTGGGGTTTGTGATCAACGAATCCAATTCGGCACTTTATCCGACACAAACAATGGATTTCCTAGGTTTTGTGATAGATTCACAGATTGCCCAACTGAGGCTTCCCAAAGCAAAGCTGAAGGACCTCAAGAAAGAAATAATAGCGATTCTCAGCAAACAATTGGTCTCACTCAGGACAATTGCCAGAGTAGTGGGGCTCTTAGCCTCCTCCATACAAGAAATCTTTCCAGGGCCCTTCAGAGATTAAAGATTCAACATCTCCAGAAAGGTCTCTCCTATACAGACCTAGTTCCCCTGTCCCAAGAGGTGCGGGAAGAAATGCAATGGGGGTTGGGCCATGTAGACGCGTGGAACGGCAGGGCAATTTTTGGTTCGCAGTCCGAAGTTGTCATAGAATCAGATGCCAGCCGATGGGGCTGGGGAGCACGCTGCGGAAATATTTCCACAGGAGGAAGGTGGTCCCCACAAGAGTTAGCTCTCCACATCAATTGTCTGGAGTTGCTAGCGGGTTCCTTCGCAATCAGAACACTATCTCCCAAGCAGGTCTCGTGTTGCATCCTTCTCCGGATGGACAACATCTCAGCGGTGAGGTATATAACTAATGTAACCATGAAAAACTGTTTTTCTTGTCATCCCTGACCGCTGAGACCTGAGCAACATGGCTGATGCCCGGTGGAGCTGCTAGACAGCTATAGAGGAGATCGGCCCTGGTTTCCCCCCTCGGCCATCACCTACCCAGCCGGACATTGGGCACAGTTCTCCCCGTCTCCCCGCCGTGTCTCCTTCCTCCCCCTCCCTTCGACGAATTACTGTAACATTTTTTTTTGCTTATTTTTTACTGTGCTCTGGGAACTGATGTAATTTGTAACTTGTAACGCAACGATCCTCATGTAAAGTGCTCTGATACCTACGGGTCTAGCCAGCGCTATATAAAACTCTTCAAATAAATATCAACAAGTTGGGAGGTACGAGGTCGTCTCTACTAGTAGCGATAGTCAAGGACTTTTGGCACTATTGCCTGAGTCGACAGATTACAGTAGTAGCGGAGTACATTCCGGGACAGGCCAATTTTGTGGCGGACTGGAACTCCAGACACCTCAAGGACTACAGCGACTGGCAGCTACAACCAGCGTTTTTTCACTGGCTGCAGGGGATATAGGGTTAATGCCACATAGACCTGTTTGCGTCCAGACTGAACAGCCAGTTACCAGTGTTCTTCAGCTGGAGACCGGATCCCTTAGCGAGGGCAACGGACGCATTTCTGCAGGATTGGTCAGGGGGTCTGACGTATGCGTTCCCCCCCTTTCATCCTAATTCCCAGAGTGACTTCTCATATTCTCAAACAACAAGCGGAGGTGATCTTGGTGACCCCCTTGTGGAGCTCGCAACCCTGGTTCCTGATATTGTTGGAGATGAGTTGCGACTTTCCCAGGATGCTCCTGTGGTCGCAGACGCTTCTTCTGGGCCCTCGCAAAGAACACCACCCAATGGTGACATCGGGTCAGCTGTCCCTGATGGCATGGCGGCTTTCCGGCAACAGTGGGAAATGCCAGGATTTTCGGACTCGGCTTCTTCATTCATCAAACAAGCCTGGGCTCCCTCAACTAGGAAACGATATTCGTCAGCCTGGAAAAGCTGGGTTTGTTGGTGCCTGGAACGGCACCTGGATCCCGTGGGGGCAGAACTACCCCACGTTGTGAATTTCCTTTCAGCTAAGGCCACGGAAGGTTTAGCTTATCGCTCAGTTAATAATTTTAAGACAGCTATTTCGGCGGGTCATTCACAGATTGATGGTAAACCTGTTGGCATGCACCCCATGGTTTGTAAGTTACTTAAAGGTATTAGAGTGGCGAATCCTCCTAAACCGAAGTATACACATTTATGGGATGTCTCATTGGTCATATCTTTATTCGATAAATGGCCAACGAATGACTTACTGTCCAGAAAGCAATTGTCAGCCAAGCTGGCTATGCTCTTATGTCTCTCGGCTTGTAGACGATCATCGGATGTCCGTGTACTGGATCTTACAGGTAGAGTATTTACTCCGGAAGGTGTTTCATTTCACATTACTGGACGAACAAAGACTCTATCCAGATGTATTGAGTATAATGCCTTTCAGACAATGTCAAATTATGTGTAGTACAATGTTTGAAAGCATATGAAGAATGTACTCGTTCTCTGAGACCGGAAGGTTCTACTCAGTTGTTAATTGCTCTGCAAAAGCAGTTTAAACCAGTGTCAGCGGCTACTATAGCCAGATGGTTGAGATCTGTTATGCAGGAAGCTGGTGTTGATATGCAGATATTTGGTGCACATTCGGTACGTGGTGCTATGGCATCTAAAACATACATGTTGGGTTCAACTATGCAAGATATTATGCGATGTGCAGATTGGTCGTCTGAATCGACTTTTAAGCAATTTTGGGCCAGATGTAGTATGCCAAATTGCGATCGCAAACGATGAAATTCACAGAATTTCAGCGTTTGTGATCGCAATTTGGCTTTGTGCAATGTAGGTAGGCAATTACCCACTCGCAACATAAGGAATCGCAAAAATTGCGATTCCTTATTTTTCGCAAACATTTAGAGAATCGCAATTTGCGATTCCCTAAATGCTATGCTAGTAGGCATCGCAAATTGCGATATTGCCTTAAGGAATCGCAAATTACCACCAACTTCAAGTTGGTGGTATTTTGCGATTTCCTTTCAAAAAGCACTTTTTTGCTTTTTTCAAAGTGCCATGTGGCACACATACATGCAAATTTCAGGGGTGCAACAGGGTGTCCTTTTGGAACCCTTGCACCCTTGAAATTGCGCACGCAATTTGCGAGTACCTCTTGGTCACTCGCAAATTGCGTGCGCAGATCCCATTCATTCCTATGGGCCCATAGGAATGAATGGGAAGGTATTCCTTGATTGCGAATCTCAATTTGCGATTCGCAATTAAGGAATATTAAGAATCGCAAATATTTTTGCGATTCCTACATACATTCCATTTTGCGAGTCCTTAATAGCGATTCGGTAAAAATCGCTATTGAGGACTCGCAAAATTGAGTTTACCTACATCTGGACCTTTATTATAAACCGGTGGGTGATATAACCTCAGTGGTGTTTTCAGAAGCGTTAAACTAGCATAATCCGAAGCCTCCGGTCCTGTAATAGAATAAAACATTTGCTAGCATTCGCGCCAAGAATGTTCAATTCTATTAAGGACACGGAGGCGAGGATTATCCCACCCGGTTGTATTTCAATGTAATTGTAATATTTACCCACCCGTATGTAATGTGAGTATGGATATACAGAGATTACGGGTTGTTATTTCATTTTCTTTCAGGTTCTGAAAAGAAATCCGAATAGGAAGTTCTTCTGGTTGGAGATTTTCGAGGACGTTATAATCCCTGGTTAACTCTTGCACGTTGGAGGACAATGTTAATGTTGCAGTTGATTATTCCCACTTGAACTTACTGATCGAGCAAAGAAAGAGGCTCATGGGAACGTGTTGATGGCTCTTATTGGGGCTGATGGGACATTGTTGGTGCAAGAGCATCATGGAAAATGTAGTTTTTGTTTGTACATAAACGATTTTCATTCGCTGCTGTGTTGACAGTAAAAGAAAGAGAAAGCATAAGCCTCGCCTCCGTGTCCTTAATAGAATTGAAAATTCTTGGCGTGAATGCTAGCAAATTTTTTATTCTATGGCTGTCCACGGAGGCTTCGTATTATGCTTCTCCTTCTTTACTGAAGCAAATGCAGCAGCCAATTAACTTTAAACTACATAACCCGGAAGGACAACCCCCTTTCTATTTATGCACCAATCATCATACCCCCCACAGGTATAAATGTCTCTGACACTGATGTCCGTCCTCTTTCTTTGCTGCTGCAGCAGCGAGTTAAGTGACGTTTTACTTTTACGAAGTGTTCTTACTGAGTTGTACAGTAATTTTGTGTGTATTTACATGGTGTGCGTAGCGCTTTGCTTCCGCTGATATTTGTGGTATTTGCATAATGTTGTATGGTTAATTAGGCGCTCCGGCGCTCACTGAGGCAATTTGGTGTGGAGCGAGAGTGGGACAGACACGCACTGCGCGCTCGAGGAGCAGTCCTCTTTTGATTGCCTTTGTTCTCGCGCATGCGCGAACAACAGGATCGGAGTTTTCAATACCGATCAGCTGCTCTGGCATGCACGAGTATTACTGCTCAATCCTCGGTCCCCAGAACGCCCGACGGGGCGCATAAACGAATTAAGGCTTTGCCTGAGGGGGAGTTAGGGGTTGCTCCCTCCACTTGCAGCAGTTCTAACAGTCTGCAGGCTACATAAGTTAGTTGTAGGGCTAGAGTCTACCTATATATTGATAGGACCAGGTTAGTTAGGGTGAGTTGTTGTCTCTGCCAGTGAAGACTGTCACCCCTGGGTTCTCCCCCCCTGAATCTCCTCCATCACCTCCATTAACACGATGGCGCGCTACGCCGGGGAGGTTGACCGTTGGGCTGAATTTGATGAGTACGCAGAATATGAAGAGGTGCCTTACGAGCACCAAATGGAGGAGCAACTGGTGGAAGCCCTGGATACCCATGTCCAGGGCTCCGTGAACAGGGCGTTAATTAAAGCCTTGCAACCTTTTACTAAACCCCTGAAAAACTATGGCAAGAGTAATTTTCATTCCTCATTGGGCGAGTCATCGTGTCACTCCTCGGCAGAGGTGCTCTCACTTATGGCTTCGTCAGTCATGAGAGACCATGGTTATGGTGGCTCCCTCCCTTCTGGGGATACCTCACTCATTACGCCAGGGGAGGCGGAGTATTCCTCGCCGGTGATTGAGGGTAAATGGGTGGCCACACCCTTCTGCTTACCGGCTCCTGAGAGCCTGACCTGCACTCTGCTCGTTCACTTGAAAAGAAGGAACAACGATGTAAAATACAGTGGCACTTTATTAAGCAGTTCTGAAACACAGAGAACAATTCAATTTAAATGTTGCCCATCAACACATGAGCAGGATGAAAAATAAAGGCATCGACAATGTTATAAATCAGTTGTTCAAATGAAGCAAAAATATATATCTATATATCATTCTATGCGCAGCTGCCCAAAGGGCAACCCTGAATTTAAAGATGATGAATAGGCTAGTGCCTAGAAGGCAAATCTTTTCTAAGGAAGCAACACCATCCAAGACTACGCAGTTTAAGCTAAGACAAATGCAATGGCTTGGGTTTGGATGAGCTAAATTAGATAGGCTGACAAAGCCAAAAGGCTAATAATCAGAAAAGAGCATTACCACCTTGGGAGTAGAAGTTCTAGGCCCAGTCAGGATAACGATCGATCGGGAACCCTCACCATGCAACTAGGCAGTGGTTTGAAGAGTTCAGGGCGTAAACCTGGGTGCAACTATTTTATATGGCTTGATGCAGAACTTCTACCCACGTCTGACGTGGGTCCTGACGCGGGCCCTTGACCGCACGCTTACAGTAACTGTGGAAAGTTTTATGTAGAACTGAGAAGTGGTATCATGGTGAAACTAGGGGCTTTTAGCAGGTGGTCAGTGCTCTTGACCGCAAAAAGTAAACACACAAAAACAAAGGATAACTTTTACCGTAAAATGCTCAGAAATTAATATTTTATATATTATTTCTCTGTCACGTTGCCGTCTTTCCAGTTTCAGTTAAGCAAGCGTGGAAAGTTTCATAAGTAAAAATATTGCAAACCTTGCTTGTGAAACAGCCAGATGTACCAGCAGAATGTCACGTACGTGTGGGCTAACTTATTCTCGTAACTGTGGAAATTTACAAGGGGGGGCTGGTGTCGCGGTGGATGGCACAGGTCCCTGCTGTCAGATCAGTGAAGCCTACGAGATCTGTTTTATTAAAAAATTATAGCAAGAGGCACTGGGCTTTTTGGGCCTATATGTATGTATCTAGGGTGGTATGCTTGGGCCTATATGTGGGTATCTAAGAAGGTGGGCTTGGGGGGCGCTAGAGGGCGCACGGCAAAATGGCCGCACTGGTGTGAGGCTCTGCCCGGCCGAGCCGATATCCGACCATTATCTGCTGCCATACGGGGTAAAAGTACCCGCAAACCACTGGAGTGCCTCCCGGAACCGAAGCGGCACCATAGAGCAGGATAGCTGGGTCGGCGACGTCAGTGGGGACACGCTGGCGGCGATTGACAGTGCGGAGGCTGCCACTCAGAAAATGGCGACCGCTACTCGGGCGTAGGCCTCCCTGGGCCGGCATGCTGTGTTGCTGTCCTGCAACTGCCTACTGTCCGTAGCGACGCTGTGTGCTGGAATCTGCGGCAGCGGCGGCCCCCCCCCGGTGAGGCCGAGGGCCCGGTGAGGGAACTGCGCAGTGGAGCGGCGGAACGCTACTTGACTGCTGGGCCTGCAGCGGCGGGGACGCAATCGGCAGCACTGACATCGGCTGCGACTACCTGTGGACCCGGACGCCCATCGGCGCCGGTTGCGGTGAAGTGGGGTGCACGGCTGGGCCTGGGCTACAGCTGCGTAGGTGGGTGCGGGCCCGGGCCTGGGCTGCGGCCTGCGAACTGTGGCTGGTGCGGGGCATAGGGATTTTGGCTGTTGCGGATACGGAGGGGCCACGGAGGAGATCGCTGCCTGCCTGCTGCCCCGGGTATTCGACTACGCTGGATGCTGGCATACATGAGAGTCTGTGGCGAGTACTCCCCCCGGCTTGAGGTGTGATCTTGGGACAACATCGCTACTACCCCCTTGGCGCACTTGGTGGGTCTGCACTGGAGGGTCCCATATTGATGCCCAGTGGGTGACGCTGCAACCTTTCCACCCCCTCCCGCCGTGGTGTCGGCGCTCTGTGGTGGTGCTGCCTACTCGCTCTGGGTGCCAGGAGGCGCATATACTGGGCACACCATTGGGAGATACAATTGAACAGCGATCGGCGCACTGGGCTGAAGCGGCTACTGGGGCTACATAGGCACTGATCCCCTCAGTGAGGGGAGTGCAGGTGTAAAATGGGGAAGACGGACAAGTCCCAGCCGCGCTTGACATTCGACCTGCGCAAGCCCGCGAAAACGGCGCAAAAGGCGGCCTCTGACTCGGAGGCGGATGCGCAGGCGGACGGCCCTACCACACTAGAAAGCACGCTGCTAGCCATGCAGCGCTCTCTACAGACCATAGAAGGCACGATGGCCTCGGTCAACAACCGCCTTGATCATGTGTCCTCCCAGCTGGAGAAACAGAGTGCACGCATGGGGGAGGTGGAGCAGAGGGTGTCTGACACCGAGGATGGTTTGAGCACCATCGCAGAAAAAACGTTGAATATGGAAAAAATACTGGCCGTGATTCAAGCCAAGAATGAGGAGTTAGAGGCGAGATCGAGGCGCAGCAACATCCGCATCACAGGCCTAGCGGAGTCCACAAATGTGGGGAAAATGGAGACGTATATCGAAGGCCTGGTATCAGAGATCTTCGGGCCTGAACATCTCTCCAGAATGTTCATTGTGGAGCAAGCCCATCGCTCGCTAGCTGCCCGTCCGGCCCCGGGGGCTCCTCCCCGCCCTATAATTGCCAGGATCCTAAATTACAGAGACCGAGACACAATCTTACGGCTCGCCAGGGAGAAGGGTTCGATAGTACATCAGGGCAACGCGCTCTCCTTTTTTCCCGATTTTACGGTGGCAGTGCAGGCTGCCCGCCGTGAATTTGGCTCCGTAAAAAAGCTCCTACAGGCCAATGGGGTCCCATACGCCATGCTGTATCCAGCTCGTCTTCGCATTGGCGGGGACGGTGACTCCAAGATCTTTGCTTCTCCTAAGGCCGCGATGGAACACGCTAAACATCTGAAGCGACAGCGACGAGAGTCTGGTACAGCTCCCGAGGACGAATAGAAATAAAAAGATGGGAACACCTACCTGAACTGGCACGCACATTAAGTTTTTTATATTGGCTGGTAGACGAGGGCGTTTAACTCTATTGGAACATGTGGACGCTATACAACATGTGTTACTGGACATCGGAGCTGGCTGGGTTATTGTCCTTAACTGGCCTCCCTCCCCTGGGCTGCTGCCTTATAACTCTTCCTATAGTTTTGGGGATTGGCGCTGCTTGACCGTAGCCGGTTGGGACCTGCTGGTTGTTTGTCCGTGTGGGGTGGGCGCTGGTGTCGGGGTCATGGCACTCATACACATCTGTGACTGTAAATATGGGCGATTCCCCTGTATTGGCAATTAGTAGACCTACTCGGCCACCTCCTGTTTTGTGGGAGGTTAGTAGCACTCCGTGCCCCCCGTAAATGGGTATACCCCAAAGTTGCGTTTTGTTTATTGGGATAGGGGAGGGGGAAGGGTTGAGCTATGGGATGGCTTTGGCGTGTTGGGGAAGCTAAAGTGGGTGGGGGAGGAAGGGTCCTGGGCTGGGCAGGCAGAACGTGGGGGTTTATTGATCAAACTATCACTGTGTGGGTGGGCACGGATTCGTGGTTATCCTTGAAGAAGATTGTCCATTCTTATGTTTCTAATGTCCCACTATGGCCGGCCGGCTGCAATGACTTCTCCATTTAAATTCCTGACTTGGAATGTTCGAGGCTTGAACACACCTAAAAAGATTAGATCTGTAATTGCCTATTTAGATCGGGTGGGTGTCCATGTTGCCTTACTACAGGAGACACATTTAACCCGGGAGTCAGCTGGTAAGATAGGCGCACGCTGGTCGTGCGTAAATGTTGCCTCGTCCTTCTCCAGTTATTCTAGGGGCGTGCTCATCCTGATAAAGAGAGGTGTGCCTTTCACTGTGGTTAAATCGGAGACGGATGACAGCGGACGAGTGGCGATGGTGCATGGATGCTTGGGGGGTGAAAGTGTGCTGATAGTTAATGTCTATGGTCCGAATGTGGATGACCCCTCTTTTTATTCTGATGTGTGGCGGAGAATATCGAAGTTCCCCCAGCGGCGATAGTGTGGGGGAGATTTTAATTTGTGTTTGGATGCAGCCATGGATAGGGTAAGTAGTGGTATGTTGCGGCCTAAACTTGCGACAGATATGCTGCTAGGCCTGATGGATACTGGTCAACTAATTGATATCTGGCGCTCACGGAATCCAGAGGCCCGGGAGAGCACTTTCGCTTCGGCGGCCCATGGTTCCTGGTCCCGCATTGATTTTTGGCTCGTCTCGGCGCAGGTCTGTAATTGGACTACAGTAGTGTCGCATGTGGCACGTACTCTGTCGGACCATTCCCCTGTACTTCTGGAGCTGCAGATCCCGACCTACCAGAGACCGCCCTTTGCGTGGAGGCTTCAACCTTCAGAGCTCAAAGACCCGGTTTTCCACCAGACCGTGGCTGAGGCAATCAGGAATTATTTTCTGGAAAATGAAGGATCGGTAGACAGCGCGGGCACGCTCTGGGAAGCGTTTAAGGTTACCATAAGGGGAACCTGTATTGGAGCGCAGTCTGGTATCCTGCGAGATATTCGCCGTAGAATACGGAAATTGACATCTGATATCTCTCAGCGGGAGCGAGAATTCGAGTCTGACCCATCCTCAGCTAAACTTGCGGCCATGAGGGAGCTTATCTTGGAACACAATGAGGCGGTGGATCAGGAGCTCTCACATTGCTCCAGATGGCGGATAGCGCGCTACTACGGGGAGGGGGCAGACCGGGCCGCTCGCTAGCACAAAAACTTTCGGAACCGCGCCGTCAAGTTGACATTGCGGAGCTGTTGGATGAAAATGGGATCGCCCGTCATTCAACTGTGGACCTCTGCGATACGGTTTTGCAATTCTATACAAGTCTCTATGCCACAAGAGAGTCTCCATCGGCGGTGGAGATAGATGCCTATCTCGACGAAATAGCGTTAGGATGGTTATCTCCAGCACATCGAGAACACCTCGTACAACCATTCGGAGTGGAAGATGTCAGGGAAGCTATCACGTCGTTACCAACCTGTAAAGCCGCAGGACCTGACGGGCTACCTTGCGAATTTTACAAAACCTATGCAGCGGACCTGGCCCCTCGGCTCCTGGCTGTATATGCAGAGGCTTACGATAGTGGGACACTGCCGCATTCCCTCCGGGAGGCCCTCCTGGTCACCCTATTGAAACCAGATAAGCCCCCAAATCAATGCGGCTCCTACCGACCTTTGTCCATCATCAATATCGACGCAAAGATTCTCGCCAAAATGATCGCCACCAGGCTGCAGCCGTTGGTTCCTCTACTGGTGTTGCCTGATCAGTCCGGCTTCGTCACGGAGCGCTCTACGACACACAACTTGCGCACGCTCTTCGCCACGCTACACTACTTTGAACCTGATTTCCAGGCGGTGGCCGTATTACTTGATGCGGCTAAGGCCTTTGACTCGTTGCAGTGGCCATTTATGTTTGCCGTGCTGGGCCGCATGGGCTTCCCGCCTTTTTTCTGCAGTGGATTAGGGTGCTTTACAGCGGACCGGTGGCTCGCGTTCGGGTTAATGGATGGGTGTCCTCATTGTTTTGCATTGAACGGGGTACAAGGCAGGGATGCCCTCTGTCCCCTATGCTTTTCTCTTTGGCGCTGGAGCCCCTCGCCTGTATGCTGCGTCAGAAACATGCTGCGGCGGCTCTGAGGTTCAGGCTGCGACCCTTAATTGTCTCACTGTACGCAGATGACATGCTGCTGTATGTTCGCGAACCTGCTACGTACCTATCTGCGCTGCTGCGAGAATACGTAAAATTTGAAAGATTCTCGGGCCTGGGGATTAACTGGTCCAAATCCGTAGTGTTTCCGTTAACTGCGCGAACGGCTGAGGTCGAGGTGGACTTCCCATTGGCCTGGACATCGGACCCGGTCAAATATCTTGGAGTTTGGGTGCACAGGGACCCAACTGTCGTTGTCTCTGAGAACTATGGTCGCACGGTTTCACGTATATCTGAACAAGCCGTGCGGTGGGCACACTTACCTCTCTCATTAGCCGATAGAATTGCCGTTGTGAAGATGGTCTTTTTACCCAAGCTGTTGTATTTTTCGTTAACATCCCTATCAAACTGAATATGGCACTGTTCCGCACGTTACAGTCTGCGCTCTTAACATTTGTGTGGGGTGATAAGAAGCCCCGGTGTCGATGGGAACTGCTGGTGCTGCCATTTGACCGCGGTGGTTTCGAGGCCCCAGACTTTCGTCTTTATTATCTATGTGCGCAGGCGCAATTCGCACATTACTGGCATTTCCCACAGCACTTTCAGCCCCACGTGGCGATTGAATCAGATGCTGTTTTCCTCTTCCAGTACAGGCAGTTGCGCTTTCGGGGGAACAGGAGGCCCACGAAATGAGATCAACCCCACGCAGTGCACGGCGTGGGCGTGGCGAATGCTTGCACTCCGGGCTCAACTTTCTTACCTATACGCTTCATCCGTACCATTAGTCTCACATCCCGATATATCTGCGGCACGAGAGTTGACGGCCAGGAAGGAGCTCACGGCTGCGGGCATCACCACACTGGGCGACTTGTATGAGGGCGGTAAATTCAAAGACTTACGGGCGGCGCAGGGTGGCGTAAATCGACCTTTTATGTTTAACTTTACCTATGTCCGGGTCCGGCAGGCTGTCCGTGCGGCATATCCAAATTATCCAACCGAACCAACCACTCTGCAGGCGATGCAGGTGATGCTCTCAGGTGCGTCCCGAAGGGGTCTCATTACTAGGCTGTATAACGCCTCGCTGCGGGAACGGGAGCAAGAAGACTCCCCCTCGTGTGTACGGTGGGGAACGATGTTGGGCACCCCTATTACACCTGAGACC
Organism: Calotriton arnoldi; assembly: GCA_963921515.1. Taxonomy (NCBI): domain Eukaryota; kingdom Metazoa; phylum Chordata; class Amphibia; order Caudata; family Salamandridae; genus Calotriton; species Calotriton arnoldi. The sequence continues at coordinate 1,522,400 of CAWUFW010000396.1, forward strand.
TGGAGGGAGTGTTGTCGGCTCACGGGACGTCTCACAGCTAATTGCAACCTCCGAATTATTCATTTTAAATTCCTACATCAGGTATATTACACCCCCTACAATTGCATAAATATGGTCTGAGAGAGGCTGCTAACTGTGTGAGATGTGGAGCCCCGGATGCGGATTTTCTTCATGTGGCTTGGATGTGTCCGGGTGTGCTTGCGTTCTGGACTGCGGTGACGACCATGCTTACGGCGGTTGTGTCAGAACCTGTGTGCTGTACCCCTGAGATGTGCTTGCTGGGCCACGTCAAACCTCTCAAACCATGTAACAGGCGCCTAGTGGCACTCTCGACTCTTTTTGCAAAAAGGGCAGTAGCGCAATACTGGGGAGCCAAGGTAGTACCCACTGTTAAGAAATGGCTTAAGGACTTACTATACTGTAGGGATCAGCTTCGGATATATGGCGAAGAACTACCTGAGTCTTCTCGCCCCAAGGACTTTTGGGCTCCCCTTGCAATATATTTGATGTCTCACCCTGACCTGGCATGAATGATGGATGCCCCTGGGAGAGGGACCAGTTGGCAAGCATGGTAGGCGCTGTCTCCCTTTGGGACGTTACTACAGGTGTGTTCGAGTTGGCTGGCCATAGATGTGGACTGTGTAGGAGAGTTTTTATCACTGTCACCACCCACCATGCATACGTTGATTTTTTTGCAATAAGCAAAGTGTATTGGAAATCTGTTAAGGATCTGCCTGGGAGGGAGGGTGAGGGGGGGGTATGGGAGGGAAGTACTGCGAAATTATTTTTCTGAGTTCATTGAATTGATTATTGGCTTGTGTATACCGAGTTGTAACTATGCACTAAAATCAATAAAAAAATAAATAAAAAAAAAGAAGGTGGGCTTGGGCCTCTGTGGCATGTGCTAAGAGGATGAAGGAAAGTGGACAACTTAGGACATCTATCAGGGCCTGACTGGTGGGGCCTATCTGGGAGTGTCATGTTTGGTGGGTAGTGCAGAATGAGACGTGGTTTTCTTGTTAGATGGTAAAACGGGACCCTACTTAACCGGCCGCACCGGACACGTCCGAGTCCGACCAAGAGTCGGAGGTCCCGAGAAAAGCGACAAAGCGAAAACGCAAGTCCCATAATATAGAGGACAAACAACCCAATAAGAATTTATTGTTCGACCCCAAGAATATAGTGCACCCAAGATCCACAGAATGGTTTCCGGGTGTTGAGGTGGCTCATTATGCGCAAGAAAACCTTAGGCAGGGTTTCGAACGCGAGGTGCGTTGTACTCTAAGATCAGAATGCCCCCAACCGTCGCTCCTGTGCAAGGTAGCGGATACGCCAGACTTGGACCCTAACATGGCCACTTTTATGAAGAAGTTTGCAAAGGACCCCAAGAAGGGCCTAGATAGAGCGTGGAGGGGTTGTCAGGACAAGCTGCTTGACATTTCAGGACCACTCACCAAGATCCTCGACGCAGCAGTGACGGCCAAGGATACTAATACTCCACTAGATCCCACAGAAATTCTAGAATGGGCTCAGAGGGCTCTATGCTTTCTCGACAATGCAAACTGTGCCCTCTCGACAGAAAGGAGGAGATCATTTTTGATGCGCATAGATCCGCAGCTGGCGGACATGGCCACGACAGAGGCCGGAACTTTAGTGAATGGCCTTTTATTTGGAGATAAATTCGTGAAGGAGTTAGGAAAGTATGTGGCAACCTTCTCGGGCTTGGACAAAGCTCAGGCCAACATTAAGAAAGTATTTCATACTGGCCTTTTTAACAGGGCCGGACGCTTTAGGGGTCGAGCGACCGGCCGAGGTTTTCAGCAGACCTCTAGAGGATTTGAACAGCGTGGTCGAGGTGGAGCACAGCGCTCCAATTTCTATCCCAATCGCCAACGAGGGGGCAGAGGAAGACAGAACAGAGGAGGATACAAGGGAGATAACTCCTATTCAGGTAACTCTGATGCAAGCAAGAGATGTTATGGTGGGAGGTCGGATTGCGTTATTTCTGCACAAGTGGGAGACTCTGACACACGACCCTTGGGTACTTCAGACAGTACAGGGTTTTCAGATAGAGTTTTACACCTCCCCTCAACAGACACACACCCCGTCTCCTCTACGTTTTTCCCATGTAGAAATGTCTTTCATAGACAAAGAGGTGCACGCACTTTTAACAAAAGGAGCAATAGTGGAAACAGCACCACACCCTTGCGGCTTCGTCAGCACGATTTTTCTCGTGCCGAAGAAAGATCAAGGTTTCAGACTGGTGTTAAACCTCAGAGAATTCAACTCTTGGGTAGTGTATCGCCTCTTCAAGATGGAGGGCATACATTTATTGAGAGACCTGCTCTTAGAGAGAGACTGTTGGTGCGTCTAGACTTAAAGGACGCTTATCTGGGGGTGCCCATTTTCCCTCCACATCGGAGGTTCCTACAATTTCAATGGAGAAACCGATGGTTCGAATTTTCGGCCATGCCATTCGGGCTCTCGTCTGCCCCTTGGTGTTTCACCAAGTTACTCAAACCTGTGGTTCAGTACCTAAGAGAGAGAGGGGTCAGACTCATTATTTACCTCGACGATATACTTATCATGGCAAAGAGTGCGGATACAGTTCGTCTTCATCTAGCTTGGACGATCCGACTCCTACAGGAGTTGGGATTCGTCATCAATACAGACAAATCTATCCTAATACCAGCACAGTCGATGGAATTTCTGGGTTTTCAGGTGAACTCGATTGTAGCACAGTTACTTCTTCCACTCAAAAAACCGACAGCGATCAAGAAAGAGTTGAGGAGAGCGCTTGCCTCTCCGACTATATCCTTGAGGACTTTAGCTTGTTTGGTTAGTCTGTTAGCCTCCTCAATCCAGGCGATATTTCCGGGACCGCTTCATTATCGGGCACTTCAGAGACTGAAAATCTTGTATTTGCGCAGGGGTCTGAGCTATGCAGAACAGATTCCGCTCTGTTCGGAGGCCAAGACGGAGATCACCTGGTGGTTGGAACACATGGACGCTTGGAATGGCAAGGCCATTTTCGCGTCAATACCAGAGGTAGTAATCGAATCGGATGCCAGCCGATGGGGCTGGGGAGCCCGTTGCGGGTCAGTGGAAACAGGGGGCAGATGGTCCTTGGAGGAACTGAAACTCCACATCAATTGTCTGGAGTTACTAGCGGGGTCATTTGCGATTCGAAACACTTTCCCCGCGGAAGGCGAGTTGCTGTATTCTCCTGAGGATGGACAATGTGTCGGCAGTGAGATACATCAATCGTCTGGGTGGCACGAGATCTCGACTATTAGTGGAGATAGCCAAGGACTTTTGGCATTATTGTCTCCTTCACCACATATCGGTGACGGTGGAGTATATTCCGGGCGAATCCAATGTGGTGGCAGACTGGAACTCCCGGTTTCTGAGGGACTCCAGCGATTGGAGGTTACATCCCAGACTGTTCAGAGTCCTGGACCACAAATGGGGTCCTTGTGCAATAGACCTGTTTGGGTCCAGACTAAATTCTCAACTTCCTCAATTTTACAGTTGGCGACCAGATCCGATGGCGATCAACTCAGACGCATTTCTTCAATCATGGACGACGGGTACTCTATATGCCTTTCCCCCGTTCGCCATGATACTGAGAGTATTAGAGCAGATCCGCAGGCAAACGGCGGAGGTGATATTGATATCACCATGTTGGAAAGCACAAGCTTGGTTCCCCGTGACTCTAGTCTTGTCTTGCGCTCCACCAATACGATTAATGTAATTTCCAGAGATTCTGGTGGATCCGCTGGGTCTTCCTCATCCACTAGTGGTACAGGAGCAGTTATCACTCATGGCATGGAGACTTTCAGGAGACGCTGGCAAATGCCGGGAGTTTTGCAAGACACATTGTTTTTCTTATCACAGTCCTGGGCACCCGCTACGCATAAGCGATATGAATCAGCTTGGCGTAGATGGGTTAGTTGGTGTGGTGAACGGCAGGGGGATCCCATGGGATCCGGAGTACATATGATCGTTACTTTTCTATCAGAATTGGCAAAATCAGGTATGGCCTATCGGACGGTGAACAATTTCCGTTCGGCAATCTCTGCTGGACACTCCCACGTGGATGGTAAACCAGTGGGGGAACATCCATTGGTCTGTAAAGTTTTAAGGGGCATTAGATTGGTGAACCCTCCAAAACCCAGATATTCCACTCTGTGGGACGTTGATGTGGTTTTACGATTTCTTAGGAATTGGCCGGCGAATGACGGATTGTCTCGCAAGCAGTTATCGGCCAAGCTTACATTACTGTTGTGTTTAATATCCTGTAGACGGGTGTCAGACGTGCGAGCATTGGACCTTGCAGGTAGAGTATTTAATCCTTTGGGAGTTTCTTTCACAATCTCGAAAAGGACTAAGACAAATTCTAAATGTATTTCGTATCCGGCATTTCCACACCATAGCAAGTTATTTGTAGTGCAGTGTTTGAAATGTTATGAGGATTGTACCAGGGAATTTAGGAGGGATGTAGCAGGTCAATTGTTGATTTCTTTACAGAGACCGTTCCGCCCAGTCACGTCAGCTACTTTAGCCAGATGGGTTACTTGGTTGTTGAATCAAGCAGGTATTGATACTGGGGCATTTGGCGCCCATTCGGTAAGGTGAGCGATGGCTTCTAAAGCTTTCTCTACTGGTTCTCGCTTAGAGGACATTATGACTGCGGCAGATTGGTCGTCTGATTCAACTTTCAAAACGTTTTATCATAAACCAATTGTGGATGTAGCAACAACGGTAGTATCTCAACTTTAAACTAGCATAATACGAAGCCTCCGTGGACTGCCATAGAATAAAAAAAATTCTGGCTTACGCGTCAAGAATTTTCAATTCTATTAAGGACACGGAGGCGAGGATTATCCCGCCCTTGGTTTGATATGGCTAAAATGTGTTAATGAAATGATGATTAATATGCATTTTGAATGGTATATATGTATAAGTTATTGTTTGGTTTACCCGCCCATGTTAAATTATTGGTTATTTTACACTAGGAATAGTGTATTACGGTTCGTATTCTCTTTTCAGGAGATCAAAATAAAGTGACCTGAAGACTTAAGGAGCGTCACTGGCGAAGTTATGTGAAGAAACATCTTCGTGGAAATTCCGGTTCGAGTCGATGAAGTTAATCGATGGAGTTCAAGTTCATGGGTTCGAGTTAAAAGACTTTGTTGGTTTTCGCAAAAAAAGAGGACGGACATCAGTGTCAGAGACATTTATACCTGTGGGGTGTATGATGAATGGTGCATGCGTAGGAAGGGGGTTGTCCTTCTGGGTTATGTAGTTTAAAGTTAAATGGCTGCTGTATTTGCATCAGTAAAGAAGGAGAAGCATAATCCTTGCCTCCGTGTCCTTAATAGAATTGAAAATTCTTGACGCGTAAGCTAGAATTTTTTTTATCCATGGCAGAAACACCTAAAGCTCCACTGCGCGTGCTTAGAATAGTTTAACTCATCTGAAACGCATGCGCAAAGACAAGCTTACCATTCTGCACGTTTACGCCAGTGCTTCTAACCAAGAACCCATGTCCAGAATACCACACTTGCCAATAGACCCGCTTCTATTACAGGATCGGAGGCTTCTGATTCTATTACAGGACCGGAGGCTTCAGATTATTGCTTCTCTTTCTTTACTGTTAAAATCACAGCAGCCAATAAAAACGTTCCAACATAAATATAAACTACATTTCCCATGATGCTCTTGCACCAATCATGTCCCATCCGACCCTATAAGAGTCACCATCTCCTTCTCATGAGCCTCTTTCTTTGCTGCTCATGGCAGAGATAAGTGCTATTTTTTGATACTATTAATTAAGTGATATTTTTGTGATTCCGATCAGCTGTTTTCCCACAAGCGTGAGCGCTTGTCGGAACAAGCTGTCGTAGTGGTGTATTCACATGTTTTTTTATCATAAATGCTTCTTAGCGTAATATATGCTTGAAATTAGATTTGTGGCTTTGCGCGTGCTAGCGCGAGTGTTCTTGGCCCGGCTCGGGCAACGTTTATGGGAGGTTCCTGTTTGGGAGCGTAGGCTATTCACACCGAGGTAAGCGGTGTATTTATGCCTCTGTAGGTAGCTCGCCTCCCGCGCTGATAGTCGGAAGCCTCCCCTCATCGGGCCCGACAGGAAACCATGGAGCCTGACGTCGCCCGACGTGTGTAGCCCAATTGGGCTACTTTTTGGGCGGATGTGGGCTATGCACGTTGAGCGCTTCCCTCGCTCGCATCGGAGCACAGAAAGCCCGGTTACCTACTGCGAGCAACAGCTTCAAGAGAACGCCTGACCGGCTGCAAGAACAGTCGGCCCAGAGAGTGGTGTTATGTCCCGTATAGAGGCCCTAAAGTAGACCCGTTCATACATGCCCTAAAATGGACGTATTCGTATTTGCCCTAATACGGTCATATTCTTACTTGCCCTATTATGGTCATAGACGCATATGCCCTATTACGGTCATAACTGTACATGTCCTATTATAGTCATGATTCCTTATATAGGCATGATCGTTCACCTACATTGGTCCTCGCTAGTACACAATGAGCTCTGAGGGCTGAACGTTATCTAGTCTGTGGTTTTGAATACAGCAGGGTTTTTCCCAAACACAGGCCCACACTGTACTCATCAATTATGCATGGCTCTCTAGGAATACACCACCTGCATAATATGTATGTACAAAGTTCACCCCTGACGTCTTCCTCAAGTCTAACAAGGGCCAATACAAACCATACGAAGCAACTAGAGTCTTCAGGGTATAAATACACCACATCTTACCCCGGTAAGACAGAGGGAACCGAGACTTCCATGCTGACACACTGACCAGAGACGCTGAGGCTCCTGCATGCAGTCGCTCCAGCTGACAGCGGTCTACCACAGCCCTTGCGGGGTTTCCAACTCGAGACCAGGACGAGGTCCCACACTCTCTCTATTCAGGTATGGGGGTTCGACTAAATCCTAGAAGGATTCTTGGCTCTTAGGCTTTTAGACCTACACATATGCTAGATACACTCAGGTACATCTAGTTAGGCATCGTAGGAGTACGCGCACTTTTCATAATGCTTTTTATATTTATGTTTGTATTCATGACTATTGCAATATGGTAGAACTGTACTACCCTTTCACTTTTATCGTACTGCTGATAATATATCTCTGCTATTGTTTACTGGTTACTGCAGCACATATATTTTACACTAGAATAACAACTGTTCAATAAATACTTATTGAAACGCCCAGACTGTTTATTCTGTGTAACTCTCTGAGACAAACCGAATAAGTAAGCACGAGTGACTGAGCGAAAGGTAGTACATTGTTTCCACGATTCTGAGGAATTTGGGTTGTCATGATCTAAGGTTGCCAGAAACTAATCTCTCCCCGATAAGAGGAGATTCTAGTGGCACTGTGAGCTAGCTAATGCAAATCCGGCTAACATATATGGTGGGGGTGCACAGAGTCAGTCTAACACCAAGCCCACAGTTTATGTTATCCAAACGTGCAGGTCCTGCATGGGTACTATAGGAACTACACGACATGGCGCCACCAACGATGGTTGGGTACTTATTTAACAGTAGAATCTGAGTAGTTCAGTCGTGCTATTCTCAGAGAACCTACTCATAAAACCCCAGAGACATCTGGAGTGGGTGGGCACAAAATCCGCCACAGCTGAGTAGTACGAGAATACTATTTATTGGCTGTTGGTTAATCAAGCTTGAAGGACATTTAGTTCCTAAATTGTGCATAACAACTCATCTTAGTTCCCTGTTAACACTTCTTCCTCTGAATATGCCTGGTTCAGGGGATGAGAGAGTTGACCTGAATTTCTTAATGGGAGGAGAAGATCCTGAGGATGCAATACAGATTGCACCAAAATTCAGAAGGACAGTCACCATAAGACTATTAGAAAATGGCTTACCAGCCAAGGGAGGCATGGTTGTTTTCGTGATTGAGGCACACGAATCAAACAAAACAGAGGTGTTCTATTCATGGGTTACATTCCCAGCAGCAAATGCAATAACAAATACATTTCACTACTACATAGCAGGAGATGCACCACTGGAATATGCCCCGTTTGAGGACATAGAGGTTCCCGTCATTTACCAGGAACATCATTACTGGTTTAATGGCGCCCTCCCCCACGTACGAGAAAGAGTAAGATTAGGCCCGCTCGGAGGAGACGGGGCCACATGGCCAATACTAGCGGCTTATACACCGCACCCTGACATTGGAACAATGCCACAGCCAGAATTACTCGTACAACACAGAGATTTAATTAAAATCTACAGAAACCTAACACAATTTGTCATGAGGACTTTAACAATCCAACCTGTACCAGCAGGTGCAGCAAACAGTACTCCGACTCAGGGTACAGGAAATAAAATTACTCCTCAAACATTACACGCGGTAATGGGCAAAATGCCCGTGAAACGCGAACAAATCCCATTCTGGATAGCTCAGAAAATAACTCAGCTTGAGGCAGTATTCCCGAATACTACCACCTATGAAAAACACAGAATTCTAACAATCTGCTTGCCGATGGGGATCACACCACAAGTAGAGGATTGCACCTCTTGGGGTTCAGTCTTTGCTGCCATATATACCAGAACACATGGTATCCCGTCCTTAGCAGTAGTACCAGACGTATTGAGACAGATACAAAATGAGTACGGAGCAGAGCCTGCCCTAAACTTAGGGATGAAGTTACTAAATAACTTCGATCAGGTATCAGCCATAATACTAGCTAACGTTAAGGGGGAAGCAGCTTCAGTGGCGATCCGCCAACGCCTAAGGGAGTTCGGTCCAGTGGATCAACAACACGAACTACCGAAAATAATTGAAACTGCATATGCACAACTAGGCAGAGACAGTCTAGGTGGGAAAGCATTAAAACCACAACTGGTGGGCAGTCCTGAAAAGGACACTGCAAAGCAGACACCTACTTCTTCTAAAAAGAAGTGGGAAAATAAAAAACAACAAAAGTCTAAAGACAGCAGATCTCAATCCAGAGGCAGGTCTCCTCAACATGAGCCCTCTGAAAGGAGGTATAACCTCAGGAATAGGGATAATATTAAAAAACCTGACAGGTATCAGGATACTGATACTCGTTCCTCTCGTTCCTTTCAGGGTTCATCAAAAAACTCTGAGAGCCCAGAATAATTAAAGGTCTCTTTTGGAAAAATATGTCATCTGGTTATGACATTCTATTAGCAGAACAAGACTGGCCGCCAGCATTCGTCATGGAGTGCAATAGGGGAGAAACTGTAATTTTTCCAGCCTTTTCCGACCTCGTTCCCATACATTTAAAACATGCATATGCGCAGGAGTGGGCGGTTGCCCTGGCTCCAGCATTGTACAAAAATCATGTTGGTTGGGATGAGGATTCAACCCACCACGTGATCCCGTTAAAAGTTTCCCCAAAGGCAATACCCTATAAAGCAGGAAGCTAAAAAACAAGTCAGGGAGATCCTAGATCAACTAGAATACCAGGGGGTGATTGAAAATTGCACTTCACCTATGAGCAATCCTTTGTTTCCCGTAATGAAACCTGACAACACACATCGTTTAGTTTTGGATTACAGACATTTAAACACTTGCACAAAGACATTTGCAGTTCAAAATGCACACAGTGCCGCATTAATGAATAACATTGTGCGCAAAAAAATACAAAACAACACTTGATATCTCAAATGGATTTTTCTGCCAAAATATAGCGCCTGAAAGCAGGTATCTGACCGCATTCAGTGCATTAGGGTCCCAGCGACAATTTTGTCGACTAGCCCAAGGGTATAAAAATAACCCCGGGGTATTTTCAGCAAGAGTAACAGAGTTACTCCAAAATTTGGATGAAGAAGCATTGTCCTATTTAGATGATATTTATCTGACGGACGATGACTTACCGAGGCACTTGACCAGGGTGAGCACCATTATTATGGGATTCGCCTCTGAGGGCTATAAATTTAATTTCAAAAATCAAAAATTGCCCACCTCAGTGTCCTATTTTTAGGATACGAGCTGTCAAGTGAAGGAAAAAGCCTAGCAGCTAACTTTTTAGAAAAGTGTGCGCTGCTCCAACCTCCAAAATCATTGAAGAATTTACAATCCATTCTGGGATTCCTAAATTTTGGTCGAACATACATTTTGGATTACGCAGAAAGAGTAAAACCTTTCTACGACTTAATAAAACCTGATTTTTCAATCAGACAATGGACACAGGAACATACAAATATCCTACGTTCACTACAGGAAGACATGATAGCTTCAAAACATTTACAGACACGCTTAAACGTACGCAACTTAGTGGTCCGAGTAATAGCGGGTCAATGCGGGTACATTTATTTGACTTTCAATGAAGGCGAAACTGTACCAATCGCATACAAATCACACCTGTACACAAACGCAGAGATGCGTTTCACTTCAACAGAAAAAATCCTGACAGCAGTGCAGACCGCTGTAGCAAGAGAAAGAGCTCTGGCTCAGGGTAAACGCATAATTGTAGTGACCCCAGTACCAGCTTTCGAAGCTGTTACAAAAGCTAGCATTCCAAATGCGAAAGCCTTACATCCCAGATGGATACAATGGCCTAATTCTCTTACTGCAACGGATGTTGAATACAGATTTGATCCAAGTTTAAAAACACAAGCATTTCTGCAATACGAACAAGAATATCCTCTACCAAATGAGATTTTGTCTCTAGATCAGTATGAATACATTATTTACACTGACGGATCTGCTCAACCAGCCATAGGGAGTAAGCAAGCTTACAGACCAGCGTGTGCGATTGTTAAAGGTCTCATGCACGATGGAAAGTTCCATCCGAGTTGCACTAAAACGCAATCTCTAGGAGACTGCACAGCTCAGGTGGCAGAGTTAAAAGCACTGATACTGGCACTTGTAAACACGGAACACGAATTCCCCACACTAATTGTGTGTGATTCCTTTTACTGTGTACAGTCGTACAATGAATATTTACATCATTGGGAACAAAACGGGTTCAAAGATGCAAAAGGTGGCACAATTAAGCATAAAATGCTATGGGAACAGGTAGTGGAGTTGAGAAACAAACTACCAAGGGATCACGTGATACATACACTGAGTCATCAGCGTGATGGCGTTCACGTTGAAGGGAATTCATTGGCTGATGAAGCCGCAAAGGGGGCTGTACGCACAGCCGCCGTAGCTGCAGTTACTCGTTCAAAAACTAGGGTAGACGGCGAGATTATGGTAGCTGTCAATGCTTCACGCACAGGCAGCACAGCAGTACCAAAGAAATTTCCACTCAAGTACTCCTACAAGTTAGATGCACAAAACATTCCATATGCTCAGATTCCTGGAGTGGGGGATAGAGTAATACCAAATATGGATCGTAGGCAAGGCTTAATTCTAGCAGCACACGAGGGTTTGGGTTCTGCGCACACAGGCGTCACAGCGACTATTTCTTTACTGAAACAGCGCTACTGATGGCCAGGGTTAACAAAGCAGACCAAAGACTATGTCTTAAAGTGCGACATCTGCCAGCAGATGAAGCGCTCCACCGTAGCACCCCCAGCGCAGACACCATTGCTGAAATCAGACAATCCTCTCGCATGTGTTTATTTGGACCACTGCGGACCCCTACAATCTGATGGGGCCAAGAAATATATCATGGTTGCAGTGGATTCCTGCTCTAGATTCCTATGGGTTTGGCCTCAGCGCTCGGCTGACGCTCGAACTGTTATAAAATATTTGCGAGTCTTTATCGGCACATACGCAGTTGGCACGTTACATTCTGACCGTGGCCCGGCGTTTAGCTCTCGGGCTTACAAAGAGGCCATGGAAGGAATGGGCGTAGCATTGCGGTACTCCTCTTCGTATCATCCTGAGGGAAATTCCGTTGTGGAGAGGAAAAACCGTGACTTAAAGCAATCTTTAACAGCTAGGGTATTAGGCAAGGGCGGTAGATGGGTCGATCACTTATATGGGGTACAACGAGCAATAAATAATCAGCCAAGAAGCTCTCTAGGAGGTGTCACTCCTTACGAGGTCCTATTTGGGACAAGAATGTGGGTTCCTGATCTTGATTGTGAAGGCACAGTGGCGGATGAAAAACCATTTGATATCCATGATCGTTTGGCTGTTTTACAGGATCTAAATGAATCCAGGACACAACTAACTAACGTGCTCCAGAAACAGGCCGCCACTGAGGAAGTCAAGGCAGTAACGGCAAGACCTGTCTGGATCCCAAAAGTCAGGGATCTGGTCAGAGAGAAGATTGCTGATGAGAATTTGGGCCATCCTACAGAAAGCCTGTACCGGTCCTTGCAATCCAAGGCACAAGAACTGAACTTCTGCCGCCTCTTGCTGAGAAAAAGGAGAAAAGATTTGTCTCAATCGACTTAATCAAACCATACTATGTGGCCGATACTAAACAGTAGGCCTCGTGGACTCCACAGTAGCAGATGCCCTCCTCTCGCTACAATCCAAGAAGTCCATACAGAAAGACTCATCACGTTTGAAGAGCCACCTGTACAGAATGAAGGACTAAGCAACAATGCTATGGAACTCGTTCCACTTCAACAAGAAATTCATCTTCAAAATGAAAATCAACTTAACAACCAAGTTGCAATCAGACCGACTACAGACATCTACGTCAACATGCCTCGTCAAGAGCAAAATCCGATTTCAACAAATCCCGATGCAATTCACAATTGATCGAACTGCTTCTGGCTATTTCATGAACTTTGATACGTTTTCACTGGATCCAAGTGAGCCGGAAACGACGCCAGCCAAAAAATCACTCAAACAGAAACTCACTGACTTTTTGAACTTTTTTAGAAAGACTTACCTGGTGTCACCTTGGATTGAACTATGGTATATCACTGGGATTTTATTTTTCTTTTCTGGCTAGGTTTAATAATAACTTTTAGTATGCTTATTAATGGACGATACCTTCAGCAAAGCTCTACAGCCCAAAGAGTCAATTTGATTTTAAAACCACACCAGTCTTCACATCGTGAACCAAGAGACTTGTCTTCAGTGAACATCACAGCAGTTCCTATACCGGACGGTATAGTATGGGACAAGATTGATTATGATATATTCGGTCCGACTGAACTTTTAAAGCTTAAACATGTATTTAACATTTCTTTAAGTGATATCATTACCTCCAGTACATTTTCTGATGATTGGGACACTGAAACTGTAAATGCTATGATGTCTGATTTAGAAAAACTGCTGCATTTCCGAACAATGAAATGTTAGAAGGTACTTCAGACTATGATACATTGTACTGTTACCAACATTATGGTCATCATTTCTTGCATAAATCTATAACACCTAGAAATGTATTTAAATACCACCAGTGGGAACACTGCCCAACTCCTCCTAAAGGTAGTTCGCAAACATTTGCACAGAAATTCACATACTTTTCAGGGTTTAACACATCTGACCCAAAGTCATTTTACTACAAAGTGGCAAAAACATCAGCACAGAAAATTATGTTAACTAACACCAAACAGATTTACTCTGCTTCCTTTATGGCCCAGTTGTCTACACAGGGTTTCGACCTATGGAAGGACACTATAGATTTAAAATCAATCTGGGGTTCTAGGGACTGGCAAGTCCAGGGAACAGAAGCGCTATTTAGAGCATGCCTCATTCCACAGCAGATCATATTTCTGAATGAAACTGTGCAACAGACATCCTGTCTTGGACTAGCCAAGAATAAGGAACTGAACTCACCCAAGTTTCTAGCACCATCACAGATGGGTGGGGGGCAGAATTCAACTACACAAGGGGGTAGGATTAGATGACATTTTCCAGTACAACAGATCAGATCCTGAGTGGACGAAATGGCTGATTTGGCCCATTGACACAAACACCTGTCAACAGAGATTTATGAATACAACCGAAGGGTTTAGTATCCATAGGCCAGATACACGCTATGTACAGAGACAACACCCAGGGGTAGTGACATCCTATAGTGTTGGGAAGTTGTGCCTTGATTGGCTAGAGACCTCAACACTCACAGAAGTAAAACATCACTTGACCTTACTCACACCTGATGTAGACCTTAGGGATTTTTTACTTGGCCCAAGGAAAACACGTCAGAAACGTTTCATATATGCTGGCATTTATGCCTACTATAATGAAAACTGGAAAATATCCCAACAGGAGGCCGCAGAAAGAATACGGGAAATAGACCGTATTAACCTAGAGAAGGCATTAGCTGTAGTGGATAATGGGTTAACAAGTCTGACCTCCAGGATTTACTCGTTAGGCAACATTGTGTCTTCGGCAATCGACATATTAGAACAAGATCTGGCCTTGTTACAACACAGGCAATCTCAGCTACGTTCTATTATGATGCTAGGCTGGACGCTACAATCTTTGCGTGCAGGCTATGTGCCCTGGCGTTTTATAAACACCAAGTCTCTGTTTTCGGAATACAATCTGACTGATAAACAGACAGAAATGGCACAAAGGGGAGCCAAATATACAATGCTGCGTATTGAGAAACTGGAAAGGTTCCCATTTACTGTAGCCGAATCACCATCAACAGAATGGCTAATTCATGGCCAAATCACTCTGCCGGTCACTACTTTTCAGTTTCAATATTGCCTTGAGCAAAGGCAGGCAGGCAAATATGAAAAGATGGGTAAGGGTTACATTAAGGAATCTTGGGAGTTACCATATAGATATCGATGCCGGAATGGGGATCGAGAAGTGTATCTGAGTGGTACAAACTGCAAGAACGCTTTAAGCGGTTCTCTCATGTGTCAGGATATTTCACTACACGGAGCCTGTAACGTTTCAGTAGCAAACCTATTGTGTCACATGACTGGGACCCCAGCTGCCGTGATCACGCCGGTTTTTGAGCTGCTCTCGAATGGGAGTTACTTGATGCTAAATGATCAAGGTTGCTGTGGGATGCTTCCGGGCGTCGCCTATCTGGTCACTGTTAACTCCAGGGTTACTTGCTGTATGCAAATATTGTTTCCGCCACTGAACACAGTCAGGGAGGCGCCGCTATGGCCTTCACTGAACGTTTCTTTCATACAATTTGATACTCTGAGCAGACTGCAAGCCATGCTTTTACAGCAACCCGTGCCCTTAACCTCCGCTCGAGAAACCTATGAACTTCAAGTTGCAAGGACCTCGACTGAGATACAGGCGCTTATACGTACAAACTGCCCCTTTCATTTCGTAGAAATGGTGGGACGTATCTTCAATATGTCTGATACGAGCGGTATTGTACACCTATCTAAGACCATAGGGTCAGGACTGTTAAGCACCTTTCAAACAGTCCTCGGAGTAATCCCAAATTTTATACACTCCGTATTGGGAAGCGTATTTGGAGGACTCCCGCTTATCCTATTGCTGGTTGCAGGGGTCCTATTCATAATACTACTGCTACGCAATGGACGGCCCAATTCCCGAGGGAATGGCGAACATGCTCCTGGAGCGGAAATACTGTGAACGCATGGTACAACTTCTGGGCATTTCTTGTCTGCGAGAACTCAATGCCTCCTGGTTTCTATCCTTTCGACCAGTCTGGGTAGACTGCATCTTACCTGTTCTTCGATGCCTGCTTTGCGGAGAAGAATGCACGTTGGATCTTTGTCTAACATTTCCATCAGATGCGCCTCCGGACACGGATGCAATGCTGGACCCCCTAAAGGCCCATGCTCTGCGTTGTCCCCAGCGTCTTCCGATTCTGATGAACGCATTCCTTGAGACTCCACAGGTGCCGTTTGCTCCTGCTGGGTTAGGTGACTCCTCCTCAGGCACCCAGGTAACAACTGCCACACAAGCTGCCGCAGCACCGACTGTTGGCAGTGCCGAATTCCATCTATGTGCGAGTGACGTTCTCTGTAAGGCGTTGGATTTGTCGTCTGCAGTAGCTAATACCGATAATGTTGTGCTTCCCAGCCAGGACACCTAATCTCAAATTGGCTCATCGCGTCCTGGGAAAGAATTCGGCTTCTCCACTCGTTTTCATAATAAACGAGCAAATTTGGAACATTTCCTAAATTGACACTTTTGCTTGAGAAAGCATGGCCTTCTTCCGCTTTGAGTGAAGCAACTTATATAGAGAAACAAAATAGACATTCTTTTAGTGGCAATTGGAAATAGCTGAATTATTAACATTTTAGGAAAAAAAAATTTTTAAAAAGATTTTAGAACCATTGGCCATATGTATCAAGCCTTTTTCCCGTTTGCAAACGGGCAGATTCTCAGAATCGGCCCGTAGGCGAATTGGAAAAAGCCTTTTGGGATGTATCATCCCAAAAGGCCATCGTAAAATAGAGAATTGCAAAATTTGCGATTCTCTATTTTGCAAATGCAATTAAGGAATTGCAAATTGCGATTCCTTAAATGCAATTCTGGAAGCACCAGAAATTTGCTATTTGGCCTTAAGGAATTGCAAATTACCACCAACTTCAAGTTGGTGGTAATTTGCGATTTTCTTTAAAAAAGCACTTTTTTGATTTTTTAAAAGTGCTATATGTCGCACATACATGCTCTTAGGGCATGCATGTGCGCAAAATGTGCACACATGCATATTTCAGGGGTGCAACAGGGTGTCCTTTTGGCACCCTTTGCAACCTTGAAATTGCATTCTCAATCCGCGATTCTCTAATTGGTAATCGCAAATTGAGAATGTCTTCCCATTCATTCCTATGGGCCTCCTAGCCCATAGGAATGAATGGGAAGGTATTCCTTATTTGCGAATCTCAATTTGCGATTCGCAAATAAGGAATATGTAGGATTCGCAAAATTTTAGCAAATCCTACATACATTGCATTTTGCAATTCTCTAATTACGATTCGCTAAAAACGCAATTTGAGAATCGCAAAACTCTTTTTTGATACATATGGCCCCATGTTTTTACTTGCTTTTAGAATGTTTTTAAATTGTCCAGATTTTAAGTATGGTCATTGTCATCCTGTTCGGAAGAGGAGTGGGTGTTATGTCCCGTATAGAGGCCCTAATGTAGACCCGTTCATACATGCCCTAAAATGGACGTATTCGTATTTGCCCTAATACGGTCATATTCGTACTTGCCCTATTATAGTCATAGCCGCATATGCCCTATTACGGTCATAACTGTACATGTCCTATTATAGTCATGATTCCTTATATAGGCATGATCTTTCACCTACATTGGCCCTCGCTAGTACACAACGAGCTCTGAGGGCTGAACGTTATCTAGTCTGTGGTTTTAAATACAGCAGGGTTTTTCCCAAACACAGGCCCACACTGTACTCATCAATTATGCATGGCTCTCTAGGAATACACCACCTGCATAATATGTATGTACAAAGTTCACCCCTGACGTCTTCCTCAAGTCTAACAAGGGCCAATACAAACCATACGAAGCAACTAGAGTCTTCAGGGTATAAATACACCACATCTTACCCCGGTAAGACAGAGGGAACCGAGACTTCCATGCTGACACACTGACCAGAGACGCTGAGGCTCCTGCATGCAGTCGCTCCAGCTGACAGCGGTCTACCACAGCCCTTGCGGGGTGTCCAACTCGAGACCAGGACGGGGTCCGACACTCTCTCTATTCAGGAATGGGGGTTCGACTAAATCCTAGAAGGATTCTTGGCTCTTAGGCTTTTAGACCTACACATATGCTAGGTACACTCAGGTACATCTAGTTAGGCATCGTAGGAGTACGCGCACTTTTCATAATGCTTTTTATATTCATGTATGTATTCATGACTATTGCAATATGGTAGAACTGTTCTATCCCTTTGCTTTTATCGTACTGCTGATAATATATCTCTGCTATTGTTTACTGGTTACTGCAGCACATATATTTTACACTAGAATAACAACTGTTCAATAAATACTTATTGAAACGCCCAGACTGTTTATTCTGTGTAACTCTCTTAGACAAACCGAATAAGTAAGCACGAGTGACTGAGCAAAAGGTAGTACATTGTTTCCACGATTCTGAGGAATTTGGTTTGTCATGATCTAAGGTTGCCAGAAACTAATCTCTCCCCGATAAGAGGAGATTCTAGTGGCACTGTGAGCTAGCTAATGCAAATCAGGCTAACATATACGGTGAGGGGGCACAGAGTCAGTCTAACACCAAGCCCACAGTTTATGTTATCCAAACGCGCAGGTCCTGCATGGGTACTATAGGAACTACACGACAGTGGTGTACCCTCCAAGAAGTAAAAAATTGGCTCCTGACGCCCTGATACTGGAATAATAATTGAATACAGCTTTTGCTGAGGAGCTAAGTGATCTGTTGACATATTGTGCACGTGGGTTGGCTCCCCCCTGACTCCTCTAATACTCACCTTGCCTTAAATATTTATGTACATATTGGGAAGAGTGGGTTACATATGAGGATGAGGAGGAAGAACCCTACTATGATGGACAGTAGGAGACTGTGTTGGAAGATAATATTGTTGACGCCTCTGGACGCATCGGTCCAGCAGTCGGTCAACAGGGCAATTGAGAGTACGGTACCTAATACTGTGCAGCAAGCCTTGGCAGCAGCATTGCCACCTATTACCAGGCAGCTAGAAAGCTTCGCAAAGCGCCATGGGTTTCAGAACCCCCTTGAACCCTCAAAAGACGCCCCGCAGGCAAAAGTCAATCAAAGTCAGGGCCATGGCCCCATGCAGGTGCATTAGCTGGCTTGCCACAGGCGAATGCAGACGAACATGGTTATTCCACACCATCGACCACTGAAGGTGGAAAAGTAAAACGCAAGCAGAAAATATACATAAAAACCGACACTACTGACACCGACTCTACTGACAATGAGGGCCCCCCTAAGAGGAAATCTAGGAAGGCAGTCATTCTAGTGCCGGATATGACACCTCAAAATCCTAACACCCCATTTACCTTCAATCCGGCAGACATTGTTCATCCCCGTTCCTCAGATTGGGCTCCGGCCCCTGAGGTGGCAGAATACATCCATGACAATCTTAGAAAAGGCTTTGACAAAGAAGTGCGAAACAGGTTACGGTCCGAGTGCCCTCGGCCAGATATCCCAGACAAGGTGGCAGAGACTCCTGATATCAATGCCAGTCTTTTGACCTTCCTCAAGAAATTTGCAAAGGATCCCAAAAAGGGTATCAACCGCACCTGGCGGGGCTGCCAGGGCAAACTCCTGGATGTGGTAGGACCCTTAGTCAAGATCCTGGAGATATCCCTTGTGGCGAAAGAGTCAGCCAGTCCCGTAGATCCAGACATTCTAGCGGGCTGGACACAAATGCAAATTGCGCCATCTCTACGGAGAGATGCAAATCACTTCTGATGAGAATGGACTCAAACCTTACAGTGTTAGCCTCGGCGGAACCAGGTCCCCTTGCAGAGGGCAATCTCTTTGGTGAGAGATTTGTTAAGGATGTCTCGAAGTACGTGGGTACTTTTACGTCTTTGGACAAGGCCCAATCAGGAATAAAAAGAGTGTTTCAGGCTGGCCTTTTTAACAGGGCCGGGCGAGGCAGGGGACGCTCTCCAGGCCGTCAGTACTACCAAGATCCTCTCAGAGGAGACTACGGACGCGGTAGAGGAACCTTTATCCCACATGACAAAGGTTCAACAAGCATCTGTTCAACAGAGGTGGCCACAGAGCAGGATTTCAGGCCCAAAATTCCACAGGTAAGAGTTACAGAAATATCCAATTTACCCTTGGGGGGTTGTACTCAGTTCTTCATACACAATTGGAGCGTGTTGTCACAAGATGCTTGGATTATACAGACCATTCAAGGTTTTCACCTAGAATTCTACCAAACTCCACTTCAAGACAACTACCCGAGACAGCTCAGTTTTTCCCAACAAGAATGTGCTTTTATAGACGGAGAGATAAAGGAATTGCTGCAGAGCGCGCGATTGCTTATTGCGACAACGGGGCTCGTGGTTTCTGCAGCAATGTCTTCTTGGTGCAGAAGAAGGGCGGTGACCACAGGTTGGTGTTAAGTCTGAGAGAATTCAACCACTTTATGGTTTACAAACATTTCAAGATGGAGGGTATCCATCTATTAGCAGATCTACTCAAAAAGGGAGATTGGATGCAATTCGCGAGCCACAGCCATGTTCAATCCTAACTTGGTTGTAATGTCTCTTTGAAAAATGCAATAACATTTTTTTTTTTAAAAAGGGAGATTGGATGGTCCGGATGGACCTAAAGGATGCTTACCTGGCGATTCCTATTTTTCCCCCCCATCGGCGTTTCCTGCTGTTTCAATGGAGGAACCGGCGGTTGGAATACTTGGCCCTTCCTTTCGGGCTTTCCTCAGCTCCATGGTGCTTCACCAAAGTAATGAAGCCGGTTATAGCCCAACTCCGAGAACAGGGCATTCGCATGATAGTGTATCTAGACAATATACTTATCCTGGCTCAGACTCAATCCCTAGCCAACCTATATTTGCAGATGACAGTGTCCCTTATGCAGAGCTTGGGATTTGTAATCAACGAACCCAAGTCGGCCCTATGTCCCTCTCAGACGATGGACTTCCTATGTTTTGACATAGACTCACAGACAGCTCAGCTGAGTCTCCCCCGGTCGAAGTTACGAGATCTCAACAAAGAGCTCACATCAGTGTTAGCCAAACAGACGGTCTCACTCAGGACAATTGCCAGAATAGTGGGGTTGCTGGCATCCTCAATACAAGCTATCTTCCCGGGCCCTCTTCATTACCGGGCCCTTCAGAGATTAAAAATCCAACACCCGAGGAAGGGTCTGTCTTATGTGAATGTGAATGTAACTTATAAAGCGCAAACTCATGCCCTAGGGCGTCTTGGCGCTATCAAAGTCCGATTAGGCTGAAACTGTGTCGTGGTTGGATCAGGCAGATGTGCAGAAAAACTTCTACTCCTGTGTGAAAAGCCAGGTCTTTAAGGCTTTTCTAAAGGAGAGTAAGGAGGGCACAGTTTTTAATGACAGTGGGAGACTGCTCCAAAGCATGGCAGTGGCCCTAAAAAATCTCTTTCTACCCCAGGTGGCTTTCCTAAATGGGGGGACAATCAGGTTCCTGGCAGAGCCTGATCGAAGTGTCCTAGCTGGGATGTACCATCTAAGTTTCTTTTTAAAATGGTCTGGCCCGAGTCAATGCAGAGATTTATAGGCCATACAGAGAGCTTTGAAACTACATCAATGCTTAACTGACACAGGAAGTAAGGGAAGAAATGCAATGGTGGTTGGGCCACGTAGAGGCGTGGAACGGCAGAGCCATCTTCGGCTCTCAACCGGAAGTCAGCATAGAATCAGACGCCAGTCGTTGGGGCTGGGGAGCACACTGCGGAGATATCTCCACAGGAGGAAGATGGTTTCTTCAAGAACTATCCCTCCACATCAACTGTCTGGAGTTGTTGGCAGGGTCATTTGCGATACGGACGCTCTCCCCCAAACAGGTCTCTTGTTGCATCCTTCTCAGGATGGACAATATCTCGGCAGTGAGATATATCATCAAGTTGGGAGGTACAAGGTCGTCCCTGCTAGTGGAGATAGCGAAGGATTTTTGGCACTATTGCCTGAGTCACCAGATATCGGTGATAGCGGAATACATTCCAGGACAGTCGAACATTGTCGCAGATTGGAATTCCAGATATCTAAAGGATTACAGCGATTGGCAACTCCAACCTCAACTGTTTCAATGGTTACAGACAGTGTGGGGTCCTTGCAAGATAGATCTTTTTGCTTCCAGCTTGAACCGTCAGATGCAGACTTTCTTCAGCTGGATGCCAGACCTATTAGCGAGAGCAACAGATGCTTTCTCCCAGAATTGGTCAATGAACCTGAATTATGCCTTTCCCCCCTTCATCTTAAACCCCAAAATGACGACCCAGATAGCCCGACACAAGCAGAAGTGATTTTTGTGACCCCCTGTGGAAGTCGCAGCCCTGGTTCCCGATGTTATTGGAGACGAGTTGCGACTTCCCAGGATGCTCCCTTGGTCCCAGACGATGCTCCAGGGCCCTCACGGAGAACAGCATCCGATGGTGACATCGGGGCAGTTGTCCCTGATGGCATGGAGGCTTTCCGGCAACAATGGGAAATGCCAGGCATTTCGGACAAAGCTTCCGAATTCATTAAGCAAGCCTGTGCCCCTTCCACACGGAGGAGATATTCTTCAGCTTGGAAATGCTGAGTACGTTGGTGCTTGGAAAGGCACATGGATCCCGTAGGGGCAGAGTTATCCCATATCGTAAATGTCCTGTCCGACAAAGCTTCAGAAGGTTTGGCTTATCGGTCAGTAAATAATTTTAGATCGGCCATATCTGCAGAACATGCACAGGTGGACGAAA
This sequence comes from Calotriton arnoldi, assembly GCA_963921515.1. NCBI lineage: Eukaryota > Metazoa > Chordata > Amphibia > Caudata > Salamandridae > Calotriton > Calotriton arnoldi. The sequence goes on from CAWUFW010000396.1 coordinate 1,544,673, forward strand.
AACCGGTAGGTATGCACCCAGTGGTGTGTAAGTTACTTAAAGGAATTAGAGTGGCTAATCCCCCTAAACTGAAATATTCATGTTTGTGGGATGTATCACTGGTCATATCCCTATTTGACAAATGGCCGAATAATGCTTTGCTATCCAGGAAACAGATATCAGCTAAACTAGCTATGCTTTTGTGCTTATCTGCCTGCAGACGCTCTTCAGATGTGAGAGCCCTGTACATTACAGGTAGAGTATTCACTCTGGAAGGAGTTTCTTTTAACATTACTGGCAGGACAAAAACGTTATCACATAATATTGAATATAGTACTTTCCCCAGTAATGCTAAGTTGTGTGTAGTGCAATGCCTTAAAGCCTGTGAAGAATGTACACGGCCCTTGCGACCAGAGGGTTCAACACAACTATTGATTGCTTTGCAAAAACCGTTCAAGCCAGTATCTGCGGCTTCGATAGCCAGATGGTTAAAGTCAGTCATGAAAGAAGCTGGTATTGATACCCAGACATTTGGGGAACATTCTGTACGTGGTGCCATGGCATCCAAAACTTTTAGGTTGGGTTCAACTATTCAAGACATTATGAAGTCAGCTGATTGGTCATCAGAGTCTACGTTTAAACAATTTTATTATAAACCGGTGGGTGATATAACTACTGTGGTATTTGATAAGCGTTAAACGAGCAATAACCCAAAGCCTCCGGTCCTGTAATAGAATACAAAATTTGCTAGCATTCGCGCCAAGAACTTTCAATTCTATTAAGGACACGGAGGCGAGGATTATCCCACCCGGTTGTATTTCAATGAGTCTTGCAATAAAATACCCACCCATATGTAATTGTATTCTGTTCAACAGAGATTACGGGTTTTCTGTTTAATTTATTTCAGGTTCAGAAAAGAAAGCAGAATAATCATTCTTCTGGTTGAAGAAGTTGGACGACGTTCCAGTTCTTGGTTAAAGTTCTTCCACGTTGGAGGATTATACTCGTGGATTTCGAATTATGTTCGCACTTGGACTAAAGGGCTCGAGCAAAGAAAGAGGCTCATGAGAAGGAGATGGTGACTCTTATCGGGTCTGATGGGACATGATTGGTGCAAGAGCATCATGGGAAATGTAGTTTATATTTATGTCAAAATGTTTTCAATGGCTGCTGTGATTTTAACAGTAAAGAAAGAAAAGCAATAATCCTCGCCTCCGTGTCCTTAATAGAATTAAAAATTCTTGGCGCGAATGCTAGCAAATTTTTTATTCTATGTCAGGACCGGAGGCTCAGATTCTATGGCAGGAGACGGAGATTCCGATTATGCTTCTTATTTCTTTCCTACAAATTCAGCAGCCAATCAAAATAAAGTTTCAGTATTTCTACATTACCCATTATACCAACATGTCACATGACTAACCATAGAGCCACAGCCCTATGTAAACCCTATAAAACGTCTCAGCGTCCTCTTTCTTTGCTTCTTCGCAGCCAGTTAAGTGCTCTTCATTGTTATATGTGTGACCGTAATGCTAATTGTTTACATTGCAGTTCACTTATTGTTGCGCGACTCCCACTCCTTGGATATTGTTTAGGCATTGTTTGAGATTTGGTATTTATTTATTACCATTGGTGAAATCTTATATTTCTGTGATTGTGCATTTTTTCGAGTGACGCTCGGAGAGGTCGCTCAGTCTGGGAGCACATCGCCTCCCGACGGGGCGCCCTGCGCCCACGTCTGATTATCGGTGGGAGAAGGGAGCGAGGACGCGTGTCTGACTGACGCCCGGTCCTCTTTCTGTTACGAGCGGTGGGCACCGCGCATCTGCGGGAGCCATCTTGATTGCCTTCCGGAGTCGAAAGAAGGCTTCAATTGAACACGGGAGCAGCGTTTAACTGCTCACTCACCCTGGACTCTCGTGACTGCTTCCTACCGACACCCTGCTCGTTTAGCCTCAGCAGGGTAGTATAAATGAAGCATAGGCTTTGCCTAGAGTGGTTTGGCAAGCCCTCCCTCCACTATATATCGATATTTTACTATAGCTTGGGTTGCTCCACTCCCCCTTGTGTTGCCCCTGAGCTGGGGTATAATCATCATTGGTCATTGGTCTCAATCTGCCGGGATACTCTCTCTGCACTGCAGGAACATAACATGGCAGAGTTTTATGAGGAAGAATATTTTGAAGAGGAACCCTCCGGGTACTTGGAGCAAGACCTAGTTAACGCACTGGATGCAGTAGTGCAACATTCAGTTAACAAGGCCGTAGTTCGTGCCATTGAACCATTGAAGTGCCACCTCTGTGGCTACGCACCACAGCAAGACTGGCTCCCCGCTCCTCCATTGCGGACCAGACCCGGCGTCAAGACCCCCAAGGGTCCCCATATAGCCGATTTTGCCAGGTTGGCCAATAGCTTGATTATACTGCCTCCCCCCCCCCCAGATCCTGCCACACCTGAGTCCAGGAGGACACCCCTAGAGGTGGCAGATTACGTACAAACTCACCTTCGTCAAGCCTTTGACAAAGAAGTCTGGGCGAGATTACGCTCTGAGTCCCTACGATCAGACGTTCAGGGTAAGGAGGCTGACAACCTAGAATCAGACCCCACAATGTTGACATATCTAAAGAAATATTCCAAGGACCCGAAGAAGGGGATAGACAGGGCCTGCCGATCCTGCCAAGATAAACTCCTCAACATGACTGGCTCCTTAACTAAAATGCTGGAATTGGGCTACCAGGCGAAGGAATCGGCCATGGCAATAGACCCAGAAGAACTAATAGGTTGGGCTCAGGGAATGCAAACTGCGCCATGTCCAGTGAGAGACGGCGCTCTATCTTATTGAAACTGGACCCAAGCTCTCTGAGCTCTCCACGTCTGAAGCCCGTCCCTTAGCCCAAGGCCTTCTTTTTGGAGAGCCCTTCCTGAAGGAACTGACCAAATTTGTCGCTACCTTTAGCGGCCTGGGCAAGGCCCAAGGGTCCCTCCGAAGAGCCTTCAGACCGGTTTTTGGCAGGGCCGGACGATTTAGAGGGCGTTCGTTCGGCCGGGGTTACCAGCAAAGCCCCCAACGAGGTCATTATCAACAACAACGTGGAGGTTATCAAGACTCTAGTAACCCCACGTTCTACCCAACCCGACGTTCCAGAAACTGTTCTAGAAAGGGTAGATATGGAGGAAACTAGGGAGGAGGCCAGGATTCAGGAACCACAGGTGAGACTTATTCTATGTTCAGAAGTGGTGTTGGGGGGCAGGATTCAATCCTTCCTTCATGTCTGGCAAACAACCTCGCAGGATGCATGGGTTCTAGAGACAGTGCAGGGGTACAGATTGGAATTGTACAACTCCCACAAACAAGTCACCCTTCCCACAATGATGTCTTTTTCCCCATCAAGATCAATGTTTTATCTCATCCGAAATTCAGTCCCTTCTAGGAAAAGAGGCCATAGTAGTCACAAACCCTCATCCCCAGGGGTTTATCAGAAGTATCTTCTTGGTGGAGAAGAAAAGGAGCGGATCTTGGCTAGTGCTAAATCTAAAGGATTTCAATGGTTGAGTCATCTACCGGCATTTCAAGATGGAAGGTATCCATCTTCTTTGCGATCTCCTCCAAGAAGGGGACTGGATGGTCCATCTAGACCTTGAAGATGCGTACCTCTCCGTCCCCATTTTCGCACCCCATCAGCGCTTCCTGCAGTTCCTGTGGCAAGGAATATATTATGAGTACAGCGTCCTTCCCTTCGGTCTCTCATCGGCGCCATGGTGTTTCACGAAACTCCTTCGGCCAGTAGTGGAGTCCTTGAGAGCTCGGGGTACGACTGATCATTTACCTGGATGACATAATCATCATGGCGCATTGCCCCCAGCTAGTGATCACCCACCTCGAATGGTCCATCACGCTTCTTCAGAGCTTGGGGTTCATTGTGAACTCACAGAAATCAATTCTGATTCCGACCCAAACAATAGAATTTCTGGGTTTCCAGATCGGCTCCCTAAAATGTCAACTGATTCTTCCGACACAAAAGGTCAGAACCATCAAGAGAGAATTGAGATCGATTTTGAGCAGGCAGACTGTATCCTTGAGATCAGTAGCCCAAGTGGTGGGTCTGTTGGCCTCTTCGATACAGGCGATTTTCCAAGGCCCTCTTCACTATCGAGCGCTTCAGAGACTCAAAATTTGACATCTCCGGAAAGGCCTCAGTTATGCAGAACAGATTCTCCTCTCCGAGGAAGTAAGGTCGGAGATGTTGTGGTGGCTGGATAACATGGAGGCCTGGAATGGCAGGGCCATGTTTTGCTCCATCCCAGAGGTAGTGATCGAGTCATATGCCAGCTGCGGTGGCTGGGGGGCCCGGTGCAGTCCGATTTCCACAGGGGTTCGATGGTCCCAGGACGAACAGTCCTTGCATATCAATTGCTTAGAACTTCTGGTGGGCTCCTTTGCAATTCGCAGTCTCTCACCACAGAAGTCGGGATGTTGTATTTTACTCCGCATGGACAATATCTCAGCAGTTCGTTACATGAACAAGCTGGGAGGGACGAGATCCCGAGTGTTAGCAGAGATCGCCAAGGATTTTTGGCATTTTTGCCTCCAACACCAGATATCTGTAGTGGAATAATGTCTTCCGGGCCGCAACAACACGGTGTCAGATTGGCATTCCTGACATTTACGGGGCTTCAGCACCTGGAGACTCCATCCTAAGTTTTCCATGCGTTGAATCACCTTTGGGGTCCATGCCGAATAGATATGTTTGCATCTCGACTCAACCGACAAACCCCAACCTTCTTCAGTTGGCGCCCCGACCCAGAAGCGTTGGCCACTGACGCTTTTCTCCAGGACTGGATGCCCGATCTATGTTATGCGTTTCCCCCGTTCTTATTGATTCCCAGGGTATTGGCGAAAATGCGCCGCCAACGGGCAGAATTGATATTGATAACTCCTCTCTGGAGAGCGCAAGCATGGTTCCCAGTACTTCCTGGAAATGTCGTGCGCCTCTCCGATCCTTCTTCCATTTCGATGGAACCTCTTGCTGGACCCGGAGAACTCCCCACATCCACTGATATCGTCCGGGCAGCTCTCCCTAGTGGCTTGCCGGGTTTCCGGGACAGATGGAGTGGCCCTGGACATTCAAAGGAAGCTACAAGCTTTATCAGTGAGGCCTGGTCAGCCAAAACCCACATGCGCTATTCCTCAGCTTGGAAACAATGGTGTAGCTGGTGCAGTGAGCGGGACGTCGATCCCATTGGAGCACATTACACTTTAGTAATTAACTTTCTGTCTTCTATCACTCCTTCAGGGATGGCTTACAGGTCAGTAAATAATTTCAGGTCTGCCATTTTGGCAGGTCACAATCCGGTGGATGGTAAACCGGTAGGAGAACACTCCTTGGTACGCAAGCTTCTGAGAGGCATCCGAATGGTCCGGCCCCCATACCCAAAGTACTCTGTTTAATGGGATGTGTCTATTGTTCTACGATTTTTGAAAGCATGGCCATCCAATAAATATTTGTCAAGGAAGCAATTATCCGCCAAACTGATCATTTTATTTTATTTATTTATTTAAAAGGTTTTATATAGCGCTGGCTCCACCCGGGGGTATCAGAGCGCTTTACATTGGAATGACATAAGTACATGGAATACAAAACAGTGGTATCCAAATGAAGCATTAAGAAACATGGTGGACTATGAGAACACATTGAGTAATATAGCTTGAGTCAATAAAAAGTGCAAAGAAGTGGCTATTTACGAAACAACACATGAATATAGTAATTACGAATTATTAAACGGTATAAAGGAGGTAGAGTCATTATTTTGTGAAGAAGTAAGGGTTAGGGGAGAGAGAAAAAAAGGGGGGGAGGGTAAGTTTACGAAAGGGGTGGAAGGGGGGGAGTAAAAGGTGAAGAATGGTAGGGAAGGGGGTGAATAGGTGAGGTCGACACAAGAGGGGTGAGGAGAGGGGGAAGGCAAGGGTTTCAAAAGGAAGGGAGAGTGTAGCAAGTATGGTAATAGAAGGGTTAAGGACCCCAGTATTTGTTGAGTAGGTGTATTTTGAGGTCTTTTTTTAAACTGGCGTATGAAGGGTTGAGTCGTAGCTCTTTAGGGAGGGCATTCCAGATGCTGGGAGCCTTACCAGAGAAGGAGCGAGATTGTGCGGCTTTCTTTTTTAACAGAGGGGGGACGAGGAGGAGAGAGTTGGTACTTCTCATCGATCGGGTACTGCCCGCTTTATTGAGTTTATTTGAGAGGTAAAGTGGGGTCTTTTGATGAAGGGCTTTGTACGTAATGCAGGCTATTTTATAGGAGAATCTGCCTTCGATAGGAAGCCATTTAAGGGTCTTAAGCGCAGGCGAGATGTGGTCAGAGCGCTTGCAGTCAGTTGTAAGCCTGGCCGCTAGGTTGAGAACAGATTTGATGGGGGCAAGGTGTACTTTGGGAGATCCAGAGAGTAGGGCGTTGCCATAGTCGATTTTCGAGAGGACTAATGATTGGACAACAGATTTGAAATCTTCCGCTGGAATGAAAGATTTGATTTTTTTGAGATGTTGGAGCGTGAAAAGTGCTTCTTTTGCTGAGTTTTTTATATGGGAATTGAGCGTTAACTTACTGTCAATGGTGATGCCAAGGGATTTTACTGACTCGGATAAGGAAAGTGAGCAGTTTAGGGCACTAAGGTCGGTGATCCATGTTTGGATGGGGAGTGGGTTGTTTTTAGGAGAGAAAAGAATGATCTCAGTTTTGTTAGGATTGAGTTTGAGATGGTTGGAGTAGAACCAGGTTTGTATATTAGCAAGGGCGGTGTTAAGGTGTAGGACATCTGCGTGGGATTTGATTTTATAGTACAGTTGGGTATCATCGGCATACAGGTGATAGTTAATACCGGCTTGTTTAAGTATGAGGGTAAGGGGTTCCATGAATAGGTTAAAGAGAGCAGGAGAGAGGATAGATCCTTGGGGGACACCGAGGGAGACAGGAGTGGGGCTAGAGAGGCAGCTTTGGATTTTGATTTGCTGGGTTCTGTGTTGGAAATAGGAGGTGAACGAGTTGAGGACAGTTCCATTAAGGCCGAAACGAAGTTTAAGAGTATTGAGTAAGGATGAATGATTAACTGTATCGAACGCCGCAGAGAGATCGAGCAGAATGAGTAGGCAGGACTCGCCATTATCCAGGGTATTGTGGATGTCATCAACTATATTTAGCAATGCAGTTTCAGTGCTGCAGCCCTTACGGAAGCCGGATTGTAGGGGGTCGAGTAGGTTGTAAGTGTCAATGTGTTTATCCAATTGAAGAAGGGCACATTTTTCAAGGGCTTTTGAGAGAATGGGGAGGTTTGAGATGGGGCAGAGGTTATTAGGGTCGGTCTTAGGGTTTTTAGGAATGGGCGTGACTTGTCCAAGTTGGAGGGAGACAGGGACGCACCCCGAGGAAAGGGAGGAGTTGATGATATTGGTCCAATAAGGGACAATGACGTGTTTAAGATCTTGGACGAGGGTAGACGGGAGAGGGTCTTTTGTGTGAGAGGACGGTTTTAATTTGGACAGGATGTTAAAGACTTCAAGTTCGGAAACTGGGTTGAAATTCTGCCAGGAGGCATTATTTTTGGGCTGTGTTATGTCGGGGAAGGTTTCAGGAGGGGTTGTGGAAAGTTGGTGCAGGGAGGAGGAAGGGGGTAGGAACAGTGTTGGGGTAGTAGCAGGGGTATATTGGGAGTTGGGAGGGATCTGAGTTAACGTGAAGCATTGGTCAATTTTGGCGATTTTTTCGGAGAAAAAGTTAGCAATTTCTTCACATTTGCTAGTGGTGGCCGTCAAATTGAGGGGGGCGGGGGAGGTTTGGTTTCTAACAATGTTGAACAGTTCTCTGGGTCTATTTTTGGCACGGGTTACATTTGTGAACGAAAGAAGGATGCTTTTTCAGAGAAAATGTGTTTCTTGTAAGTAGATCTGGCGGTTCGAAGGAGGACGAGATTGGAGGGGGAAGGGTGTTGTCTCCAGGTTCTTTCTGCCAGTCTAAGAGCTCGTCTTTCATGGTTGAGGTCTGAGTTAAACCATGATTTGGGCGGGATATTTTTTTGAGTTTTTAGTTTGGGTGGTGCAAGTTGGTCTAAGACCTCGGAGACAGTTTTATTATAGTGCTCAGTGAGCTCATTTGCATTAAGAGAGGGCGGGGTGCAGTAAAGTTGAGCTTGGAGTTTAGCCTCCAGTACACCAGGGGGGATGAGATTAAGGTTTCTGGTTAAAATTTTGGTTTTGTTGTTTTTAGAGGGGCGGGCGGGGCTAAGGGGGAGATCGAGAACAGTATGAGGTGGTGGTCAGACCAATCGATAGGGATGATGTTAGATAGGGATGCCAAATCATTATTTGCAATGATGGCGTCAAGAGTAGCCCCTTTTGAGTGAGTTGGGGAATGGCAGACTTGTTTGAGGTCGTTAATCTCAAGAAGGTTATTGAGAAGTTTGATAGTGGGGTCCTCGTGCACGTTCCAGTGAAGGTTTAAGTCTCCTAGGAAGAGATTTTTAGAGCTAGAAAGTGATGATTGAGTAAGAAGGTCAGATAGTTCATCAGCAAAGGGAAGAGGTTCACCCGGAGGGTGATAGATGTTGTGTAGTCGTATTGGGGGAGCGCCTTTAATCTTAAGTTCAGCTCCAAGGTATTCAAAGGTAGCGAAGTCTGTGTTTTTGACTAGGGAGAGTTGGAGTTCGCTTTTAAAGATGATTGCAAATCCACCTCCTATTTTCTTTGGTCGGTCTTTTCTGATGATAGAGTAACCTGGAGGGGAGAGTAAATCAAGGATGGGTGTTGATTGATCATTGAGCCAGGTTTCCATGAGGAAGGCGATGTCTCAATCTTGACTAAGGATAGTTTCGGAAATTTCGGTCGCATGTCGAACCGCCGAGCGGCAGTTCACAAGCATGCAGGCCAGGGGCTTAGGGTTGTTTTTGGGGGGGGGCACGAGTGGATGACGGTAAGTTGAGGGGGTCTGGGGGAGCAGGGGGAGGTGAGGGTTCTGCTGGTCCCTATAATAAGAGGGATGTTGGAGTGAGTAAAGGCCGTATCCTTAAGTGAGGTCTTTGGTGTGTAGGAGTTGCAGATGTCGGAGAGGTCAGTGGCGGAGTGGTCATTCAAGGTGCGAAGAGGTCTATGTGTACGGTTGTGTAGTGGTATGGTTTTCCAAGGTTTGGGATTAGAGAGTTTTTGGGGACCAGTGCATGGTGGAGTGGACCAAGAGGGGCGGGTTTTGGTGTTAGGGGATTTGAAGTCTTTGAATTCCTCTCTAAGTCGGGCGAGATCAGATATCAAGGAAGAGATATTGCGGTCAATGTTGCAAAGTGTTTGAGTTAGAAGGGTGAGGTGGGACGTAGTTGCGGCAGGAGGAGGTATGTTCTGAGTAAGTTGGGGGAGGGGGACTGTCGTTCAGAGAGGGCGAGAGGTCTGGGGGGCGAGAAAGGTGTTGAAGCTGGGGGAGTGGGGGAGGTCTGTGGGGGGGAGAGAGGGGAGAAAGGTGCTGAAGCTGGGGGAGAAGGGGAGGTCTGTGGGGGAGGTAGAGGGGGTTTCGGCTGCTGGTGTGGGGGCGTAGGGAAGGACGGGATAGTTAAAGTGGTGTTTGGGGCTGGAGGGGACATGTTCGGAGTTGTTCGGGGGTAGATGTCTGGTGTTCAGAGAGGGTAAAAGGCCTGGGGGATGGAAGGCGGAGTGCAGAAGTTGTGGGAGTGTGGGAGGCCTGGGGGGGGAAAGAGGGGTGAACTGGCAGTGTGTGGGAGGGACAGACATGGAGAGGGATGGGATATTTATATGGGAGGGGGTCGTGATAAGTGGGGAAGAGAGGGAGTAAGGGTTGAGTGGAGAGGCAACATCAGAGTTGGGGGTGGGGGAATTTCGGAGAGGGGAGTAGGGGCAGGAGGGGAGATTGGGGGGAAGGAGAGGGGTTAGAAGTGGAGCTAGGGGACAAAAGGTGACAGTCGTTGGAGAGCATGGGAGTTTGGGAGATGGTGCTAGTGTTTGAGGTATTTTTGGGGGGGGTTCAGGGTTGGGTGCTGGATAGGAAGGCATAGAATGTGATAAATCCTTAAGGTTAGAGATGTTTAGGGGAGGAAGGGTATTCGTCGGGGAGGCAGGAGAACACAAGGACGTGTCTAGGGGTTGGGGAGTAGCGGGGGGAGTAGGTAAGGACAGCTGGTGGGACAGAGTGCTGAAATTATGCTCAAAGATGTTGAGGTTGTGTTCAGAGGCTTGTATGAGGATATTTCCAGTTTTAAAGATGGAGATGTCAATTTCACAGGGAAAGATAGGGGAGGGAGTAGTAGATAGTTTGAAACCGTAAGGAATATTGTTAGATTTAGTGACTGGGAGGTGGCGTAGGAAGGTGCTCTTCCATTTTGAGGGGCGTTTAGAATAGAAAATGTAGTTGGTTTTTATAGGAGATGTGGTAGTTATCCACAATTAGGGTTTCAGGATGTCGTATTAGTAATTTATGTTTCAAATTTTTCTTGGCGTTTTTTGAAAGATTGGAAGGGTAGGGAATGGACCAAGAGTTGGGGCCTTGTCTGGTGAGGGAGGGGTTAAGGGAGGAGAGAGCGGGGTTGGAATGGGACTTAGGTGTGGGACTTAGGTGGGACTTGATGGTCAATATGTAGGAGGAGGGGGGGTGGAGTGATATAGAGCTATTATGTGTACAACGAGGAGTTAGGGGTTGGAGGTTGAAGTAGGATGGGGGGTTTATGCAAGAGGGGAGGGGTAAGGAATAAGTAAGAAAGAGCAGCACGACAATTAAATCAGCATTATAAAAAAGAAAATATAACACTATTTAGACGTTAGGTATATGTTAAGTAGATGACCGTCAGAGGATTGCGGGCGGTTGCTAAAGGATTGAAGATTTGTCTGTGGGCTCACATAGGAGTCTAGTCTGCGCTGGTATTGAGATAGCTGTTGCGGAGGGGAACTCAGAGACAAAAAAGAGAATGATGGAGAACCAGGGAGGAGCGTTTTTGGCGCAGCAGGATTTTAGTGAGGGATAGCTGAGAGGTCAGGCTCTATATGAGTGTATGGAAGGAGAGGTTGGTTGCGCATTTGCGGTAGTGGAATAGTGCTCAAAAACAGTAAACATGGGTAAAAAACATCAATCAACATCGAGTACACCAATAGGAGAGTGCCTAAAAAAGAAAAGCAATTAACATAGGAAAAAAAACGAGTAAACGTTAACACGACCAGTATGCGAAGGAATGACCGCCGGAAAAAGAGGGAAGAAATATCGACATACACCTCAATTGCACATGTCCACGACGCCAGCGTGGGTCAGGCAATGTCGCAGTCGGACCATCCCTGCAGTCAACCCACAGGACATCAGAGGCAGCGTAGGCTTCAACGGCCGAAAGGCAAGCAGGTGAACCCTGGTTTTTGGGGCACATCAGGCCATCGCAGGCCCACTGCTGTGCCAGCAATCAAGGCAGCCACGAGCCCTAAGGAGCTGCGGAGGAAAACCAACAGCCATCCAAGTATTCGCCGCGGAGTGCACGGCCCAAGGGGCTGTCGCAGCAGACCACACAGTCCCTCAGTAGCGCCGGTAATCACGGCCACTCCGCGAAGACGTCGGGGCTGTGGCCGAGCCTTCAGCAGGGGTTGGAGCAGTCAGCGAGCTCTACATAGTCCTGCTCCGGGTGGGTATAAGTCTTACCTCAGGAACAATTGGAGGTGTCCTCAGTGGGAAGGGTAGTCAGGAGGGCACAGCAGAGGGTCAGAGGTCCAGAGATGGGCTGAGGGCTGCGTTAAGGCCAGATAACGGTGAGTGAAAGCCCTGTTATAGGCTTAATTTAAAGTGCTCACAGCGGGATGGATTGTCGGCAGGGCACATGCGGAGGTTAGAGATCAGAGATGGGCTAGAGGCTGCGTTGAGGCACAGTGCGATTTGTTAGGTCGCAAGATTGTGCGGCCGCAACACAGCGGGGGCCCCCAGAACAGCCAGGTGCACGGAGGTTGGAGGCATGACTGGGGAGATCAGGTCACCGCCATTTTGATGAGCACTTCTCAATGGCTGAGGAGATCCGGTCACCGCCATAATAATTTAATCTTAATTTTAATTTAAACTTAATGAGCGCTAATCAATGGCAGCAGATGAGCATCAAAATTGGCCCGCTCCGCGTAACTCCGCAGATTGGGCAGCCGGCTGTGTAGAAAAACATGCAGTAGTAAACACTGTGGGGTCCTCAGACGGCCAGGTGCACGGAGGTTAGTGGCAAGTCAGGGGACACCGCCATCTTGTGGAGCCCTGATCGTCAGCAGTGATTAGGCTCAATTCCTCGTCACTCCACAGAATAGGTGGCAGGCTGCGTTGAGTTGCGGAGCGGGGTGCGGAAGGCCAGATCCCGAGGTCGGGAAACCGCTCTACCCTCGAGAGCGGCCAGGAAACATGACCATTTAACGCTGGGGCATCGCCATTTTGTGGCGGGTATAGCGGAGGACCGCTAGCGGCAGTTGTGCGGTAGTCCTGGGGAGAAGGAACAGGCAGCGGGCCGTGCGGGTGTAGAGGTGCTGACCTCTTCAGAATCGACCCGGCAGAAACTCCGAGGCGGGGGGGGGGGTGGGGGAGGGTCACGAAACCCTCCGGACCAGGACCATCAGCTACTCATGTTACTTTGCCTGGTTTCATGTAAAAGAGTGTCAGATGTCCACGGTTTGGATTTAGCGGGACCCAGATTCTCTCCTGAAGGTGTGACTTTCTCCATTTCTAGGTGGACTAAATGCAATACCTCATCGATCTCCTATCCAACCTTCCCGGATAACCCCAAAATATTTGTAGTACAATGTTTGAAAGCGTATGAGGTGAGTACGGCTGAATTTCGTACAAATATGAAAGGACAATTGTTGATAGCATTGCAGAAACCTTTTCGCCCAGTGACTCCAGCCACTGGCGAGATGGGTGCGGTGGCTTATGGGTAAAGCAGGCATTGATGTTTCCAAATTTGGGGCCCACTCGGCTCGAGGGGCTAAGGCCTCAAAATCTTTTGCCTTGGGCACCAGTCTTTCTGACATCGTGAATGCAGCAGATTGGTCGACAGAGTCCACTTTCAAGACTTTCTATTATAAACCGATTGTTGATGTGGCTTCTGTTGTGGTGGCTAAGCTTTAAACAAGCATAATCGCAGCCTCCGGTCCTGGCATAGAATTGAAAATTTGAAAACATTTGTGACAAGAATTTTCAATTCTATTAAGGACACGGAGGCGAGGATTATCCCACCCAAGTTAAAGGTGTTTGCATTGTATTAATGTAATGGATTTAATTTCCTATTGTTTTTTCCCTCCCCTCTTTAATGTCATTGACTTGTGAAAAGAGTGATGAGGCCAGTGTTACGGTGTTTCCATTTACATTCCAGGTTCGGATGGCAAATGATCGCCTATGGAACCGAGTTTCCCTGCACACGCAAACTGTGGTTTGGTGAGAAGCGGGCCATTTTCTTAAGGCCGGAGAGTCGTTGGATTTCGTTGTACCCTTTGGTCGACATTTCAAGTTGCACCCCGGTTGGGCCTCGTGTTGGAACCGGAGGAGAAGGCTTCCGTATAGATCTGGATTTACGTTTACAGAGTTACATGGTTGGAACTGACTTAACTGTTTGGATTTTACACAAAGAAAGCGGTCGCTGAGACGTTGCATAGGGTTTATATGGGGCTGTGGCTCTATGGTTAGTCATGTGACTGTTGGTATCATGGGTAATGTAGTAATACTGAAACTTTATTTTGATTGGCTGCTGAATTTGTAGTAAAGAAATGAGAAGCATAATCCTCGCCTCCGTGTCCTTAATAGAATTGAAAATTCTTGTCACGAATGTTTGCAAATTTTTAATTATTGCTGCTATTCCTGTTGTCTACATTGACATTGTTGTGAATGCTTTATACTGTGTTGACCTGTAATTGCATTGTGTTCTGATTGTTGCCAGCGCCATTCGCGATGCGGGCCAACAATCGTTTCTCCAATTGCATCCTCAGTGAGTTGTGTTTGCCCATTTGTGGCGTGCTCAGTCCTGATATGCTACAGCAAACAAATGATGGACGGAATGCTGACAATGCAAACATTCTCCCCCAGTCAAAAGATCTGGGTTAAATCCATCGTTCTTTTGCCCACTACGCCACCCCAGTTTGGACCCAGCCATATGCAAATCAGTCTTGACCCTGTGCCCCATGGGAACAGTCCAGACCGAACTGCCAGGCCAGGTCCTCCCTGGACCGGAAACAAGCATCCTGGGACCGGTTTCAGGGTATGTCACCCTTCTTCAGCCAGGCTAGCTTGAATCCAGTGGCACAGTGAGCAAGGGACCCACGTCTGGGCATACCCATCCCACTTAGGGCGAAAAGTGTTACAGCAAACAAATGATGGACGGAATGCTGACAATGCAAACATTCTCCCCAGTCAAAAGATCTGGGTTAAATCCATCGTTCTTTTGCCCACTACGCCACCCCAGTTTGGACCCAGCCATATGCAAATCAGTCTTGACCCTGTGCCCCATGGGAACAGTCCAGACCGAACTGCCAGGCCAGGTCCTCCCTGGACCGGAAACAAGCATCCTGGGACCGGTTTCAGGGTATGTCACCCTTCTTCAGCCAGGCTAGCTTGAATCCAGTGGCACAGTGAGCAAGGGACCCACGTCTGGGCATACCCATCCCACTTAGGGGCGAAAAGTGTTACAGGAAACAAATGATGGACGGAATGCTGACAATGCAAACATTCTCCCCAGTCAAAAGATCTGGGTTAAATCCATCGTTCTTTTGCCCACTACGCCACCCCAGTTTGGACCCAGCCATATGCAAATCAGTCTTGACCCTGTGCCCCATGGGAACAGTCCAGACCGAACTGCCAGGCCAGGTCCTCCCTGGACTGGAAACAAGCATCCTGGGACCGGTTTCAGGGTATGTCACCCTTCTTCAGCCAGGCTAGCTTGAATCCAGTGGCACAGTGAGCAAGGGACCCACGTCTGGGCATACCCATCCCACTTAGGGCGAAAAGTGTTACAGCAAACAAATGATGGACGGAATGCTGACAATGCAAACATTCTCCCCCAGTCAAAAGATCTGGGTTAAATCCATCGTTCTTTTGCCCACTACGCCACCCCAGTTTGGACCCAGCCATATGCAAATCAGTCTTGACCCTGTGCCCCATGGGAACAGTCCAGACCGAACTGCCAGGCCAGGTCCTCCTGGACCGGAAACAAGCATCCTGGGACCGGTTTCAGGGTATGTCACCCTTCTTCAGCCAGGCTAGCTTGAATCCAGTGGCACAGTGAGCAAGGGACCCACGCCTGGGCATACCCATCCCACTTAGGGCGAAAAGTGTTACAGCAAACAAATGATGGACGGAATGCTGACAATGCAAACATTCTCCCCAGTCAAAAGATCTGGGTTAAATCTATCGTTCTTTTGCCCACTACGCCACCCCAGTTTGGACCCAGCCATATGCAAATCAGTCTTGACCCTGTGCCCCATGGGAACAGTCCAGACCGAACTGCCAGGCCAGGTCCTCCCTGGACCGGAAACAAGCATCCTGGGACCGGTTTCTGGGTATGTCACCCTTCTTCAGCCAAGCTAGCTTGAATCCAGTGGCACAGTGAGCAAGGGACCCACGTCTGGGCATACCCATCCCACTTAGGGCGAAAAGTGTTACAGCAAACAAATGATGGACGGAATGCTGACAATGCAAACATTCTCCCCAGTCAAAAGATCTGGGTTAAATCCATCGTTCTTTTGCCCACTACGCCACCCCAGTTTGGACCCAGCCATATGCAAATCAGTCTTGATCCCTGTGCCCCATGGGAACAGTCCAGACCGAACTGCCAGGCCAGGTCCTCCTGGACCGGAAACAAGCATCCTGGGACCGGTTTCAGGGTATGTCACCCTTCTTCAGCCAGGATAGCTTGAATCCAGTGGCACAGTGAGCAAGGGACCCACGTCTGGGCATACCCATCCCACTTAGGGCGAAAAGTGTTACAGCAAACAAATGATGGACGGAATGCTGACAATGCAAACATTCTCCCCCAGTCAAAAGATCTGGGTTAAATCCATTGTTCTTTTGCCCACTACGCCACCCCAGTTTGGACCCAGCCATATGCAAATCAGTCTTGACCCTGTGCCCCATGGGAACAGTCCAGACCGAACTGCCAGGCCAGGTCCTCCTGGACCGAGAAACAAGCATCCTGGGACCGGTTTCAGGGTATGTCACCCTTCTTCAGCCAGGCTAGCTTGAATCCAGTGGCACAGTGAGCAAGGGACCCACGTCTGGGCATACCCATCCCACTTAGGGCGAAAAGTGTTACAGCAAACAAATGATGGACGGAATGCTGACAATGCAAACATTCTCCCCCAGTCAAAAGATCTGGGTTAAATCCATCGTTCTTTTGCCCACTACGCCACCCCAGTTTGGACCCAGCCATATGCAAATCAGTCTTGACCCTGTGCCCCATGGGAACAGTCCAGACCGAACTGCCAGGCCAGGTCCTCCCTGGACTGGAAACAAGCATCCTGGGACCGGTTTCAGGGTATGTCACCCTTCTTCAGCCAGGCTAGCTTGAATCCAGTGGCACAGTGAGCAAGGGACCCACGTCTGGGCATACCCATCCCACTTAGGGCGAAAAGTGTTACAGCAAACAAATGATGGACGGAATGCTGACAATGCAAACATTCTCCCCAGTCAAAAGATCTGGGTTAAATCCATCGTTCTTTTGCCCACTACGCCACCCCAGTTTGGACCCAGCCATATGCAAATCAGTCTTGACCCTGTGCCCCATGGGAACAGTCCAGACCGAACTGCCAGGCCAGGTCCTCCCTGGACCGGAAACAAGCATCCTGCGACCGGTTTCAGGGTATGTCACCCTTCTTCAGCCAGGCTAGCGTGGTGAAGCAAAATAACGATGGATTAAACCCAGATCTATGACTGGGGGTGAATGTTTGCCAATGTGCAGCATTCCGTCCATCATCTTATGTGTTTTGCATTTCGCCCTAAGTGGGAAGGGTATGCCCAGACGTGGGTCCCGTGCTCACTACGCCACTGGAGTCAAGCTATCCTGGCTGATGAAGGCTGATAGCCTGAAACCGGTCCTAGGATGCTTGATTCCGGTCCAGGGAAGACATGGCTTGGCAGTTCGGTCTGGACTGTTCCCATGAGGCACAGGGTCAAGACTGATTTGCATATGGCTATGTCTGAACTGGGGTGGCGTGGTGAAGCAAAATAACGATGGATTAAACCCAGATCTGTGACTGGGGGTGAATGTTTGCCAATGTGCAGCATTCCGTCCATCATCTTGTGTGTTTTGCATTTCGCCCTAAGTGGGAAGGGTATGCCCAGACGTGGGTCCCGTGCTCACTACGCCACTGGAGTCAAGCTATCCTGGCTGATGAAGGCTGATAGCCTGAAACCGGTCCTAGGATGCTTGATTCCGGTCCAGGGAAGACATGGCTTGGCAGTTCGGTCTGGACTGTTCCCATGAGGCACAGGGTCAAGACTGATTTGCATATGGCTATGTCTGAACTGGGGTGGCGTGGTGAAGCAAAATAACGATGGATTAAACCCAGATCTGTGACTGGGGGTGAATGTTTGCCAATGTGCAGCATTCCGTCCATCATCTTGTGTGTTTTGCATTTCGCCCTAAGTGGGAAGGGTATGCCCAGACGTGGGTCCCGTGCTCACTACGCCACTGGAGTCAAGCTATCCTGGCTGATGAAGGCTGATAGCCTGAAACCGGTCCTAGGATGCTTGATTCCGGTCCAGGGAAGACATGGCTTGGCAGTTCGGTCTGGACTGTTCCCATGAGGCACAGGGTCAAGACTGATTTGCATATGGCTATGTCTGAACTGGGGTGGCGTGGTGAAGCTAAAATAACGATGGATTAAACCCAGATCTGTGACTGGGGGTGAATGTTTGCCAATGTGCAGCATTCCGTCCATCATCTTGTGTGTTTTGCATTTCGCCCTAAGTGGGAAGGGCATGCCCAGACGTGGGTCCCGTGCTCACTACGCCACTGGAGTCAAGCTATCCTGGCTGATGAAGGCTGATAGCCTGAAACCGGTCCTAGGATGCTTGATTCCGGTCCAGGGAAGACATGGCTTGGCAGTTCGGTCTGGACTGTTCCCATGAGGCACAGGGTCAAGACTGATTTGCATATGGCTATGTCTGAACTGGGGTGGCGTGGTGAAGCAAAATAACGATGGATTAAACCCAGATCTGTGACTGGGGGTGAATGTTTGCCAATGTGCATCATTCCGTCCATCATCTTGTATGTTTTGCATTTCGCTCTAAGTGGGAAGGGTATGCCCAGACGTAGGTCCCGTGCTCACTACGCCACTGGAGTCAAGCTATCCTGGCTGATGAAGGCTGATAGCCTGAAACCGGTCCTAGGATGCTTGATTCCGGTCCAGGGAAGACATGGCTTGGCAGTTCGGTCTGGACTGTTCCCATGAGGCACAGGGTCAAGACTGATTTTCATATGGCTATGTCTGAACTGGGGTGGCGTGGTGAAGCAAAATAACGATGGATTAAACCCAGATCTGTGACTGGGGGTGAATGTTTGCCAATGTGCAGCATTCCGTCCATCATCTTGTGTGTTTTGCATTTCGCCCTAAGTGGGAAGGGTATGCCCAGACGTGGGTCCCGTGCTCATCACGCCACTGGAGTCAAGCTATCCTGGCTGATGAAGGCTGATAGCCTGAAACCGGTCCTAGGATGCTTGATTCCGGTCCAGGGAAGACATGGCTTGGCAGTTCGGTCTGGACTGTTCCCATGAGGCACAGGGTCAAGACTGATTTGCATATGGCTATGTCTGAACTGGGGTGGCGTGGTGAAGCAAAATAACGATGGATTAAACCCAGATCTGTGACTGAGGGTGAATGTTTGCCAATGTGCAGCATTCCGTCCATCATCTTGTGTGTTTTGCATTTCGCCCTAAGTGGGAAGGGTATGCCCAGACGTGGGTCCAGTGCTCACTACGCCACTGGAGTCAAGCTATCCTGGCTGATGAAGGCTGATAGCCTGAAACCGGTCCTAGGATGCTAGATTCCGGTCCAGGGAAGACATGGCTTGGCAGTTCGGTCTGGACTGTTCCCATGAGGAAAGGGTCAAGACTGATTTGCATATGGCTATGTCTGAACTGGGGTGGCGTGGTGAAGCAAAATAACGATGGATTAAACCCAGATCTGTGACTGGGGGTGAATGTTTGCCAATGTACAGCATTCCGTCCATCATCTTGTGTGTTTTGCATTTCGCCCTAAGTGGGAAGGGTATGCCCAGACGTGGGTCCCGTGCTCAGCTTGTGTGTTTTGCATTTCGCCCTAAGTGGGAAGGGTATGCCCAGACGTGGGTCCCGTGTTCACTACGCCACTGGAGTCAAGCTATCCTGGCTGATGAAGGCTGATAGCCTGAAACCGGTCCTAGGATGCTTGATTCCGGTCCAGGGAAGACATGGTATGGCAGTTCGGTCTGGACTGTTCCCATGAGGCACAGGGTCAAGACTGATTTGCATATGGCTATGTCTGAACTGGGGTGGCGTGGTGAAGCAAAATAACGATGGAGTAAACCCAGATCTGTGACTGGGGGTGAATGTTTGCCAATGTGCAGCATTCCGTCCATCATCTTGTGTGTTTTGCATTTCGCCCTAAGTGGGAAGGGTATGCCCAGACGTGGGTCCCGTGCTCACTACGCCACTGGAGTCAAGCTATCCTGGCTGATGAAGGCTGATAGCCTGAAACCGGTCCTAGGATGCTTGATTCCGGTCCAGGGAAGACATGGCTTGGCAGTTCGGTCTGGACTGTTCCCATGAGGCACAGGGTCAAGACTGATTTTCATATGGCTATGTCTGAACTGGGGTGGCGTGGTGAAGCAAAATAACGATGGATTAAACCCAGATCTGTGACTGGGGGTGAATGTTTGCCAATGTGCAGCATTCCGTCCATCATCTTGTGTGTTTTGCATTTCGCCCTAAGTGGGAAGGGTATGCCCAGACGTGGGTCCCGTGCTCACTACGCCACTGGAGTCAAGCTATCCTGGCTGATGAAGGCTGATAGCCTGAAACCGGTCCTAGGATGCTTGATTCCGGTCCAGGGAAGACATGGCTTGGCAGTTCGGTCTGGACTGTTCCCATGAGGCACAGGGTCAAGACTGATTTGCATATGGCTATGTCTGAACTGGGGTGGCGTGGTGAAGCAAAATAACGATGGATTAAACCCAGATCTGTGACTGGGGGTGAATGTTTGCCAATGTGCAGCATTCCGTCCATCATCTTGTGTGTTTTGCATTTCGCCCTAAGTGGGAAGGGTATGCCCAGACGTGGGTCCCGTGCTCACTACGCCACTGGAGTCAAGCTATCCTGGCTGATGAAGGCTGATAGCCTGAAACCGGTCCTAGGATGCTTGATTCCGGTCCAGGGAAGACATGGCTTGGCAGTTCGGTCTGGACTGTTCCCATGAGGCAAAGGGTCAAGACTGATTTGCATATGGCTATGTCTGAACTGGGGTGGCGTGGTGAAGCAAAATAACGATGGATTAAACCCAGATCTGTGACTGGGGGTGAATGTTTGCTAATGTGCAGCATTCCGTCCATCATCTTGTGTGTTTTGCATTTCGCCCTAAGTGGGAAGGGTATGCCCAGACGTGGGTCCCGTGCTCACTACGCCACTGGAGTCAAGCTATCCTGGCTGATGAAGGCTGATAGCCTGAAACCGGTCCTAGGATGCTTGATTCCGGTCCAGGGAAGACATGGCTTGGCAGTTCGGTCTGGACTGTTTCCATGAGGCACAGGGTCAAGACTGATTTGCATATGGCTATGTCTGAACTGGGGTGGCGTGGTGAAGCAAAATAACAATGGATTAAACCCAGATCTGTGACTGGGGGTGAATGTTTGCCAATGTGCAGCATTCCGTCCATCATCTTGTGTGTTTTGCATTTCACCCTAAGTGGGAAGGGTATGCCCAGACGTGGGTCCCGTGCTCACTACGCCACTGGAGTCAAGCTATCCTGGCTGATGAAGGCTGATAGCCTGAAACCGGTCCTAGGATGCTTGATTCCGGTCCAGGGAAGACATGGCTTGGCAGTTCGGTCTGGACTGTTCCCATGAGGCACAGGGTCAAGACAGATTTGCATATGGGTATGTCTGAACTGGGGTGGCGTGGTGAAGCAAAATAACGATGGAGTAAACCCAGATCTGTGACTGGGGGTGAATGTTTGCCAATGTGCAGCATTCCGTCCATCATCTTGTGTGTTTTGCATTTCGCCCTAAGTGGGAAGGGTATGCCCAGACGTGGGTCCCGTGCTCACTACGCCACTGGAGTCAAGCTATCCTGGCTGATGAAGGCTGATAGCCTGAAACCGGTCCTAGGATGCTTGATTCCGGTCCAGGGAAGACATGGCTTGGCAGTTCGGTCTGGACTGTTCCCATGAGGCACAGGGTCAAGACTGATTTGCATATGTCTATGTGCCATTGTGTCCTTAATAGAATTGAAAATTCTAGGCGTGATTGTTAGCAATTTTTTTATTCCTAAGCAAACAAGCATTGGCATAGCCAATAGGTCTTGCTTTTGGGGCCTTATAAATATTTAGCCCCGCAGCACATTATCCTGTGTGCTGTAACATCTACTGTTGTTTAATGTGGAAGTTTTGACACTAATAGGCAAATTCTGTGTCAAGACCAGAGGCTCCTATTATGCTGCTCTTTCTTTACTACTTTTTTTAAACAGCAGCCAATCACAATAAACTTTATAAAAATACTACATTTCCCATGATACTTTACTATCACGTGACTAGGCTTAGAGCCACTGCCCTATATACCCCAATAACAACGTAAGAGTATCCTGTTTCTTTGCTGCTTGGCAGCCAGTTAAGTGCACTTTTCCTTATACTTATGTGTAATGGTTCACTGTTAACTTTACTTGATCTCGCTAATTGTTGGCGTAGTGCTCCGCGCCCATGTTGTGCATTTTTTTTGTGGTGAATGTCTTTGCTTATTCTGTACATTTGTAAACAAAAACAGTGGTTCTGTCGGGTGTAAGAAGCTATTTCTTATACAAACAATTGATTTTGTTATAAGTTATTTTCTACAGTCCTCAAATGATCATATCTGAGCTGTTTTCGACATATGGAACACACAACAAACACCAAAGCAACAGAGGTTGTTGGGTATTATGTTCTTTTATATAAATTGCATCATTTATATATACCCAAACATTTGTAAAAAAGCTGTCAACACAAGGTGAAGTTTAAGGTGATGCGTGATCAAGTGTAAATACTCTTCCAGTCCCAGGCCCTCGTGACTTGCTCCCAAGAGACGCCCTGTAGCCCAGATGTAGCACAGGGTTGGAAAATTGCCATAGGCTTTGCCTAGAGCAGGGGTCTTCAAACTGTGGGGCGCGACCCCCAGGGGGGCCGTGGAGCGATGCAAAGGGGGTCGCGCCTTCCCAGTCACACTTCTGCCGAGGCCCAAGGGCTTCAGCCCCCCCTCTTCCCCCGTCCTGCGTCTCAACCCGGGCTGCTGCAGTGCAACTCGAGCTGCTGGGGGCTCAGCTGGGCAGTGTCTGGAGTCTTATCTCGGCACGCCCGAGTTTTTCACAGGTCTTTAAAGATCATTTGCATATTTACATGCCTTTGTAAACTGGTTACAGAGGCTTAGTTTTTTTCCTGGTTCCAGTACCCCCTGGGCCCCCACTCTGCCTATTCCTTACATTTGTATTTTACCTTTACTGCTGCAGTGTGAGAATGCATTCCATGAAAAGGAATATAAAGTAGGGTTGCCAAAAGAAAAATGCCTGCCGTGTTTTGTTTAAAGAGCCTGCAAAGACCTCCTCTTGACACTAAATAGACTTATAAATAAAAAGTATGTATGCATTCGTTATGTGACTTTTCTGTCTTTGTTCTCTTTATTTATCAGTCATGGATCATTGAGGCAGCCCTAGAACACAATTAAAAGTGCTTTCTATTTATATTTGCTGTTCGAAGTATGCACAGATAAGTGCTTAAAATACAGCTTTAGGTGACTGCTTATTTTTGTACCGACTGGGCCATCAAAATAATCTGCTGGCAACCCTAACCATAGGACTGGAAGTTTGTTGCAGGATCAGCACATTATTTATTTCCTCGATCCCCGATTAATGCCATAATAGCAATAGTTTAACTTAGATCTTAAACCCTACGCCGCCGTCCATAACATGCTGAGTTACTTCAAGTGTCTGGGAATACACTCTGCATTCAGACAACTCACTCGTCATTCTCGCCCTTCACTTTCACGCTCACCCTGCATTCACAGCGATCACAATGCACTCACACCATTCACCCGCTCACCCTGCACTCACAGTGATCACTCTGCACTCACAATGCACTTGCGCTGTTCATCCTATACCTCACCCTGCAGTCACACGAGTACACTACCCATCCTGCACTCATGTGACACTTCACTCACCTGTCCCCCTCACTGCTCAATATGCAACTCACTCAAACAAGCCCATCAGTAATCATACACTCATTCGTCCCATTCTGAACTTGCATCCGCACCCAAATTCATAAGCCACCTCACTCACCCTGCAGTCACTCCTCTTACCCTACTCTCACACTGTTGCATCGCTCACCGTGCACTCACATGGGCACTCTTGTCACCCACACAGTGCAGAGGGTTAACGTTCCTGCTACAAAGAATATGTACCATGCAGATCACAGAAATGAGTGTGAGTAAACTATGAGTAGCGCTATAAAAAAATGAAATGTTTGTCAGAAAGGTGCTATAGAGAGATGAGGTGAATTGTTGGTGAGTGGCAGTGAAGGAATTCATGGAGAAGGAGGAAACGGGGGTGGGGCACCAAAAAGACTGTTGCACCGTGTGCGACCAGTGTTAGGACCAGCCCTGGCTGGGAGTGTTAAAGGTGAAGTGAGAGGTTGAATGGGGAGAGTTCAGAAGTTGTAAAAAGGGGTGAAAGAAAATGGCCTGCAAAGTGAGAGAGGGATCCGGGGTTAGGAGAGGACAGAGGGATGGGAGGGAGGGGGTGAGAGGAAAGCTGCATGGGTAAACTGCTTAACTCTGCACAAAACCGCCAGGGTTTTAAGAGACCCATGCTTCTCCCGGCCAGGGCCAAGTGAGCTTCTAATGTGGCAGCACGTATTCCTGCGGAGTGGAAGGCCCTTCACAAAGGTTGACTAGAAATCTTTCTGATGTTAATTGCTGTATTTTGGTTATACACTGGTACTGATGGGGTGAAATCTTTCCTCAGTGTTACTGTGTACGCGGCATCACATAACATCATTTACCTTTTCTTCCCACACAATTTAGTCAAGCCTGTCACATAATTTGGTCCTCACCTGCCTCATAATTCCAGTAGCCCTGCCTACAGGTTTAGAAATTTTTGTCAGGAGGGGGTCCTTACGCCTCAAAATGTTGACAGGGGGGTCTCGGCATCCAAAAGTTTGAAGACCTCTGGCCTAGAGTATTGTGCAGGCACTCCCTCCACTATATACTGCATATTTGAATATATTTAACGTTTCCTGGCCTGACTAGGAGTTAGATTCTACTCCCCTTTACTGCTCCTACTTGGGACTTGCTTGTACCGGACTAATTCTGTTTGGCTGTTGGTCTTATCCTCCTGGGATGTTTTCACCTCTGCGGGGCAGACACCTTTACCATGGCAGAGTACTATGAAGA
Organism: Calotriton arnoldi; assembly: GCA_963921515.1. Classification (NCBI taxonomy): domain Eukaryota; kingdom Metazoa; phylum Chordata; class Amphibia; order Caudata; family Salamandridae; genus Calotriton; species Calotriton arnoldi. The sequence continues at coordinate 1,569,288 of CAWUFW010000396.1, forward strand.
GGATTACTACTATGAGGAGCCCAATGGGTCCCTGGAGCAATACCTGGTGAGCGCATTAGATGCGGGGGTACAGCATTCTGTCAACCGAGCCCTGGTAAGGTCCATCGAGCCTTTATAGCGCCATCTCTATAGCTATGCAGAACAACAGGATTGGCTGCCGACTCCCCTTTGCATGCCAAGACCAGTGGGAGGAATCCTAAGGGCCCCCACACAGTGGATTGTGCAAGACTGGCCAGCACTCTGGCTTCGGATCATGATTATAGTGCCTCTTCAGAGGCCCCAGCACCCGATCCTTTCCGGGAGGATGCTTCCAGCTCTTCCTCGCAACGAAGCTTGGATCAGGAGGATGCGCCATGGTTCAGTAAGCGCAAGCGAAAAGATTGCCATGTTGACCATGCCCCACAGCCTAAGCTGCTTACTTTTGAGCCATCAGATATCAAACACCCAAAATCCACAGCTTGGCTGGCTCCACAGGAGGTGGCAGATTATGTGCAAGCCCACTTGCGACAGGCCTTTGACAAGGAGGTACGCGCTAGGCTGCAGTCCGAGTGCCCTAGGCCAGACTTACCAGGGAATTACTAAGATTTTGGAGCTTGGCTTCCGTGCAAAAGAGTCTGCCATGGCCATCGACCCGGACACATTGATAGGTTGGGGGCAACGGGCAATCTGTCAACTAGACAACGCTAACTGCGCCATGTCCAGCGAGAGGCGGAGATCCATCCTCCTGAAGCTGGACCCCAAACTTATAGAGCTTGCGTCTTCAGAGTCTGGCCCAATAGCGCAGGGCTTGTTGTTTGGTCATTCATTGCTGAAGGAACTTTCGAAGTTTGTGGCAACCTTCAGTAGCCTAGACAAAGCTTAAGGGTCTCTACGCAATCCTTCAGACCAATTTTTGGCAGGGCCGGATGTTTTCGAGGGGGCACGTTTCGCCGAGGGTACCAGCAAAGCCCGTTGAGGGGTTTCAACCAGCAACAGTATGGGGGATAGCAAGATCCCAACAATCCCACCTTCTACCCCTCTCGTAGAGTCAACAAGAGTTGTTTCAGGAGAGGACGCTACAGAGGCTTTCAGGGTGCCTCCCAGGATTCTGGTACCGGAGGTGAGATTAATTCAATTTTTAGAGGTGGTATTGGAGGGCAGGATTCAAGCTTTCCTACAAGCTTGGCATGAGATTACACAAGATGCTTGGGTTCTGGAGACAGTTCAGGGTTACAAGCTAGAGCTATACAGTTCCCCCAGGCAAACCTCCCCTCCTCCAGAGATGTATTTTTCCTGTCAAGAGCAAGATTATATCTCCTCCAAGGTTCATTCCCTTCTTTAAAAAGGTGCCATAGTGGTCTCAAACCCTCACCCACACAGGTTTCTCAGCTGCATTTTCTTGGTGGAAAAGAAGGGTGGCGGCTGTCACCTAGTACTGACTCTCAGGGACTTCAATGGCTGGGTGGTGTACCGCCACTTCATGATGGAGGGCATACATCTTCTACGGGATATTCTCCAGGAAGGGGATTGGATGGTTCGCCTAGATTTGAAGGACGCTTACCTTTCCATCCCCATCTTTCCACTCCGCGGACGCTTTCTGCGGTTCCTGTAGCAGGGCGTTTGCTAAGAGTACAACATTCTTCCCTTCGGTCTCTCCTCCGCCACTTGGTGTTTTACAAAGGTCTTACGACCAGTAGTAGAATGCCTGAGAGCGGGAGGGGTGCGTCTGATTATTTATCTAGACGACATCATCCTCATGGCGCAATGCCCTCAGCTAGTTAACACTCACCTGGAGTGGACGATCTCCCTTCTCTAAGAGCTGGGCTTCATCGTGAATTCTCAAAAATAAGTCCTAACCCCGTCTCAACTAATAGAATTCCTGGGGTTTCAGGTGGATTCTCTCCTTTGCCAATTGATTCTTCCTCCCCAAAAAGTCAGGAATATCAAGAAGGAGTTGAAATAGATTCCTGAGCAAGCCAATGTAACCTTGAGGTCGATTGCTCGAGTAGTGGGTTTGTTAGCCTCGTCGATATAGGTCATCTTCTCCGGTCCTCTACACTATTGTGTGCCTCAGAGACTCAAGATTCAACATCTCCGGAAAGGCATCACCTATGCCAAACAGAGTCCCCTATCGGAGGAAGCGAGGTCGGAAATGTTGTGGTGGTTGGAACACATGGAGGCCTGGAATGGCAAGCAGATATTTGGCGCAACTCCAGAGATTGTGATTGAATCCGATGCCAGCCATTGGGGTTGAGGAGCGTGATGCGGTCCGATCTTCAGTGGGGGTCATTGGTTTCAGGAGGAACTGTCTCTCCACATCAGTTGCTTGGAACTTCTGGCGGGATCCTTTGCAATCCGCAGTCTTTCGCCTGAGAGATCAGATTGTTGCATCCTGCTTCATATGGACAATATTTCAGTGGTCCACTATGTGAACAAACTGGGCAGGACGAAATCCTGTATTCCGGCGGAGATTGCCAAGGATTTCTGGCATTTTTGCCTGCAACATCGGATCTCAGTGGTGGTGCCAGAGCAATACCGTTGCGGAATGACAGTCCCGACATCTTCGGGATTTCTGCGACTGGAGACTCCATCTGCGAGTGTTCCATGCACTGAATTGGTTGTGGGGCCCTTGCTTGATAGACCTTTTTGTGTCTCATCTCAATCGCCAGATTCCAATCTTCTTCAGTTGGCGTCCAGATCCGGAAGCCCAAGCCACTGATGCTTTTCTGAAGGGCTGGACTCCCAATCTGTGCTATGCCTTTCCCCCATTCTTGATGATCCCCAGGGTACCGGCTCAGCTGCGCCATCAACGAGCAGAACTGGTGCTGGTGACACCTTTTTGGAGAGCTCAGGCGTGATTTCCGGTTCTCCTAGAACTGACCTGTGCATGTCTGATTCTGATTTTGTTTCCCTGGAATCTCCTTCTGGATCCGGTGGGTTCTCCTCATCCGTTGGTCTTGTCACAACACCTCTCTCTAGTGGCTTGGAGGATTTCAGGGACAGATGTAGTGTCCCAGGACTTTCGCAAGAAGCTAATGACTTCATCAGTCAGGCCAGGTCCTCCAACACCCACAAGCGATACTCTTCCGCTTGTAAGCCTTGGTGTTGCTGGTGCCATGAACGGTGTGCCGATCCCGTTGGAGCAGATTTCTGTCTGGTAGTGAACTTATTGTCATCCCTAGCTTCAGCAGGTATGGCATACAGAACGGTTAACAACTTCCGTTCTGCCATTTCTGCGGGTCATAGTCCTGTGGATGGGAAACCAACAGGGGAACATCCCATTGTGTGTAAACTGTTGAGGGGCATCTGCATGGTTCATCCTCCTCTCCCCAAGTACTCGGTTTTGTGGGACGTGTCCATAGTCCTGACCAGATAATAAATATCTGTCTCCTAAGCAATTATCGTCCAAACTGACTATGCTGTTGTGTCTCATATCCTGTAAAAGGGTGTCGGACATCCGTGCATTAGATATGTCAGGACGGGTTTTTTCTCCAGAAGGGGTTTCTTTTCAATTTCTCGATGCACCAAATGCAATTCTTCCTCAGTTTCTTATCCTGCTTTCCAAGATAATCACAAGTTTTGTGTTGTGCAATTTTTGAAAGCGTATGAGGTGAGTACAGCAGAATTTCGTACTAATATGAAGGGCCAATTGCTGATTGCTTTGCAAAAACCCTATCGTCCAGTGACCTCTGCCATGCTTGCGAGATGGGGGTGTTGGCTGATGAGTGAAGCTGGTATCAATGTGTCCATGTTTGGGGCCCACTCAGCGCGTGGCGCTATGGCTTCTAAATCATTTGCTTTGGGTTCTACTTTATCTTACATTATGAAAGCGGCCAACTGGTCGGCAGAATATACATTTAAATTATTCAACTGTGAACCCATTGCAGATGTTGCTTCTATTGTGGTGGCTCCGCTTTGAACAAGCATAACTGGAGCCTCCGGTCCTGACATAGAATAAAAATGTTTCCAACATTTGTGACAAGAATTTCCAATTCTATTAAGGGCAAGGAGGCGAGGATTTTCCCACCGGACTGATGCATTATGTTATCTATGTTATGCATTACAGTCGATATTTATTGTTCTGCATCGTCATGGTTCCCTCCCTTGTAACTGTCTTCTGGTTATGAAATGTCTTTGGTGAGGTCAGTTTTTACGAATTGTTATTTTAATTCTCTGTTAGGAACTGATGGCAATTGATTGTTAGAGAGACAGAGGTTATTTGGAATTTAAGATTCCCTGGTCGGTGAAGAGATGGTTCACCGGAAGTTTGTCGGCTCCCTTTGGACCGAATCCCGTTTCTGACCCAGGTTTGGTCTCAAGTTTGCTGCTCCCGAGGACTGATGCCCTGTTGTTGCAGGGTCTTGAACTTTGGGTGTAACCTGACATTGTCTGATTTCAAACGGCATTAACTGTTTTCTCGGATCTATGCAAAGAAAGAGGATACTCTTACGTTGTTATTGGTTTATATAGGGCAGTGGCTCTATGGTTAGTCACGTGATAGTAAAGTATCATGGGAAATGTAGTATTTTTATGAAGTTTATTGTAATTGGCTGCTGTTTAAAAAAGTAGTAAAGAAAGAGCAGCATAATCCTCTCCTCCGTGTTCCTTAATAAAATAGAAAATTCTTGTCACGAATGTTGAAAAAATTTGAATTACAGCACTGCATTGAGAAGTACTTATTTAAGTGTTATTTTTGTACAACTGATATTTAGAATCACAAATCTGGAAGTGTTTTATATGTGATAATGAAGAAAAAAAGTGTTTTAGTGAAATAAATAATTTGCCAGATAACACAATTTAAGCAAGGAAGCCAGAAGCTGTTGGAATGCTTGAGCAATCTCTGCTACTCGTTCATTCCTTTGCCGCTGGGCAGTGGTCGTCCAGGATGGCAGTTGTGCTGCTGGCGCATCCATAGACCCTGTTGCTCTTGGGCTGGCCCTGGAGGCTGGAGCTGCCACCTCCTGCCAATCCACTGCATTAAGCGGTGGTGTTCCTAATAAAGAAGAAAAAAAATCCATGAATTCATAGTGAACACTGGAGTCGACCTATGTAATGTAAAAAGTCACAATGCTTGTGATGTTGTATTCATCTCAATCCCTTCTTTGATCATTCATTATATACAACCAGCAGTTCTTTCCACTGCACAAATTTTACTCCTCCTTTCAACAAGTCTTACCCGTACACTTTCTCACACTAAGGGTGTGTAAAATGTACAACTGCTAACATTGTCACAATCATGGCCCTTCACGAAGATCAGCAAACTTTTCCTAGTGAAGGTAGCGTTTCTTATTACCCTAACCCATTTCCTGCCATCTCAATACATGCAGCAACCATAGAACATCTGGCTACATGGAGCTCTTGGTCCAGTAGTCACTCACAGCAGTCACATACTTTTAATTCTCAGGCTACTTGAATCCTTACAATGGCATTCGGGCATCAGGCAATGGTAAGCATGCAGTTTGTGGGCCCTCCATGGAGACTGTAAGCTGCGCCTGCCAAGCAGTACACTCAAGGGTCTGTGGACAGCAGAAGCAGTGACACAGCTGTGGAGGCCACTTTTGTGCAGCCTACTGTTTATCACTGCCAGCTGTGCAACTAGAAATGTGTATAAAATTTAGAAACATTGGCAAAGTTGCCTGCATAGCTTCCCATCTTCACACAAGCAACAGGTGTGTTATAAAAAATGGCAGGTTGTAACAACTTTAATAAATGATAAAGTAATGTTAAACATAACTCACCACGGTCTCTTGCAGATGTGGCTTCCACTCCCAGCCCAATGGCACTGAGAAGTCCTTTTCTCGGGAGACAGGGTCTGCCCATCGACGAATCACTGGCTGTTCGGAGCGTGCTATGTCGGTGACGTGGCGCAGCCCCCAATGCACACGTCCCCAGCTGACCCGCCTCTTGAGGAGGGGGGAGCCCTTGCCTGGCCTTCCACCAGCCGTTAGCATATGGGGGAGGGGCTTCTGTGCAAAAAAACCAGCAATGCTGCCACCACCTCTGGTGCAAATGTGTTCCACTTACCTCTGGCTTGGGCCTGGTTGGCCATGCTGCCTGACAAAAAGAAAACAAAGTTATAAAAAGCAAGAATAAAACTCAAACAAAAAGGCTTCATTGCTTATTGACTTAGAGTATAGTTGTTCCCTTGGGCGAGTGAGTATATACTGTGAGAATGAGTTGATGAGTAGCTGAAAGAATGAGTGAATGCATGAAAGGATGGAAGAATGACTGTGTGCATGAATAAATGTATAAATTGATGAGCGACTGATTGCAAACATGGTAAGTTTATGGGTGAATGGAAAGCTGAATGAAGGGAGATAAATGAATAGGCAGATAAATGAATAGTCAGATAACATAATGACAGAGTGAGTGTTTATAGGGATCCTAAAACATTGCAGTTTAAAAGAGAGAGCAGTCATTAACTTTTCATTATATGTGCACTTGGGGTTGGGTTCACTTTTTTTTAAACTTTTTCACCTCTGGCCAACAAGCCCTTTAGCCCGACCTAAATCCATGCAAGTCATTCTTTGTTGAAATGGAAGTGTGGTGATGCACCTTTAATTTACACTGTACAGTTTGTCAGCACTCTACATTCTGTCTTAATTAAATGTTGGTTTCTAAATGTGGGTGGCAGTGCCAGGCGCTCTTGGGGGCCTCATGTGGAATAAAGAGCCACACATCTCATCTCCAGCTGTATTTGTGGTGAAACGCTTCCCTAATTTGGTGACAAGTTACTACGCTCACTTAAGCCCCTACTACAACAACTCATGCCTGCTGCATATTTCAGGAGTTATTTAGACTGCGATTCCTAAGCCTATGACTACAAGACTTTTTCAAGGGAATTGCGTTGATTCTGCTCACTCAGAGGTCTAATAAATTTGTTTCCCTGGATTCACAAGAAATTGTTAATGTTAACTCTAGCTTTCAAAATTATCGCAAATTAGCTCAGTCGTTGCCACGCTTGTAAATTCCTTATCCATTAGAAAGAGCATTATTTAAGACAAGTCACTTGCTCATTAGTTGCAAATAATTGATCAAAATAAAGTATTCACCAAAAACCAAAAAACTACACATGGACAAATTCTAATAACATTAAAAAATAAGGACAAAACAGAAAGAAATATCCCAAAAAAATAACACAAGTAAGCCGAGACCCCAAATTAAGTTCAAGAATGTCTATTCCTCCTATTCTTACTAGTTTGACATTTAAAAAGTAACAATTATTCAAACAGCTTCATAAAAACATAATATTAAAAATATATTATATTTATTTATATTTGTATTCACTAACCACGACATAACCTACAATTGAGGTGGGGGTAGCAAAGTTAAAAATTATAACTTAAAAAATAAAATAAAAAAGAAAGTTGATTTCCGTCCTTTGGAAATGGGCAGATATTTGTGTGTGAATAGTTTCCACACTATAATGACTACAATCAAAGCACTGCATCATTGCGCATGGCGCCATCTTTTTTGGGAAGGCCTGAAAGCGTTACTACACTGTTGCGTAGGGTATCAGTGCCATTTTTTGTTGGGAAATATTGGCAGCAGTCAACGCTCTCATTACATTACACTGGAAGAAGCGCCTTTTTTATTTGGGACATTTCCAAGGCGAGGTAAGTCGAGTTTACCAGTTCATTGGCAATGCAATTCAGTGACACGCACACTAATTCACGCGTGTCATCAGTGATATCTGCAAGGCAAGGTACGTCAAGTGTACCAGTTTATGGGCAATACAATGAAGTGACACGCCCACTGTTTCACACGTGTTATCAGTGGTGCATTCACTCCTAATTTGGATTCAGTGACATGCACACTTCCAGCGTTAAGTTTTTTTTCGGAATTTAATATTTTAATGCTTGGTGGAACTTATTTCAAATGTGTGTCTTTTCAAGTATGTAGCGATAATGGTGACACACACACACCTTTATGTTTCATTACACTTGCTGAACAGATTTTTAGGCTAAAATCTGTTTATTGTTTTACAAAATAAACCAACTTGAACAGATTATTAAAGCAATTGTGAGTTCTGGGTGTTCACCATTCAAAGTGTAAACGATCCTCCATCTTTTTTGCAAACACCAGGTGAGCCTCCTATCAGGCGGAAGACATGGTTCAGGGCGTTCAATAAGTGTTTAGGAGCTGTTAGTGGAAATAGATATTGTCCCGAAAGAAAGATTTTTGCTAGAGCACAATTTAGGATTTGAGGGCCCTTCTATTTATGAACATTTGCCACCATTAGACAATCTTTCTGATGAAGAAAATAAATTGGATGAATATCATGAAGAAGTAAAGAAACCGGAGAAACAGTATGATGTTCACCCAAGCCTAATAGTCATTAGACACAAATTCTTCACACAAGAACAGCTTCAGGATGAATCAATAGATGTGTATGTGGCATCTTTGAGAATTTTAGCAGTGGATTGTGAATTTGAGAAATTTAGATCTCACTTAATTAGACATCAAATTCTTGTGAGGTGTTGGGACAAAAAGGTTCAGGAGAAATTACTCATTTTGAATTGTTTCTGGAAGGGAAGAATTTCTCATACTGTTAAAAGTATTGAGATTTATCATAAGGCATCAAGGGAACTCATTAAGAAAGATACAGAAGGGATCAATGCTGTTTCTGATAATTCTAAAAATAAATTGCATGCTTTTAAGTTCTCTCCTCAAGGGAAGAACCATAGTGGATTTAGAGATGAAAAAAACTTTTTTTTTCCAACAGAAGAGCATATTTTTCAGATGGGGTTTTCCAAACCATACGCCTCCTGGGATGCAATATCTGGCTTGAAATTCTACTTGTAGGAATTGTGCTAAATTATGACATTTTGCCAAAGTATGTCAGAACACCAAGACCAAGGTCAATATGGTTACAGATGGTGACCCCGATGATGAGTCATCTGTTGTCCTTGAGAAAATGAAATATGTTGTGTTGGTAGTTAAAGAGGGTGAAGAAGGAAGTTGAAAGTCTGGATCCATATATTGACGTTGTAGTAGATGGCAAGGTGTTGAACCTTCTAGTTTATTTAAGGGCAAGAATGACGATCACAAAAGAGCTATTCAAGAGTAAATGGTCAAAGAAAGTATTGTCTCCACCAGATAAATATTCTGTCTCACATGGAGGAAAGAGAACTGACCATGTGGGATTTTTTAAATATGTTTTATGTGTCAAAGTGAAAACATTTTTGGAATGGTTTATATAGCCAAGAAAGTGCTGAAAATTTTTGGATGGTGTCATCAGAGTCTGTTTGGTATGTTTTTGAGATGAGGAAGGATATTGATGATATCGTAACTACATTTGCTGGGGCACGTGTTTTTAGCAAAATTGATCTAGCCTCAGCTTACCATCAAGTTGAATTAGACCCATCATCCAGGCATCTCTTCATTTCCCCTGTGCAAAAATTTCAATTCAAAAGGATGCCTTTTTGACTGGCTTTAGCTGTATCTGTTTTCCAAAGTATTATGGGATCAGTTTTGCAAGGCATTAGTGGTGTGGTCACATTATATGATGACATTCTTATTGCAGGCTTAAGATATTCAGGAACATGACAAGCTTATGCAGATGGTGTTAGAAAGATTGGAGAAAAATGGCATTGTGGTCAATGAGTTTGCCAAATAAAGCATTGAGTATTTAGGTAATGTAATTTCTGAGCATGGTGTTGAACCACAGCCCGATCTGATGGGAGCTACTACAAAGGCTCCCATTCCAGACAAACAAAGAACATATTTCTGAATTTTTAGAAGTGTAGGGGTATGTGTGTGTTTAGGTGTGTGTGTAGGTGTGTATGTGTATAAAACCGACACTGTGAGGACTGGATCGGTCCTCATAGCGTGGGTTAACCTTCAGAGCACCAAACACTATTGTTGTGAGGACCGGTCCAGGTAGTGTGTTTAGGTACTTTCGATGGAGTGTATAAAAAAACTAAAAGTGCTGTTAGATTTGCTTTGGTCCGCATTATAACCTACCCTACTATCAAAGCGCGTGTGGAGTTAGAATAGTGATTACATACTTCATTTCGGTCAACGGCCGGTCCTCCTAATAATAGGTATGTTATGGGGCGGGTGTCTGTGTGTGTCTAAGTTTATCAAAGATTTTCAACCAAAACTGAGAATTTCAGGGGTTTATTCAAGAAACACAAGATGTTTATCAGGACTGAACAATGTCAGGTGGAGTTAGGCGCAATGAAGGAGGAAATTGCTTCTCCCAATATTTTGTCACCATTTGATCCCACTAAAGACTGTTATTACAGCTGATGTGAGTAACAGTGAACTTGGTGCTACTTTAGCTGAGAAATATAAGGAAGATGAAAGAACAATCAGTTTTGCATCTAGAGCATTTTGTGATAATAAAAGATGTTTTCTATAATTGACAAAGAGCTTTTGGCGTGTTGTTGGGCAGATGAGCGAATTAAGTGTTTTGTGTGGGGCATGAAATTCACAATAATGACTGATCATAAACCATTGGTGAATATATTACTTGGTGTTTCAGTTGTGAAGGATCATACTCCAAGGATTGCCAGGTTAAGTTACAAATTATTGCAGTACAATGTTGAGATATGTCAGGAGAGAAAAATATAACAGCTGCTTTTTGGTCAGGGTTACTTTTTCTGAGAAATATGACCGTTCATCAGGATGAAGATGATGATGATGGGGCTTGTCTGATTGCTGCAGTTGGTGTTTGTGGGGGAAAGAGGGTTTACTGAGGAGGAATGCTTTGAATCTATGGCTTTGGATAAAGAATTGGCTTTGGCTCAGAAATACCAACAGAAGGGTGGCCGAGAGAGAAGTCTTTGCAAGTGAATGTACAATCTTATTTCAAGGTGGCCAATAACTGTCTCTTAAGAAGAACAATGTGTTAATGAGGGGTGATAAGTTTATACCACCCGCGTCTTTGTGAGATACAATTGACCATGCAGGGCACGAGGGGCACTTGGGTCAGACCATCACGATAAGGAAAGTGCATTCTGTTTACTGGAGGCCTGGCATGGATGCCTTGTTCAAGCCATCAGGGCTTCTGTGATTTGTGCTACCAGTGATAAAAGTTTTAAAACTGAATTTATCCAGCTTCAACCTGTTGAACTGACTAAGGGACCATGGTTAAATCTGGCTTTTGATTTTATTGGTCCTTTCGGTTCTTTGCCATATAAGCTGAAGTATGCGATTGTTGTTGCTAATTATTATAGAAAATGGTGGGAAGCTGAGTTTATTGAAGAGCCTAACACCGGGTCGGTCATTAAGATTTTCGAGAAGATATTTTGGAGAGAGGGCGTTACGAGGAAGTTGGTGTCTGACAATCGCATTCAGTTTGTGTCTAAAGAAATGAAGTCATTTTTGAGTAAATATAGTATCACTCACAAAAGGAATGCACTATATTATCCACAGGCTCATGGTCTTGTTGAAAAAAATGAACAGTACTTTGGTTGAGAGTATGGAGTGGGCAATTAAGAACAAGATGGAAGTACAGCATACTGTTGAGAGTACGTTATGGTCTTATCATATGAGTCCATATAGTTTTATTGGTAAATCACCTTTCAAAGTAATGAGAAGTCGAATCCCTGCTTTCAAGATGACTCCAGCATGGTTAAAGAAATTACGGTTTTATACTGAACAATGGACAAATACATTCAACGCAGGGACGAAGATTGTCAATTCAAAATGCAAAAAACGTTTTGATGGTAAACGTGGGTCAAAAGTTGTAAAGGCAAAGTATAGTTGGTCATTGGGTTTGCATCAAAGTACCTGTCCATGTCTTGAAAGGTAGATCAAAACTCAGGAAAACTGTTTAGGTGGAGGCCGTGAGTGGAAATGCTGTCAGAGTGAATAGGAATGAACGGTGGAATCTGAGTAGGGTGTAGGGTGGTGAGAGTGAACAATGAAGTGGGACTTGCTGATGTCTCAAAACATAATGTCCCAATCTCAGCTGATGGTCAGGAAGTATGCGTTTCTGGCAGGTGTAAAAGAATGATAAGTAAACCAGTGAGGTTTCGTGAAGAATTTTTTTTATTTTACTTCAATTTTTTTTTTTCATTAACGATATTCAAAACAGGCATGTAAATGCAATACAATGAGAGACATGCGTCTGACTTCCAACTTTGCCAAGTAAAGCATCATCGTACCAAGCTAGGCAGCAAAAGCATAAGACAAGATAGCCCATAAATCTGACATCAAGAAAACTATAGCCAAAGGCGGTCACTATACTTTGGAGCAGCCAACTGTGTTAGATTAGAACCATCAGAAAATATCAAGGTGATGCCAAAAATAGGGAGAGGTAGGGAAAAAAGGGGGAAAGGGTAGGTTGAGGGTGCAGCAGTATGGGGCGTATGCATTCCAAGGATGGGGAAAGAAAGAGTACCGCAAATGGGCCATAGAGATTATGTTGCATAAAACTAAGGGGAGGGGGCCGACAGGTCAGCAGTAGAAGCCCGGCCCTCCCTCCGCGGGGTATCAGTTTCAGATTCAGGGGGACTTGTTCAAAAAGTTGGAGGGCTCTAAGCCAGGGTGACGTAAAATATGAATGTTCCATTCTGGTGAAGTAGTCAATTAGTGGCTGCCAGATGGGGGCGATGTTGGGCTCAGTGTGTGCTATTCTATGTGATATAAGTTCCATAGCCATGACATGCCAAAGGCGTGCGAACCACAGGGCGATCGGCAGTGGACTTCTTTCAGTGCAGAGCAAGTACCTGTTTATCTACACCTAGCATTTGGGCTATGAGGCGCCATTCAGAATGAGTCATAGCAGTAAGTGTTAAGGGGCGAATGCCAAGGATGATGGTGTTGGATGAATTCGGAATAGGGAAGCATATGGTGCCCTTAATGTGGCTCAAGACGTCTTTCAAATATAGGGTCAACAGAGGGCAAGACCATCAAATATGAGAAAAGTCGCTGAGTGGCAACACCAACAGCAAGAGGAAGCAGTGGGGAACATTCTCTGTAGGCATGTCGGAGTGTAATACCACATTCACTAATTTATAGGCAGTTTCATGCTGGAAAATGCTCCTGTATATCGTAGGAATGTCATGCAAAGTCGCTCCCATTGTTTCTGAGAGATGTCCTCTGTGGAATCTGCGTGCCATTGTACTTGATAGGTATGTGGGTGAACAGGGGTGCAGTGTTGCAGCACCTGGTATGTGTGCGAAATCAGGCCCTGCATGCCGTCAAAGGATCTCACCAATGTCTCAAAGGGGATGAGTTGATGTGTTGCCCCCTGTGAGATGGAGGGTTGAAGCAGCAAGTGCTTCAGTTTGATAACACTGCAATCGGGAGGTGTCTGAGAGGCAAAGCCCATTTGTATTGTTCGAAAGTTTTAAACGAGCCCCCCACAAAGTGGTCCTGGAATGTACAGCATTCTCCCTCCCTCCAAGCAGGGAATGAAGTTGGTTGCAAGGCTGGGGGAAAGCCGGGTTATGGGCCAGGGGAGTATTAGGGGAGGGTAAAGTGGAGACCCCTTGTGGTCGCCATCTTATCCCAAATTTCGAGAACTGTCCTGGTGGGGGTGGCAATATAGGCACTGCGGGGTCTAAAATGCCTCGGAAGCCAGGCCAAGTCCCAAAGGGAGCGACATGCCACTGCTCAGTTCATGAGGAACCAGTACTTCTCACTCTCACAGACAACCCACTCAGAGACATAAAGTGAATGTGCCGCCCAATAGTACACCAATAATAATAATGTGTCATAACTTAGAAAACAATGATATATTACAAACAACAATATAATACATACAGTAACAATAATAGAAATATACTTATATAGTACAAATGATAAACACCAAGATTCACAAAAAGCCAAGAAGCATCCCTCAAAAACAATACCTCACGCGAACTTGCATATACTCTAATCAGACATACACACAGAAACCCAGACTTCACTTATTCAAACAAAAACACTCTTAAATAAGATCAAAAGTACAAGAATAATGTCGACCAGAAACATTTTATTTTTAGATGAACCCTGTATTATATAAATGTATCCAATCCTTTATGGTTTATAGCTGTAGGGTGGCCCACATCACCTACATCCAAAAGGGCTCAATTACTTTGGTGGTCCTGGTCTGACAAGAGCACCGAGGCACTTTTTGGTATAGACCACAATCTGAGGTGAACCTTCTTCAGGGCGTCAAACGTAATAGGTATACCAAGCTCCAGAGGAGGGCGCGGCAAACCTGGCACAGGTCACCAAAGGCTCGAAGAAGAATGAATATAAATATATATATATATATATATATATATATACACACATACATATATTTCTGCCTAAAGGTAGGCAAGAAAGGGTGGCTGGCAGCGTTCACAGGAAAGTGACGCTAAAACAAATACTCAAATATAGAGAAAGAGGTCATGGAAAATGATGTGGATTAGAATCTCAGCATAGTAGATCTGCGAAGGTATCCAAGTCTCTCAACGTCAACGTGATGATCAATACAAATGGGTCCACGGAAATTCTCTTTCGCTTTAAGGGCTCGAAAAACGCTGCCAGATCCCGATCCATCTTCACCCCTGACTCCCAATCACTGCGCAGCACTGGTTGGTTATATAACGCTTCCCTCATCCCTTTCAGCGTTTTATCATTCCCATTCCTGACGCTGCTGGGGGCTTTGAGGCAGCATGTCGCCGGGGGTCACTGCCCTCTGCCCTGGCCGACCACCTCGGGCCTGTAATCCCACAGAAGGATGGACGCTGGCAGGACAGGAAGCGAAGCCAGCAGAGCCCTCCTGCTGCAATACCCCGGAAGCTATAATGAGGAGGCGGGGCCAAGGTACAGTTGGCGGCGATAAATGAGGACGAAAGACGTTAAGGCGCGCATGCGTAGAGTAAAGACACCGATTGACTACGCATGCGCTTTGGCCAGAAGCTTGTACACGCATGCGTATTGTAGAGACACTGCTCTATGGCTGTGCCAAGTGCAGATTTGCTCCGTGTCGCATGCTTTGCGCATGCGCAAGAGAATGGTAGGTTATTTACGAGGAATGGGATCTGTTCATCGGTGATCGGTTCTCTGCCGGTGCCAGAAGACCAAACACATCGTGGGCCTTGTCCAGGAGTATCCTGGCATGAGCCAGCAGAGGTGAGTCTGCCCAGTATTGTCAGAGTGCCACCTGGACATCACTAAAGCTCCCACTGCATGTCCAGGTGAGTAGGGTTCATGGAAGGGCACTGCATACCTTGTGAGCAGGGTTCATGGAGTGGCGCTGCATGCCCAGGTGAGTAGGGTTCATGGAGGGGCACTCACTGCATGCCCAGGTGAGCAGGGTTCATGGAGTGGCACTGCATGCCCAGGTGAGTAAGGTTCATGGAGGGCCACTGCATGCCCAGGTGAGCAGGGTTCATGGAGGGGCACTGCATGCCCAGGTGAGTAGGATTCATGGAGGGGCACTCACTGCATGCCCAGGTGAGCAGGGTTCATGGAGGGGCACTGCATGCCCAGGTGAGCAGAGTTAATGGAGGGGCACTGCATGCCCAGGTGAGTAGGGTTCATGGAGGGGCACTCACTGCATGCCCAGGTGAGCAGGGTTCATGGAGTGGCACTGCATGCCCAGGTAAGTTTCATGGATTGCCACTGCATGCCCAGGTGAGCAGGGTTCATGGAGGGGCACTGCATGCCCAGGTGAGCAGAGTTAATGGAGGGGCACTGCATGCCCAGGTGAGTAGGGTTCATGGAGGGGCACTGCATGCCTAGGTGAGTAGAGTTCATGGAGGAGCACTGCATGCCCAGGTGAGCAGGGTTCATGGAGGGGCACTGCATGCCCAGGTGAGCAGAGTTCATGGAGGGGCACTGCATGCCCAGGTGAGTAGGGTTCATGGAAGAGCACTGCATGCCCAGGTGAGCAGGGTTCATGAAGGGGCACTGCATGCCTAGGTGAGCAGGGTTCATGGAGGGGCACTCACTGCATGCCCAGGTGAGCAGGGTTCATGGAGGGGCACTGCATGCCTAGGTGAGTAGAGTTCATGGAGGGGCACTGCATGCCTATGTGAGCAGGGTTCATAGAGGGACACTGTATGCCCAGCTGGGCAGGGTTCATGGAGGGGCACTTACTGCATGCCCAGGTGAGTAGGGTTCATGGAGGGGCACTGCATGCCCAGGTGAGTAAAGTTCATGGAGGGGCACTGCATGCCTAGGTAAGTTCGGTTCATGGAGGGGCCCTCCATCCCTAGGTGAGTAGGGTTCATGGAGGAGCACTGCATGCCTAGGTGAGTTCGGTTCATGGAGGAGCACTGCATGCCTAGGTGAGTAGGGTTCATGGAGGGACACTGCATGCCCAGGTGAGTAGGGTTCATGGAGGGGCTCTGCATGCCCAGGTGAGTAGGGTTCATGGTGGGGCACTGCATGCCTAGGTGAGTTTGGTTCATGGAGGGGCCCTCCATGCCTAGGTGAGTAGGGTTCATGGAGGGGCACTGCATGCCTAGGTGAGTCCGGTTCATGGAGGGGCACTGCATACCTGGGTGAGCAGGGTTCATGGAGTGGCACTGTATGCCCAGGTGAGTAAGGTTCATGGAGGGCCACTGCATACCCAGGTGAGTAGGGTTCATGGAGTGGCACTGCATGCCCAGGTGAGTAGGGTTCATGGAGGGGTGGCCCTTGGCTGCATCTTCAGTGCATTTTGTTCAAAATCAAAAGCTCAGCATCTTAGATCTAGTTCTCACAATCACCAAATGATGTACCCAGAGGTACCTCAGAAAAGCAGTAAGGCTGGAGGGCAAAGCTGTTAACACCACGAGGTTTTAGAGCAATGAAGAATGTGGCATCTGGGCCTCATTCTGAGAGTGCAATCAATCAGGATTTATAAAGCGCGGCTAATCACCTGATAGGGTAATAACATAACGTGTATTTGTAAAGCGCACGTTCACCCATGGGTATCTTGGCGCTGAATAACAGATGTTCATTGTTACCCAACACAGTGGTATTTATTTTATCGACCTCAGAAGGATGAAAGGCTTGTGAGTAAACCCACCAGGATTTGAACCTGTGACAATGAGGTCGAACCCAGGCCCCTACAGTGGACGCATTAGTCCTCTAAGCCACCAGACTCCATGCGCTTGCAGGTCCTGGAGGCTTATTCGAACAGACAGGTCTTGAGGGCCATTTGGAATTCCGGAAGTGAGGTGATGGTCCGAAGGTGCGTGGGGAGGCTGTTCCAGGCCTTTGCTATGGTGTGGGAAAAGGAGCATCCTCCACTTATGCTTCGGTAGATGCCGGGGGTGTGGGCAAGTGATAGGGAGGCAGAGCGTAATCTGGTTAATGTAGGCGGGCCCTTGGTTTTGTTGAGCCTTGTGTGTGTGGGTCAGCAGCTTGAATTGGCATCTCTTCTGTACGGGTTGCCTGAGGTGGGGTGTGACGTGGGTTTGTCGGGAGAGAAGGAGTCTTGCTGCGGCGTTCAGTATGGATAGAAGTCTTTGTAGGAGGTGTGCGGCAATTCCTACGTAGAGAGCGTTGCCTTAGTCCAATCGGCTGATGATGAGGGCGTGTGTCACAAAGCATCTCATGTGCAGTGGTAGCCACTTGAAGATCTTACGTAGCATGCGCAGAGGGAGGAAGCATGTGGAGGAGACAGCATCGATTTGTGATTTCATGGTGAACTTGCAGTCATTGATGACTCCAATGTTTCTGGTATGGCTGCATGATTTGGGTGCAGGTACTAGGTCTGATGGCCACAAGGAGTCATTCCATGGGTTGCTGTTGTTGCCGAAGATCAGTACTTGTATCTTGTTTGTGTTCAGCTGCAGGCAGTTGTTCTTCGTCCAGTTGGCGATGCTCATCCTGCATCTGTGGAAATTAGTCCTGGTGGTGGTGCAGTCGTCGGTGAGTGAGAGGATGAGTTGGTTGTCGGGTGCATAGGAGATTATGTTGAGACCGTGCAATCTGACAATATTGGCCAGCGGGTCATGTTTGTATTGAAGAGCATGAGGCTGAGGGATGAGCCGCAGCACCTTCACCCACCCCCGGACCACTACAGCTACCGCCAACCCACCTGACGCCAGCACACCCAAACCCCTGAGCTGCATCCTCCTCAACGTACGCTCCCGGCACAGACACGCAGTAGAAATCTGGGACCTCCTCAACACCCTCTCGCCCGACGTCTCCTTCCTCACAGAGACCTAGACCAATGCCAGCTCCGCCCCCGACATGGCACCCGCCATCCCCGACGGGAACAAGATCCAAAGGAAAGACCGCCCCAAGCACTCTGGAGGTGGCCTCGCCATCGTACACAAGAACTCCCTCCGACTCACAACTGCCATCTCGAACAACTCCTCGCCCCCCATGGAACACCTCCACTTTCAGATCCAGATCAACCCCAGAACAACACTATGCGGAACTCTCCCCTACAGACCTCCCGGACCCCGCGTCCCGTTTACCAACACCATCGCAGACCTCATCGCGCCCCACGCCCTCGCCTCCATGGACTAAGCACTGCTCGGAGACCTGAACTTCCACCTCGACAACCCCAGCGACCCCAACTCCACCGCCCTCCTGGACAACCTCACCAACATCGGACTAAAGCCGCTCGTCACCACCCCCACCTACAAGGCAGGACACACCCTCGTCCCCATCTTTGCAGGAGGGAACAACATCCGCTTCAGTCACACCACGCAGCCCCTCTGGACGGACCACCACTGCGTCCACTTCTCCTTCTCGAAACCCACCGCACACAAGCCTACACCACGCCTCGCACAGAAAATGGAGCAAGATCACCAAAGATCAGCTCAACTCCGCCCTCAGCCGCACCCCTCCTCCCACCACAACCAACGCCAACTCTGCTGCCAACGAACTCCACAGATGGATCGCCGACTGCTCAAACACGCTCGCCCCCCTCCAGAACTCCGACAGACAACTCACCACGAAAGCTACCTGGTTCACCACTTACCTCCAAGAATCCAAGCTCACGTGCCGACGATTCGAGAAAGCATGGAGGAACAGCAAAACCCCAGAAGCACGCACCGCCTACTGGACCGCCATGACAGAACACCACCAATTCATCAGATCCACGAAGAGGAACTTCATCCAGGAAAGAATCCTCTCCAACTCCCGCAACTCAAAGGAACTCTTCAACATCATACAAGAATTCACCAAGCCCCCCAGCGTAACCTCTAATGTCCCTCCCTCCCGGGACCTCTGCAACAAACTCTGCTCCTTTTTCCATCACAAAATCAGGACTCTCTATGACAACTTTGATGAACAGAACCAAGGCACCGACCCAACACCGGCCAACAGCAACGCCACCCAGCCGACCATCACCGCCTGGACCCTGTCACCACGGAAGATATCGCAAAGACCATGAAGAGCATACACTCTGGAGCTCTCACCAACCCCTGCCCGCCGCACATCTTCCACAGGGCTGCCTCCGCCATAGCACCTGCACTACAACACACAATCAACTGCACCCTCGAAACATGCACATTCCCCGATGACTGGAAATGCGCAGAAGTCGAACCCCTCCTCAAGAAGCCCTCTGCAGACCTGACTGACCTCAAGAACTACAGACCCATCTCTCTCCTCCCCTTCGCCGCCAAAGTCACAGAGAAGATCGTCAACAACCAGCTCACAAACTTCATAGAATCCAACTCGATCCTCGACACTTCTCAAACCGGATTCCGCAGCAACCACAGCACAGAGACCACCCTCCTAGCCGCCACGGACGACATCCGCACTATCCTCGACCAAGGCCACACGGCAGCCCTCATCTTACTAGACCTCTCAGCAGCCTTCGACACCGTCTCCCACCGCACACTAGCCGACGACACCCACCTCATCCTCTCCCTCTTCAAGGAACCCGACATCACTAGACACAGTTTCCAGGAAGGAATGAAGGACGTCGCATCCTGGATGAGCAGCAGTTGCCTGAAGCTCAACTCGGAGAAAACAGAAGTCCTCGTCCTCGGGTCCAACCCCTCCGCTTGGGACAACGCTGGTGGCCCCCGCCCTCAACAACCCTCCCACTCCCATGGACCACGCCCACAACCTCGCCATCATACTCGACTCCTCCCTCACCATGAACCGACAGATCAACGCCGTATCTTCCACTTACTTCAACACCGTCCGCATACTCTGCAAGACCTTCAAATGGATCCCCCCCCCGAATCCAGAAAGACCATCACCCACACACTCATAACCATCAGACTGGACTACGGGAATGCCCTCTACGCCGGAATCAACAAATCTCTACTCCAAAAACTCCAGACTGTCCAGAATGCCTCAGCCAGACTCGTCCTCAACATCCCATGACAAGACCACATCACACAGCACCTACAAGACCTCCACTGGTCCCCTGTCGAAAAAAGAGTGACTTTCAGGCTGCTCACACATGCCCTCAAAGCCCTCCACAACACCGGACCCCAATACCACAACGAAAGAATCTCCTTCTACCCCCCAAGAGGAACCTCCGCTTCGCCAACCTTGCCCTGGTAGAATCCCATGCATAAGCAAAACCAGAATGGGAGGAAGATCCTCCTCCTCCATCATGGCCAGGACATGGAACATACTCCCCCTCAGCATCAGGCGAACCCCCACACTGCAAGCATTCAGATAGAGCCTTTAAGACCTGGCTGTTCGGATGAGCCGGAGCTGCCCGAAATCTCCCCTCCCCCAGTGCCTTGAGACCCTCACGGGTGAGTAGTGCGCTTTACAAACCCCTGATTGATTGATTGAGCCCTGGGGGACACCATAGGCGATGTTGGGTTCGGAGGTGGCTCCTCTGTATTCTGCTGGTGAGAAAGAAGGTGATCCATCTGAGTACGTCTCCTTGGATGCTGATGTGGTGGAGTCCTGCGATCAGTGTGTGGTGGGTTACGGTGACAAAGGCTGCAGAGAGGGCAAGGAGGATCAGAGCAGCTGTTTCTCCTCGGTCAAGGAGGATTTGGATGTCGTCAAACGGGGAATCCAGCCCCCACAAACCGTTGCGGCAGGAGCCGCCACCTGACCTCTGCCCTGACTGCTGGTTGCGCCCGGAGGCGCCTAAAAGGGGCCATCTTCTCCCGCAGCGCGGGATGCCAAACGGGGACTCCAGCCCCCACAAACCCTTGCGGCAGGAGCCGCCACCTAACCTCTGCCCTGACTGCTGGTTGCGCCCGGAGGCGCTTAAAAGGGGCCATCTTCTCCCGCAGCGCGGGACGCCAAACGGGGACTCCAGCCCCCACAAACCCTTGCGGCAGGAGCTGCCACCTGACCTCTGCCCTGACTGCAGGTTGCGCCCGGAGGCGCTTAAAAGGGGCCATCTTCTGCAGCAGCGCGGTATGCCAAACGGGGACTCCAGCCCCCACAAACCCTTGCGGCAGGAGCCACCACCTGACCTCTGCCCTGACTGCTGGTTGCGCCCGGAGGCGCTTAAAAGGGGCCATCTTCTCCCGCAGCGCAGGACGCCAAACGGGGACTCCAGCCCCCACCAACCCTTGCGGCAGGAGCCGCCACCTGACCTCTGCCCTGACTGCTGGTTGCGCCCTGAGGCGCTTAAAAGGGGCCATCTTCTCCCGCAGCGAGGGACGCCAAACGGGGACTCCAGCCCCCACAAACACTTGCGGCAGGAGCCGCCACCTGACCTCTGCCCTGACTGCTGGTTGCGCCTGGAGGTGCTTAAAAGGGGCCATCTTCTCCCGCAGCGCGGGACGAGCTTGGGCCAAGGGAGGCCCGTCAGTGCCAGGAAGAGGCAGGGCAGGGCCACCCCCCTTGGCGTTGATTTTCCATCACAGCCACTCTGGTAAGACTTTTCTGGACTATCAGATAGACTTTTTACCATCCAGTATTATCCTACTGTATTGTATAGCCGTCAATAACCCTCCCATACTGACTAGCAGGAGCCAGTGGTGGAACCAGGAACCTGTAACCCAGTGACTGATTTGAACAACAGTATAAGCCATCTATGTACTGTAATAGCCTGGGCACCACCGGAGACATCTTCATTGTGATTATTGACTTTTTAATTTTCCCTTTTAAACACTTATTTGTGTCCCTCCCAACCGACCCATTTGATTGTATCTTGCTCTCCAGGTACAACTATAGTTTTTTTTCTCTAACTCTTACTCTCCCACACTCGGCTGTATCTTAAGCTCTGTCTGATTAAGAAATGGGTAAGCGCGTTTGTGCAGCAAAACATCCCCAAGCGCCCATTTCCTCTTCTATGCCCCAAACCTCAATTGATAGGATGCTCCAGAGGGCTATTTGGGTGGTTACTTCTGAAATAGAGTTGACTGAGAGGCGCTTGTCTTTAACTCCAGATATCTTTTGCCCAGTCCCCGAGCCATCTACCTCCCAAGACGTAACCCCTGTATCTGCTTCTAGGCTAGTAGAGTCTACAGCCAGGCCATCAGAGTCCCCTCCACCCTTACCCCAAGAACTACAAGTGAAGCCAGCTACGCGCAAAGGTGGAACCACCACTAGTCTAGCTAAGAATGGGAAGCGCAAGACTGGAAATGGGGTAGGAGCTAAGAGGAAGAAAAACATTGAGTCAACATCTAGGGGAGATGAACTAGCTAGCACCGGGGGAGTGATAGAAACCCCACTAGCCCACGGGTAGAATCTGACTGTCCACCCTGAGTGAGGAACCTGATAGCGGACCTGGAGACCCAGTTGAGAGCTATTGTAAAGGAAGAGCTCGCTCATCTACTTAATCACCTAGACGTAGGACACTTAAAGGGGCATATTAGGCACACTAACACCTCTGATTGTATTATCCAAGCCCCAGGGAAGAAGAAAGACTGTAGCTCTCAGACAGATAGTGTAGACCAAACCACCTCAGGCAAGCATGGTCCCTCGAGGGTGGCACTCCCAAACGTGCCAATAGGAGCTAGTAGAATAGATGCTTATAGTACTGAGACAGCGGAACCCACTGTGTCCCATCTAGAAAGGCTAGGCACCCATCAGGCCCAAGACCTGAGGACTGCTACTGGCCCCAGGAGCCTTATTAATGCGAAAGGGAGCCATAATCTTGTCTCCTATATGGAGGACCCAAACGTAAAAGGGCCTACCAGAATAGAGCCCAGGGCAGGCAGGGAAGGGGTGGATCTTGTGGAGGCTATAGAGAAAGGCTATGGAGTAGTGACCCTCCCGACTATAAATCTACCCCCAGCCTCACTTCCTTTCATATGTCATTATACTGACAGGAGTACCCCAGACTAAAGATGGCCAGAAGGAAACACAGCTGGACCTAAGGAACAAATGCCTTTTCTGGCTGGCCAGACACAGGCAGTTTTCTTATGAACGAGCAGGAGAGATATAAATGGTACATAAAGTTGGCTGGGTGGGCAAGAGACCCAAGACAATGCAAGGGGATTGTATTGTTATTAATTTCAGTAATCCTCAGACTGTTCACACTCTAGCAGGCCATACCTTCAGTCCCTATGTACCATATACAGGGATCAGGGCCCACACACTGGACTATTTTTACTTCCATAGTCGTAGTCAAAACGGGACCACTAACACCTGTGCCACAGCTAACTGGTCTTTAGAACAACCAACAGCGGGTCCACCCCCCAGATCTCTCCTTTTTAACATCCCAGTGGCGAATAGGTTAGGGGTTTTAGAGGAGGTGGACTGACTCGCGTGGAAAGGTGGACTTGCCCCGAGATTCGGGTCCCGTGGGTCTGGTAGGGAACCAAGGGAAACTAACAGTGGTCAGCTGAGTCAGAATACTCCCTGTGGTCATGGGGATGATCCAGGGGTTCCACAAATCGAAAACCAGCAGGGAACCATTGATTCTCACGGGATTTGTGTAGACTCGTCTAGAAACCCAGCACCGACAGTGCATGACTTCTTAATCTATGGTCCATCCAGGAGTGGTCCCCCAGCGGAAGGTGTGGAACTAGCCCCCATGGCCCAGCAGGAGGGCACCCTAAGCCCCGACTTTAACTGCTTTAATGCCCCTGGTGAAAACTCTAACACTGATCACAAGCTGAGGGTCTTATCCTGGAACATCGCCGGAATAAAAAGTAAACTCCATTGCCCAGAATGGGGGCTATTCGTAGGCAAATACGATGTCTGTATGTTTCAGGAAAAGTGGGCAAGGGAAGATATTGTGAGGATGGGATATGCAACCTTCAATGTGCTGGCCATGAAGGGGGGGAGAGGCAGACCCTCAGGGGGCTTATGTACTTGGGTTGCCACGCACCTGGATTGTATAGTGGACCAGTTGAACACCTTGTCTAACGACATTCAGTGTACCGTACTCACTTTCTCACCCAGCCTCAAAATTGCCTTTATCAACATCTATTCCCGCCCTGTAGCATTTGCCACGAATCACAGACCCTCGAACAACTGAACACCTCTATCGGCACTGTCCCCCCGAACACAAGGCTGGTCATAGGGGGAGATTTTAACTGTCAATTTGAGCCCCTTGCTGCCCCTACTGATGCTCTTTCTAGTGACGAGGATCAACATTGGCTAATCCCTGACCCCCAAATTCAACCAATCAAGGCCTGGACCCCGTTGGCACTCCAGATTAATGCAGTAACACTAACCCATTCCCTGAGAGCGTGCAATGGCCGCACCAAGTCAGATAGACCAGGGAAGCTAACCTTTAATAGAACTGGACAATCCTCCCTGCTGGATTATATTTTAGTAGAAACAAGACTATGGCAGTGGGTTGCTGACTTCGCTGTCCTGCTAAGACAGGACAGCGATCACAATGCCGTGACTTTGGAGCTACAGCTCCCAGATCTTCATAACCCTATGGACAGTGGTACCCCTGTAGACAGTAACCTAATACTCGCCAACAATAGAAGGATAATTAGATGGGGGTCAGTCAAGCAGTCACCAGATAAGGTAGCTGCATTATTTTCTCTAACTATTTTGCCCTTACAGGAAATGGGGGAGACTGTTAGGGAAATGGACTCTCCTCAAACCATTGCTAGAATAGAGGCGCTGCACGCAGAACTAACAACTAGCTTGACTAATATATTTAATCCCCTGACACCCTCCAAAGCGAAAAAGGGTCCCAATCAAACTTGGTTCAATGATACCTGCCGTAAGGCCAAGAGAGCCCTCTTAGACGCTATCAAAAGTAAGGACAGACTCCTAACTAAACAAATGAGGGCCCTTTACCGAGATTGTACCAAACAAGCAAAGAAGAACTGGGAGATAGACAGATGGGATGGCATTAGAACAGCTTTATCTAACAGGGATATGAAGATGTTCTGGTCACTAGTGTGCTCAGATAGCAACGTAGGGAAGCCAGCCCTAGAGCCCAACATCGCTGCAGCTGCATGGAAGTCTCACTTTCAAGCTCTATACTCTACCGAAGAGCACATAGACCCAAAAGTTGAAAGTCCTCTATTAAACCCAGGGATTGCCTTTGAAGAGACCCAAGGGTTCACTTTAACAGAGGTTCTAAACGCAATCAGGAAGCTTCCTCTTGGTAAAGCCCTGGGATTAGACAAGATTCCAGGGTCCTATTTCAGGCAGAACCAAAAGTATGGGGACCCTACCTTTGGGCAATATTTAATGCTATTATGAGAGGTATGGCGATCCCGGATACCTGGTTGGGGGCTGAAATCTTCCCCGTCTTCAAAAAGGGCTCACCTCTCTTGCCGACCAATTATAGGCCGATCAGTTTGATCGATGTCACCCAGAAACTGTTTGCAAGGATCCTCCTCGATCGCCTTCATGTGTGAATGGAGGAGTGTGAAATCCTGAGTCCCTGTCAAGCCGGTTTTAGAAAAAACATCTCCACCATCGATCAAATTTTTAGGCTTCAATTACTATATTGGAAGACGGTATCAATAGAGGGTGGCAGCCTCTACTTGATATTCGTCGACCTGAAAACAACCTTTGATTTGGTCCCTAGAGAAAAATTGTGGGAGGTTCTTAAACAACAGGGAATCCCCCCTATCTCTTGACATTGATCACGAGACTGCACGAGGGCAATTTTGCCCAAGTAAGGTACGGGAAATTTGGGGAATTAACCCCTCGCTCTCCAGTTAATAGAGGAGTAAGGCAGGGGTGTGTGCTCGCCCCTACCCTGTTTTGTCTTTTCATCAACGCTCTGGTTGCCCAACTTAATGAGGTAGAGGACAACGACACTCCCAAGCTGGTGCATAGTAAGGTGCCAGCAATGATGTTTGCGGACGACACTCTGCTGCTTTCGAAGTCGCCCATGGGCATCCAGAGGGTTCTTGACAGTTTTGTAACATTCTGCAAAAACAGGGGGCTGGAGATTAATACGCTAAAAACCAAATTTATGGTCTTTAACCCAGCTAAAACTTCCCGCCCAAACCCCTCTTTAAATGGTACCTTGCTAGAGAGGGTGACCGTTTTTGACTATCTTGGTGTCACACTGTCCGAAAAGTTCGAGTGGGGTCCACAACTAGCCAAAGCAAGCCTCAAACTAGCCCAGACGGTAGGGGGGAGTCATAAAAACATATAGGATTCCTCCCACAAACCAGCAGGCAGGGTGGCTGAGATCTACAAAGTGCAAACCAGGAGCGCTGCAATGTATGGGGCTGAACTATGGGGTCATTGTCCCCCTGGCGGACTGTCTAAAATAGAGAATAATTTTATGAGACAGTTGTTGGGCCTTCCGTTAAGTACCCCTCTTATCCCCTTACGCATGGACCTAGGAATCAGACCCATTGTAGAGGAGACTGATCTTAGACCAATAACCTTCTGGCGCAGACTGTGGGTGACCCCGGAATTAGCAATCTACCAGTCAGAACTAAAGGAGATTTTGGGCGTCCCGGGTGTGGGTAAATTGTCATGGTTCTCACATATAAGGGATGTATCCTATAACATAGGTCTTCCAAACCTATGGAGTAACCCGGAGGTAGCGTGCCCGGCAACTTCACGTCTAGAACTAGTAAGAGCATATAGATCGCTCAAACTAGCTGATATCCAGGGGAACACCCAAATTGGTCACTTAACAGCTGATTTTTTAAATATTAAAGCTGAGTATCATTTCGAGCCCCTTCTGGACGACATTCAACCTATCTTGGCAAGGAAACTATACATTCAGTTTAGAATAGGGATCTTGCCGCTTCGTGCCTTCTCTAATAAATGGCTAAAAGCCTCCCCCCTTGGGTGCCCCGCTTGCAACTGTGTAGAAGAGACTGTTATTCATGTCTTTTTCTTTTGTACTGGCTATAAAATACCCAGATGGCGATGGCTAGTCCCACTTTGTAGAAATCTGGGGTGTAGGCAGTTAGTGGAGGCATTTAGAATACTGAGATCGGATACTTACCCACCTATTGTTTTTGCCGTCTCCCGTTTTTTGAACTCCATGTGGTACAATCGAAGGGTGTTGTTAAATTCATCACTGCAAGCATAAAACTTCTACAGTGCCCATCTTGTCACATTTTCATCTTTTTTAATCATATTAACTTTTTAACTCATTCTTAACTTACCTTTTAACCTTTTCACATTCCAAAAACTAATATTACTGATGAGCTGAAACTCGAGTAAATTAACTTGATATGGGATAAATGTCGGATGACGAGAAGAAGCTTTTAAATTTATTAACCCCCCTTTTTTATGATGAATTCTAATGCTGTTTATAATCAAGTTTTGTTTCCATTTTACTCTCATGTATTGGTTTTTGCCATGTATTTTCTCTGTTATTGTTAGTACTGTTGACTTTTTATGGTCTATATTGACCGAAATAAAGTTTGTTGGAAAGGAATGGATTTCGTCGGTGGCTGCGATCCATCCTAGTACTCCGTCTTTCTCCTGTGTTGTTTTATTTGTCAAGAAGCAAATGTACAGGGGTGACGTCGGCGCCAGTCATGCACTACCCTGCAGGCATTCAGTCATTCTGTAGACGGATTGGCTGCCAGCAGATCCACCATGTGCAGGTGCACAGAGAACCTCCAGGCAGAGCTGAAGCATCACATTGGGAACATAAGCACAGCTTGGTTCAGTTCACAAATGTACTGGAAGAATGCTGCCCTTATGACTGCACTCCCACCAGCAGAGGGAGGAATGCTCTGGCATTAGCAGTGCTTGGTGGCCTTTATGACTGCACTCCAACAAGCATAGTGATGAAGGCTCTGGCATTAGCAGTGCCTGCTTACTTGGTGACCCTTATCACTGCGCTCTCACCAGCAGAGGGAAGACGTCTCTGGCATTAGTAGTGCTTGGTGGTCCTTATGACTGCACTCCCGGCAGGCTGGGCAATGGGCCGTTAATCTTCTTGACATTAAGGTTTCGCTGGATGTCCCAAAAGGGGTAGAGCTTCAAAAAATATCTAGAGCACAGCAGAAACAAACATTAACAACCCTAGTGAAAGAATGTTCTAGGGCAGAGGTCTTCAAACTGTGGGGCGCGCCCCCCTGGGGGGGCGTGGATGGGTTCCCAGGGGGGCGCGAATACCTCTGCAGATGCATGTAAATGAAGATGGCCTGGAAGTGCGGCGATCTTTATTTGCCGCATTTCCAGGCTGTCTTCATTTATTCCGCAGTACAGTGAGGGCAGGGGTCAGTAAATGTGCTGGCAGGGTCAAGGAGGTTGCTTAAAAAGAAATCCGGTGAGCGTGAGGCACAGCGCACGCAGTGCGCGCCACTTATCAAGTCATCCCCGATGGCTCTGAGGCGCACAGATTTTATCGCTGGCGCGTGCGGTGGTTCAGTCAAAGGCCTCTGCCCTGGTAACACCGTAATGCATACCATTGTATGCATTGTATTTCCAGTTGAGGACCACATAGGAGTGACCTGTCTTGCAAGCTGTTGGGACAGAATGTTGAGCTGTGTCAGTCAAGCTATGAATACAGAAATATGATATACAGAAGCCCCTCGATACAGGGTTCAGGCACCACTCAAACAGCAAAACAGCTCAAATGGGGATTATCACTGGCGTCATTTGTATACAGAGAGGAGCCACGTGCAAGCGGGCCGCTGCTGCCTGGGAGTTTCTGTCAGGTGTTCGCATTTCATACACACGAGAACCGATGTAAGTAAGAAGTGTTTTGTGCTTTCACAGTAAAGGTCTGGCATTTGTAAAAGTTAAAGCTATTGGCGTCATAAATTGTAATGTTTATTTACTTTTTGGGTCTGTAGTGGAGTGATTGTTTAAGGAAAAAAGTGCACGTGATTCAATATTATTAGAATTAGTTGTGGCGTTAAAGAGTTGGGGGGGTGGAGGGCTATGAAGACAGGAAGAGGAGGAAGGTGAACAGAGGTTTAGGTGGAAACAGATGAGGTGTGAGGTAGAATAGTAAAATGAATTGAACATGCTATGGATGGAAAAGGCAAAGAGAAAATTGCAAGAGGTTATGGAAATCAAAAATGGTAGACGGTTGGTAGGTATGTCAGATGTAAACTAGGAGAGCAACAGGGGAATAAATGAGTGAATGTGGGGAAAATGCAGATAGATTTCCATGCAGCATACTCCTGTACATGTGTGTTTCTCATAAGGAACAACTACAAGAAATCATCTTTAGTAGTCTACTGGCCTTTTAATGGCCCCACGTTGTTAGTTTCAATGTCCCCATGTTGTTAGTTTGCTTGTTAAAGTTGCAGACGTCAAAAGATGTTGTTTTCTTTTCCTTGTGGTTCTGTTTCAGTGGGGACACTTTGCTCGTTTTTTATTATGTTCAGTGAATCGAGTGTTTCATGTGTCTGTTATTGTGCACTAAGGAAATTGATACATTTTCTCAAAAACATATGGTGGACATATTCGTGACTCATTGTGGACAGTATTAATTGCATGTGGCGGCTAATTAGGTCTTTGAGTATTTGAATTTTTTCTGAATGGTACCTAGGAGTGCCATTGTTTTATTAGAGTACCAGTACCTACTGAGGCACAAGTATTGTAAATATGGTTTATTTAGCTCTGTGATTGATTGTTTGCGGGGGGGAGGGTGCCTGCCCCCTGAACATAGCCATGTCCCTCCCGCTCCCCCAATCTATACATAAAGTTTTGGAGGGGGGCCCGACCTCAAAACATTTTGCTTAAGGGGGGCTCAGAGCAAAAAAGTTTGAAGACCTCTGCTCTAGGGGGAGTGATATGGAGGATGTGTGCAGTAGATATAATCTGTTTCATCTACAGGAGTCAAACTATTGGGGGTATATTCAGCCTTAACTGCGGGACATAAAAAGTGGTCGTATCAGAAGGTGGGCCCTGAAGGTTAGATTGGGGCAGGTCCCAGCCTTTATAATATGGAAGTGGCCAACACAGGCAGGGGAGGAAAGTGCCCCTTTTGTCGAAAAGCATCACTATCCTTTTGCACTTACTTATAATTTGTAAATGTTTTGATAATGGTAGAAGAATATTCCTGTTGCCGGTTTTCAGAATGATGCAGGGTCGCTGTACAAGTGATTTATTGCTAGAAACTTTAAGATGTGATAATATAACATTGTGACAAAAATAGGGTGCCAACCTGCACACCTGTGTTACTGAGTGTAAACTAAATTAGCTGTGGTAATCAATTTAATCAAAAACGTGCTGCTGTGTGCTTAAGGTCCAGCCTACAAGACCTGTGTCAAAATTGTAATCTGAGGTGCGGAAACCTCCGCGCCTATCACGCAGCGCACTGATAAAAAGTCCCTATGGTTTCTTCCAACATTAGAGCAGTATGAACAATAACACTGTATTTTTTACTTAATCAATAGTATGCACATTTTATTCATTGCTTAATATTCATAAATTTTGTAACCCTCTACAACAGAGGTCATTTCAAAATAAACCAAAAATTGAAATGTAAACAGAACAAGAGCACAGTCAATGTACGAGGCCTATCTTAAACCTCTTCATTTAACGTATAACAAATGTTAAGAAAAACCCAATGCATTTCGGGTATAACCCTTCTTCAGGGGCATTATATTACACAATAAATAGCTTCTGCCGATGTAAATTGCAATTTGTGTGACCACCAGCTGGAACAAAGAAAAAATCTTGTATAAGTAAAAACAAGAAGTAAATATCTGCTCTTGCCGCCACTATCATGCGAACATGCTGAGGTAAAGAACCCTAGCACCACTATTAAAGGAGATAGTGTAGTGAAAAAATAGAAGTAACTCAGAAAAACGTGTGTATGAAAACCACCACTTAACAGTGTTAATGACCAAAAACGAATTTCCATTTAATGTGCTGCTGAGTGTGAACCTAATGCAATGCATACGTGAAAAAAATTGTGGTTTAAAGTCTCTAATTAAGCAAAAGACACAACGTCCAATGCTGATCTTATTTGTGCGTGACATAAAAGAGTTACCTCAAGAAAATTCAGGTAGAATGTTTCGAGAAAGAACAAGAAAGCCGTGTCTTCCACAAGACGTATTACTTCCTAAATAAACAAGGAGCAGCTGCTGAGTAAAACTTTAAACTTATTATATAAAAAAAGCAGTCCATATAGTAAAAAACAAACGCTAAAGTCCTCCAATAACAGTGACATTACCTGTACCGCTGAATTAAGGACAAATATCCAAAAAGAAACTGAGCTGCCAATCTCAATCTAAAGAAAAAAGAAAACCGTCTGTAAACTATCGTAGCTGGAAACAACACACAGCCCGTGCAATATCCCAAGACTTTTGTTGACTGCCTACCGAGTCTTCCACGCGTACTGTTCCTCACTTTTCAACCCCGGCTCTCCTGTGTAACGGTGATTACAACATGCCGGTAAAAAAACATCTACGCAACGTCCATACGCCCCATGTGATCTAGGTCTGTGCTAAGATCCTTAAAGGTGTAGGTACCTAGATGAAAGCGTCAAATAACTTTATCAGTAAAAGAAGAGTGAGGAGGCACACTGAAATGTAAAGTATCCCCGCACTTAGCGGATTTAAAACCACTCAAAATAAACAATGATGCGTTCGCCTGGAGAAACCATAAATCCCTTTAGATAAACCAAAAGCTCAGAATCTACCAAAACATGGATAGAACTCCAAGACTCACGGAAAGTGCATGAAAGTAAAACACCAGAACATACAGTGAATGTGAAACAAAATAAATGATAGTGAGTGCAAATCCAGATGTACAATGAGCTAATAACAGAGCATACAGTGGATGTGAAACAAAGCGAATGATAGTGGGTGCAAGTCCAGATGTACAATACGAGAATAACACAGATGCAAAGAAAACGTACAAGGGTAATGTAAATGAGAGGTACGTGAATAATTACAAAAAGCACAACATTTCATAATGATCATTTAACCCTTTCGGAATAACGGAATCTAAGAATTTTATCCAAAAAGTTTCTCTTTGAGCTAACTGTGTGTTGATGTCAATACCAGATCTGTGCCTAATCTTTTCTAGGACAGTGAATCTAAGTTGTGGAATCGTGTGCGACATGTCAATCCAATGTGCTGCCAAAGAAGAGTGCCTATTCTTATTGCGTATCATACTTTTGTGTTCAATAATGCGTGTTTTAATTTTGCGAGAGGTTCTCCCCACATAAATAAGACCGCATGGACAGCGAACTGCATATATGACTCCTTCCGAGTTGCAATCTGAAGTGTGTTTTAATTTGATTGTTTTCCCCGATAAGGGATGGTGAAATGTGTTACCAAGAATAACATTTCCACATTGTCCACAGTTAAAACATTTTCTCATGCCCTTAAATGCTGTAGACGGTTGTGCTGGTCTGGGTTTTAGAAGATCTCTCAAGTTCTTAGAACGAGTGTGCGCAAAAAGGGGTTTATCCAGAAATACTTCCTTGAAGTCAGGCTCTTGTTCCACAATCTCCCATCTCTTCCGTACAATCTTCTTGATTGTTGTAGATTCTCGAGAGTGTTTCAAAACAAATACTTCACGTTTGTTTGTTGTTTTAGGTCTGTTTAAAAGAAGATCCTCACGTTTTTTCTTGTCCACTGTCGACCTTGCATTTTCGAGTATCTCCAAAGGGTATCCCCGTTTCAAATATCTTTCTGCTTGTGCTTGGATAAGTCTTTCTGATTCTGCTGCATCAGAAGAGATTCTTTTGATTCTGATGAATTGAGAAACTGGAAGATGTTTTTTTAGTGCAATCGGATGGAAACTAGAGAAGTGTAAAGCATTGTTTTTGTCGGTTGGTTTGCGATACACTGTGGTTTCTAAACCCTTTGCAGTTTTGCGTATTTCAATATCCAGGAATTGAATTTTTTGTGCTTGAATGTTGTGCGTGAATCTTATGCGTGGATTGCATTGATTGAGCTGTACAATGTTATGCTCCAGTTGTGCTCGATCCCCTTGCCATATAATCAAAATGTCATCAATGTATCGCATGTACATAACTACATCTCGCTGCCAGTACTCAT
Organism: Calotriton arnoldi; assembly: GCA_963921515.1. Lineage (NCBI taxonomy): Eukaryota > Metazoa > Chordata > Amphibia > Caudata > Salamandridae > Calotriton > Calotriton arnoldi. The sequence continues at coordinate 1,602,401 of CAWUFW010000396.1, forward strand.
TGTTCAAAATGTGTTGGTTTTCAAATGATGCCATATAGGTGTTAGCATACGAAGGAGCTCCAGGAAAGCCCATAGAAGTGCCAGTTTGTTGTAGGAAGTATTTGTCATCCCATGTGAAGTAACTGTGGTACAAGGAAAATGCTAGTAATTCTAGAATGAAAATGCCATTAACTTCTTCTGATGGACTGTTGAGTAATCGCCATTCTACTGCTTCCAGTCCCTCTCCATGGGGGATAGATGTATAAAGTGCCACAACATCTATGGTACAAAGTATGGTCTCATCATCAAATTTATGACTGATACTTTGCAATTTATTGAGACAATCAGTGTAATCTTCAACGTAAGAGATCCAGGTTTGGACCAATGGTTGTAGATAGAAATCAATATATTGACCAATCGATTCATGTATGGAGCCACATCCCGCAACAATGGGACGAAAAGGGGGATCTACCGCATTCCTGTGCATCTTGGGCAACATATACAAGTGTGGTATTTTAGGATTTGCTGCCGGTTGTAAAAACCGCTTCGTGGTTTCAGTAATCCAGCCCATATCTTCTGCTTTTTTGAGAATGTGTTCCAAAACAGTCATGAATTCCTTCGTAGGATCAGATGGTAATAAAATATATGTTTCCGTGTTAAGTACATAATCATTGACTTTCAAATCATAAAATTCCTTATCCATGATTACAATAGCTCCTCCTTTGTCTGCCGGTTGAAACATAAGACTGGTGTCAGAGCCCAGAGAGCGTAAAATATTTTGTTCTTGTGTTATTAAGTTGGACTGTTTGGGTTGCGATACGGAATGCCCAGTATATCTTTTTTAACAAGCAACTCAAAAGTGTCAAGAGTCTTATGTGAAAATGGTGCCATAAACTTGCTTTTAGGACGAAATTTTACTTGTGTCTGAGTAGACACTTGTGCATCGGAACAAGAGTGAAAGAACCACCTCAGTCGTAGTTTCCGCATGAATTTAAATAGCGCTATTTCTGATTCCAGAGCATTGGAGGTGTAAGATGGAATAAAGGACATTCCTTTGCTTAATACTGCTATTTCTTCAGGTTTCAAAACCCTGCGTGAGATATTCATTACTAAGTTGCTGTCTTCTTCAGATTGCGTTGTGGTCTGGATGATTCCGTGTTTTTTTTCTGCCTTGTCCCCTTCTTGTCCGTTGCCTCAAGGGAGTTCCCCTTTGTCCGGTGGATGATTCGTAGTGCGTCCCTGTTCTAAAAAAGACTGTTTGCTACTTGTCGAAGGTCCTTCTCCCACTTGAGTTCTGGAAATATGTTCCTGCGTGATTGGTACCGGAGGTCTTTGGAGAGAAAGATCTTGATCATTCGCAATGCTTTCTTCCGAAGATGTGGTGCCTGGTTTCCTAAAAAATCTTTTTTGGGCATATGCCTCCGCCCAAGAGTACACTTCGTCAAGTTTGTAATCAATCGTGTCTCGCAAGAAGTACATGACCGTAAACTATGCAAATTTAAGCGAGACACGATTGATTACAAACTTGACGAAGTGTACTCTTGGGCGGAGGCATATGCCCAAAAAAGATTTTTTAGGAAACCCAAACAGTCCAACTTAACAACACAAGAACAAAATATTTTACGCTCTCTGGGCTCTGACACCAGTCTTATGTTTCAACCGGCAGACAAAGGAGGAGCTATTGTAATCATGGATAAGGAATTTTATGATTTGAAAGTCAATGATCATGTACTTAACACGGATACATATATTTTATTACCATCTGATCCTACGAAGGAATTCATGACTGTTTTGGAACACATTCTCAAAAAAGCAGAAGATATGGGCTGGATTACTGAAACCACGAAGCGGTTTTTACAACCGGCAGCAAATCCTAAAATACCACACTTGTATATGTTGCCCAAGATGCACAAAAATGCGGTAGATCCCCCTTTTCGTCCCATTGTTGCGGGATGTGGCTCCATACATGAATCGATTGGTCAATATATTGATTTCTATCTACAACCATTGGTCTAAACCTGGATCTCTTACGTTAAAGATTCCACTGATTGTCTCAATAAATTGCAAAGTATCAGTCATAAATTTGATGATGAGACCATACTTTGTACCATAGATGTTGTGGCAATTTATACATCTATCCCCCATGGAGAGGGACTGGAAGCAGTAGAATGGCGATTACTCAACAGTCCATCAGAAGAAGTTAATGGCATTTTCATTCTAGAATTACTAGCATTTTCCTTGTACCACAGTTACTTCACATGGGATGACAAATACTTCCTACAACAAACTGGCACTTCTATGGGCTTTCCTGGAGCTCCTTCGTATGCTAACACCTATATGGCATCATTTGAAAACCAACACATTTTGAACAATGAGTACTGGCAGCGACATGTAGTTATGTGCATGCGATACATTGATGACATTTTGATTATATGGCATGGGGATCGAGCACAACTGGAGCATAACATTGTACAGCTCAATCAATGCAATCGACGCATAAGATTCACGCACAATATTCAAGCACAAAAAATTCAATCCTGGATATTGAAATACGAAAAACTGCAAAGGGTTTAGAAACCACAGTGTATCGCAAACCGACCGACAAAAACAATGCTTTACACTTCTCTAGTTTCCATCCGATTGCACTAAAAAAAATCTTCCAGTTTCTCAATTCATCAGAATCAAAAGAATCTCTTCTGATGCAGCAGAATCAGAAAGACTTATCCAAGCACAAGCAGAAAGATATTTGAAACGGGGATACCCTTTGGAGATACTCGAAAATGCAAGGTCGACAGTGGACAAGAAAAAACGTGAGGATCTTCTTTTAAACAGACCTAAAACAACAAACAAACGTGAAGTATTTGTTTTGAAACACTCTCGAGAATCTACAACAATCAAGAAGATTGTACGGAAGAGATGGGAGATTGTGGAACAAGAGCCTGACTTCAAGGAAGTATTTCTGGATAAACCCCTTTTGCGCACACTGCTCTAAGAACTTGAGAGATCTTCTAAAACCCAGACCAGCACAACCGTCTACAGCATTTAAGGGCATGAGAAAATGTTTTAACTGTGGACAATGTGGAAATGTTATTCTTGGTAACACATTTCACCATCCCTTATCGGGGAAAACAATCAAATTAAAACACACTTCAGATTGCAACTCGGAAGGAGTCATATATGCAGTTCGCTGTCCATGCGGTCTTATTTATGTGGGGAGAACCTCTCGCAAAATTAAAACACGCATTATTGAACACAAAAGTATGATACGCAATAAGAATAGGCACTCTTCTTTGGCAGCACATTGGATTGACATGTCGCACACGATTCCACAACTTAGATTCACTGTCCTAGAAAAGATTAGGCACAGATCTGGTATTGACATCAACACACAGTTAGCTCAAAGAGAAACTTTTGGATAAAATTCTTAGATTCCGTTATTCCGAAAGGGTTAAATGATCATTATGAAATGTTGTGCTTTTTGTAATTATTCACGTACCTCTCATTTACATTACCCTTGTACGTTTTCTTTGCATCTGTGTTATTCTCGTATTGTACATCTGGACTTGCACCCACTATCATTCGCTTTGTTTCACATCCACTGTATGCTCTGTTATTAGCTCATTGTACATCTGGATTTGCACTCACTATCATTTATTTTGTTTCACATTCACTGTATGTTCTGGTGTTTTACTTTCATGCACTTTCCGTGAGTCTTGGAGTTCTATCCATGTTTTGGTAGATTCTGAGCTTTTGGTTTATCTAAAGGGATTTATGGTTTCTCCAGGCGAACGCATCATTGTTTATTTTGAGTGGTTTTAAATCCGCTAAGTGCGGGGATACTTTACATTTCAGTGTGCCTCCTCACTCTTCTTTTACTGATAAAGTTATTTGACGCTTTCATCTAGGTACCTACACCTTTAAGGATCTTAGCACAGACCTAGATCACATGGGGCGTATGGACGTTGCGTAGATGTTTTTTACCGGCATGTTGTAATCACCGTTACACAGGAGAGCCGGGGTTGAAAAGTGAGGAACAGTACGCGTGGAAGACTCGGTAGGCAGTCAACAAAAGTCTTGGGATATTGCACGGGCTGTGTGTTGTTTCCAGCTACGATAGTTTACAGACGGTTTTCTTTTTCTTTAGATTGAGATTGGCAGCTCAGTTTCTTTTTGGATATTTGTCCTTAATTCAGCGGTACAGGTAATGTCACTGTTATTGGAGGACTTTAGCGTTTGTTTTTACTATATGGACTGCTTTTTTATATAATAAGTTTAAAGTTTTACTCAGCAGCTGCTCCTTGTTTATTTAGGAAGTAATACGTCTTGTGGAAGACACGGCTTTCTTGTTCTTTCTGAAACATTCTACCTGAATTTTCTTGAGGTAACTCTTTATGTCACGCACAAATAAGATCAGCATTGGACGTTGTGTCTTTTGCTTAATTAGAGACTTTAAACCACAATTTTTTTCACGTATGCATTGCATTAGGTTCACACTCAGCAGCACATTAAATGGAAATTCGTTTTTGGTCATTAACACTGTTAAGTGGTGGTTTTCATACACACGTTTTTCTGAGTTACTTCTATTTTTTCACTACACTATCTCCTTTAATAGTGGTGCTAGGGTTCTTTACCTCAGCATGTTCGCATGATAGTGGCGGCAAGAGCAGATATTTACTTCTTGTTTTTACTTATACAAGATTTTTTCTTTGTTCCAGCTGGTGGTCACACAAATTGCAATTTACATCGGCAGAAGCTATTTATTGTGTAATATAATGCCCCTGAAGAAGGGTTATACCCGAAATGCATTGGGTTTTTCTTAACATTTGTTATACGTTAAATGAAGAGGTTTAAGATAGGCCTCGTACATTGACTGTGCTCTTGTTCTGTTTACATTTCAATTTTTGGTTTATTTTGAAATGACCTCTGTTGTAGAGGGTTACAAAATTTATGAATATTAAGCAATGAATAAAATGTGCATACTATTGATTAAGTAAAAAATACAGTGTTATTGTTCATACTGCTCTAATGTTGGAAGAAACCATAGGAACTTTTTATCAGTGCGCTGCGTGATAGGCGCGGAGGTTTCCGCACCTCAGATTACAATAATATAACATTGTGCCATGCGGTAGAGAAATTTCTGTCTATAGTTGATGAATGGTCAATTGAGCAGAGGCCTGTTTTATTAGAAGGATGGTACAGAATCTTCGAGGACCATCCATGTATTCGAATTGGACCCATGCCGTAATATATAGCAATTCTTTGGGGTCCCTTTTGTTATAATAGCATTTTTTGCACAAATATACTTATATGTTGTATGACCATGGTTTACTTAGCATAAAGGCAATGGTATTATTTGCACAATTATTGTCTTTTTGCACAATTATATCTACATGCTGTATGGTTAGGGGTCTATCTTGTATAAATGGAAAGGTATCTCTCGGTTGCTCTTTTTAAATAATAGTATTTTTGTATAAATATATTTGTATGCTGTAGTTTTTATGGTTTTATTCTATATAGAGGTAATGGTATGTTGCATAAGATCAATGCCATGTTTTTAGATTAATTGGGGATTTATTTTAAGTAGTATTGTGTATTTTTGATCTGTATGTATTGAATTGTTTGTGGTGCCATATTGGCACGATATCAAACTGGTAATAAAATAAAATCTGTAAAATCACTCCTGTCAGCAGAGTGGGGGAGGCTCTGGCATTAGCAGCGCTTGGTGGCCCTTATGACTGCACGCCTATCAGCTGAGCGAGGAAGGTTCTAGCATTAGCAGTACTTTGTGGCCTTTACGGCTGCTCTCCCACCAGCAGAGTGAGGGTCTGGTATTAGCAGCGCTTGGTGGCCCTTATGACAGCACGCCTATCAGCTGAGCGAGGAAGGCTCTTGCTTTAGCAGTGTTTGGTGGCCCTTACGGCTGCGCTCCCACCAGCAGAGTGAAAAAGCTCTGGAATTAGCAGCGCTTTATGGCTTTTATGACTGCACTCCCTCCAGCAGTGTGAGGATGGCTCTAGCATTAGCAGCCCTTGGTGGCCTTTATGACTGCACTCCCACCAGCAGAGCTAGTGAGGCTCTAGCATTAGCAGCGCTTCATGGCTTTTATGACTGGGCTCCCTCCAGCAGTGTGAGGAAGGCTCTAGCATTAGCAGCCTTGGTGGCCTTTATGACTGGGCTCCCTCCAGCAGTGTGAGGAAGGCTCTAGCATTAGCAGCCTTGGTGGCCTTTATGACTGCACTCCCACCAGCAGAGCTAGTGAGGCTCTAGCATTAGCAGCGCTTCATGGCTTTTATGACTGCACTCCCTCCAGCAGTGTGAGGAAGGCTCTAGCATTAGCAGCCCTTGGTGGCCTTTATGACTGCACTCCCACCAGCAGAGCTAGTGAGGCTCTAGCATTAGCAGCGCTTCATGGCTTTTATGACTGGGCTCCCTCCAGCAGTGTGAGGAAGGCTCTAGCATTAGCAGCCTTGGTGGCCTTTATGACTGGGCTCCCTCCAGCAGTGTGAGGAAGGCTCTAGCATTAGCAGCCCTTGGTGGCCTTTATGGCTGCACTCCCACCAGCAGAGCTAGTGAGGCTCTAGCATTAGCAGCGCTTCATGGCCTTTATGACTGCACTCCCTCCAGCAGTGTGAGGAAGGCTCTGGCATTAGCAGTGTCTTGGTGGCCCTTATGCTTGGTGGCCTTTATGGCTACACTCACACCAGCAGAGTGAGGAAGGCTCTGGCATTAGCAGCCCTTGGTGGCCTTTATGACTGCAGTCCCTCCAGCAGAGTGAGGAAGGCTCTAGCATTAGCAGCCCTTGGTGGCCTTTATGACTGCACTCCCACCAGCAGAGCTAGTGAGGCTCTAGCATTAGCAGCGCTTCATGGCTTTTATGACTGGGCTCCCTCCAGCAGTGTGAGGAAGGCTCTAGCATTAGCAGCCTTGGTGGCCTTTATGACTGCACTCCCACCAGCAGAGCTAGTGAGGCTCTAGCATTAGCAGCGCTTCATGGCTTTTATGACTGCACTCCCTCCAGCAGTGTGAGGAAGGCTCTGGCATTAGCAGTTTCTTGGTGGCCTTTATGACTGCAGTCCCTCCAGCAGAGTGAGGAAGGCTCTAGCATTAGTAGTTTCTTGGTGGCCCTTATGCTTGGTGGCCTCTATGGCTAAACTCACACCAGCAGAGTGAGGAAGGCTCTGGCATTAGCAGCCCTTGGTGGCCTTTATGACTGCAGTCCCTCCAGCAGAGTGAGGAAGGCTCTGGTATTAGCATCCCTTGGTGGGCTTTATGACTGCAGTCCCTCCAGCAGTGTGAGGAAGGCTCTGGTATTAGCATCCCTTGGTGGCCTTTATGGCTGCACTCCCACCAGCAGAGCTAGTGAGGCTCTAGCATTAGCAGCGCCTCATGGCTTTTATGACTGCACTCCCTCCAGCAGTGTGAGGAAGGCTCTGGCATTAGCATCCCTTGGTGGCCTTTATGGCTGCACTCCCACCAGCAGAGCTAGTGAGGCTCTAGCATTAGCAGCGCTTCATGGCCTTTATGACTGCACTCCCTCCAGCAGTGTGAGGAAGGCTCTGGCATTAGCAGTGTCTTGGTGGCCCTTATGCTTGGTGGCCTTTAGGCTACACTCACACCAGCAGAGTGAGGAAGGCTCTGGCATTAGCAGCCCTTGGTGGCCTTTATGACTGCACTCCCTCCAGCAGAGTGAGGAAGGCTCTAGCGTTAGCATTGCTTGGTGGCTGAGGGCGGAGCTATTACTTGTAGTGGGAGCAGAAGTGGACTAGCACAGGCAAGTAACAGACAGTTTGCAAGCCCCCGGCCATCCGACCTGCCGTTGGCAGTACTTGCATGGCCTTGTTTGGCCAGGAGAGGTTGGGGAGTAGATCCACATTAGTGCCCGAGTCATCGTCATCTGGTTCCTTTAACAGGCCCAGGTGTCAGGGTTGTATCTAATGCAACTTCGCTTTTGTGAGGACGGTGAAATGTTCCCTGGAGAATGCCAAACGCCCTTTAAGTGACAGATCAGATCCACTTGTGAGTTACGTTGCATGTGCATTCCCTCTGCATTTTGTCCTGTTTGACATATGTATCGCATAGCCCCATCAGCTCAAATGTTGATGTAATGAGCGCGGGTTGATGATGGGGGGGGGTGTGGGGGGGGTGCATGCGTCCGCCCCCTACAGTACCGTACTACTAGGTCTGTGATGAATCACTCAGCATTACACTGCATGTGGATATTTTAGGAAGCGCAGGCTCTTCCTGTTTCTGTAAAGGTGCTCACTTGCTGAGGTGGGCATATCAGGATGTGTATGCAGCCCACATACCCAGTAAAGTATGAGAATTGTGCAGTTGAGTACGATTGGTGCCTTGGTAACATGCAGTTCACCCTTACTAGGGAATACTATGTGTGAGGGAATCATGGGCAGCATGGAATTCATCTATGAAATTCCTGAATACCCTTGGCAGGGCACTCTGTGTAATGCCACCTGATACAGCAGTTATCCATGCATAGCTCCATGACCGAAATCATATAGAGCGTAGCCACAGAACTACAGGCCTGCCAAGTATCACGCATCAGGCGTGACGCTAACGCATTTCAGTGTGGTGTTCCCGCATCACCGCACTGAAATGCATTGTCACGCATTTTTGCCACTGACCGCACTCTGTCTGCTCACAGCGCTGAAACTGGCTTCCTACGCCAGGTACTAGCGCGCGCTGGCACATCTGACACCTGTGCGTGCGCCCGGCCCGGCAGACTTCACTTGCCAGCACTGGCTCAGTAACAGTTAAAAATCTCTCCGTGCCATGCTACAATGTTACAATATGTCCTCTGCTGCCTGGAGACCCGGGCGGGGCCTGCCCTCAGCAGAGTCGTTGCGTTACAGGCTCTGTGGCGCCGTGGTGGGGGGATGTGACCTCACGTCAGTCAGAAGCGGCGGGGCCGAAGCTGGGGTCGGACTCGACTGACACGGACACTCTCTGTGCACCTGCTGCTGCTGAGCCTCATGGTTTCTGGACGGCATTTGCTGCGGGAGTAGTTGCGGCCCGAGACAGACCTTTCGAATTGCCGCTCGCATCCTCAAAGTAAGTGAGTGCCTCTAAAGTAATCTCTCGCTGCTGAATTAGCTTGATACAACTTCCGCCGGTGCATTTCCAAGAGACACGTGTATTTTATCAGGGGTGTTTATGTTGTTTCACACTCGTGAGCACACCTCTGAGGCACGACTACAGCACAGGGGGACTGAGTGTTTACCTCCCCACCCGCCCAGTGCTAAATTTTACAACGGGCTCGTAATAGCTGCCGGCACGTCTTTGTGAAAAAGGCCTCATTAACCCCACACCGCCTTCTGGCAGAAATCAGCTTATTTTTAGAGTCTGCCTTTGATTGACGGCAGAGTCCACAGAGTGTGAAAGAGCGGGGATGGGCGCGAATCCTGCCAGCATGTTCTGCAGCACGTACTTGAGTGATGAGCGGTGACTAATGTAAATATACCCATAAAAGCTCTTATTCGCCAATCATGTCACCCGATGGTTTACTTGACCTGGGATCTCTACTACCTTACCCTGACCTACTGACTGTCGGGGCCGGAAGAGATATTTGTAAAGCTTCTCCCCTGCCTTGTAATCCCGCGACTGGACCCGACAGGTGGTCCGCCGCAGGAATTATTAATTGCCGCTGCTGAAGAGGACACAGAACGCCACAGCGCCAGAGAGAGCCCTTTAAATCAGCTGGGCCTCTCCCTGCCTGCAGAAACTAATTTAAGTGTTGCAGCGAACTGTTGTATTGTTTTAGTTGGGGGCGGGGGGGGGTAGGTGCTGTGGACTCTCTGGCATGGATGGCAGCCGGGCTAACAGCACGCAATAATAGAAGTCATTAAGTGCCATTACCAGCCAGAATACAGCACTTCTCGCAGTGAAGACATGTGTTACAATGAAGAATGATACTCAGGCAGGTCTTGTATATAAAAGGTTGTAGGTTTATTCTTCAAGTTACTACATAGGTTCCAGGTTTCAGGAAGATGATATGATCCATATTATGCCCCACCAGGAGCAGCCTCCTAGCTGCTCAGCCCATCCACTCCAACTGATTCTCCCTTCAACACAAACACTCTGAACATTCTAAATGACATCACCATTGGCTGAGCAGCTAGGCAGAGAACCACAATAGGGAGGATGCATTAACCAACAAGTAGATTATAACACATCTCCCCCTTATAATGATTATAGAAAATCAAATGTATGCAAGATGATAAGACACACATTCAACATGTCCAATAAATTCATCAGAAAATTACATACCCATCCAATGAAGGAAAAATAGGTAAAACACAAGCAAAAGTGTTACATTCTTTAAAAACAGTGGATGCTCACCCACATTGATTCATTCCCCATACACAACTTAGCACAAGGAATAGCTCTCAACCAACTACGGGTACTACACCACCACATAACACAGAGTACCCATCACACCTCACACTCAGGGCACACACAGCGGCAGGACCAGGGACTCGCAACTCTCTACTTCACTTACACACAGGGTAACATCACAACCCTAAAACAGTGGATACCAAACACCACCTCGCCTCACACTCAAGGCACAACACTAAGGCAGGACAAGGGACTCTCAACCCTCTGCTGCACTTACACACAGGGTACCATCACAACCCTAAAACAGTGGATACCAAACACCACCTCACCTCACACTCAAGGCACAACACTAAGGCAGGACAAGGGACTCTCAACCCTCTACTGCACTTACACACAGGGTACCATCACAACCCTAAAACAGTGGATACCAAACACCACCTCGCCTCAAACTCAAGGCACAATACTAATGGCAGGGCAAGTCTAACTTCAAAACTAAAGAATATGACTCAAACCCAAACCATAACAGGGTATCTATAAACCCAAAACATACTCAGGGTATCTTTAACCCAAACAAAACATACTCAGGGTATCTTTAACCCAAAACATTCTCAGGGTATCTTTAAACCCAAAATATACTCAAGGTATCTTTAACCCAAAACATTCTCAGGGTATGTTTAAACCCAAAACATTCTCAGGGTATGTTTAAACCCAAAACATTCCCAGGGTAATACACACCACTTCTCCTCATTCCCAAGGCCAATCTACACACAGAAAGGGTAATTATACAACAACCCTAAAACTGTGAGATACACAACCTCACAACAACGACCACAGGATAACCAGAGTGACATCAAGAGTGACAGTCTACTCACAAACACATACTCAGGTGGTAACCCTGAGAGACTAAGATGATATCCCCCACAACAAGTTTTACAACATTTCCTCCAAGGTTCCCCTCAAAATCTTCCAAATGTTGACTCCGATGAAAGAAAGTCTCGTAGTTGCTGACTGGACACTCACCAGCATGTGAAAAAAAAAAAAAAATTATCCAAGAGCCAAACGCGAAGGGTTGCTTACCGGCAAATACAGGCACAACAGGAAACCCAGGCGGATGACTTCCTCAGCTTTACGTGGAATAATTTACACCCACACACCACGCAATGAGGAAACACAAAGTAGAAGCTGGCCAATCCCTTTATCAAGCGGAGCAACAGACATTATCCGCTCCAGAAGTAGCGCGGAAACTCCAGTCCAGGAAACTGCGTCTGCCTCGATTACCAAAAAAAAACACAAGATGGAGGCACGCAGTTTAACGTACAGCCGGATGGCTCTTGGCACGTCTGAGCAGCTCAGTGTGGGGTTGCAGGACACTGCATGAGCTGAAAGGAGGGCTCGCGCAATACACCAAGACGGTGAAAAGTCCGTTGAAGGTAAGAGGCGGTTGCAAGATGTAAAATTCAAAAACATAAGGCACAGCAATCAAGGGAAAACACGTGAAGAAAAGAAAATGCAAAATGATACACACGTGTTTTTAAAACGCTTCCACCTCGTCAAACCTGTCAAGTCACTGCTGTGCACAATCTTGTTCCTTCAAGCACAGCGCTGCTTCCAAATCTCTTGAGTCACACCACCTCTGACAGAATGCGGGTCACTCCTCCTCCCCTCAGCGCCTCTTGACACGTACTCAGGGTACAAATCATCCTTCTGGCCTTGAAGAAAACGGGCTCTGGTGACTCCTCTTACTTACTCCTCTTCCTGCTTGCTCCTTTGTGACACGGAAACCGGGGACTCCTTGTTCTTGTTGAGAGACACACAGTGGGCTCTTCTTACAAATGTTGCTTCAAAACACAGACATTGGGACTCCTCTTACATGAAAAACAGCATGAGTTGCCACAGCTCCATTGATGAAAGAGCATGAAGACAGAGCAGAAACTGGCACACCCAGGTTGGGGCCGACCGGTCATGTGGTCACTGGTGGGGCACAGGGCTGCCAGGTAGCTTCTTACAATTCCGCTTCTTCAGTTTCTATTGACTTTAGGTTTCATAGGTACCAGTCCATTCAGGTAGTACACGCAGGTTCTTTCAGTATCGTCGCCAGTGTTACAATGAAGAATGATACTCAGGCAGGTCTTGTATATAAAAGGTTGTAGGTTTATTCTTCAAGTTACTACATAGGTTCCAGGTTTCAGGAAGATGATATGATCCATATTATGCCCCACCAGGAGCAGCCTCCTAGCTGCTCAGCCCATCCACTCCAACTGATTCTCCCTTCAACACAAACACTCTGAACATTCTAAATGACATCACCATTGGCTGAGCAGCTAGGCAGAGAACCACAATAGGGAGGATGCATTAACCAACAAGTAGATTATAACAACATGCTGCTTAGCTCCGGTGATGTCTCTGCTCAGGCACACTCTTCAACTGAGGCCTGCTGTTGCAACCCGTGCCCCCTTGGCCCCTGCCCAGCCAACCGAAGAGCTCAGCCACAAGACGAAACCAAGTCGAAGTGGTGAAGCGCTCACACTGGTAAATGCAGAAGCACTTGTTTACCGGCAGCCGGCAGGTGAGTCTACAGGCTCTGTGTGCCCCATTCAGTTGATCTCTGCAGAATTTCCTTATCAATACAAGGCAGCAATGCAAGTTAGTGCACACCATTCATTTCAGAATGAGCCTGCCCGGGAGTTTATTTGTTCACGCACAGGACGAATTGTATTCATGTTGTAAGTGCGATAAATTATGTCTGGCAATTTCCAGCTCAGTGCAGCTGTAACCACAGAGGAACAGAAGTTTGTCCTTCTTGGCTCAGTAGTGCTAGTTACTTTGATATTATAGTGCTACGAGGAGCCAGTCTGCTACTGTAAGCACATGAATATGCAAATTGTTTTAAAATTGTATTGCATATAGTATAAGATAGCCTGCCACAAAAACTGCAGACATTTAGAGTGCATTATAAAGCAAGTGTAACCTTTTATTTCATGGGGTTTGCTCCAGTTGCAAGATATTATTAGAACTCGTGTACATTTTTTGATATTTCTCTTTCCATGCACCTCATTACGTGGTTTTACTCGTGAGAAAGTGTTACTCTAAGTGTCACACATTTGGTAGTTAAATGTCATTCATTAGTCCACTAATACCATGGAGATGCCACACATAAGCAAAAAACTTGGCTGCCTATTTTGCACTCACACAATCTGTCTCCGGTTAGTGCCCTCCAATTTCTTGTAGTTCGCAGCAGTTTTAAAATCTTAGAGTTTCTCTTTGCTCAGTTGGGTGTAATTTCTTATAGTTATATGTTTTACTTGTCTAAATTGCTTGATTTTGCTCGCTAGAAAGTGTCACTCATAGTTGTTGAAATGTCACTCATAATTACAGTGACATTATGAAAATGTCACACATAACAATCTCAAACCTTGGCAGCTATGGAACTATGCGTAGGGCTGGAACCTATGCAGCCCTGCTGTGTACCACGCATCAGGGGTTAGACTAACGCATTTTAGTGCTAGAGGCTGCATCGCCGCACTAAAATGCATTAGTCACGCATTTATATCCCTGCAGGGACTACTCTGAGGCACGCTGTAGAGCGAGGCAGTCTGCAAGGCATGTGATTTGTGTGTTAACAGGCACACATTAAGCGTGCTGTGCTGCAGGGTTGTGTTCTCGGTTCTGTTTCCAGAACACTGTGACCACGTCACTTTTTAACTTGTATTCACTTTCACATCAACTACTTATGCGCTACACCATCGGGGGAATTAAATGTAAATTTTGTTAAGAGCGCCGAGAAACATCGAGGTTTACTAGCAAATGAAGATTGACGCACAAACCAAATTACAGCCAGTAGAGTGGGATTGTGCTTTGGGAAGGCATGGCATTCATCTATGAAAACGTATCGTGGCTTTCTGCTGTGTGGATTGGCTGCCTCTTTCGTCTTGTAAACATTAAAAGTGGCCTCCTCAGACAAGAGTACAAGCAGCCATGTCAGACTAGTGTTCCAGAGTCTTAATTAGAAGTTATTCCGCCCCACACTAGAAAAACATCGTTCGATGGCTCTATCCGCTCTTCCAGCAGGATTCATGTTGTTTTCATCAACAATGTTGGTATTACTTGAATTTGGCATGTGTGTGGCTGGGCATGAGGGTAGGTGGCTGTGGTTCTTTATTCTCCGGTTCATCAACAATGTTGGTATTACTTGAATTTGGCATGTGTGTGGCTGGGCATGAGGGTAGGTGGCTGTGGTTCTTTATTCTCCGGTTCATCAACAATGTTGGTATTACTTGAATTTGGCATGTGTGTGGCTGGGCATGAGGGTAGGTGGCTGTGGTTCTTTATTCTCCGGTTCATCAGCAATGTTGGCATTACTTGTATTTGGCATGTGTGTGGCTGACTCACTTCTAGATTACCAATGCACTACCAGGTCAGAATAAGCAAAGGTAGTATTTAAGGCCGAAACAACACAGAGATACCCGACATCATGACGTTGTTATGGCTCATCACTTTGTATCAGTTCACACCCATCATTGCATTCCCCCACTTTTGTTTGTTTTCATTTTCCAGTTCTCTCACGGTTATGGATTTCCCCTTCTCACTTTGTGTCTGTGTTTTACGTGGCCTTTGTTGATCTAAGGGCCATGTTTGATCTGGTTCCTAGACACATCCTTTGGGAGGTTATTGGTGATTTGGAAGGTCCTCCTGCTATTTTAGAAACTCTCATCCGGCTCCAATAATCTAATTATGCAAGGGTAAGATGGGGCTCTGGTGGTAAACTGACAGACCCCATTCCTGTATGCAGGGGTGCGTAATGGCACCTACTTTATTTCCTCTTTTTATTATGGGGTTGTTGACCACCGTAACGTAGAGAAAGCAGACGTCCCGAAGTTGTGCGGAATTAAAATCCCTGTGCTCCTCTTTGCGGACGATACTCTTCTCCTCTCTAGGACTCTAACTAGCCTACAAAACCTCTTAACTGAATTTGAAGAATTCTGTCCTTCGAGAGGGTTAGAAATTAACTTCCAAAAGGCAAAACTCATGCCCTTTAGACCCCATAGAAACTTTAAGTACCAGTTCACTTTAGGCACCACTCCCTTGCAGTTGGTTCATACTTTCGATTATCTTGGGGTAAGGATCACTAATTCTCTCTAATGCTAGCCCCAGATCCTCAAAAGTAGTTTGAATACCCCCCACACTTCGGCTGGTATCCTAAAAATGCATAAAGCCTCCCAACTGCAGGCTATTTCCCCAGCATTGAAGGAGTCAAAACACTAACAGCTGCATTCTATGGCACCAATTTATGGGGAAATGCAAATCTTAACTTGCTAAAGGCGAAGGAGCTTAAGTTCCTTTAATCTTTGCTCTGCCACTTCTAGACACTGCTCACAAAGGTATTGAACATCTCGCTTCTCTAAGACCCCATCTTTATTGGATTAGACTATGCTCCAATTGCAAACTGGAGCTGTACAGAAGGGATCGCCTAGAAATCAAGTCGAGAATTAGGCAATAAAATCACATGGCATATCCACTTGAAGGAATGGTTTACAAAACTAGGCCTACAGTCCTTTTATACCTCCCCGAGTGTATTAATTCTATCTCCAAGGTTTTAAAAAAAAAAAGACTATTGGGACTTTTTGTGGCACTAATCAACTTAATCTGGGTTCTTTATCTTCCCAAATTTTGTCTCATGAACCATTCCCTAAATACGAGGCTTACCACAAGATCACCCCGCCCCTTGCGAAAAACCTATATATTAAATTTCATTTTGTCATCTTACCATTAAGGGCTTTTACTAGTAAATGGTCTTTAGGCTCTCTTATTATGAATGAGTGCCAATTGTGTGGGTATAAATCTGAGGCTATTGCCCACTTCTTGTTTTTCTGCCCATATTACACCGGCCCTAGGCGCAAATGGTTTCGGCCTTTGTGCCTCAATTTGTGCCTTAAAGCAAAAGACGCACGAATGATGGCCAGAATGCAGAACAAATCAAACATTTACGCCCAGTCAAGATTTCTGGGTTCAATCCATTGTTCTTTTGCTCGCCATGTCACCCCAGTTTAGACCCATCAATATGCAAAACAGTCTTGAGCCTACTCCTCATGGGAACAGTCCAGCCTGAACTGACAAGCAAGGTCCACCCTGGACCAGAAACAAGCAACCAGGGACCTGTTTCGGGTTATCACCCCTCATCAGCCAGGCTAGCTTGAATCCAGTTGCACAGTGAGCCCAGGACCCACGTCTGGGCATACCCGGCGCACTTAGGGCGAGAAAGCAAAAGACACACAGATGATGGACGGAATGGAGAACAAATCAAACATTCACCCCCAGTCAAGAGATCTGGGTTAAATCTATTGTTCTTTTGCTCACCATGCCACCCCAGTTTAGACCCAGCCAAATGTAAATCAGCCTTGAGCTTACTCCTCATGGGAACATTCCAGCCTGAACTGCCAAGCCAGGCAATTTGGGCCTTGACAGATTTTTGCTTGCTCATAGTATTTTTACTTCCGATCCCTCCAGGATTATAGTGTTCACCATCAGCAGATATTGTTTTGTGGCTTAGTCTATATGCTCTAGACTTTCCTTACCCACTACTCTGAACTCTTGATGAAACTCTAAACT
Organism: Calotriton arnoldi; assembly: GCA_963921515.1. Classification (NCBI taxonomy): domain Eukaryota; kingdom Metazoa; phylum Chordata; class Amphibia; order Caudata; family Salamandridae; genus Calotriton; species Calotriton arnoldi. Next base: position 1,619,336 of record CAWUFW010000396.1, read on the forward strand.
GTCAGACCCTTGCAACTACCTTTTATTTTTAGTATGAAGTAATAGAAACACAGCTGAATTATCTGCCTTTTCTTTATGCTCTTTACCGGATTGTTAACATCTTGTGTGCGCTTTATTATCCCACGATGGCATACTATTACCAACTTATCTGAACGTCAACTGTCTTTGCTATCAATGCACTTTATATGTGTAATTCATGATATTTGGATACTGTGATCATTGCCTGATTTTTATTTACTGCTATGCATGTGCACTTTGTTTTTATTCTGAACTTTTATGGCCTTTTAGCCGAAATAAGGTTTTACACTACTATGTGTCACAGTACCTTTGGGCATCTATATACCTTTGCCTTCTCCGCACCCCTCTCCACTGGTCTTCTCGGTGTCTGGGGTCCTGGACTGGTACCCATGGGCTTTTGTGTACTCATTACAGCGACTTGCACAGACAGCACTGGTAATCCTGATTCGACCTCTCAAAATACTGTTCTCATTGTTAGTGGTGTTTCGTATTCAGCCAATATATGTAGCTACTTCCTCATAGCTGTCCTGTGGTCCCTGAAGCCCAGTTACCTACCCATGTCTGAGATGAACCCATCCGAAGGGAGATTCCAGTCCACTGTTTCTCTCTTACCCTTTTCCCTGTTTTTTCCCTGGTTCCCACTACATTTGTGTTGTTACACTTATCCGCCTGCTTAGTAATTCAGGGACGACAGGGGCTGTCAGCAGGCCCTCTCACCTGGAACCTGATACTCCATGACACAGGCAGGTGTAAGTAACACAGGACCTTGCTGTTTGCATCTGCTTAGTATAAGGTTAGTGAATCACTCTATGAGAATCTCTTTCAAGATTCAGCATCTTCAGTCACATTTTCCACATTTGCTGTTCTCTTGCATTGCTGTGCTTACCAAATCCTTATGTTTTGGTTGCTTCATACATCACAATAGAAAGCTTTGCTGGTCACAAATCAGTTTGCAAATGATTTGCAAAGTGTGCACATTTTGTACATCAGGGCCTAAATCTCAGTTTAATATCTACTGTAAGATGCATTCAGTTAAAGGGTCGGTGCGTGCTCTTAACAGAAGCAAAGTCGAACAGAGCAGACCCCTGACAACAAGTTCTGATTTCTACTTGTACGAGAAGCATTGAAAGAAAAGCTTGAGAAATAAAAAACATCATCAGGACACGGGGGAAAATGTTACGTCTTGTCCAATTGCATCTCATATCTTTTTGTTGCTGATCGTGCACATACCTGTGAGTAGTCCAAATCATTTAAACGTATGAACTAAATGCAGAGAAGAACGACAGGTGTATCGAGCACGATGGAGGCCCAGCTGCTGTAACTCATATTTAAACCAGTCTTTTATATTTATGCTATTACAGGAGAAGAGTTTACCACATTGATGATCTTGGTCACCAGTAAAGACAAAGAGACAAAGGTCATGGCAGACCAGAACTCCAAGGAGGTCACAGATCTTCACTGCTCTCAGAGTAAGTCCTTGTTCCTGCTTGGAACCCCAGGGTACAACACCAAGTTAACCTGTCCCTCTATGGGTTTCTTTGTAATGCATTCTGCAGCTCAGAAGGGCATACGTGGCAATGGACTCACGCTTTTTCAAGCCAACAATGACTTTATTTTGGCTGTCTCCCTCCTGAAATTGTCTCTGCTTCAATAAAAGTCAATGAGAGAAATACATTCTCACGATTATTTTTGTAAAATCTCCCACTTTCCTCTTTCCCAATGTTGGCATGTATGGAAGGGTCCTAGCCGTAGCACGTCTGCGGTGCAGGACTGGAGCCTACATGCTGCCGGACAGTGATAACCGTCTTCTTTGCAGACTTACTTGGATACATTTATCCTGATTCAGATGTTGTCAGAATTGGCCGCACTTCTCTACTACAAGCAATAAACGCCACCCTTTATGTGTGTAGAAGCATTCTTGCCGCACCTCCTCACTCGTACCAGGCATAGAATCATTATCTTCTATGAACAGGTATAATCAATCACGCTTCAGTTGGGGATTCATTGAACATCTTATTGCAGTTTGAAATGTAGCAGTTTGTGTCTCTTGGTCGTGACCTCCATCCCTCACAGCCGAATCTGAGGTTAAGAAGGCAGGGATGTGGATGTCTGTTCCAGTAAATGAGAGACATTCCTCGCAGTGACATGGCAGCGACGAGAGAGTGAGTGCCCCCTGTTCATGGTCAGTGGAAAACCTATGTCTCTGCATAATTACGCCCCCTGTCTGTTAATTTCAGACGAACAGCTACTTTTTGACAGGTGATCAATGAATGGGCTACAGTTTCTTTCAGATGTGTAGCAGATTTGTGCCTCTCTATATTCTGGGGCTGATTTATATATATATCCTATGGGATTTATATTTCGGCGGACGGGATATCCGTCACCGTTGTGACAGAGTAACCCGTCCGCCGAGATCTAAATCAGGCCCTTAGTTTTTTCTTCTACTCTCTATTGATAGAAATGTCAACCCTAATGTCCCCTCACCCCACTCCCAATGCATAATATCTTCAGTAAATGACACAGAAAGAAATGTGTCAAACAAAGCTCTTGTATATCTGTTATGTCACAGATTGGGTCTGAGAGAGAGGTTTGGTCTTAACACCATGTATTTGTGCAGCAGTGATGGTTGATCAGTCGCAGATGGGGTGGAGATCTCTTCACAGAAAAGAAGGAGAGGGTAGGCGTAGGCCGTACACAGGTTTGTGAATAGCATTTATTATAGTACTGCTAAACCTACTACAAAATGCAGTTTGTGAATAGGCCCTGTAAAGATACGTTAAAAGACAGCTATTCCAGACGTCAGTTGCTGTTGCAGTAAAAGATTGAAAGTTGTTTAATTTGTGAATTTCATAGTTGGTGCCACGTGCACCTTCCTATCTTTGAGAAACATCAATCCGGTCCTCAGGGCGCTGAGATGGAGACAGCCTGTTTTGTCCTAGCAGTCATATGTTAAAGAAATAATCTTGTTTTTTTGGGTAAATTTATGGCAATGAAAAAACCACGGTTTAATCAACTAAACACACATATTAACCAACACAGAAATTTAATCTTGTCCACTCGCATCTCAGATGAGTTTATTGCTTGTCATGCATGTTCTTGGGAAAGGTCTGAACCATAAATACGTTATAAGAGTGAATCCATAGATTGTAGATTAAGGAATATATCAAGGGAGATGACGGACACTTGTCGAAGCCCTCTGCCTGTTACTCACCATTAATTCACACTTTGATGTTTATGTCATTACAGGAGATAAGTTCACTTCACCAATGATCTCAGTCATCATCAAAGAAGAGGAAGAGACCTATCCAGTTTGTGAGCCGATGCCAAAGGAAATCGAAAACGTTCCCCAGTCCACAGGTAAGCCCTCTTTTTCTCTCAGAGTAACTCAAATATGATGTCCTGCAAAGAGAGTCATGTTGGGGGCAAAAATGGGATTTCTCCCCCTGTGGACACATCTTGCACCCCAGCCTGTTCTGCTAGCAACCGATTATCTGACAGAGTCTGGATATGTTCTGAAGATGGCTTTCCTGTTCTATGCTTCCATGTGAGATAGCCACCATCAGATTTCTTCCTTCGCCTTCTCTGAGAGCAGCAGTACTTCCGAATAGATAAGACCCTTTTTCAGTTGTGAGGCCTTTAGCCTCCAAAGAGACCTTTAGTGAGGAGGGCCCAGGATTAGATAGTTGACGAGTTGTCCCACCACTCTCACTATTCTCCTTAACTCCTTTTGTATCAGAGCAGCCTTCTTTCGTGGCAGGCTGAGGGACAACTTGACTGAGTCGATGACAAAACCCAAGAAAGTGATCTGTCGAGCTGTTACCTTTGCTAACTTCTTTGCATTGATAATGAAACTCAGGTTTTCCCCCCCAAAATTAGCTTTTGCTAGATGCTGCAAAATCCTCTTCAGGCATTGCTTCATCAGTGGAATGATGTCCAAGTCGACAGTCGGATGCCCTGGGTCCAGAGTACCTCCATCAATGGTCTCAGGACTTTGGTGAAGCACCAGGAGGCAAGCACAGTCCGAAAGGAAGCAACTTGCACTCGCACACCTGTCCCTCCCAGAGGAGTTGCAAGAATCTGTGATGTGGTTTGAAAATGGGAATAGAGAGGTACGCTTTCTGACGGCTCAGATGCACCATCCAGTCCCCTGGTCTGAGGACATCTCTGATGTGGTGAAAGGCTCCATTTTGAAGTGACTATACACCAGCCACTCGTTGAACTCTCTGAAAAGTTGGTCACAGGCCGAACCGCTTTGTTTTTCTTCTTCACCAAGAAGAGGTTGCTGGCACAACTCCTTGAGGGAGTGAATGGTTGTTTTGACAATGGCTCTTTCCCCCGTAACACCTCTACCTCCTGGTCTATCAGTCATGCTTGTGCCTTGGAAAAGAATAGAGGACGGGCTTTGTCATGTGGAATGGGGGAACCATAGGACTCTATGTGGAACCCTTGTGCTGTCTGCAAGGCCCAGGAGCCCTTGTTAGGAATTGCCATTTCTGTGTGAAGGTTGCCAACCTGCCACCTACCTTTGCAACTGAAGAACGGGAAGCACCCAGTATAGTACAGTTTCTGGTGTTGAAAGAGCCATTATCGGAGCCACTAGTTCCTCTAGCTTTACCCGCACCACGGGAGGTAAAGAACCCGCTAAATCTATCGGGATCCTGGCAGGTGCTTCTGGAATACTGTTCCTGCTGGGAGCCTTAGTGCAAGAAGTGGCCAAGCGAGTGCCCCTTCCATGACTGGCCTCAGCAGAAAACCTTGGGAGAGAACACTTTTTTTTTTTTAAATAGTGGCCCGCGCTTTATCCAGGGATGTGAACAAGGAAACAAATTTAGATAATTCCTTAATAAAAAAGCTGCCCATGGCTATCACTTCCGCCTCGGAGGAGGTCAAGTCACCCAGCTTTGGATCCACCCTAATTAGGAGAGATCTTTGTCTTTTAGTTGAAATGGCACAGTTCACATTACCCAAGAAAATGATGGCTTGTGGCCCAGACTAAAAGGATGTTGAGAGAAATTAAAGATCCTGACTTGCTGGCCTCTTCCGGCATGTCTAGAGTTTTAGTAAGCAGGCCCATCACTTGTACTGGCAGGAGTGCCAGGACCGGTCAATACCCTTCGTCGGGTCCTTGGCGTACTTCGCTAGGAAGGTAGCCATTTTGGAGTCTGTCTCTCAGGTCACAGATACCTTGCCCCTCAAGGAGGGTCTACGGCACCCCACTCTTAGTCTATTGACCACATCGTTGTCTAGAGGTTGTGGAGGCGACTGGCCACATAGACTGTTATTTTATTTGTCGGTAGCCATTCCGTGGTTCAGGGATCATTGATATCTTCAGGGTCAAACATACCAGAAGGAGGTGAGCCTCTACGCAGTTCCTCCTCTGCAGAGTCCCGAGGCTTGCTTGGCACCTTCACACGCCATGGTCCAGCCACCTCATGGTTTCATCAGAGCCTTCTGGATAATGATCTGGTCCCTTATCTGCCAGGATGGCCCCATCAATGCTTGAAAAGGAGCCGCCAACTGAATCATTTTCTTCTCCAAAGGCGCCAGTGCCACAACACCACTTTTTTGACTGTGGCATCTACCACCTCTAGTATACCTTCATAACGAGGGATGTACTCCAGTTCTTCCTCCTAATGATAATAGGAGAGTTCTTCCAAGTGCATGTTGTTCGCTACCCAGGTGAGAGGCAACAGCGCAAATAGTAAAACAAGTTGTGTTTGTAATCAATACGCGTCCCTCAGGAAGCGTATAAAAGACTTGTGCACATGGAAAGGAGTCCATTGTGCCCTGAAGTATCACAGACTGAGCCTGGGCTCTGTCCTTAAAAATAAATATACGAAGAGCTGGCACTTCAATAGAGACCCCCACTCCAAGGGTGTTCCACTCTAGGCTCTGCGGGTATGGACCACAGATTGGTCATTAAGGGCCAGATGTACGACGGTTTTTACATGCGCAAACGGGTTTGCGAACCCGTTTGCACATGCAAAAACCTATAGGGTTATGTACCATTCCAAAAAAGCGAGTCGCAATTTATTTGCGACTCGCTATTTTTGAATTGCGAGTCACTATTAGGAAGGGGCGTTCCCTTCCTAATAGCGAGCGCAACCCCATGTACAGATGTTTTGCAACCGCAATTGCGGTCGCAAAACACTCGCAAATTACCACCCTCTTCAAGAGGGTGGTAATGCACTCGCAAAAGGGAAGGGGTCCCCGGGGGACCCCTTCTCCTTTGCAAATGCAGGGGAAAATATTTTTTAAGGGCAGGCAGTGGTGCCAGGGACCACTACCTGCCCTTAAAAAATGAAACGAAAACTTTTCATTTCTTTTTTTTTAAATGCATCCCGTTTTCCTTTAAGGAAAACGGGCTGCATTAAAAAAAAAGCCTGCTTTATTTAAAAGCAGTCCCAGACATGGTGGTCTGCTGAGCCCAGCAGGCCACCATACCTGGGAGGGCCTGCCATTCCCAATTGGGTCGCAAATTGCGAGAGTCTTATTAATATTCATGAGCCTCTCAATTTGCGACCCCATTGGGAATCGCTAACAGTGTGAAAAACACTGTTGTACATTGGAAATAGCGCCTCGCAAATTGCGAGTCGCAAAAAACTCGCAATTTGCGAGGCGCTATTTCCACGGTCGTACATCTGGCCCCAAGTGTTTACCACAAAGTCGTAGTAGAGCAGAGCGACCTATGTGGATCCATTAATCGGAAACACTCCCTTGAAACGGGGAGATTTGCATTGGCGCACATTCAAGAGCTCTTGCGCTTGGCCACGCCTCCAGCCCTCAGGCACCCCCGCAAGGTCAGAGCCCAGAATAGGCTGTGTGTACACTGCCCCCTGGTGTTGAGAATGGTGCATCATGCAATGTGCGGAGCCCAGAATAGGCTGTGTGTGCACTGCCCCTGGTGTGGAGAATGGTGCATCGCACAATGTGCAGCCTTCACAGACAGAAATTGAACAGATCACAAATTGTTGTGCAGGGCACCGGATTATCTAACCCTGCGGCCTGTAAAACGTGGTAAGACCACACCTTTCTGTAAGACCATGCAATGCTGAATTCTTCCCCTCCCTCCTTCTGCCTGACAAGGAACCTTATCTTTTCGTAGGTTGATAGTTGATGAAGACCTCACCTATTAAATACACAGATACAACATGTCGACCACTCGCTTGTGTGGACTATACATTACAAACATTTACTGACTTCGAACCTGATATTCCCATAGGATATGGAGCCACACACTGCTGTCAAATTACTCCTAATACACTCAAAGGTATTACAGCGCTTCGCACGAATTTGTTTTTACACATTTTAGTATCAACACTTCTGCGCAATTCAGCACTACGTTGTTCCAACATTGTTATATATTTCAACTCCTTTAAATTAATGTCACTTCCAAAACATACTGTTCTTTCACCATGCGTCTGATAACATTAATTTTCTACATGCACCACAGCTTTTATGCTAGCCTTAACCATTCTACAATTTCTGTGAACAAGTTCATAAGCATCACTGTTTGCTGTTTACCAACCCAGAACTTGGCAGCAAATGGGCTCTTTGTTCAAAGGAAGACTTGTTACGTTTCACTCTTTGTCCAGTGGGACCAAAGTATTTGAAGTGTGGCGGCCGCTCCTATGCACATGCCCATTCGAGTCCAAAAATATGAAGGGGTCTAAGTGCCAAACAGCCGGCTGCTCCAACCTGGGTGCCATGGGTGGAGCTTAGAGCTGGCTTCTCGAGGTGGTGCCATGCTCCACCATGGGTGTTCACCTCACCTCGCCTCCTTGACTCATGCATTCTAAACGCAGACATTCTCAGCATTTATTCCAAATTTACTGAAGTTCTTATCACATGAGAATGTGTAGAGAAATACTGTGTGCTGCACCCATAGAAATGCTGAAGTGACATGGATTATTATGTGGGGGGCATTTAGTAGAATTTCTGGCACAACAGTTTAGCTTAATAGCCAGAAATTAAATTATTTTAGCTGTGTAAGTAAAAATGTTCCATGCAGCTGCACTAAAACTCTTGCTTTTTACGATTATATAGTCTGACAAAAGCAATAAGAGGTCAATTGACATGTATGAAAGCAAAACAAAATTGACATATCCTGACCTGCTGTGGCTCTTGCTGTAAATCTCACCTCATGAAGGAGGGAAACGAAGAGGCCTCGTCGCCATTGGTATGACTGAACACGCAGGGCCTGAGTTACTTTTGTGTAAGCTTACTATATTTTGTAATATTCACAAACTACGAATTAATAGTAATTTTAGGACTGCAGAGAGTCCGCAGTTGGGGCGGAAAAGTGTGCACATAAAAAGATGGTCTTGTCCTATCCCTGCTCCTCTTTACCTGTGTATTAGCTGAACTGACTGTGTTGAAAGACGTCAGAGGGTGGGCATTTGTTTATTGATAGTGTATATGGACAAAACTCCCACCCCCTAGATGACCACTGATGTCATTATCACTGTAATATATCAAATGCTGAGACTGGCCGTATCTGTTTATAGAAACATGGCGCAGGCGCAGAGTTATGCTCCAATCCCAAATCGCCACAGGTAAACCATCCTTTTATTTTTATTTTATTCCAGAAGAAAAGTTCACCACAGAAGTGATCTCCACCATTATTAAAGATGAGGAAGAGAATGATCCTTTGGCCGGCCAAAACCCACATGAAGTAGAAAATATTCAGTGTCCTGTGGGTAAGTCCTCTTCTGTAAAATAGAGTGGCACCTCCTGATGTATGCAACCATTGGTTCTTCACTCTGGGTTGTTCTGCTGCGCCGGGATGCACATTTCTTGAGCCTGAACATTTTAGAATGCAATATATTCCTCCAAGAGATTAGTTTTAGATTCAGTTTAGTTTGGTAGTTTAGTTAGAATTGGCCCGACTGCGCTACTGCTATAAATAAACAAAAACAAGATGCTTTGTATACAGACAGATTTTGTTCCTTTTTAATACTTCAAAAGAGAAACACCTTAAGCTATGTGGAAAGCGACATCAAGTCAAACTTAGAGGGAATTTAAAGACTGGTGGGCTGCTTGCCGAGTCAACAGAGGCTATGGCCTCTTCTGCTCTCCTGGAGGACTGGCCACACAATATTCTGCTGGCTGGCATCTGTAAGTCTGCAGTGGCCAGTGCACTTAAGTCCGGGAATTAGCCATAGAGGGTTTCATCTTTGGTTCCCCACAGCAAAGGTTTTTGCTTGCATGGCAGCCCCTGGAAGTGACATCAGTGAGGGGTGCCCAGTCTTAAATAGAGCGGGGTGCCTGTCACTGTGACCTGTGGATCTTAGGTTAAGGGTTTCCGAGGGTGGAGTCAGCTGAGTCCTTGCCATCAGAAACCATGCAGTTCTCCCAACTATAGGGTGCCAGAAAGCCATTTCTTGCAGGTTCCTTACATCCCCCAAATTGTGAATGATCCTTTAATTTTCAGAATATTACAAACATATAGGGCCAGATGTACGAAGCATTTTGCCTGCCGTAAATGGCCCATCGGCAGAAATATGCATTTTGCCATGAACAAAAGGCAAAATGCAACTCAGTAACTTGTTACACATTTTGCTTTTGCGATTCAGTTTTAGAAGGGGGAGTGTTTATGGCGTCCCTTCTTAATACCAAATAGCACTGTTATGTATGAATAATTTACTGACTCCGTAGAGTGGTAGCTCATTCGTAAAAGGGAAGAGACCCCTTCCCTTTGTGAATTTTGGTGAAAACATGTTTGTAAGAGCAGGCAGTGGTCCCATGGACCACTGCCTACTCTTAAAAAATGAAAAGAAAACTTTTCATTTTTATTTTTGTAATGCAGCCCATTTTCCTTTTAAGAAAACTGCCTGGATTGCAAAAAAATATATATTGCTTTATTTAAAAAGCAGTCACAGACATGGTGGTCTTCTGACCCCAACAGGCCCTCATCCCTTTGATTGTAGCCATTCCCAATGGGTCGCAAATAGCGATCTGCCTCATGAATATTGATAAGGCAGGTACATTTGTGACCCATTGGGAATCGCAAACATTGTCTGAGACACTGTTGTACATAGCTATTTGCGATTTCCTAATTGCGAATCGCAAACATTCGCAATTAGGAAATCTCAAACTTACTTTTTTGTGCATCTGGCCCAGTATTCCAGTTTTCCAGATTTCCCTGTTTCTTGTTTCCCTCATCTGAGTCCAAGGAAACGTTTCTTGATTGTGATCAGGTGATGGTGGAAATGTCTGCTCTAGTCTCCTCTTTCTGTCTCTCTCTCTCGCTCTCTCTGTCTGTCTCTCTCTCACTCCCTCTCCCCTCTTTCTCTCCTCTCCTCTCTCTCCCTCCGTTTCCCCTCTTTCTCTCCCCTCTCTCTCCCTCCCTCTCCCCTCTTTCTCTCCTCTCTCTCCCTCCCCCCTATCTCTCTCGCTCTCCTCTCTCCCTCCCTCTCTCTCTCTCTGTCTCTCTCTCTCTCCCTCCCTCTCTCTCTCTGTCTCTCTCTCTCTCTCCCTCCCTCCTTCCCTCCCTCCCTCTCCCCTCTCTCACTCTTCCCTCTCCCTCCCTCTCTCTCTCCCTCCCTCTCTCTCGCTCTCCCCTCTCTCGCTCTCCCCTCTCTCTGCCCCCTCTCTCTTTCTCTCGCTCTCTCTGGATATCTGTCTGTCTGTCTCTGTCTCTCTCTCCCTCTCCTCCCTCTCTTGCTCTCCCCTCTCTCTCTCTCCCCTCTCTCTGGATGTCTGTCTTTGTCTCTCTCTCTGTCTCCCTCCCTCTCCCCTCTCTCGCTCTCCTCTCTCTCTCCCTCCCTCTCGCTCTCCCCGCCCCCTCTCTCTTGTTTCTTGTTCAGGACCACCATCCAAGTCACAGGCAGAAAACTCCTTGTATGCCAGGAAAATGTTTATTTTGTCTTGTGAATCCTTGTGGATATAAAGTGCACCAGTATCATACCCCCGAACCACAGGGCCCAGTATGGGAGACACACTCCCTCTTAAAGACTAAAGGCCCATCCTAGATACAATGGCCAGTAGAAAACAATGGCAGTTTCTTTCTTCCAACCACGAAGAGGAGGAGGAGGAGAGAGAAACATCATAGTGGTAATGCCACATGAGACATAAATTCTGCTTCAACCTCCAACATACACTTATAGGAGAGGCAGCTTGGTGTTCACTCCCTGAAGCCTAAAATCAGAGAAATAACCCCAGACCTGTTCTAAGGTTCCCCACATCACTGGGCTCTGGATGTCAGGCATGTATAGTCTCTTTCTCTCACTCTGGGTGAGTAGCACCCTCCTTCCTCAAAGCATGGAGCTCTAGCGTTGTCTGAGGGTTCACAAAAACCATAGGCTGAGTTCTGTGAAAACTTGAGCTGCGGCTGCTGCTCTGGTTGCAAAGTCACGTTGTCCAGCCAGTTCCGCCAACACTGTCTCCATTTTCACTTTCCTACCCACTAATTGTCTAGGAGGTGAAAGAGAGACTTTCAGGACTTGCATATTGGTTGCAGCCCTGCCTTCCAGGAGAACCTTGCTAAGGAACTGTGCACTTCAGTGTTCAGTTCATAGCATCATCACTGGGGCTCCAAGAGTCAGGCTTCGTTAGACTGGGCTTCATTTTCTAGGAGTTCCTCTTTGAATTCCAAATGCTTGATTGAAGCAAGTGAGCAGTTTTAAAATATTCAGCACCTGTGGGCCGACTCCCTATATACGTATCTACCCCTTCTTCCAGCAACGGCTCCCATACCACGCCCGCCACAGAGATATTTCTGTCTTCATAGCATCTTCCAGTGACGCCATCTGTTCATCAATGCGACCAGTAATATTGTTAAAATCCTTCAAGATGGCCGTGAATAAGATCCTCCCTGTGGGGGACTCACTCCTGAAACCGCGGGGTGATCAGTGCCCTCGACATATGAGGCACCTAAAGAATGGGCCTGCGGCGTGAAGAAGTTCTCTTTATTTTTTACTCCTCATTGTTTGTATCTTTATGGGCCATATTGACGCTAGAATGCAAACCACAGAAAGACGTCTTTGACATGGCCCAGTCCTGTCGTCCAATAATGGGGGGAAGTCTCTCCTCTTTGGGTCTTCTGTTGCTCCCCCAGCCACCCTTCGCTGCTGCACTCTCCCAGGGTACTGAGGTATGGCCCCATGACCTCTCCGGCCGCCTCACTCTCACTGCAAGCACAGGCGAGTCAGGAAGTTTGAATCACATCCGAGTGGGGCTGCCATGTTTGACTTCTCTGTGGGGTACCAGCAGCCAAAGTTATCTTTCATGTAAAGTAACACATCATCGGCTTAAATCATGATGATTTCTTTTAGGTCACCCACTATATTTAGCCCTCTGCTACGACCCTCCCTTTTAACATGGCTGGCTAAGGGTTTCATCTTCAGGGGAAGAAGTAGGGGCAACAGGGGGCATCCCTGCCTAGTACCTCTCAGCAGACCACTGAGAAGATACTACCCTTCCTGTGCATCCCTCTGTTGCTGAGTCTGTACATAAGAAAGTAATTCAGCAAATGAGTTCAGGCCCGAAATCCTTACTCTCCAATGCAGCATATTCTGCCTTTGGAGCGGCACAAGCCTTCTCCATGTTGAGTGAACTGACCAATGACCAGGATCTGTGAGTGGCGCATTCATAAACAGTTGAACAAGCCGTTGGTGCTTTAGAGAAGTGCTGTGGCCCGCGGCAAAAATGTGCTGTTCCTGGTGTACCAAGGCTCAGCATCGGCAGGGCAGTACTGCACTTGTTCCAAATGGTCGTGATCGGATTTAGAGATCGCTACTAGCATACCGGCCATAGCTGTCGGGTGAGAGGTGGGAACCTACGTAGCTTCCAAGCAAACGTTTACAGGCCCAGAAGCCTTGGGACAAGCAAAGCCCACCTGGCTATAAAACTCCGCTGGAAGCCCATCGGATCCTGTAAATTTGCCCACAGCCACCAGTTTGACGACTGCTCTGATTTCGGATCGGAGGATCCAATGATTCTCTCTGCTCAAGGGTGAGGTTTGAAGGACCGGCTCCAGCTTAAACGTTTTTCAATAGGTCCACATGGGGCTCAGGGGGCTGTGAGTAAGATTTGGAATATTATTCTATTAAATTGGCCCTGATGACCTCCTGGCTATAATGTATAACTTCATCTTATACCCTCCCTGCTGTCAGTTCCTACCTCAGGGTAGCCTCTTAAACCAGTCACATAGGCAACCATGTCACTTGTCTTATTTGATGTTTCCTGGCTCTCAAGAGGCAGTAATCAGGGTTCCTCAATTTCTCAAGCTTGGCAGCATGTCTAGCCTCTCTTTCCAAAAGTTGTTTGTCAATTTGTGGGGTCACAGCTCATTAGTTTCATGTCTTACACATAATTATCCATGAGACTAAGGTCCTTCAGCAGTTACTCCCGGACACCACTGATGCGCTTTGTTTAGGCTCCCCAGATCACAATTTTAAAGGCCTCTCATTCAGTACATGTTCCCAAAAGAGCCCCCCTTCTCCCTGAAATAGTGCAAAATCGCTCTTGACCTTTCTGCAGTGCCAAGACCGGTTATCGCCAAGAGGGTAGGTACATAAGGGGTTTGTCCCAGGCAGCAGACAGACACAACAGGTTGTGATCAGACAGTTTCCTCCACAAATATTTAACATTTGAGACCAGCACAACCAAGCCTTTAGCAGTCAGGAAGTAATCTAACCTTGTGTGTTGCCCCTACACTGTGGAGTATAAGGAATATTTACAGTCGAGTGGATGAGAGCCTTGCCAGACGTCACAGAGTCTTCAGTGACTCAGACAGTCCATGTCTATCCTTCTCCTTTCGCTACTTTTCCATGGGGGGGGTTAGGATGTAGAACCACCTGTCTAGTTCATGCTCCCCTAATCAACCCCTCCCCCCCACACACACACACAGCGTTGGTGTGTGCGCATTGAAGACCAGCTGTCGACCACCTTAACCAGATACATCACTAGGCTTACAGTCGGGACCTTTAGACCAACCACTGAAAATTGAGCTTGCCATCCCGTCGTCATTCCATCACAACTTGGCTACTCTCAGTGTCAATGAGCACCACAGTCTTTTTGAAAATGAACACATGCTAACAGGTGTAGATTTAGAATAAAGCTGAGGAAATAACTCTTTGAAAGAATGCTACATCCTGATGGCAAAACAGACCACTTTTGATCTTAGAAAACAGCTTTGCATCCAATCACTCTCTGGCTGTGTTTGCCTTGGACCACTGTACAGCACATCACTGCCTTTTGGCTAGGGTTGCCCCATGTAAATAACACACGCTTAGGGGGTGAAGAATGTGTAAATCAAGTGAGTCATGCCCACCTGCGACATTCAGTGTCCTCTAATAGCTATCACATTCAACGCAGCAATGGTATCACTTCGTAATGTCCCTCGTACACGTATCCTTGTAAGTGGTCTTGTCATGTTGATGTGATTGTATACACTAGTCCTAGCTTTGCACCTTGCTTAACTAATCAATTTTGTGATTCAATCTCGATGCAGGGGCGGCTCTTAAATCTGTATCTATGTTCAAAATCATCATCTATGCTTATTGTTTATTTTGTTTTGATTGCCTCTATTTCCGCATGGATACGGTCATATTTGTATGGTATTTTTCTCTCAAAATGTATGTCTATGTTTGGGACATAACTTGGTTTGGAACATACTTGGAATGTGTTTGATGTATGTATTGTTTAGAATAGATTACATAGTCATTTAGGATTATTTGTTTATGATACTCCTTTCTATGCATTGATGATTCTATAATGGTTTACGGTTTGGATATCATTCTTGTTGATAAGTCTCTCTATGAATATCACACTCGTGGATAGCTGTCATTACATTTGGTGTTTCCCACCTCCCATTGTCAGCATATTACCCAACGGGTTTTTCTGTACTTGCCGTGGCAGTAGAGGGAGATTTTAATCTCCCTCTGGACCCTATCTTGGATCGGAATTCAGCGTTTAGGTATAGAACCCCCAAAGCACATGAACAATTCCTTAACCTATGCACCTCACATTGTCTGTTAGATGTCTGGAGACTACATAACCCGAAAGGTAGTGATTTTTACCTTTTCCCCCCCACTCACTCTAGCTTCTCCCGCATTGATTATCTCCTTGTTGATGCCTCTCTTCTAAAAGACCCGTCCGACACAAAAATTAATCCGATAGTTATCTCTGACCATGCTGCAATTTTGATGTCCATTCGAAGCCTTGCTGAAAAAGGTGGGAGCCGAACTTGGTGCCTCAATACTGAGATTTTAGAGAGCGAAGATGATATTGTTGAGCATAATAAGGAGATTAATATCTTTTTCAAAGAGAATGAAAACTCTGTTAATTCACCTACACTACTATCAGATGTGCTTTAATGTACAATGAGAGGACAGATCATCAAGAGAATGTCCAAGAAAAACAGTGAAATCAAGACTTCTCTTCAATCTCTTGGGGACATTATCTAAAAGAAAGAGGCTTTGTACAGGCACTTAAATAATAAATCCCTTCTACAGGACATAAAACAGTTAAAATATTCCTTTAACTCCATTGTCAGTAAAAGAGCCTACTTTGGTGTTCATGCTCAAAAATCCCAACAACTATTGCTACGCAACATAGATGGTAAATTACTGGCCTCCACTCTTAAATTTAACAATCGCAACACCCAAATCACCCACATCAAAGGCATGGATGGTCCACAAAAATTCAACAACCAAGACATTCTTGAGGTCTTTAGAGAATTTTACCAACAATTATATACCCCTCAATCGACATGCGAAAAGTCAAAATGCTTAGAGTTCCTTAGCGCACTTCCTATATCCATGGTATCGGACGAAGAGAGATCGTCCTTGGACAAACCAATAGAAATAGACGAGATTGTTACAGCAATAAAGACCTTTCGCTCAGGTAAAGTGCCTGGTGGCTTCCCAATTGCCTATTATAAAACGTTTACGTCCTCTATTATCAAATACCTTAAAAATATTTTTGATCAATACGCCCTGTCGGGCAAGGTTTCCGGCACGGCCGCTAAGGCCTCTATAGTGGTCATACCCAAGGAGGGTAAGGATCATTCTGATACAAAAATCCTCCGCCCCATCTCACTTTCAAACATGGAAGCCAAAATCTTCACGAAAATCCTAGCCGATAGGTTGGAGGGCCACATTTCCAAACTTATCCATAATTCCCAAACCAGCTTTGTTAAGGGATGATAATATCTGCACTTTTTGCCACATTCTAGATAAAGCTCAACTATCTTTGCTGCCAACTGCAGCGATTGCTCTTGACGCGGAAAAGGCATTTGACAAGGTGTCTTAGCCTTTTCTACACGCAGTATTGGAGTCACACAAATTGGGTAATTCCTTCATTAACATGGTCCTGGCACACTATGCAAATCCAAAAGCAAATATTAGGGTTAATGGCTCTCCCTCATCTTATTTCGACCTTCACCACAAAACAAGACAGGGATGTCCCCTCGCTCCCTTACTTTTTTTATTATTAACTATTGACCCATTACTTAGGTTACTCAATGCGGATTCAAAAATCAAAAGGTCTACAATTTGGACAGCACAGTTTTAAAACAGCTGCATACGCAGACGACATACTTATCTTTTCTGAAGATATTGAGTCGGCTATCCCTGCTGTAATAAGCATTATCCATGCTTTCTCGAAAGTGTCTGGCTATGCCTTAAATAAGGACAGAACTGAGGTACTCCCCTTAAACCCTCTATGTCTCCCTTCTCAGCTAGGAGACTCGGGTCTTAAGTGGCAATCCACTCATCTTAACTATTTGGGGATCTGGTTTTGTAGAGACCTCACGGATACAATACTCTTTAATGAATCTCACACTATTACCAAGGTCAGGGATCTTATGAATGCCTGGTCACCCAAATTTATCTCCTGGTGGGGTAGGCTTCAAACACTCAAAATGGTGATCACCTCAATAGTTGCTTCCTCTAAAACTCTCTCCCTCCTTTTTATAAGAACTGGACAAAATCACCTCAGAGTTCCTCTGGAATGATAAAAGAGCTAGGCTCTCATACAATCTCTTCGGAAGCCTGCCTTATCAGGGGGCTGTAGTCTCCCAAATTAGAATCTTTATCAAAGAGCCTTTCTAGCACCCCAAGGGACTTCCTGCTTTCTCCCGGAGTCGCAAAACACTCCCCCATGCGTGTATGTTGAACGGGCCTCTGCTCCCCATTTGACACATCCTCCTTTATCACGATGTCGAAATTCACCACATCCCACTCTCACCGTATTCTTTCTGATACGGCAAATGCGTTAAAACATTAGACAAACGACTTCAGGAACCCATCAATAACTCTAGATGGGCGTCCTTATGGTTCAACCCTAAAATCACTACCGATCTTGACCGTAACATTGCAGATGTGTGGGCCTCTAAGGGAATCAGGTTAATAAAGGATCTTTATGATACTAATCCCGATCCGCTCCCCTTTTCTGCCTTAGCCAGGAAACACAACCTCCCAACCTCGACTTTTATAGTTTCCTCCGAATTAAGGTTAAAATATCTAGACTTGTGCTGTCCAAAAGGTCGTACCCTCTGGCAACGCTCTGGGCATATCGCTTCTAAAATCTACAAAGTTTTATCTGATCCCCTTCCCCCACAGGAATCAATTATCTGTACTGAATGGGCCAAACATTTTGGCAAAGGGGTTTTTTGAGCATATTACACATGACTCCTGGCACACGATTGGCAAACTTTCCCTGTGCAACAAAATTGCCCATCTCTCATTCAGTCAAAATTCTTTGCAACAAATCTTTTACATTGGACTCCAGATCGCCTACATAAACTAAAATTACGAGATAACGACAAATGCTGGAACTGTAATCATAAGCCTGGCACACACCAACACATGTTTTTTTTGTGTGCCACCTATTAAACTCATACTGGACATCAATACAGACATGTGTCAGCAATCTTTAACAGACCCATATCCCTGTCTTTCTCTATGGTAATGATGGGTCCCTGGGCTTCACTGTCTCCGCTTCCCTTAGACTCTACAGATACGGCTCTGCTGGACTTACTCTTAACCATTGCAGTCAAAATCATACTTGCAGAGTGGAAGTCTTTCCAACATCTGTCATAGCACACCTGGTGGGCTTGGGTGTCATATCTCCGTGGGGCTCACATGACACTTTCAGGTAGGCACTCCACACCACTAATCTCTAACATGGTTTGGTGGTCCCTGGATAGGTACATGGAATTAGGCTCTCAACATCCTATGACTTACCCCGCCACTGGGCCTGACGCTTAAAGGTTAACACTGGGGTCATGAAGCAGACATCCCGACCTACACCCTTACCCATCCCTCCTCCCATACTATCCTTTTTGTTGGCTACTTTTGAAATATAGGTGATACCAATAATGCCATACTTCTTGGTACTGAACCACAACTCGACTTAGACTCAAACAAGGTATGGCTCTTTTTGTGCTCTTGAACACATGTGCCCTGTTAGTTACACTGTGGACACAAGCCTCCGTTGTGCCCTCGCCCACCTGCTTGGCTTTTAGACTCTATGCCGTATCAAATACTACTTGAACTCAATTGTTCTCTCATGAGCATCCTGTAGCGCATACATTTTGTTTGTAGAGTGTTCTGCATGTTCCACATTGATTCCTGACTCTTGTCATCATGTTTCAGCACTCATACCTAGTCCAGGGTCTTATGTCTTGTCACACTTGTATGTTGTGTGTGCACAGGACGCAGGCGTGTTGCACTTTGCATTCCCTTTGTTGTTGTGTCCCTGCATCACAACAAAGCATGGCATGTTGTTATGTCTCTTGGTGTGTTGTTAAAACAGTTACATCAGTTGAGACCAGAGGGTGAGCACGGAAGCCCCATTGTGCTGCTGTGAGGTCCATATGATCTGTACCAACAGCTGGTGTTTCCTCAACCTATCCTAATCAATAAAGAAGCGACCTCTTTATACAGCAGAGTCCAGCCTGGGTATTGTGTACAAGGGGCCTCACTACAGCAATAACGTTGTGTTCTGTCGCTGTCATTTTGGCAAACATAGTCCGATGATCGCTGTAAAGTGTTATTGTTCCTGTTAGATACTGACACGTTTAGAATGATGTGTAGAGGACCACTCTTGGTCCGTCAAGATTTCCTGCATTTCAGGAATATACATGAACGAGAGCCTTTAAGAAAATGTTATGTCTACCCGTAGCATTATCTGTCTACTACACATTTGATCGGAATACTATGACCGTGAGGAACAACTTGTTCAGTGGGCACATACAACAGGCAGAGATGCAGGATGTTCTCAAAGTGCACTGAAATTGAGATGTACTCAGTTGGTACCACAAAATGGCAGAAATAGTGACTGCCCATCTGTCGTAGCAGCCTCGGACGTGCCACCTGCAAGCTGGCAATGAACATCTAATGGGCCGACTGCTTGTAGGTTCATCAATGGTATCCGCAGCAGGGGCCAGTGGCTCAGGTGGATACTGGGCCTGTTATAAACTACATCCACCAGGGCTTAGTTCCTCACAGCTGCGGCAACCACTGACAGCATTTTGATGGAACAAGATCTCTTACATTTGTCCATGTGTGTGGCTTAATTTAAGTTGGGTGATATCTTGGCTCCATATGTAACATTCTGAACCGGTGTAGAGCAGCGGGTCTTAACCTGTGGTCCGGGGACCCCTGGGGGTCTGTGATGCCTACTCTGGAGGTCCGCAGCTGTTTAGAAAATACAAGAACACTGACAGACTAATAAAGTTTACATTTTTGAAAGGGTCTGTAAATGTGAAGGAGTTTTAAAATGGAGGCTAAAAAGTAAGTTGTAACCTCAGAGCGATTCGTGGGAGCATTGCAAGTGCATCAAGCGGAATATAGTGTGGACGATGGGTGACCTCAAATGAATTTAGAAAAACTCCAACCTTCCCATTAAAATTTTTGTTGTTTTATATGTGTTTGTGAATGAAATAAAACATTTCGTCGTTTGAGTATTTGTTTATTGACTGATTGTGTCCTTAATTTTGTGCATTATTTTGAGATTCAAATTATCGAAATTGCTTAGGGCGGGGTCCCCATATTCCAACAATAATGACTCATTGTGGCTCCCAGTATTCCAATAATGTTTCGGTGGGGGTCCCCAGAATTCAGCAATAATTATGCGGGGTCCCCGGATTCCAGTGATGATTATGTGGGGGTCCACAGAAGTCAAAAGGTCAAGAACCACTGCTGTAGGTCATAGAGGGTTCATCACTGGTGACCTCTGTTTATGGACAGTCAATACTGGCTGTTTCGTGAACATTATAGAGTTTTCATACAGCCTCCACTCAGTAGAAGGCAGCAGACACAGCAGAACAAATGCTTGTATCACAGAAGAAACACAGCCTCTACTCAGTAGAAGCCAGCAGACACAGCAGAACAAATGCTTGTATCACAGAAGAAACACAGCCTCCACTCAGTCGAAGCCAGCAGACACAGCAGAACAAATGCTTGTATCACAGAAGAAACACAGCCTCCACTCAGTAGAAGCCAGCAGACACAGCAGAACAAATGCTTGTATCACAGAACAAACACAGCCTCCACTCAGTCGAAGCCAGCAGACACAGCAGAACAAATGCTTGTATCACAGAAGAAACACAGCCTCCACTCAGTAGAAGCCAGCAGACACAGCAGAACAAATGCTTGTATCACAGAAGAAACACAGCCTCCACTCAGTCGAAGCCAGCAGACACAGCAGAACAAATGCTTGTATCACAGAAGAAACACAGCCTCCACTCAGTCGAAGCCAGCAGACACAGCAGAACAAATGCTTGTATCACAGAAGAAACTGTTTGCGTTTGTTAAATGAGTGTTGATGGTTTACACAGGATGGGCCTGGAGAACAAAAGTGCTCTTATTTCTGATCGCTCTGAAGCTACACAATGAAGCAATGACAATGACTGCTCAAATGAAAGAACCGCTTGGGATGGCACAGTTGCCCCAGGGATTACAAAACTACCTTACGAAGGCAGGGGTCAGTGTGGAAGAACAAACTCTTTGAAGTCACTAAATGACCCTTCGATAGCCTGACACCGATCATTAACTTGACTGATTGATGCTTACCTATCGACAAGATACCTCCGGGTATACATTGCGCTTTACAAGTTTTTTTAACATAACATAACCTATTACACAAGTGCTTGGCATCACTAAATGCTGAACCCATGCTAATGGTTGAAACACAAGATGCCCAAACCTCACTAGCCGGCTTGACTTTCAGAATTCCTTGGGATTTCATTTGTGATTCACTAAACTAATTGAAACATTAGTATTAGAAATTCTGTAAACCGACCTACCACTCGGCTGACTGACTGACTGATGTATTTATAAAGCGCTCGATTGCCGAGGCGTCTTGGCGCTAAGATAGGTTCATACTACTCCGGATGTTTAATTATTCAAGAGCGCTTAGGAAACAGCCAGGTCTTAACCTGTTTCCTGAAGATATTCCTGTTGGATTGCAGTCTCAGCTGTGGGGGGAGGGAATTCCACAGCTTTGCGGCTACTTGAGAAAAGCTCTTACCACCCCATCTAGCCTTTTTTATTCTGGGCACGAGTACCAACCCTGTGTTGGCGGATCTCAGGCTACGCAGAGGATTGTACCAGGAGAATAGTTTTTGGATGTCAATAGTACCACCTCCGTATAGCACCTTGTGCACTAGGCAGAGGGCTTTGAATTTTATTCTTTCCGGGATGGTAAGCCAGTGGAGCTGTCTGATGCTGGTAGACGTGGGATGGTATTTGGGAAGAGCGAGCAGCACACGGGCTGCCGCATTCTGTATGGATTGTAATTTTGCAATTTGACCTTTGTCTATACCTAGGTATAGCGCATTCCCGTAGTCGATTCGAGAAAGTACCAGGGCTCCAATTACCGTTTTCCTTAACATGAATGGGATAAACTGCAGGATTTTACGAAGAACTTTCAGGGTGAAAAAGCAAGCAGAGGTTACTTGGTTGATTTGCTTCCCGAGCTTTAATTTGCAGTCAAATGTGAAGCCTAGATTCTTAGCCTTCATCACCGGAGTTGGACAGCGCCCCTCCTCCGCAGGCCACCAATGTTGACTCCAGATTGAGGGGCCCTTCCCAAACTGAATAACCTCGGTCTTATCAGTATTAAGTTTAAGGAAGTTTGCGTTCATCCAGGTCATGACTGCAGTAAGACATCCACAGAACTGGGCCGCTGTAATGTCCACCCTCTGTGAGACCGACACCACTATCTGCGTGTCATCAGCATATGACACCAGGTTAAATCCATGCTGTTTAATTAATTTGGCAAGAGGGGTAACATAGATGTTAAAAAGTGTTGGCGACAGAGCTGACGGAGATGTTTATCACAATACACACTGACACTTCTGTTTGCTTTGCTGTGGGAAACTCCCAAATCTCAGAACTGTAGGTCAATCGTCCGTCACTATGCTGACTGACTCATGTCTACCACTGCAATTCCCGGGATTTTCTCAGTGCAGGAATAAATTATGGCACTTGTACAACAGGTATTGATGTTTGTCGGTCCAGGGGGGGGCATGGCAGGCTTCTCTTGTTATAACATTGAACAGGTTCCTGTCCTGGGCTGTCAGACTTGGATGTATAACAATTTGATGCTTAATTGTTGGAAAGTTTTCTAATATCCTTTAACTTTTCTTTTGATTCTGCAGCAAACCAATCACAGAAAGGAAGTGTGAAAGAGAGAGCTCGGAAGAAGACGTTTACAAAAAAGCTCCTCATAAAAAAATATCAAGGAACCCAAAAAAGTGCACAAGCCTTCTCTTGCCCTGAGCGGGACAAGAGCTTTGCGAAAAATTCCGATCTTGTAGATCACCAGCGAAAGCACATCAGGGTGAGGGGTGCCTGTGATAAGAGCCCCAGTGACATGCCACATCTTGTGAACAACAGACGAGTGCACGTTAGAGCGAGAGTCTACCAGTGCAGTGAGTGTGAGAAAAGCTTTACTCAGAAATCAAACCTCATAAATCACCAACGAATCCACACAGGAGTGAGGCCTTTTCACTGTAACGAGTGTGAAAAAAGCTTTACTCAAAAGGGAAATCTTCTAAGTCACCAAAGAATACACACAGACGAAAGGCCCTTTCACTGCAATGAGTGTGAGAAATGTTTTTCACAAAAGGCAAGCCTTATAAATCACCAAAGAATCCACACTGGAGTAAAGCCCTTTCAGTGCGCTAGTTGTGAGAAATGCTTTACTCAGAAGTCAAGTCTTTTAAATCACCAACGTATACACGCAGGAACAAGGCCATATCAATGCACAGAGTGTGAGTGGAGTTTCACTGTGAAAGCAACCCTTTTACGGCACATGAGAATTCACTCGGGAGTGAGGCCATTTCAATGTACAGAATGTGAAAAGAACTTTATTCGGAAATCAGATCTTGTACTACACCTGAGAACCCACAAAGGATTAAAGCCCTACCCTTGCACCAAGTGTCCGAAGAGGTTTAAATCAAAGGCTGGGCTTGAAAATCACCAGTGTACCCTAACACATCAGCAGTTACCACTTATCGATTGTTAGAAAAGTTTTATTCTGAAATAAATATTTTAACACCTGAAAAGCCACACACATTTGGCAAAGATACATCCTCAGACTTTCTATACCGTGAAAGAATCCACACATCAACATCAGAAACAAACATTTGTATAAAAGTCGGGAATCATAAAAAAACAGCATGGCTGTTCACACTATGGACTCTTCTGATTATTAAATCAAAAACCTCTACTTCGTGCTTGTCTTCAGTTTGTACACTGGGATATCTTCTGACAGATTGTGTAGGTCCACTGGCTAACAGCATCTTGACCACATACAAAGGTTTGCAGACGATTAATATGTAAGCCACAACCGGTTAATATGGAATAAAGGTCATCACAGACAACTGCAGCAAGGTACAGACTCATCTTAGCATGGATGGCCTTTCAGAAAGGACTTGATGGTATTCTGAAATCTGAAATGACTAACATTACACAAACTTCAACCAGCGATCTTACAATTTATTTTGATCGCAATGAAACTCTTCAAATGAAGATCTGCAAGTGGCATGGAAGAGGATATATTATAATTCTGAACATAAAGACCATGCACAGATTATTTCAAGGAAATGCTATGTTGTACTTTCACTCTCCTGAACTGTATCCTCCACAAAAGCCCTTATAAATGTCTTTGGTTACAAAGTACAGTGTAGTACTTTTAAAACAAAATCCAGGATTTAAGATATCGTGACATTAATGGTATGAAACTATTGCTTCAAAAATGTTAGCAAATATTTGGTATTTCTGTAATTCTCATTAACATGCTGGGTCCAGCTTTGAAAAAGGAAGTAAGAAAAAAATCCAATAGAGTAAAACACTTGTTAGCTGTTATCACTGACGTAAAATGAATCATAACCTACATTTGAATCTATTGTACGAGGTCTCTGGCAGAAGAAAGTCAAAGTCTGAAGCTTGGAGTTTGATTATTTTGCTAATAGAGGTTAATCATGTATGGAGAAAAAGAGTGCATGCTTTCATTGTTGTAAAACAAAGAATATGTATTTGCCTCAAAAACAAATAAGCCCTGCTGGGTCACTTGTCTGTTTTTGCTTTAAATTATTTTAAAAATAAAATATGACGGACTGGAATGCGGCTCGAGCGATTGCCAGTGGCTGAGATTCATTCAAGAATTCTATCCATGACCTTGTTGTTGGTGCAGTTGACGCCCTAAGTGTGATGGGCGTGCCCAAGCGTGGGTCCTGTGCTCCTTGTGCCACTGGAATCAAGCTGCACCCCACTGATGAGACCTAAGCAGGTCAAAACAGTTCTGTGGTTGCTTGTGATCCCTTTGGGGAGGGGGGGGGTGGAATTTAAGCATTTCATTGTTTGTTGTTGCAGTTTATTTTTAAAGACATCTGTTTTCCTTTACCTCGTGCAGTTTTCCCCTGCTTATAAGATAAGTATCCCAACAGAAAAGAGACTGGAGCAAACATCCTATCTACAAGTGAAGAATGAACTAAAACTGCACACAGTGGCTCACACAGAACAATCTTATCTGGAGAAACATTGCAACCAAGAGGATGTCTGCTATTTAACTAGTTACCCGGAGTGACAGAATGCTGCCAGGTGTCCCACAAACATCTGCACTCTATGGTACCATTCTGGATGCTTTGCATTTATATTTTCTTAGAGCATTGGCTGTAGTGCTCCTTTTAGCATTTCTACCATCCCCTAGTTCTTGCCTTACTGCTCTGGGAGCCATCAGAGATCTGCAGGACCATCAGCCAGAACATTGGTGGTGAGGTCCCGGAAGGCTTCGCCTCCACCAGCCGCGTCGCGCAGCCCACGCGCCAGTGCACTCGATACTTCTATTCTTGAGAATGTCGGCTGTGATGAACCAGTCGGGTCTGCAGCATGGGTCGCAGAGCACATGCTGTGCGCAACCAGCATTTTTATTTAAACGGTTCAGGGACGCGAGGTCCTTGTGATCTGTTATAGGCTCAGGTGTGTTCAAAATTCTGTATCTTCTTCTGTGGCGCTCTGGCAGAGGCAGTTGGGCAACAGCTGTCCTTCTGTGCCACCACAGAATCCTGGCAGCATTAAACTTTCCTGTTTCATCGCTACTGGCTCATAAAGTTATTGACACAACATATTGGGGTCAAATTCAGGCCAAGGGCTCGACAGGACAGGATCCTGATAGAAGAACCCATCCCTAAATGATACTGTGCCCTTCAGTGACAACACTTCAGTTCCCCATCCAAATATTCGGGGTGTGATCACTTCACTACAAGGACTATGGTGAGTGTTTCACAACATTTTTACTGATCGTGAATCACTGGAACAAAGATGGACCCGCGACCAACCAGCGACAGTCTCATCTAAGGCAGCTCATGTCTGCATGGAGCTGCCATACTTCGCTCCACGCACTACTTGCACCGCTTGCGTCACCCCGGGCAGGAGCTTTCGTCACTCCGGGCAGGAGCTTGCGTCACCCCGGGCAGGAGCTTGTGTCACTCCGGGCAGGAGCTGGTGTCACCCCGGGCAGGAGCTTGCGTCACCCCGGGCAGGAGCTTGCGTCACCCTGGGCAGGAGCTTGTGTCACTCCGGGCAGGAGCTTGCGTCACCCCGGGCAGGAGCTTGCGTCACCCCGGCAGGAGCTTGTGTCACTCCGGGCAGGAGCTTGTGTCACCCTGGGCAGGAGCTGGTGTCACCCCGGGCAGGAGCTTGCGTCACCCCGGGCAGGAGCTGGTGTGTCCCCGGGCAGGAGCTTTTGTCACTCCGGGCAGGAGCTTGGGTCACCCCGGGCAGGAGCTTGTGTCACCCCCGGGCAGGAGCTTGTGTCACCCCTGGCAGGAGCTTGTGTCACTCTGGGAGGAGCTTGTGTCACCCCCGGGCAGGAGCTTGTATCACCCCGGGCAGGAACTTGTGTCACCCCCGGGTAGGAGCTCGTGTCACTCCGGGCAGGAGCTTGTGTCACCCGGGCAGGAGCTTGTGTCACTCCGGGGAAGAGCTTGTGTCACCCTCGGCAGGAGCTTGTGTCACTCCAGGCAGGAGCTTGTGTCACCCCGGGCAGGAGCTTGTGTCACCCCGGGCAGGAGCTTGTGTCACTCCGGGCAAGAGCTTGTGCCACCCCGGGCAGGAGCTTGTGCCACTCCGGGCAGGAGCTTGTGTCACCCCAGGGAGGAGCTTGTGTCACCCCAGGGAGGAGCTTGTGTCACCCCGGGCAGGAGCTTGTGTCACTCTGGGCAGGAGCTTCTGTCACTCCGGGCAGGAGCTTGTGTCACCCCGGGCAGGAGCTTGTGTCAACCCCAGGCAGGAGCTTGTGTCACCCCGGGCAGGAGCTTGTGTCACCCCCGGGCGGGAGCTTGTGTCACCCAGTCAGGGGCTTGTGCCACCCCAGGCAGGGGCTTGTGTCACCCCGGGCAGGGGCTTGTGTCACCCGGGCAGGAGCTTGTGTCACCCCGGTCAGGAGCTTGTGTCACCCCGGTCAGGGGCTTGTGTCACCCCGGGCAGGAGCTTGTGTCCCCCCGGGCAGGAGCTTGTGTCCCCTCCGGGCAGGGGCTTGTGTCACCCTGGTCAGGGGCTTGTGTCACCCCGGGCAGGAGCTTGTGTCACCCTGGTCAGGGGCTTGTGTCACCCCCGGGCAGGAGCTTGTGTCACCCCCGGGCTGTAGCTTGTGTCACCCCGGGCAGGAGCTTGTGTCACCCCGGGCAGGGGCTTGTGTCACCCTGGTCAGGAGCTTGTGTCACCCGGGCAGGAGCTTGTGTCACCCTGGTCAGGGGCTTGTGTCACCCTGGTCAGGAGCTTGTGTCACCCGGGCAGGAGCTTGTGTCACCGCAGGCAGGGGCTTGTGTCATCCTGGTCAGGGGCTTGTGCCACCCCAGGCAGGAGCTTGTGTCACCCGGGCAGGAGCGTGTGTCACTCCGGGGAAGAGCTTGTGTCACCCTCGGCAGGAGCTTGTGTCACTCCAGGCAGGAGCTTGTGTCACCCCAGGCAGGAGCTTGTGTCACCCGGGCAGGAGCTTGTGTCACCCCCGGGCAGGAGCTTGTTTTCGCTTGAGTGCATCACTGTACTCCAGGCCAGACACACCAGCAGGACCATTTTATGCCTTGGCCTGCCTTTTCTTCACTAGCTTCTCCACAAAGTTGTTCCTTGCCAATACGTTATTCCTACTTACATAAGAACAATAAGGAAATAACTGGACCCTTCACCTTACCGCTCATAGTGTGGGAGTAACAACATGGATACTTCATGAGCAGTTCTAGTTCCACCAAGTTTCCTCCCCCGCGCTAACACTCCATCCATTGAATGGGAAGATGAGATCAAAGTATCTGAAAACTACCTGGGGCCGCATTATGAATACGGCGCACGCTCCTTGTTTGCGCCAAGGCGCACCTTTCAAAAGGTGAGCCTTGCGCAAACAAGGCGTATTAGAATAAACGCGCTGCCCCCCATGGCAGGCGCGAAATCGTGCTGTCTTGGGAGCAGCACATTCAAGTGAAATACGAAGAAGCTGTTTAAAAGCTGCTCCATGTTTCATTGTGCAGGCGGCAGCCGCCGGCAGTTACAAAAGGGATTAGAGATCCCCTTGCAGGCGGCAGCCGCCGGCAGTTACAAAAGGGATTAGAAATCCCCTTGCAGGCGGCAGCCCGCCTGCAGTTATAAAAGGGATTAGAGATCCCCTTGCAGGCGGGTGCAGTGACTGACTGCACCGCCTGCAAAGGGGTGTGTGGGGGTGGTCAATGGAACCCCCCCTTTCTACCATAACCCCCCCCAAGGGCTGCCTTTAGCACACTTTCAGCGCGCCTCTTAAAGGCATGTTTGCATCTGCGCCCATGCTGGTAATATGGTGTTACAGAGTTGGAGACATGTATGAGGGAGATGCAAAGGATTGAAGAAAGCAAAGTGCAGGATCGGATTGTTAAGGAAGAGGGACAGTGAGATGAATGTGTTTAGTGAAATACAGCTTATCTGGACCGGGGTTCCAGAGAAGAAATACAAAATGGAGGAGCGACCTCAGGAAACAGCCGCCACGTCAGCCTGAGAGCTTCTGCTGATTACGACTACGTTGTTTTTTAAATACATTTTAATTAGTGATGTTTCTATGAAAAATACAATTATATTTCATGTATTATTTGTATTTCAAAAGTAATTTATCATTTTGAATGATGTGTTTTAAACCACGATCAACAAATTTGGATTGGCTCAATTCCAGCTATCTGTCCCTTTACAAGACATTTAGGCCATGGGTAATGTTTGTGTTGAGCCCACTCTCAGGTCCAGTTAATTGTGATGTTTTTGTGGTTCGAATTTCTCATCAAGGATCTGGTCTACATAGTTTTATATGGTTATCACACATCTGTTTTTAGCTATGGTTGGACCATCTTGGGTTCCTCATTGCAGTAACGAAGTATGGAAACCGCAGCTGCTTTCCATGTCCCAGCTTTCATCAGCCATGTTACCCCTGTGGCTAACTTCACCAACCATTCAAAGGCATATATTACGAGCCCTTTGTACTGCCGTAGCATCACTTTTTGTCACGCTCCAGTGGGGTTAACCACCAAATCATCTCTATGAGGCCAGGCAAAGCCACTCTGCGTTGGTTCCAAATGGCCTCCTAGATATGGAGTATGGCAAGGCAGTACAAATCGCTGCGTTGCCTTACTTTATGGTCAGAAGGCGTTCCATGGGCGTTGACGCTTCCCCAGATTTATTAAGGATTTAATATTACCTTTTGCATCTGACAGACGGATCCCCAGGACATGATACCAGAGCACAAAGGAGCGCCCTTACTCAGAGATTTGAGGGAAATGCAAACGACTCTGAATGCTGTACCAGATGTAGCCTGTGTCATGGGGTATTGTTAATACCTTAAATTTGCTGAATTTGGTAAGGATTAAGGGATGGCAAGGCTTCCAGGTATTTAATGTTTGTGTTACCAAGTCTGTGTGGAACTAACAAAAACTGCGTAAGGTGGCTGGCCAGTATACGTACTTTAAATGCGGTAGGAAGATACATGCTTGCTCCACACTACCATTCAGTTTTTTCACTGAAATCTGCGATGTTTTCTGAAGCCAAGTCAAAAATTTGGATTTAAGCTTCATGGAAAAACTATAAGGGCCATACACAAGCAAATACTGAAACAAAAAGCCCTTCTGGTCATATAATACTTTTAATGTCATTTTAATTCAAGCTGTGGTTATGGCCAAGGACCTCTGGATCGCAGCCCATTTCTGTAACTGGTTGTAATCAGATAGCTGGTCCAGAGTCTGCGGAATACTCACCCCCTGATACTTAACATGTTCTGTGGTGGGATTATCAGGGTATCATGAAGAGTTCAAGTCACAACCGCAGGTTTCTCAGTATGTCACACCTAAAGAAGTTACCACAAAATGTGAGTGAGATCATCACCATGGAGATGTTCAGCCTTCACTAGTTTCAACAGATCCTCTGGGTGTAGCTTTGCTTGCAGGGTGCCAACTGTAGGCAGCGCTTCCCTTACCTGTCCCTCCTTTCAGGTTGATCAAGACGACCCTCTTCAGATACCACTCTAAGGTTCTCCAGAATTTCTAGATGAAAAAGAAGGGTGACACCGGAATGGGCACCAAAAAGATACCAACCAGCACCTTGCTGAGATGATCAAGGTATTCACAACAAGGCTGTCCTCTAAGAGAGGAAACAGCAAGAAGGCATAAAACACCTCCCGCTAAATGTTGGACTCCTGCAAAAACATAACAAAAAATGCAAAGAGCAAAACAATGACAAAGACCCAAAAAAGAAATATACAAATGTCAAACAAAGAATCCTGAATAGAATAGAAACAAGGGATTGCGGTAGAAGAGGTCATGGGACGTGTCGAAAAAGGAACCACAAGAGTTGTGACGCAAGGAACTTGGTGCCAGATGTCCTAAGTACTGGTTGCAGAAATCTGTCGCAATATGTCATCAATGTTTTTTGCAACCAGTAAATTAATGAATCGACACATGTAATAATACATGGGTTTGCTAAATTCTGATTCAGAGCGGGTCCGAGTCGGACCTCCCTGATAATTATTAAAGCGGAAAGACGCTAGCGGTGATCGATGGCGGTGACAGGGATGGCTGCCTGCTGGAGCCCGTAAACCACCTTGTCTGTGGTGCCTTCCACTAAGGTGAACCTTTTTTAATGTAGCCCATCTTCCTTGAGGAAAACGGTGTTGTGTTTAAAAAGAAAAGCTTTCTTTTTGTCAAAAGAGTGATGAGATTTGACTGTGTTCCTCTGGACCACTGACAACTCACGAGCAAGTTTTCTTTTGACATTCCCTTTTGCAAATGCATCACAACTCGATGTTCTCTCTGTTTGGAAATGATGCCTACAACATGCCACTTCCAAATAGCCATTTGGTATGGAGTCGCAAAAGCCATTTTAGGAGCCTGTAATGATTTAAAATGGCTTTAGTACATCATAAAAGCAGTTTCTGCAGTTGCAAACAGCACTTCACGGTGTCTGGTACACCGGACCCCAAGTTTCTACACCCCTTTTGTAATACAACTGCTAGACTATGCTTTTTCTACCAAACTTGCATGGGGAATTCTCCCTCCGGTACGAGGGCAGTGGCCGCATGACTGTATGAGAAGGGTTCAAAGGGAATCAAAGGAAATACACAAAAGCCGGCAGCAGGTTTCCAAGTCGGCATCTGAAGTTTGAATCTCATATGTGCGAGGATTCAGTGTCTTGTTTCTGTGCAAGTGCCAACACTTTCTATCCACTGCACATCATATCCAAGATTCACTATTAAGGGGCGGCGTTTTCTAGAGAAATGCTTCCCAACGGTTCCTCAGCAGTTCCTGGGGCTCCTATGGATGACTTTGTTGCAAGTCCTGTTTTGTTCTCTGCACAATCTCGTCAGCCAATCCGCTGCCGAGTATACTTCGACCCCAGACCCTTAGCTGCCCTCTTGCCCTCCAATCAACTCTCTGTCAATTAATACAGGGAAGATCTTTCCATTTCCCAAGTGCAGAACAATTCTTCCCCATCCGGCTTTTTCTGCAATGTCAGTGGCATCACCAGTAAGGGCCTTCTGGAGGATCAGCGGCCAAGGGCGTAGTTAACCACCCGCTATGACAGCTTAAGCGGGGGTGACAGATTATGCCCCTTCTTAACTCTTATCTCGGGCTCGCAGGTCATCACAAGTTAGGAGAAAGTAATACATTCCGCAAGAATAAAGTACAATAGCACAGCTGCGGAGTGGGGACCAAAAGAAAACCTAAACATGGGCTAAAACGGCGACAGAGACAAAGAAAAAAAATATTAAAATAGCACAGAAAAGGTGAGTGCGACAGCATAAAAGAAAGAAATTAAAATACAAATAATGAAAAAAGGAAAAAGAAGCATGAAAGAAAGAGGGCACAAAAGAACACGGGAAATAAGGAAAAAGAAGAAAAGGGAAGGAAGAAAAGAAAGAAGGATGGATGGAAAAAAGAAAAGGCAGGAATGATGAAATAAACAAAAATTGAAGGAAAGCAGAAAAATATATTGAAATAAAGAACAAATGTGAGATGAAAGGATGGGCGACAGAAGGAACAAGCATTGGCATAGCCAATAGGTCTCGCCTTTGGGACCTTATAAGTATATAGCCATGCAACAGTTAATGTTGTTGCACCAAGGATATTGTGCTGCATAACTAAATACTTATAAGGTCCCAAAGGCGAGACCTATTGGCTATGCCAATGCTTGTTTGTAAAGATCCATTCCGCTAGAGGTTCGATCACCTACGCAAAGAGGAGGGTAGAGAGCGAGCATCCCCGATGGGTGCCTTTCTCCACTGGAAAGAGAGAAGACAACACTCTGTTTATTCTAACTTAAGTGGGTGGTTAATTCCTGATTTTGAAACTTCCATGCTTCTAGTGACTTGGAAATCTGCACTGCAGATTCCCATTGGCAACTGGTTTGTGCAGATGTCATCAGCAGGTATACTAGAAAGGACACTCTATGTTCTAGCTGGTAAACTGCACATGTTTTTTAATGTCTGGAATACTTTTTTTCGGGATTTTTTGCGATTAGTTATCTGGTATGACTCTACTGTAAACCTCAGTAGGGAATGTAAAATAGTGTTTTTGTCATTTACATTGTTAACTTGCCCCCTCCTTATGTTTCATAGTTCGAATTTAAAAATAATGTTTTCTCATAGTGCTATGCAAGCGATATAAATGCTTTCTCAGTATTCTTTCAGACTGATAAACCTTTTAGTGGACCTTGTTTATGTCTTGCTCAGCTGTTGAAGTAAAACACATAAAAAACGCTCTGTGTACGAAAAAACAGCTTAATGATGTACAAAAACCTCTCAGAAGTGTAGCTACAAATGTGCCTGTTTAGGCCTTGATTCTACAAGCTTTAAAAAGTAAATCTACGGTAAAATAGAAGTGCATGCTAAGTGGAAAACGAGGCAGCGTCAGCACAAGTGAAGCGCTTTACAGCAGAGACGGCAGCGTCAGAGAGGAGCGGGGGCGAGCGAGCGCGGCAGCGTGCTGAGCTCACCACACGCTCGTGCACCATGGCCTATTGCTTGCGGTTACCCGCACGGGCGCCATGTGTTTTCAATTATCGCGCCCGCGTCTGGGCACGATAATTGGAAACAGATGGCGGCCGTGCGGGTAACCGCACAGAAAAGGCCATTGTGCACGAGCGTGTGATCAGCTTTTAAAACCACCTACATAAAGTCTCGCAGAGCAGCGCATGCGCGCTACTCTAGGCTCGACCTAAAAATGGGAAAAAGAAATAAATGGACGGAATATAAAAAGAAAAGAGGTGCGAAGGAACGAGCAGGATGATAAGAATAAAGGGCTATGAAGAAGGATAGAAATCTAGGACAAGGTCAGATGAATGAGAGAAGAATAGACTGAAGGAAAGAAAGATGGAATGATGTGATGAAAGATGCATAAAAACAAAGGGAAGATAATGGAAAGAAGGAAGGGAAGAGGTATGAAAGGAAAGCAAAATGATGGAAAGGATGAATGAGAAAAGTAAGCCAGTACTGGTAAATGTGTCGTTTTGGGCCAAATTTCTTTAAAATCTTTCTATAATATTTATAATTTTGCACCATTTTCTGCAAATTTCCCCAGGGGTACAATTCCCTTGGCACTTCATAATAAGGGCAGGAATCACTCACTTTACTCGTATACTTATTGCTATATATTGGTCAAAGTGGGGGGTATTTTATTTTTGTGGCTACTCCCTTGTCAGCGGTATTCTGGAGACCTATCCCTGGCCGTGCTGTGTTAACACACACAAGCACAGCCCAATATTGACCAGATATGTGAGTTCTGCTGTTAGACCCGTTTACTCCTTGACAGCCATAGCTGGTGTTATTCGTGGTAACCCCGGAATCCTTCCCCGCGGTCTTGCATTGGGATATGTCTGTAGAAAGCAGCAATACGTCCTGTAAGATCCCTGCATGTTAAATGGTCCTCCATTCAGCAAATACAAATGAGGTGTAAGACCCCCCTGCCAGCCTCCAGAGCCCCAACATGCTGTTATAAAAGGAGGGGAAATGTTTGCTCTAATTCTTTAAAGATGTTCAGGAGACAAGTAACGTAAAGAGAGGTGGATCTGTAGGAAGAAACAGCTGAGCACCATGAGGTAAGGACCCCCCTTGCGCCCATATCCTTGAGGCTAGTGATGGAGTCTAATAGGAATTCTGCAGTTTCAGATTTAGCACAAACAGGCAGCGAAAAATTCAATAAATGTTGAAAACAGTAGGGAGCGAGCTGGCATCTCTGCCAGGTTCCTCTTTGTAAGATGGTACGATCGTTACTTTTTTGGTAACTCTCAAAGCAGTAGTTAAACTTTTATATGATAATTTTATGCCTTTTATGAATCCCTTGGAAAAATTAAATGGACTCATAAGATTTGAAAGTTCAAAGGCCTTTTCTGCATCAACAAGGATAGTTCTTTGTGGAAGCCAATGGATAAAGGATCCATGTTAAAAGGCCTTAAATATAAATATTCTTCCTTAATAAAATTACCGAAAACTCTGCTGTTCAATAAGAAACAATGGGCCACATTTATCAACATTTGTAATAGCGATTACCTAATTGCGATTTTCTGCGAATCGCAATTAGGTAATCGCTATTACAAATTTATGAAACTCCAAAAGTTTCATATCGCTATTCATAGGGGGTTGGAAATTGATGTACCTCATTAATATTAACGAGGTAGGTCGCAATTTGTGACCCCCTAGGAATCGCTAAAATCACGGGGATGGTGGCCTGCTGGGGTCAGCAGACCACCATGTCCATGATTGCTTTTAAATAAAGCAATCTTTTTTTTTTGTTTAAATGCAACCCGCTTTCCTTAAAGGAAAACGGGTTGAGTTCAGAAAAAAGTGAAAAGTTTTCTTTTCATTTTTTAAGTTTTTGCATTTATTCACAAAGGGGAAGGGGTCCCTTGGGGACCCCTTCCCATTTGCGAATGGGTTATCACCTACTTGAAGTAGGTGATAAAATGCAAATGCTTTGCGACCACATTTTGGTCACAAAACATTTCTCACACTGATACGATTCGGTATTAGGAAGGGACGCCCTAAACATGCCCCTTCCTAATAGCGAATCGCTAGGATTTGCCTGATCCGTTCCTTGATTTAGGAAATACCCAGGCCTTGAAAAATCTACTCATTATAGGGAGTCCGTTTTTTAGGTCTCGCCTGGCGTTAGCAGCGTGCATGCGCTGCTCTCGCCATGCGAGGGCCTCTTGGAATCGATACAGTTTTTGAAGTGTGATTTCAGCTCCGCCCGTTATTCTGGTTGGTTCGCGTCATAACATATGCTAAATGGAGTGTGATGATTGTAAGTGAGGCTTTTTAGCCCCTCCTGGTTACCACCCTGTCCACTTTTAGCCCCGCCAACAGGGACTAGATGGTTTTCTGGCGGAGTTACACGGTCTTCTTGAAAAGCCTGGAAGCACTCTTTGTTTTTCATTGTCATCGCGGTCAGCTTCAATTGCAAAAGCACGGTCCGCTTCGGCCGCGCTTGTAACATTGTGACTTGTTTAAAGAGCTTGTTCAAATATGCTTCACGGCTGGCCGCAGCGCTTTCATTACAGTGGAACAGGATCATTGTATTTACTGTAAAGTATTCTTTGTATTTTTTTTTATAAAGCGGCCCCAAGCTTTCACTTTAACCGCTATTACTTTTTAATTATGCTCTTTGCCCCCCCACGCCGCACAAAGCCGGCGGCGCGGCACCCGCGCTTTAGCTTTAAACATCTTAAAGTAAAGCGCGGGTTCCGCAATTGCTTCAAAAGTAAAGAAATAGGAAAAAAAAATATTTCTTTACTTTTGAACCAATGGCGGCACCCGCGCTTTAGCTTAAGATGTGTAAAGCAAAAGCGTGAGTGCCGCGATCCAATTGCAATGCGATAGCTCTCGCATTGCAAATGCTTGTTTTATTCAAGAGGCTTGTCAGCTTTTGTGTGCGGTCCCCTTTCTGTGTCTCTGTAAATTGGAGTGGTGGGGGATTCTGTGGGGCCGGCGGCGCGACTTTTATTTTCCTGGTATCAATCAATATAAAGCGAGTTAAGTTGTTCTGTGCGCCTCCTCAGCGCACAGAACAACTTAACTCGCTTCACATTGATTGATTGATACCAAGAAAATGAAAGTTGGGAGCGGGTAAGGAGACTGCAGCTGCCTTTAAACAGAATATCGGCTGCACCATTAGACGTCACTGCAACGTCAGGGCACAGCGCTTCGAGGCGAAAACTGCGGGCCGTCATGGCACAGCGCACCGCCGAGCCAGGAGAATAGAAGGGCAATAATGCAAAACAGATCTATGTGAGAAACTTGTAGCAGCCACTGGGTAGGTGCTCTGGAAAAATGCATTACAACTAACTAATTTTCTCGACCATTTCCAAAAAGTGCCCCTTCCCATGCCGCACTGTCTGAGATCCTCTATCACTTACTCTCTAACAGGGGACGAGTGCCCGCCTCTGTTTGGTGCTGCATGAACCTGATTTATTCGGTGCCATGTTGTGCCAGATGCCACTAAGGCCCAGCCCCCACCACCGCACCTGTTGCTGCTGTCCCGCTTTAGGATTCCTAGCACAGCCCGTCCTTTCAGAAGTTAACTCCGCACCGACCTTCCCTTTTTAATCACCGGCCCTTCTTGTGAACATGACCCGGGGCCATGTCGTGACACTCCCCGCCTCTCAGACGCCTATTTTCGGGCACTGGACAGAGGCGTCTGTGGTGCCAAGAGCCAGCGCCGCACCTATCATTCGAACTTCCTGCACTGCCCCGGGCACCTCTCCTGGAGCAGTGTGTCTTTATTCCAGACACACTGTGCAGTTTACACCGTGCACTTCCCTCGAGGTGTTACATTTTTTCAAACATTAATCCAGAGGGGTGGTGTTGAGGGGCTGGGAGCTCAGCAGTTCATAGCAGTACTTTGTCAATGCATGGACCTCACGCTGTTCCCCGTAGAGCCTTGCTTTGTGACCTAGAGGTGTTAGTTATGCATCCACATGCCTTTTACTTTTTTTTAACTTTTAAAATATCTGGTTTCCTTAATCGTTGTTTAGTGTACTTTCCTGAATTGCAAATCCAACTACATTTCAAGGAATGCAAGTACCAGAATGTAAAAAATAGGGGGGCATATTAGCAAGACCGGCGATAAAATTATCGCCGTTTTAGCGCCTGGAAACTGCCGCTAAAACGGCGATAATGGGCTTGCTAATATGCGTTATAGAATTCCAATAGAAGCCAAGGTTAGATGTGCAGGACATCTAACCTGGGCTTCTATTGGAATTCTAAAACACATATTAGCAAGCCCATTATCGCCGTTTTAGCGGCAGTTTCCAGGCGCTAAAACGGCGATAATTTTATCGCCGGTCTTGCTAATATGCCCCAGGACTCTTTGAGGTATACAAGCCCTGGAAGTTTTTTCTTAGGCCCAACACCTTTGAGCGTTTGTCACTTCGCTTCTCTCAACTCCTTCTGTGGGGGGTTAACATTCATACTTGCTTGCCCAGAAACACATGGTTTATAACCTCCCATAGCGTCACCCCCTGTTACGTGTGGTTGTTGCTCTGTAGGCTTTAATTACAGCCTCCAACAGCATTATTTTCTAAAATAGCTTTGTCCTGTCTGCTGTTGCAGGCAGGACAGCTCTCTCCTAATGCTTTTTAAAATTTTTATAGCATGTATTTGCAATGCAATTGGTCTCGCGTTTGCGGACGTTTAAGCTATTGGCATTGTAATGACAATGCCTTTTATTTATCCGTTTTAAAAACAACACATAAATAAAAGGCATTGCCATTTACAATGCCAATAGCTCAAACTCTCATAAATGCGAGACCTATTGCATTACAAATGCTTGTTTCAAGGTGAGACAGTTTTCGGGACTACCAGCCCGTCATGGCAAGAGCGCGCATGCGTAAATTGCTGCACTAATTAAAGCCAGTCTAACTTCAAAAAGGTTTGGGCTGGCAAAGAACAGGTGATTGCATTGGCTGAGAGCTCCCGTTGTAATCAGCCAATTCGATAGCAGCAGCTAACACTTGTGTTTGCAGTCAATGATAGAGTGTGCTTCTCATTGGCTGATTACAATCACCCAGGCGGGATATAGAGCCAGAGACGCATGCACGCTACTTCCGCCCATCCTCACATGCAGACTGCTCTGTCCATCCCCACGTGCTGTGCCTCAGTGCACTGTCCATCCCCACGTGCTGTGCCTCAGTGCTCTGTCCATCCTCACGTGCTGTGCCTCAGTGCTCTGGCCATCCTCACGTGCTGTGCCTCAGTGCTCTGTCCATCCCTACATGCTGTGCCTCAGTGTTCTGTCCATCCCCACGTGCTGTGCCTCAGTGCTCTGTCCATCACCACGTGCTGTGCCTCAGTGCTCTGTCCATCCCCACGTGCTGTGCCTCAGTGCTCTGGCTATCCCCACGTGCTGTGCCTCAGTGCTCTGTCCATCCCCACGTGCTGTGCCTCAGTGCTCTGGCCATCCCCACGTGCTGTGCCTCAGTGTTCTGTCCATCCTCACGTGCTGTGCCTCAGTGCTCTATCACCACGTGCTGTGCCTCAGTGCTCTGTCCATCCCTACGTGCTGTGCCTCAGTGCTCTGTCCATCCTTACGTGCTGTGCCTCAGTGCTCTGTCCATCCTCACGTGCTGTGCCTCAGTGCTCTGTCCATCCCCACGCGCTGTGCCTCAGTGCTTTGTCCATCCCCACGTGCTGTGCCTCAGTGCTCTGTCCATCCTCATGTGCTGTGCCTCAGTGCTCTGTCCATCCTCACGTGCAGTGCTCTGTCCATCCCCACGTCCTGTGCCTCAGTGCTCTGTCCATCCTCACGTGCTGTGCCTCAGTACTCTGTCCATCCCTACGCGCTGTGCCTCAGTGCTCTGTCCATCCCCACGCGCTGTGCCTCAGTGCTCTGTCCATCCCGTGCCTCAGTGCTCTGTCCATCCCCACGTGCTCTGCTTCAGTGATCTGTCCATCCCCATGTGCTGTGCCTCAGTGCTGTCCATCCCCACGTGCTGTGCCTCAGTGCTGTGCCTCAGTGCTCTGTCCATCCCCACGTGCTGTGCCTCAGTGCTCTGTCCATCCTCACGTGCTGTGCCTCAGTGCTCTGTCCATCCCCACGTGCTGTGCCTCAGTGCTCTGTCCATCCCCACGTGCTGTGCCTCAGTGCCCTGTCCATCCCCACGAGCTGTGCCTCAGTGCTCTGTCCATCCCCACGTGCTGTGCCTCAGTGCTCTGTCCATCCCCACGTGCTGTGCCAGTGCTCTGTCCATCCTCATGTGCTCTGCCTCAGTGCTCTGTCCATCCCCACGTGCTGTGCCTCAGTGCTCTGTCCATCCTCACGTGCAGTGCTCTGTCCATCCCCACGTGCTGTGCCTCAGTGCTCTGTCCATCCTCGCGTGCTGTGCCTCAGTGCTCTGTCCATCCCCACGTGCTGTGCCTGTGTTCTGTCCATCCTCACGTGCTGTGCCTCAGTGCTCTGTCCATCCTCACGTGCTGTGCCTCAGTGCTCTGTCCATCCCCACGTGCTGTGCCTCAGTGCTGTCCATCCCCATGTGCTGTGCCTCAGTGCTCTGTCCATCCCCACGTGCTGTGCCTCAGTGCTCTGTCCATCCCCACATGCTGTGCCTCAGTGCTCTGTCCATCCTCACGCGCTGTGCCTCAGTGCTGTCCATCCTCACGTGCTGTGCCTCAGTGCTCTGTCCATCCTCACGTGCAGTGCTCTGTCCATCTCCACGTGCTGTGCCTCAATGCTCTGTCCATCCCCACGCGCTGTGCCTCAGTGCTCTGTCCATCAAGTGCTGTGCCTCAGTGCTCTGTCCATCCTCACGTGCTGTGCCTCAGTGCTCTGTCCATCCCCATGTGCTCTGCCTCAGTGATCTGTCCATCCCCACGTGCTGTGCCTCAGTGCTCTGTCCATCCCCATGTGCTGTGCCTCAGTGCTCTGTCCATCCCCACGTGCTGTGCCTCTGCTCTGTCCATCCCCACGTGCTGGGCCTCAGTGCTCTGTCCATCCCCACGTGCTGTGCCCCAGTGCTCTGTCCATCCCCATGCGCTGTGCCTCAGTGCTCTGTCCATCCCCACATGCTGTGCCTCAGTGCTCTGTCCATCCTCACGTGCTGTGCCTCAGTGCTGTCCATCCCACGTGCTGTGCCTCAGGGCTCTGTCCATCCCCATGTGCTGTGCCTCAGTGCTCTGTCCATCCCCACGTGCTGTGCCTCAGTGCTCTGTCCATCCCCACGTGCTGTGCCCCAGTGCTCTGTCCATCCCCATGCGCTGTGCCTTAGTGCTCTGTCCATCCCCACGTGCTGTGCCTCAGTGCTCTGTCCATCCCCACGTGCTCTGCCTCAGTGCTCTGTCTATCCCCATGTGCTGTGCCTCAGTGCTCTGTCCATCCCCACGTGCTGTGCCTCAGTGCGTGCCTCAGTGCTCTGTCCATCCCCACGTGCTGTACCTCAGTGCTCTGTCCATCCCCATGCGCTGTGCCTCAGTGCTCTGTCCATCCCCACGTGCTGTGCCTCAGTGCTCTGTCCATCCCGTGCTGTGCCTCAGTGCTCTGTCCATCCTCACGTGCTCTGCCTCAGTGCTCTGTCCATCCCCACGTGCTGTGCCTCATTGCTGTCCATCCCCACGTGCTGTGCCTCAGTGCATGCCTCAGTGCTCTGTCCATCCCCACATGCTGTGCCTCAGTGCTCTGTCCATCCTCACGTGCTGTGCCTCAGTGCTCTGTCCATCCCCACGTGCTGTGCCTCAGTGCTCTGTCCATCCCCACGTGCTGTGCCTCAGTGCTGTCCATCCCCACGTGCTGTGCCTCAGTGCGTGCCTCAGTGCTGTCCATCCCCACGTGCTGTGCCTCAGTGCTCTGTCCATCCTCACGTGCTGTGCCTCAGTGCTGTCCATCCCCACGTGCTGTGCCGCAGTGCTCTGTCCATCCCCACGTGCTGTGCCTCAGTGCTCTGTCCATCCCCACGTGCTCTGCCTCAGTGCATGCCTCGGTGCTCTGTCCATCCCCACGTGCCGTGCCTCAGTGCTCTGTCCATCCCCATGTGCTGTGCCTCAGTGCTCTGTCCATCCCCACGAGCTGTGCCTCAGTGCTCTGTCCATCCCCACGTGCTGTGCCTCTGCTCTGTCCATCCTCACGTGCTGTGCCTCAGTGCTCTGTCCATCCCCACGTGCTGTGCCTCAGTGCTCTGTCCAGGATGGAGGTCGTCCCTTTTGACTGCACTTGGAACACGGTCCATTTTAGCAGTGCTTTTCCTGCTCTTTTTAAGCTGTGGCAAAGAATCATGGCACATCGGCTGCCTCGGAAGCCGGCTGAGTCACAACCCCACCGCTCCATTCTCGGACTGGCAGTGCGTGACATGCCTACAGGCTGCGTGCGTGACATGCCTAAAGGCTGCCTGCGTGACTTGCCTACAGGCTGTCTGCGTGACTTGCCTACAGGCTGCCTGCGTGACATGCCTAAAGGCTGCCTGCGTGACATGCCTACAGGCTGCCTGCGTGACATGCCTACAGGCCATCTGCGTGACTTGCCTACAGGCTGTCTGTGGGACGATCGTCGTTGAATCCAGGTCAGTTCTATAAAGTGTATTTCTTTAAGCGTTTCACGTACATCAGAGTATGTTACTTCATTGAGAAGTATTTATTAAAAGTGATAGTTTTTTAACAGGCAGTTGGAAACATTCCTGCCTCCCCCGCCCTGATGAAAACGCCATTAGTGAACTAAGAAGCAAGTTAGTTATCATGTGCTTTGAATATGAGAGCTGGATTATTTTGATACATAGAGAAACATTGACGATATTAAATGCGACACAAGTGTTTTTGTGCCGCGCACATCCTGAACACACATATTGGAAGATGTTCTCTTATGTGACAATCTGGGGCACATCTTCAGGAGGGGGTGTGTGGGGTGGTCCATCCCCCAGTACTTCTCAGAGGTGGCTAGATGGCCTGAGAGCTCCGATCTTGTCACAAGTTGGAGTCGGGTCGGGCTGACCTGGTGCCCCCTCTGGTCCAGGGTGAAAGCAGAGCTGCGCGCCAACACCCGGTAACAGCAGGGTACAGTCCCCTGTCCTGCAGCGTCACTGGCATCTTCAGTGGCACCTCTGCACTCAGGATGGACTTCAGTGACTGACTGCTTGTGCCTGTCCGCAGATCAATGGATCGACTCTACCGTGACCCGCTCCAGTGGTTTCACGCCTCCGGTTCCATCATTCAGGCGGTCGGTCCTTACACTATGGCAATGGTTCCCAAACTGTGCACCGTGGCTCCCTGGGGAGCCGTCAAACCTAGCCAGGGGAGCCGCGCACCAAGCATTTGATGTTGATGGAGGTGTTGGCTTCACTTAAACTAATTAGACTTATATGCATGATGTCGATGATTTGTAAGTGACATGCCTAAAGCTGTAAACGTAGTGCTTGATTGATGGCACGTCGAGGGAGATGACCTCCATATTTCACTGGATCCCCACATTCCAACACTCCCAAAGTAAGTGGAAGACGCCTGATTTAATTTGTTACTCATTAATAGTTTCGTTTTTTTCCAAATGCATTTTACACCAATGCAAGTTATCAGGAAAGTACAGTTGTCCTGTCTATTAAACACACTAAGTATTATTAAGTATTGACATTTGTACTTGAATCATAGGTAC
This sequence comes from Calotriton arnoldi, assembly GCA_963921515.1. Classification (NCBI taxonomy): domain Eukaryota; kingdom Metazoa; phylum Chordata; class Amphibia; order Caudata; family Salamandridae; genus Calotriton; species Calotriton arnoldi. The sequence continues at coordinate 1,661,928 of CAWUFW010000396.1, forward strand.
TTCCAGTACACATTTCTTTCAGTACACACACATTTCCAGACAGGCCTGCTCTCCTTGAGCACAGGGAAGTAAAACATGATATACGGCATAATGCCAACATTTGGAAGCAAGAAAGAGGGTCTTTAAAAAAAAAAAAAATCAGAGGAATTTGTTTTACTTGCATTGATTTGGAGGCAATTTTAGGGAGGAGACAGCAACAATAAAGCTGTATGCGGTTTAAAAAATCTCGAGTCACCCTGCTGAGACAGGTGTGTTGGTACGTATGACATGGGTAGAAATGGAAGTGCATACAAATATTCTTCAAGCGCAGAAACACTTTGGCAATGGGGCCTACATGCATAGGGGTGCTAACTAGCACTGTACGTAGGATACAAAAGTTTGAGAGGGTACTCTAAAAAAGACATGGGCAAAGAAGTTTAACTAGGAATATGTTATTAGAGGCGCCGCCTTAGTAATACGAAACACCCTGCGTATAGGATTATATTACCTTCATCAGCTTCATCCCAATTATTTTCAGGGAAAAAAATGCAAGTACTCCCGAGGCCGGGCTTACATCTCCCCCACCCTTCGAAAAAAGTAACAGTGGGGAGCAATGGGCAATGGCCAATGGGTCAAGGGAGCCGTGGGTCGAAAAAGTTTGGGAACCACTGCACTATGGTGTTCGAGCCCTGGATCCCTCCTCCCACACAAGCTGGGATTAAAGAGGCAGGGCACAGCCTCTGCTTCACCTTCCTGCAGATATAGGTGTCTCCCTGCACAAAGCTTGGACACTGGACTGACAATCACCATTCAACAAGTGAGGGTCCTTGGGTACCACCTGCTGAGCCAAGCCACTGCTCAGTGCCCGTAGGAGCCCACCTCACCGACACCCGCCGCCGGGGAGAGGGCAAATGTCCAGGAGCTCAGATCCTGGTCCCACTGCAAACAAGAAAGGCTGCGGCAGCCTCCCACCATGACAGTCATCTTAAAGGATTTAAAAGTCCCCTGGCAAGACATCTTTTTAGGCCTGTGTGCTGAGCAAATTTGAAAGTCATTACCCAATTCCTGCTGAAGCAAGCCCGCATGATGCTAACCAATACTAAATTATTTGGAAAAACATAACAGGGTCAATAAAATATGTGTTGCCCGGAATTTTAAAAATCCTTAAGATAATACTTGTTGGAAAGACAGAGTTAGTGGGAGTGGGAAGAGACAGGGGGAGCAGTTTAGATAGAGAAATAGAACAGACACATATCAAATAGACAGAACGTTCACTTTCCCAGGGAGCCCATGAAAGGTGGGCGCCCTGGACAATGGCACACTTTGTCCATGCCTTAAAATGTCCTTATTATGTGCAGGGACGGACGAGCTCAGCACTTATGGGGCACGACGGTGCAGCGTCACCCATTGTGCAACAAACGTTAAACCCTGTGTGCAAGAACACTGGGCGGTAAACACTTGCACAATCACCGCCATTCCCCGGGATACAGACAAACGCACTACTGAAACAAGCACGCATGCCACTCTGCAGAGACGCAGTGAGTGAAAGGTGTCACGACACAGCGAGACAAGAACGAAAGAACTGCCTATTGTTTGTAGGTTCATATCTTGGCCGAGTTTAATCTGCCCTTTCTATGTCTAAGGTCACTAAAATTAGAAACATTGACAGTGGGGTGGTGGAAGACCCTCAAGGCACAGAGAACCAGTCATGAGTGTTCATCTAGCGAGATTAAGCACTCTAGCATTCGTGGTCTCGTTCACCTCGATTTGGACTACGAAAATACAAGATTACATTGATTTTAATGATGATAAATGTATGCTTGAAACTCCTAAATTTCGCAAATGCAATTTAATAGATTTTCTTCTTTCTGGGGAATGTCAGTCCTCAGACACCACATCGATGTTATCAAAAGTGCCGGGGGAAGGGGGGCAATGGGAATGTGCGCTCGCTCTTTGCTTACATAAATAACCAAAGAAAAGTCCACTCGTATTTCAACAAACTATCCTTTCAGTAATTTTAATAATATAAAAGAGGAACAATATGTTTTTTTTAAATAACCCTCACCCACCAAAAGGTCCTTTGGTGGCATGCTTCATCATCTGAATCTTCCCACCCCGCTGCGGGACGGGACGGGGCGTGCTGCGACCAACGGAGACGTGGGAGCACTTTCAAAGGTGTGGGCTAAACAGTGATGTGAGAGTGGAAGGGTCAGTGGAACTTGTGTAGTTAAAAAATACCTGGCCTGTTCTTTGCACCACCGGAGAACTTTAGTATTACAGGAGGGGCTGCAAACACTTGTGAGGCCTGTTCTGTAATACAGATTGCTCTGCTGCACATGTAGCACTGTCACAATCTCAAGGGTGAAACACGCTGCTCTGCGCCCACACCGTACAATCGATGTGGGCACAGAGGCAAAGGAGCCATTAGGAGGTGCACTGACTGTACCACAAAGAAGTAGTCCACAGTCCAGTGCATCTCCAAGGGCACCCCTCGAAAGGGTGGAACACTTGTCCGATGGTCCCCCAGACATCCTACTGCAGGCAGGTACTGGCACTCACAGCACAGCGTACAACTCACCCGGTTGGGTATCCTGGCCCTGAAGCAGGAACTGTATGGGCCAATCAGGGTCAGGTCTAGGAGCCAAGTCTTCAGCTTCTTGCAGCATTCAAGAACTGAGGAGGAGGCTCTGATGTAGGGGCAGGTGGCTCCAGGCTTTAGGAACGAGGTTGGAATAGGCAGGACGGCCGAGTCTGGTTCTGCATATGCAGAGGGGGGGAGCGTGCGAGCAAGAGTCAGGCTGAGTGGAGGTGTCTGGTAGGTTTGTGGAGGTTTATCCGGTGGTGAGATACTTGGGACCAGTATTGTGTAAGGCTTTGTATGTGTGTGTGAGGAGATTGAAGGATGCTTGTTTGTAGATTGGGAGTCAGTGGAGCTCTTTGAGGTGTATAATGATGCGAGTGCAGGACGGGAAGCTGTGGGTGAGCCTGGCCGCTGAGTTTTGTATGGTCTGAAGTATTCTGGTCAGCTGAGTGTTGATTCCAGCATGGTGTGTATTTCCCTTCAAATACAGCCCAGGGTGCAACCTGCACAGTGAAAGGCATCCTGGCTGCTTGAAAGAGCTGGTCCGCCGTTCAATAATGTTCTGTCCCCAGGGCAGTCTCACGCTTTTGGCTATGTTGGGGACAGCAAATTCATTGTGAGATAGGGCCCACGGCGCAGACCAGGGCAGAGCGCCCTCTCTGGGATGGATACCCAGGGCTTCAGAAACACCAGTTTTGGTGAAAACTAGGTTTAGAAGCACTTGGTACTGATCCTTACACTGATTTTATACAGTTTGTTCCAGTTTATGTATCTTAACCAGACACCTGCTGTTTGATGTATTAATGCAGGCTTTAGTGCCAATATCACAACCACTTTTGCGCTTGACATTTTGCCCTCTACCCTTTTACAGTGCAGTTCTTTCTGGGATCTCTTGTATCATACTAGAGGTACTGATGTGCCAGTACAGGGACACAGGAGAGAGCCCAACCCAACATCTGATGCAAGGGATTTGGCCAAAGGCCAATTAACATTAAAAGCCTGATCCACCACAGATTCTCAGAGGATATTCTGTAGACTACAAGGCAGGAGTGCCGCTCCTCTGTGGCCTCGTTCAGCCAGGTCGGGACTGAACAGGTCATCCAGTGCCACAGACCTCATGACTTGGCACTTTCCCTCCATGAGGTGTGTGCAAGTGCCAGCCCTGGAGATGGCCGTCCTGAACCATATCTGGCGGCCCTGGAATAGGGGAACGAACCGTCCTACTTCTGTTGACTGGCGATCTATCTAGGTTTAACGCTCTACAAATAACAATAGATACATACATACATACATACATACATACATATATACATACATACATACATGACTGCATACATGGTACAGCTTCCTTTCTGCAAATGGTGCTGGTCCTCCAAATTACTGTAGAGCAAAGGAGCGGACTGGAGTTGGCCATCAGATGTGTGAGGGGCCTTAGAAGATCCATCATTCTTGCTCAAGTGTTTTTTAAACAATGCCAACAATAACTTTTATTTGCTTTGCACCTCAAAAGCAAAACGACCAGCTTCCGGATAACAAATAGAAAATAAATATCATTTTAAAAAAGCTTGGTACTTTTGAAGAACAGACAATATACAAAGTAACTAAAAAAAAAAAAAATGTAGTTCAAAACAAGAGCAGAACCCCCAACCCCGGCTCAAACCTCTCCTCCTTCCCCAGAAAATAAGCCAGAGAGAGAAAAGAAAGGGGAAACTTCTCCAAAATAAATACAACTAAATAAACAAAAACGAAAAGTTTGAGAAGCAGACACAAATCTCTTTGAATGGTTTCTTAATGATCATCTTCCTACCCAAAGAAGCCACTGTGCGTTTAGGAAAACGTTCTTTCAGCGAAAATACATACTTATATGTAATTTCTTCCGCAAATCTTTGACACATACTTTTAGAGCTAAAATACACTTTTTGACACTAACACTTTAAACAAACACTATTCGTTTTCCAGTTAAGAGCCTTCACTCTAGCTTTGGTGTGCCGGTCTCTTAACCATTTCAGCTTAGCCTGAAATAAGGGTTTTAGCAAACCAGTTGGCAAGATGTGCAATGTGGTTATGTAATACAATACTGATGAAAATGTGGCTTTGAATTCAGCAGAACGCCAACACTTTGCTGTTATCTCTTCCCTCCTATAAACTAATTAATCTCCTAAATTTCACACCGGAGATAAGATCTATTATAACACAATTATATCACCCATTGCCCTTGACAGCTGTTATTATACCTGCTACTATTACAGTACATATCTGAACAAAACAATACAATCTTATAATGAAGCAATAATCCGCCTACAGCAGTCACAGAAATTAACCCACTTAATTACTGCAGGCAGCAACTTTAGGCAATAACTTCCATAATATAACTCAGGCTTGGGGGGCCTCTACTTTGTACCTTTATCCCTGATTACTTCAGGTTTTGTGGAAGCCGCAATGCAATATCAATCAGTCAGTTTGTCTGTCTGTCTGTCTGTCGGTCGGTCTATCCATCGATAGATAAATACATATATACATATCCATCTACAGATAGTAGTTATGCACATGGTGAATTAAGGTTGTTCTGATGATGTGAAACTGTTGCATTTTTCTCTTTGTGCTGCATTGTCTATGTATCTCTCTCCGTCACTCTCAGGAAGTTGCTTTGGCTCAGTGTTTGGTTTTTCTATGTCGAGTAAGATGGCTTCTCCAAGTGAAGTTTTTGCCACAATCAGCACATATGTGTGGTCTCTCTCCTGTATGTGTTCTTATATGTCCACACAGATAATCTTTCCTACTGAAGCTTTTGTAACAGATAGTACATTGATAAGGTTTTTCATTGGTAGGTGTATTCTGAACAAAGTCTTTCTCACAATCCACAATAGCACACGTCCTTTCTGCTGAATGAGTTTCCACATGCCTGGAAAGCTCACTCTTCAGACTGAAGCTTTTGTCACATTCATTACATGTGTACGAGGGCTGATGGTTCTTGATGTTATCATGAAGGAACAGAGAATTCCACAGTTCACTTTCACATTCATTATATTTCGATAAAATCCTTTCTTTGGCTTTTTCCTGATGTACACTGAAATATTCTGCGTGACTAAAACCACTTTCACATTCAGTAGTCTTCTCCTCATTTATTTTCTGGTAACTCTCCGATCTGTGATGGTTTATAAGGTTCGGTCCCTTGTGAGAGCTCCGGCAGGCCTTAACGGTTTTGTTCTCGGAGTTAGCTCTATATGTTGTTGATGGTTTTGTACAATGTGTAGGAACTCCAGTTCTCCGTTGAATGTTTATGCTTCCATCACCTGTGCAATATATAGATATATGATGATCTTTAGCTTTAAATTTAGAAGAAAATGTCATAAACAGATTATTTTCTAGACTGTTACTTTGTAATTATGTGCACAAGTGTTAACATTACAATTTAGAATAATCATTTGAATAGACTTTGTGCCAAAAAAAAGATAGTGCCGTATATTAACATATTTATGATCAGCTCTTCATTTATGTTGTTTTTTTATCCCATGTGCTGAGCCCTCCTCAAGTATTTTGTTTGTTTGCAATCCTGGATCAACATTTTAATAAATGGGGGCCATGATGGTACCCAGGATTGCCGCCTTTCTGCTGTACAAATTAAATTTGAGAAATACTTGCAAATTAAATCAAAACCATAAAGTAGAGCTGGTAAATCATTTTATTTCAATGCACTTTTGTCTTATCAATAAAATAATGCCTCACGAAAGTTCCACATTAACACAATCCATAGCATAAGATTGTTTTTAACCAGTTAAGAACATTATTAATCTAATTGATTTTAATAAATCACGTTTCTTATTCTCCAGTTTTCATTACTAATTCACTTATTTTACTTTTTACACAGACTAAGGTAACCAGTATAACAGAGTAACTGAAAGGGTTACAATTCTTGCCTCTTCGAAGACCCACTGTCTAACATATAAGTAATCCTTCAACTTGCAACATGATCACTCTCCTCTACAGAATTTCTTGAAAATCTTCACACCACCCACAGTCTTTAAAAAATAAATGGCAAAGCTGACAATTCATTGAACCCTCAACCCATTAATTGATAAGGAACGATATGATCAAGAAACTGATTTTGGCTTTCTTCTTTTGAAACAAATCAAAGTTTGTGAACGTCATGGGGACTGTCTTATTACAATTTCCCTAAGCACTATTATTTTGATTATATTACAGTGACACTTATCAATGGTTTTGTGAGACACATTTTACCTCCTGCTTCCTTACACTAAAAATGCTAACGAAATGTTTTTAAGTTCTACCTCTAGAGACGAAGAAAGTGACAAACCATGTGCTTGTCATATCAAAGCTAGATTATGGCATTCCCCTAAAAGAACCTGCCCAAATTCAAAGAATACAGAACGCGGCCTCCAAGCTGATCCTGAATCTTCCTAGGTCAGCCCTTATTTCCCTTTATTGCAGAGTTTGCACTGGCTCCCAGCTGGGATAAGAGATTTTTAAAACTCTACTCCTGGTGCGTAAGTCTCTCTGCGGGTTTGGTCCTAAATATTTTCTGACAAAATTGAACTCCAGTGCCCGGCCTTGCCTTTAGGACTCGCTCCTGCCCGTCTTCTTTCCATCGCTCGTATACATCATTGCAGATGGATGGGACTGCTCTCTAAGCACTAATACAATGAGGCAAACTCTTGCAAAAAGCCCAGTCGTGCCACACTTTCAACCTAAAGCAGGACACTGTTTAAATGAGGCGACGTGGAACCTTGACCCACAATGAAAATAGGAGCCATTAGTACTCTTCTTACTCAGCACAGAAAAGCCCTTGTTGTAGTTATTTCTCTTTACAACACAAACTGTGCTTGCAACGTCCGTACTGAATAGCTTAACGGATTCACCCGAGTCTTGTATACTGTTGGCAATTTCGACTGCCTCATCTACTGGTGGATTTTTGCATCTCCATAACCTTTCTTGTATTTTTGTTTTTTAAATTAAAACATCTTGTTACTAACTGGTCTCTAATGAGTTGGTCAGTGAATGAATGGAATTCACATTTAGATGCCCAAACCCTTAAAGAGGCCACATACATGTCAACAGATTCAGTGGCAGATTGCTCTCTTGAAAAAGATTTGTGCCTTCGGACTACTAAAGTAAGTGGCTTCCAAAAATGTTTTTCCAATCTTTTAATAGCTTTTTATACTCATCAATGTGATCATCTTCGTCATCTGGTAAATTAATAGGTAAGTGCTCAAATATTTATTAACCCTCCATGCCTAAAGAATGTTCAAGAAGCCACTCTTTCCTATCAGGTCTAAATTTGAAACCATCTATCCCTCCCAGGTACGCATTAAAGGCTCTGAACCACTCCTTCCATGTAATTGGGGGTTTTCCTGGTGATTGCAGAAAGGGTGGGACAGGAATTATTGCCTGCATGGTACATGGAAACTCAACTGTGTGAGCAATTTAACAGAACCACATATCCTTGAAAGATACATTTAAGCAAAGCGTGCAGCAAATATTGTAGATGGTAGCGTAATTTGGTGGGGATAGTTGTAAAACAAAAACCAATAAATTATGTAGAAATCAACATTGTGCATCATTCACTTTAACCTTTGTGGAAAATACTCCCATGAAGGTCAGGGATGTTCTAGTAGGATAAAATGGCCACTGTACAGAATCCCCTGACCACTGTAAAAAGGATGAATAAAGGATCTGGCGACCTGACCACTGTAAAAAGGATGAATAAAGGATCTGGCGACCTGACCCCTGTACAAAGGATGAATAAACGATCCAGCGACCTGACCCCTGTACAAAGGATGAATAAAGGATCTGGCGACCTGACCCCTGTACAAAGGATGAATAAAGGATCTGGCGACCTGACCACTGTAAAAAGACTGAATAAAGGATCTGGCGACCTGACCCCTGTACAAAGGATGAATAAAGGATCTGGCGACCTGACCACTGTACAAAGGATGAATAAAGGATCTGGCGACCTGACCCCTGTACAAAGGATGAATAAAGGATCCGGCGACCTGACCCCTGTACAAAGGATGAATAAAGGATCTGGTGAACTGACCCCTGTACAAAGGATGAATAAAGGATCTGGTGAACTGACCCCTGTACAAAGGATGAATAAAGGATCTGGCGACCTGTCCACTGTACAAAGGATGAATAAAGGATCTGGCGACCTGACCCCTGTACAAAGGATGAATAAAGGATCTGGCGACCTGACCCCTGTACAAAGGATGAATAAAGGATCTGGTGACCTGACCCCTGTACAAAGGATGAATAAAGGATCTGGCGAACTGACCCCTGTACAAAGGATCTGGCGACCTGTCCACTGTACAAAGGATGAATAAAGGATTTGGCGAACTGACCCCTGTACAAAGGATGAATAAAGGATCTGGCGACCTGTCCACTGTACAAAGGATGAATAAAGGATCTGGCGACCTGACCCCTGTACAAAGGATGAATAAAGGATCTGGCGACCTGACCCCCGTACAAAGGATGAATAAAGGATCTGGCGACCTGACCCCTGTAAAATGGATGAATAATGGATCTGGCGAACTGACCCCCCGTACAAAGGATGAATAAAGGATCTGGCGACCTGTCCACTGTACAAATGATGAATAAAGGATCTGGCGACCTGACCCCTGTAAAAAGGATGAATAAAGGATCTGGTGACCTGACCCCTGTACAAAGGATGAATAAAGGATCTGGCGACCTGACCCCTGTACAAAGGATAAATAAAGGATCTGGCGACCTGAACCCTGTAAAAAGGATGAATAAAGGATCTGGCGACCTGACCCCTGTACAAAGGATGAATAAAGGATCTGGTGACCTGACCCCTGTACAAAGGATGAATAAAGGATCTGGCGAACTGATACCTGTAAAAAGGATGAATAAAGGATCTGGCGACCTGACCCCTGTAAAAAGGATGAATAAAGGATCTGGCGACCTGACCCCTGTAAAAAGGATGAATAAAGGATCTGGCGACCTGACCCCTGTAAAAAGACTGAATAAAGGATCCGGCGACCTGACCCCTCTACAAAGGATGAATAAACGATCTGACGACCTGACCCCTGTACAAAGGATGAATAAAGGATCCGGCGACCTGACCCCTGTACAAAGGATGAATAAAGGATCTGGCGAACTGACCCCTGTACAAAGGATGAATAAAGGATCCGGCGACCTGTCCACTGTACAAAGGATGAATAAAGGATCTGGCAACCTGACCCCTGTACAAAGGATGAATAAAGGATCCGGCGACCTGACCCCTGTACAAAGGATGAATAAAGGATCTGGCGAACTGACCCCTGTACAAAGGATGAATAAAGGATCCGGCGACCTGTCCACTGTACAAAGGATGAATAAAGGATCTGGCGACCTGACCCCCGTACAAAGGATGAATAAAGGATCTGGCGACCTGACCCCTGTAAAAAGGATGAATAAAGGATCTGGCAACCTGACCCCTGTACAAAGGATGAATAAAGGATCTGGCGACCTGACCCCTGTACAAAGGATGAATAAAGGATCTGGCGAACTGACCCCTGTACAAAGGATGAATAAAGGATCTGGCGACCTGACCCCTGTACAAAGGATGAATAAAGGATCTGGCGCAGCTGTCCACAGACTTCACTGGAGGTAAGGCATGTTTCTTTTAGACAAGATCGCCGCTGAACATCATCACATTACCACGCGTGTGCGTGATGTCACACAGTGTGGTCTAAATGGCGGGTGTTGCGATAACCTCCACAACGCCAATAAACGTCCCACCAAAATTTCAAAAAGCTGCTCGTCACCTACCACTATGTGTCGCCACCTACGACTACAGTCAGCTAGGTGTTCTAAAGTGAAGTCATGTAACCAATCTCCTCGCATTGCACGAAGACAAAAGCACGCAATGTTGGCAGTGCTACAGGAAAAGCACGTAAGTTAGTTGTCTTCCTCGTCGACCCTGTTACGAAAGCGGCGCACTTGTAAAAATGAATAATGAAGAGTTTACTGAGGATAGGTGAAACTAGCAACTCCACCTCCTGTCCCTCCGTCCGCTCTCCAGTGCCGCCTCCACTGGAGCTCCATTCTGGAATCTCGCCACATCAGACAGCAATGCAGAGCGGGAGAATGGACACAGGCATACAGGAATACAACATGGAGATTCCTCTTTGTTTAGCTATGCAATTCAAAAACATTTTTTTTTTAAATAATCAAAAATGTTCTTCATTTAAAAAAAATACAGAAGCAGATATTATTTAAAAAGGTTTTTGGACTATTACAAATACTGACCTGCTGCTGATAGTGTAATTTGACTGTGGGTTAAAGAAAATGATCATGCTGTGTTACAGGTCGGTCTTAATTAAAATAACGTTGCTGTGGCATAGACACGTCTTCAAATTGAAAAATTATGTAGTCTGGGTGATATTTATTGATATTGTGGAATTTAGAAACGTATAAATATATAGCACATTGGTAAGTAAATAACTCATCACCTATCTTTGCAGCTTTATAAAAGTAGGAAATGAAAAACGAAATAAATTTTAAAAACAATTTATTAATAAAAAAATACGCTAACATGTAATCCCTTAGTCTATCGTTTCGTATTATTTACAGAATTTTTAAAAAAATGACCACATGCTCTATGCAGGAGGTAAATTTAGGTGCTAATTCTTCATGTGGGAATGGTTTCCTTCCCAATTGTAATAGTAGCTGTATTTTTAGGTCTCGCCTAGCGCAGCGGGCATGCGCTGCACTAGCAGAGGGCCTCTTGGAATCACTCCAGCTTCCAAGAGACTTCTCCGTGTGGGTCGGCCTCCTCCCACACATTCATTGGCCTTTGCGTGTGGCTTTCAAAAATTGAAAGCCCGCAATTGGCCAAAGGCGGGATCATGTCCCGCCTTCTCTCTAAATGTTGACTCCCATGGCCTAGGGTTCTCGGGAGCGAGCAGCAGAGCAGCAGAGCGGCCGGGTGCCAGCTGCATACTTAACATTCCTTTCAGTGCGCGCGCACCACAAGTGGTCTTGTGTTTTTTAAAGTAGTTAATCACTTCCTGCTTTGGCTAGCTCCAGGCTGAGCTCTTGCGCTTCCCTGAGCCTTATTTACTCTCTCCTCGCAGAGGCGCACCGTGGCTGTTAACGGTGCTCGTCGGTAAAGAAGCTTCCGCCAATAAAAGTGGCGCCGCTCGTCCCTGGTGGGGAATGCTGGTAATAACTCACGGTCCCGTGGGGTCGGATGCAGCTAAGTGACTGTAATTAACAACACCGCTCCATCTGTTCGCACCAGTGTTCCGGTATTTGTCTTTCTCGGCATCGTTTCCAGCTAAAGAATGTTATGCGAAATAATTAGGCTCAGGCTGGTATTACTTTATCTGTGCAAAACGTTGCAGTTGGGATCCTTATCTCCTTTCTTCTACCTCAGCAAGAGTTTCTCCTCTGTTTGCCTCTGTTTCTCTGACCTGTCCTGCTCACGATTCTCTCATTTCAATTCTCTTTCACGCATTTGTTATTATTGTTGTCTGCTATTTGAGTTTTTTCTCTGCCTTTGTGACCGTCTTTCTTGTTTACATGTGCTTTGGACTTGGGTGCAGGAATGGTTCTTGAATCATGCCTCAAGTGTTTACCCTAGCAGGAATGGACACTGTTAAAGGGAGCGGAGATGGGTAGATACTCCACAGAGAATGCGGTGGAGCTATAAACACAGGAAGCGAAGTTGATACTTCAGGTGGGAATTTGTTACTCAGTTTATTCGATGCCTTGTTGGCAAGTCACGTAGTTTTATTTCTTTAGAGCTAACGTAGCAAAACGGCTGCCAGCCTCCTCGCTGCTTGGCGTCAGACCGAAGGAAGCAGAGAAGCGAGAGCAGCAGTGATGTATATACAATCCTCACCATTCAAAATGTCACCTTCTTAATTAAATATTACCACCGGATTATAGCATGGTGGTGCAAAACCCGACACCCTGCTGGCTGCCCCTAAAATACAATTCAAGCAATGGAGCTGCACATGTAACATTAAAGTAGAAATAACTTCCAGTTTCACACAATGTCTATCTTATGAAAAAGCAACATGCTAACATTGACATATTACGTAAATGTCGGCGACCTTATCCAGTTCTGGGACCAGTCTTGGCTCATTTACTTCACATTTATATGTAAATAGCTTTACTTGTTTTGGCAGGGGGGCATAGGGAGATAAAGTGATTTGCCCAGAATCACAGGATGTTGAGCCAACGAGGAGGTTTGAACCTGGTCCCCTCCGCTCCAAAGTTGGCTGCTTTGGCCGTTATGCCACACCTTCTCTTTTGTCATATCGACTTTAAAAAAAGAAAAAAAAACTTGTACGATTATTCAAAAATGTTAAGAGTATGTGGGCATGCCAGTGGGGGATAATGTACTGCATTGCTAAACACTTATAAGGTCCCAAAGGCGAGACCTATTGGCTATGCCAATGCTTGTTTTACTGCATGTGATTTGACCATGAGGAAAAATGGCATGTTTTTTTTCTCATGCAAATGTAACCAAAAAGTTAAATTGCATGCAGAAGAATTACATGCGGAAACTTATAATCGAACAGAGAAATATTTGAGCAAAAAAAATATTCACTGTTTTTACTCCACCTGCTATGTAATGAGGGTCCATGTGTATGTAGATTGATTAAGTATTGTTTAAAACATGCATAGTTAGGCTTAGGAAACAAACATATTCTTATTTAACTTCAAGGCGGCTGATTAGGAGTCAGGAGGAGTGGAATTGCGCAAATGGATTCCAAGTGGATCAGTTTTTGTGAGTATAGGAGAACCGCACCCAATTTTTCCAGTCTGTAATTCTGGCCAGAAAAATCACAAGGCTTTGGCTGCAGCAGCCAGCCTCGTTCTGTTTTGTTATGTACAATGCACCGCAGCTAGTAAAATACTTCTCTTCCCTCCCCTAATCTCCCAAAACCCCTTCCTGCCCCGTCACTCCATCGACATGCCTGTGCACATATTTACTACCTGCTCAGAGTAGGGGCATGGGATATGGGACATATAAGTAGCTGCGGAGTCTTTGTCTGGTGGTATAATGTGCCCTGGGTGACTTTCTACATCCTGCCAGATGTGAGGATTGTGTGAGTTGGAGGGGTGGGGGGGGGGGGGCGGGGAAGAGGACAAAGGACAAAAACTCTCTCAGAAGGGCTTCTTTCCCTCTTGTCCCCAGTCACACGCACTAGACGTAGAGAAATGCATGCCAGTGTTTGACAGACCCAGACTTGCATGGTCCAGCACACATGTCAGGTGCTCAACATAGTTCCACCCTGGCGTGAGCCATCACTTGGCCACGACCATGTGGATGCTCAAAGGTGACTGAAAACCATGACCATGGAGAGAACAAAGAATGAGGTGTGTGATGCGCCAAGTAGCGCCTGTCCATTCTTGCAGAAGCAGCTGCTGATCGGCATTGAGAGAAGTCAGGTCTCCAGAAGTCTCCTCTGAAGTCACCCCTTAAGTCTTCTCTGAAGACACCCCTGAGATCTCCTCGGAAGACACTCCCGAAGTCTCCTCTCAAGAAAACCCTGACTTCTCCCCTCAAGACACCCCTGAAGTCGTCTCTGAAGACACCTCTGAATTCTCCTCTCAAGACACCCCCATAGTCTCCTCTCAAGACACCCCCTAAGTCTCCCCTCAAGACACCCCTGACGTCTCCCCTCAAGACACCCCCGACGTCTCCCCTCAAGACACCCCTGACGTCTCCCCTCAAGACACCCCCGACGTCTCCCCTCAAGACACCCCCGACGTCTCCCCTCAAGACACCCCTGAAGTCGTCTCTGAAGACACCTCTGAATTCTCCTCTGAAGACACCTCTGAATTCTCCTCTCAAGACACCTCTGAATTCTCCTCTCAAGACACCCCTGAAGTCTCCTCTGCAGACACCCCTGAAGTCTCCTCTGCAGACACCCCTGAAGTCTCCTCTGCAGACACCCCTGAAGTCTCCTCTGCAGACACCCCCAAAGTCCCCTCTCAAGACACCCCCAAAGTCTCCTCTCAAGACACCCCCTAAGTCTCCTCTCAAGACACCCCCGAAGTCTCCTCTCAAGACACCCCCGAAGTCTCCTCTCAAGACACCCCCGAAGTCTCCTCTCAAGACACCCCCGAAGTCTCCTCTGCAGACACCCCTGAAGTCTCCTCTGCAGACACCCCCATAGTCTCCTCTCAAGACACCCCCGAAGTCTCCTCTGCAGACACCCCTGAAGTCTCCTCTCAAGACACCCCCATAGCCTCCTCATGGCACCCCTGAAGTCTTTGATGACACCCCCGAAGTCTCCTCTGCAGACACCACTGAAGTCTCCTCTGAAGTCACTCCTGAAGTCTCCTCTCAAGACACCCCCGAAGTCTCCTCTCAAGACACCCCCGAAGTCTCCTCTCAAGACACCCCCGAAGTCTCCCCTCAAGACACCCCTGACGTCTCCCCTCAAGACACCCCTGACGTCTCCCCTCAAGACACCCCTGACGTCTCCCCTCAAGACACCTCTGAATTCTCCTCTGAAGACACCTCTGAATTCTCCTCTCAAGACACCCCTGAAGTCTCCTCTGCAGACACCCCTGAAGTCTCCTCTGCAGACACCCCTGAAGTCTCCTCTGCAGACACCCCTGAAGTCTCCTCTGAAGTCACTCCCGAAGTCTCCTCTCAAGACACCCCCGAAGTCTCCTCTCAAGACACCCCCGAAGTCTCCTCTCAAGACACCCCCGAAGTCTCCTCTCAAGACACCCCTGACGTCTCCTCTCAAGACACCCCTGACGTCTCCTCTCAAGACACCCCTGACGTCTCCCCTCAAGACACCCCTGACGTCTCCCCTCAAGACACCCCTGAAGTCGTCTCTGAAGACACCTCTGAATTCTCCTCTGAAGACACCTCTGAATTCTGCTCTCAAGACACCCCTGAAGTCTCCTCTGCAGACACCCCTGAAGTCTCCTCTGCAGACACCCCTGAAGTCTCCTCTGCAGACACCCCCATAGTCTCCTCTCAAGACACGCCCTCAGTCTCCTCTGCAGACACCCCTGAAGTCTCCTCTCAAGACACCCCCATAGTCTCCTCTCAAGACACCCCCGAAGTCTCCTATGCAGACACCCCTGAAGTCTCCTCTCAAGACACCCCCATAGTCTCCTCTCATGACACCCCTGAAGTCTCTGACACCCCGAAGTCTCCTCTGCAGACACCCCTGAAGTCTCCTCTCAAGACACCCCCATAGTCTCCTCTCAAGACACCCCCGAAGTCTCCTCTCAAGACACCCCCGAAGTCTCCTCTCAAGACACCCCCGAAGTCTCCTCTCAAGACACCCCTGAAGTCTCCTCTCAAGACACCCCTGAAGTCTCTGATGACACCCCTGAAGTCTCCTCTCAAGACACCACAGAAGTCTCCTCTTAAGACACCCCCATAGTCTCCTCTCAAGACACCCCTGAAGTCTCCTCTCAAGACACCCCTGAAGTCTCCTCTCAAGACACCCCTGAAGTCTCCTCTCAAGACACCCCTGAAGTCTCCTCTCAAGACACCCCCGAAGACTCCTCTCAAGACACCCCCGAAGACTCCTCTCAAGACACCCCCGAAGACTCCTCTCAAGACACCCCCGAAGACTCCTCTCAAGACACCCCCGAAGACTCCTCTTAAGAAACCCCTGAAGCCTTCAGAATGCCCTAGCCATGTGAGATGTTGAGAAGCAGAACAAGCAGCTGTTTCTCCTTGACACCTTGAGCTCAAAGCCAGGGACAAGTACCCCAGGATGTATTTGCTGCAAAACAGTGGCTCACCTGTGAATACCAGAAGTGCTCATGCCTTGACAATAGTGTGGTGTGCTCTGGGCATCTAGATCAAAGCACAAACAGCCAAAGCCACCAACAAAGGACCCTAAATCGTCATTCTGACCGTAGGGCACATGGAGTACCAGGACTCAAGTTGAGTGCGTTAAGATCAACACTCAACTACCAAAGAGCGCACATGGAGCCTATGCAACCCCGATTAAGGACCAAGGACAAAGTTTAACCTTGGGCACCCCCAATCAAGGCGTACATGAATCATGGCATCTAAGCGCATCCTCGCTACCATCTGCAATCCATTGTAAGGTGGTATAAGCCGCATGCTTACCTGCCGTATCACTCATGCTTTCTATTATCTCACAGTCCTGGTCGTCCGCGATATAGATGTGTTCGTCTCCGTTTGAGTTTATTAACACAACTTCAGGGCTGGCCACACGCTCTATTTTTAAAGATAAAACATCAGTTATAGTCTGTCATAAACATTTAACAGCGGATAATCTTTGTCATCCACAAACAATTCAATCACAAGTCTTCTGCTCTGGAGTAGTTCTCACCTAGTATCTCTGTTTACATGCATGAAAAACTCAACAGAGAAGCTGGCCGGCCTCTACACCCACAACTGAGCCCCATGGGCGTATTTGAACCCTGTGCACTTTCAACTGTGGCGCAGGGCTGTATCTGAACTCTGCACCCAGCACGTGTCCATTGTGCACACATAGAAGAAACCTGTGATCCCCCAATCCTGGCCTACAAAAGGTTTCCTTTTTCAGATATTTGTAGCATGTGAACGCTAACAAATTAAACAAAGAACACCAGGATTTTCGTGGGGGACAGTACCACACTCAGGAAGCGATGATTCATGCAAAGTCCCAGAAATATCTTAAAGCCTTTATAATATGTAAGCGTAAAAAGAGCAGTCTGCTTATCAGTCAGCGTGTGTGAAGATGGGGTCGTCCAGCAGTTCTAGTACTTTTCCTAGGTACTGCAATAACTTTTTTTTGAGTATCATTGGATAATCTTAAACAGCTCTACAAGTGAAGGGGTGTAAGCTGCTACCTGCTGAGATAAGACTCCGTGACCTGTCAGTAGCACGATGATGTTCCGCAACGTGTCAACCGTGTACCCACAGATACACTGTCAGACAGATGTGAGCCACGGTTTAGGTTTACTTTACCGAACTCCACATTTATGTACATTTACTTTATATATATATATATATATACATACTCAATGTATGTAGAGGTCGAGAATAGAAAATCTATAGTTACCCACATGCACTTACCTTCTCAATATTTTGCTCCTCGATATTCCGCCCGTCATATTACGGCAGGATATTTCCAGGGCCGGCGCTAGGCATGGGCAGTGTGGGCAGCTGCCCAGGGCCTCGCGCTCAGCTAAAAAACAGGGGGCCCGCTTCACTGTGAAATGCCACACTTTCACAGTTAGCCCACCTGCTCGTCCCGGGCCCCCTGCCCCCACACAATCACAATACAAATGTGAGATGTCTTGACCTTGCTGGTCAGGGCATGGTGGCGTTCCTGGGGTGCAGGGGTGGGGTGAGGGACAAAGAGTGGGGAAGGCACAGCAGCCGGGCCAGCAATTATGTTGGCTCACAGAGTCAGGGGCGGGGCAGCACCTCTGTTAAGTACCGGCCATTCCCTTTCTGCATTTTGTTTCTAAGTGACAGAAGACCCCTTTGTTTCCAGGACCAGCCAGACACAGGTAAGGAGAGGTGGGTGAGGGGAGGAGGGAGCAGCCAGATCAACTGGCTTTTGTTAACTTTTGCATCACCCATTTTTTTTATGGGAATGCACATTTAAAATGTATGTAGAAGTGCCGTTGTAGGGCAGTGTTTTACGAAATGCCTCATTACTGCTTCGAGGCCCAGGGGAGGGGGCCCCTTTTCCCTGGGCCTTGTAGCCATTACTCCCTCTTTCCTTTATTTGTTCCCCAAAAAAGAAAAACACTTTTGTTGGAAAGGTAGTCTTTTTCGGACATTTTTCACTTCTAAAGTGCAGCCTCGGGACGGAGAGAAATAAAAGGTTCAAAATGTGAAAAATAACTAAAGCAAGACAGAGTGGGTCGAAAAGGGGCCAGATTGATTTTATTCACACCCAAAACACATTAGCGCCACTTTACAGAGTTTGCCAGTGAAGCGCTACTTTTGTTTTCTTGTCTTTCTCTGAACAGCATTGTTTTCCCGGGCTGGAGAAGTGCACCATTCCTGGATGTACTGCAATACCTGCTTGATGCCTGGATTGGAAAACAAAATGCATACCGCACCTCTGTATTCACGAATGTGTTTTTTTTAAACCATACTGCTTACGTTTTGAAAGGATATAAGCAATGGACATTGAAACGGGTCCCTTCCGGCCCTGTAGTCATGTTCTTAACTTTTCATGCAAAAGCACTTATTGATTTCTGAATAATAAGTGCAGAAGCGTTAAGGTAACCAATTTGTTCCTTCTTACATTTCACATGCTTTACTTAATCTTGCATTCCCTATGAGTGTTTGCTTTTTCCAGGATGTTGTCACTTTTTTTTTTTAGGCAGCATATTACTCGTCTAGTGCGTAATTTGAATTGAGTCGCATCCAGGTGTTTATAGCGGGGCGCATTTGGGTTGTAGTTGAAGGCAGTGCGAGTTTCTCTCAGTGGGGCAGTATGGTGTTCAGTGGGGGGAGGATGTGGCACTATGGCCAGAGCTGCCGACTTGGGAACTGGGGAACCAAGTTCAGCCTTCATGACCAGTCCACCAGACCACTCTCTTGCGGGAGCACATTCCCGTGCTAGACCTTAGAAGGGCCCGCTAGACCTTAGAAGCAGCAGGTGGACCCTAGCGGTGGCAAGTGTGGGTTAATCCTTGAAGGGCTGTACACCACAACCCCTATTGAAGCTCACCTCAAGTCTTTTGGGCAGGCCTACCAAGCAGCACACCCTAGAGCAACAGTGACTCGGTCACTGAGGTCACAGGACCCTTGAGCAGGGAGGATCTAGGGCGGTGCGACCGGTGAAATCGCACTGATCGTTCACTTCGGGTGGGGGCGTCATGTTTGCAAGTATATTATGTTTTTAAAAGCGCTTGCTGCCTCCTTCCTGGCCTCCAGCAATTTTCGGCAACAATAAAAATGGCATGATAACTCCAGTGATTAATGTTCTTCCTAGAGAGAGATGGAGTTTTGTCAAGTGGAAGTTTCGACTCGTGGAAAGGTAGCGCAGAGGGTTAATGTGCCTGCTGCAAAGAACATGTACCATGCACATCACAAAGTGCACATAATGTAAATAGGTCAGTTGGTTACTCCTTTTGTCATTGAGATCCTTTTGTTACTTGCAGTTTATAAGTTAAAGTCCTAACATAGAACAGTGAGCTATTAACTGCCATCAAAGAGCTACATGCAAACTGCAAGGTATAAATTACAGCATTATGGTTTTTTCCCCAGTCTTTGATTATCCTAATGTTGCAAAAAGGGTTCATTTGGATAGAAATCAATTCTGATTATTAAAGAGAACCCCCAACCATGGTATTACGTTCTAAATTCAGAGTTTGTGTTTCTCCAGATCAATCACTATTAAACTATACTGCCTACTAGTATGGATGTCATGTGACTCCTACACCTTGTAGTCCTTTGTCTTATGTAACATTTCCTATGCAGTGATTTACATACGTATGATTGATTGTCTCTGTGTAATGTGTGTGATATAAAGTGCTCTGACACCCTACATTGGTATGAGTGGCGCTGTAAATCAAATTAAATGCAGCTGAGCGAGAATGTGGTTATAGAGACTTGAGGGGCACTGTTAAAGGGTGGTAGTGAGGGAATCCGTGGCAGAGGGAGTCACTGGGGGCACCAACGAACATTGTTACACAGGGCTCCACCAGCGCTAAACCTGGCCACTACCACTTCCACCAGTTCTAACCCCAAATCAAAAACGTTGATTTGAAAACCCCTTGAACCTGCAGAATACCTTCAAGTCAATGTATGATTTAGCAGTGGTCTCGGTTGTTCTAAGTCTTTTTTTATTTATGTACAATCTTTATTTGTTTGCAATGGTGTCTTGTAATTTTGTATTATATGTGTTGTGTTTTTGCACTTAACATAATTCTGGCGAGTAAAGAGCCCAAACACAAAAAAGATTGTCCTACGACTCTTAGCAGGTGCGTGTCGGATACTGGTGAGAGGATTTACGTTAAAACAAATTACTTAGTATTAATGTCATCCTAAGGTGGCCCAATAATGGCAGACTGATAAGGGAAACTTTTGAAATTTGCGATCATATCCATGGTGTGAGAGATTGTCTCTTGTGTAATTTTATATTTTGAATGATCCCGCCCCTCATTACCTCAACAGGATCTCTCCCCTTTATGAGGCAGAACTGGAATGTTCATCATGCACTCATCTGGAAACAACCAGTTAGCATGGAGTAAAAAATATGCATCTTTGTGAGACCTGCACCTTGCGTTTCCATCCAATGTGACAAATGTAATCCAATAAAAAAGTTTTAAAATATATGGACTAATTTCACTTATATATTTATCTTTTTGTCCTTGTTACTAATATCCACGTTAGCTCCCTTCAGTGACGCCAAATAGGATCAATAGTCCTGCGATGTCACTTTCTGTGATGTCACTTCTTGTGATGTTACATGCAAATTAGCGGGGCCTCACATCTTCCCTTTCGCCCGGGGCCCCAGAAGTTCTAGGACCGGCCCTGTATTTAGTGGACAATATTTTTATTTAAAACCATGACTGCAGCTCCCTGGGCGAAGCCTGGCTGTAGACGGTGCGTTAGATGATGCACTTGGTCTGATGTAGAGATGTCCTGAGCGGTCTCTGCTGGAGTTTGACCACTTGTGGCTACATTTATAAACAAGAACAACATTCACAATCCCTGCCATCATTTTACTGAGAAGGAAAGGCGCCCACTAGGAGGATGTCGAAGCCCTCCGATGCCCCTGCTTATGGAAGAATTCAAATGATGGAGCGCAGACTGAAAACTAACAGGGACAATGAAATGCAGAGACGCAGCATTTAGAGTGCAGGACACAAGCATGCTGGGCTGGTAGTCTGCGTCCTGTAGGGGTGATGATTTATTTTAGCCCAGACTAGAACTATTCTGCAAGACACATGATGGAATTAACGCAGGTCCAGCTCAGCCTCCTGCCCAGGAGAAGTTTGTTAATTATGCATTTTTAAACACCTACTATTTACAATGTTTACAAACATCAGGATACGAATACAAAGCGCAATACTAAAAGCAAATTATAATGATTCCCCTTAATGATAGAAGTAGGCCTTTTGCAAGATTTGCAGAGGTGATTCCTTTCTTGTACAACTTTGTTTCGGTTCCTAGTGGCTCCAGAGTTTCTACCAATCAGCCTGTTTTTTTCACAGCTTTAATGTGTGAATGTCTGGGGAAGGCTCTCACCATCCCAGGGCTCATTTCCAGGGTCAGGAGCCATCAGCAGAGTCCAGGGCACTGCGAACAAGGGTTTCTGCTCAGCAATATGGTTTCGTTAGGAGCCTTCAACAGGTTTGTTAGACTCTATCTAGTTCCTGCTTGTTAGAGCCTTGGTGGTGGCTTAATTGTTAGTTTTATTTTGAGTTACAAAATAGGAATTTTTGTGTACAACCAATTTTATTTGATTTTTGAAAATATGAGAAACAAAGAAAATAACAAACAAAAGTAATGTAGAAGGAAGCCCCCAATGAAGGTTCACGTGCAGGGCGAGTGCCTTCCTGCGGTACAACTATTGGTGCCAGCACAGGCTTGGCTGGTATTGATAAGGTGACATACATCGAAGTCCATACATTTTCCGTAGCTTAACAGGGTGTGCTCTGACACGATATGGGGTTTTCCAGTCCAATGCATCAGTCCAGACTTCCAACCGTACCCAATGTCTGGTGCATCCTTAGCACACCAGTTTTGGGCAAATGAATAAACAACACAATGAAGTCCAGATCTTCAGATGAACCCACCAAGAACATTGCGGAGGTGAGCACCTCGGAGAGGATCCTAGCTCCCTCCGTCAGATGAACCCACCAAGAACATTGCGGAGGTGAGCACCTCGGAGAGGATCCTAGCTCCCTCCGTCAGATGAACCCACCAAGAACATTGCGGAGGTGAGCACCTCGGAGAGGATCCTAGCTCCCTCCGTCAGATGAACCCACCAAGAACATTGCGGAGGTGAGCACCTCGGAGAGGATCCTAGCTCCCTCCCATCAGATGAACCCACCGAGAACATTGCGGAGGTGAGCACCTCGGAGAGGATCCTAGCTCCCTCCGTCAGATGAACCCACCGAGAACATTGCGGAGGTTAGCACCTCGAAGAGGATCCCAGCTCCCTCCGTCAGATGAACCCACCAAGAACATTGCGGAGGTGAGCACCTCGGAGAGGATCCTAGCTCCCTCCCATCAGATGAACCCACCAAGAACATTGCGGAGGTGAGCACCTCTGAGAGGATCCTAGCTCCCTCCGTCAGATGAACCCACCGAGAACATTGCGGAGGTTAGCACCTCGAAGAGGATCCCAGCTCCCTCCCGTCAGATGCCCTGAACCACAATGCAACATCAGATAGAGCGGGAAAACTCCTTGGTTGAGACCAGCAGTGAAGGACTAGAGTAAATGCTTCCCTGGAATCTATAACATCTCTTAACAATAGGGCATAAGAAAAGCTTTGTGTACATCATAGAATATCCCCCAAAAACTATAAAATGTAATAAAGATTGGCCAGATCTCCCATCACATGGGCAGGGAAAAGATTCAAGATGGAGTTGAAAACCCGCGGGAAGCATAGCAAGTACTTAACAGCACCGGCTCTCAGACTCAACAGAAGACTACGGTCCCAATGAGCCATAGATTTATGCAAATATCCAGCTATTAAATAATCATTCTTGACATTCTGGTACAGGGCTACACTCGAGTTCCTAGCCTCATTAGCTAATCTTTCCTCGTAGTAACATTTGTATAAAGCCGTCCGAATCTATACCATTGAGGCTCTTAGGTCTATCAAAAACAGGAGCATAACCGGCCCTGCACAAACAGGCTTCACTCCTGCTAACCACGAAATATCCATGCCTTTATCACAACCAGACAATCTTTTATAATATCTCTTGTAAGGGACGCCGCATTATTTTTCCAAACAGCTAGCCAAAACAAGGGTGGGAGAGACATTTCAATTTTTTTGGGTCAATTGAGACATATTTGTTATGTAAAAAACCTCTCTGTACACACAAATAATTTTTATCAGGGCATAATACACAATTTTTCTACAATATAATGCATTTTCTTTAGATCGAACACGAACCTTTAAAAACATGAAAACTATACAATCATATAGAGACAGTTCTTAACACGTTTTAATCTGTCCCCCAACCAACAGCTGTTATTTTGTAGAAAAATTGTGGAAGAATAAAGAAATAAGTGAAATAAAGTATGTTTATGAACATAATTTGTATGTACTAAATCAAGTTATGGTTAGCCCATAGAGCTTAGATAAGCCAATAGAAAATAAATACAGGTCTAGTGGAAGTCAGTTTTGCATTTATTATGGTTCTGAGGAATGAGTCTACGCGCACCTCGCACTCTTAAAGGGGTTCTTATAAGCGAGTAAAAAGGTATCAGCCATAGTCAGAGTCACTGTGTATATAAACCAAGAAGGAGTTCAAATTACCACCACATATCAAAAATACTTCCCTACAAACTGAAATACCATAACACCCCCTGTTAGAAATGGGATTTTTGGTAGGCTAGGGCGTGGGCCAAAGCCAGGCAAAAACCACCACTCTAGTCAGGATAAGGGAGTTACACGTCTAAAATAACCCCTGCTCACCCCCTTGGTAACTTGGCACGAGCAGCCAGGCTTATCTTAGAGGCAGTGTGTAAAGCATTTGCACATAACCCACAGTAATATAGTGTACGCACTACAACAGGACACCACACCAGTTTAGAAAAATATCCAATATTTTTATATAATTAAAACAAGACCAAAAACGATAAGAATCCACAATACTAAACTTAAAAGTTCACAGTTCCAAAAATACGCTGATTAAAAAGAGTTCCTTGTGTGGATAGCTCCGCCCGGGCTACCACGGCGTCGTGAACAACAAATCCAACAGTTCTGGCTGGTCGCGGGGTCGCGGGCCAGCTACGGTGTCGGGAAGACCCGCAAACAGTACCTGTGAGAGATGCAGGGCGTTGAGGCCCTTGAAGTCACTCGCGTTGCAGGTCGAGATCCTCTCTGATGGAATCAGGAGCGCTGGCGCCGGCAGACGTCTGGTGCTGCGGTGCGAAGCGCAGCGTGCGGTACCCCCAGGTCGCGGTGCGAGCAGCGGCTCGGTGACGGCATCAGATGGCGTCGTCGGTGAGACCAGGGTCGCGGTGCGAGATGAAGGCGGTGCTCGCCACGGTGCTAGCAGGTCATGGTGCAAGCAGCGTCGTTGTTGTTGCTGAAGCGCTGTCGTCGGCTGACGAACTGGAGTCGATGGGGCCGGCGTCGGTAGGCCAAGGTTGCGGTGCAGGATGAGGGCAGTGCGTCGTGTGACTTACGAGCGGTGCCCTCGAACCACGGTGCAACACCGGCGATTTCGGCGGGAAGTGGCGGCGTCAGGAAGGCCAAGGCATCCTCGTGAAGCAAGGCGGTGCGGAGTGCGGTGCCCACAGGTCGCGGTGCAAGCAGCGGCTCGGTGGCGGCATCAACAGGCGTCGTCGGTGAGACCAGCGTTGCGGTGTGGCGATGCCCTCTGCGGCGCCAAAGCTTCGGCGTGAAGCGAGGCGGTGCGGAGTGCGGTGCCCTCAGGTCGCGGTGCAAGCAGCGGTTCGGTGTCGGCGTCAACAGGCGTCGTCAGTGAGACCAGGGTTGCGGTGCGGCGGTGCCCTCTGCGGCGCCAAAGCTTCAGCGTGAAGCAAGGCGGTGCGGAGTGCGGTGCCCACAGGTTGCGGTGCAAGCAGCGGCTCGGTGTGGGCGTCAACAGGCGTCGTCGGTGAGACCAAGGTTGCGGTGCAGCGTTGCGGCGGTGCCCGCGGCGGTGCCTTTAGGACACGGAGTCGGCAGCGGCGTCGTAGACGTCATTCAGTTGGCGTTCTTCTTGCTGCAGCACAAAACACACAGTCCCCAGTGCTGCGGGTCGAAGAACTTGAAGTCTTTGCTGTTCCTGAGACTTCGTGAACAGGGGGCAAGCTCTACCTCAAGCCCTTGGAGAGACTCACAAATTAGGTTGCAGAAAGTCCAGTCCAGGCCTTTCACTGCCCAAGACAGAAGCAGCCACTGCAGGTCAGCCCAGCAAAGCACCCAGCAAAGCAGTCTTTCCTTTTCGCAGCTTCTCCGGCTCTTCTTCTTGGCAGTCTTCTTGTCCAGATGAGTTCTAAAGTTCAGGGGTCTGGGACCCAGCATTTATGTCCAAAAATCCTTTGATCTCTTAGGCAGAGAGGGCCTGTGCCCGTCAGGACCAGTTCTGCCTTCTCTGGTGTGAATTCCTGGCAGGAGGTGGAGACGGCATTTGTCAGAGCCAGAGAAGGCCCTTTGAGGTGCAAGGAAATCTCCTCCCCTTCCCCCATCGTAACCCAGGTCTCTTCAGCCCTTTCCTGACCTACCTAGACCATCTGGCGCCCCTCCTGCTCCCCCAGCCTTCTGTCATCCAAAACCCAGACAGGCAATCCACATTCCAGCAGAGGCACACGGGTTGACTGAGCAAGAAAATACCCACTTTCTAAAAGTGGTATTTTCAAACACAGAATGTAAAAATCACCTTCACTAAAAGATGCATCTTTAGATTCTGAGTTCAGGCATACTAAATTCTATTTTCTTACTGAATTCCCTGGGCCAGTTATGTTTATAAGATGTTATAAACAAACCTCCCATTCTATCCTATGGGGAACTGGTAGCCTTGCAATAGTGAAAAACGAAATTGGCTGTAATTCACTATCAGGACATGCCACACACACCAGGGCGTGTCCCACCTTTCACATACACTGCACCCTGCCCACAGGGGTACTTTGGGCCTACCTGAGGGGTGTCTGACATGTAAGAAAAGGGAAGGTTAGGGACCGGCCAGTGTGTGCACTGGCCAAGTCGACATGGCAGTTACAAACTGCGCGCAGACTTCTGCAATGGCAGGTCTGAGTTACCGTTTTCAGGGCTACTCACGGGGGTGGCACAACCAGTGCTGCAGGCCCCGAGTAGCATTTGATTCACCAGCCCTGGCACACGCAGTGCACTTTACTAGGGGCTAACAGGTAAATCAAATATCCAATCATGGAAACACCCATCTACAACACAATTTACACAGAGAGCATATGTACTTTAGCACTGATTAGCAGTGGTAAAGTGCCCAGAGTCCTAAAACCAACACAAACAGGTCAGGGAAAAATAGGAGGAAAAAGCAAAAAGTTTGGGGATAACCCTGCAAAAAGGGCCATTTCCAAAACAACCCCCTTCCAGCCTAAAGCCAGGGGAGACCAAGCCATACCTCGCTGGGCTTCCCTGCTTGGGGCGATAGAACAAGGCACCTGGCCCGCAACAGCAGGGTTTTCTTCCCGTTCTCCGCCTTCTTGAACCTAGTAGTTGGTTCCCTCTATCCATACTCTCAGGGCCCACTAAGCTGACCCATGGGGAACCCTTCTACTCCCCTGTGGACCCCATCTGCGCAGCACCTAAACTTACTTGGCTCACAGATGTGTCCCAACAGGCAGTCAGTACCCACATGGCCAACACAATGGTGTGGCCCAGTCCACCCCCGGGGTGTGACTCCTGTCCCCCTCCCAGGGGCAACTCTGTCCACCGGGACAGCCAGCCACAGTGGCCACTGACAATTGTCAGTGAGGAGAGCCAGGCCTTATGACTTTCCGGCCACTCCAACCACTGTGGCGTCAGAAAATGGGGGGCAGTAGCCCCAGATGCCTGGCATCCTTTCTCCACTCTCCCCCCTGCCAAGTCAGGTATGGCATCCTGACACTGGCCCACCAGCCCAGGGTCTGTACCCTGCGGCTGGACAGGAGACTGGGGTGGGCTCTCCCACACCCTCTCCTTCTCCCTGGGGCTCTGTACCCTCCCACCTGAAGCGGTACTCCCTTCCAGAATTGTCAGGGCACCTGTGGTAGGTGTCCTGCACAATTCGCCCACCAGTTCAGGGGCGCTATCCTGCAACTGATACACCAGCCCAGGGTCTGTACCCTGGGGCTGGACCAGGGGCTGGGGTGGGCTCTCCCACATCCGGTCCTCCCCCCTGGGGCTCTGTACCCTCCCAGCTGGAGCGGCACCCCCAGAAGACAACCTGGTAGGGGCACTGTTAGCAGTCGCCCCTTCCCCCAGGTCAGGGGGGACACCCTGAACCTGGT
This sequence comes from Calotriton arnoldi, assembly GCA_963921515.1. Classification (NCBI taxonomy): domain Eukaryota; kingdom Metazoa; phylum Chordata; class Amphibia; order Caudata; family Salamandridae; genus Calotriton; species Calotriton arnoldi. The sequence continues at coordinate 1,689,579 of CAWUFW010000396.1, forward strand.
CCTCCAACCCAGGGTCTGCACCCTCAGGCTGACCAGAGGTCTCGGGCGAGGTTCTCCTCCCCTCACCCCTCCTTCTGGGGTCCTGCACTCTCCTCCCAGGAGAAGCACCCCCAGAACCAAAAACTGCCAGGACACTGGAACCGGACCTCCTACACAGTTCTTCCACCAGTTCAGGGCCTTGACCCTGCAACTGATCCACCACCCTCGGATCTAAACCCTCAGGTTGAACCGGGGTCAGAGGCGAGGACTCCCTCCCTCTGCACCCCCTTCCAGAGTTCTGTACCCTCCCACCCAGAGTGGTACCCCTAGAAGACAAACCGGTCAGGACACTGCTTACAGTCGTCCTTCCCTCCAGGTCAGGCAGGACCTGAACCTGGCCTCCCAACCCAGGGACTAAACCTTGCAGCTGAGCACCTGCCCGGCGCACCAGGACTTCCTTGGGAGCACGCATGCCCCCCCCTGAGGGTAACAAATGACTCATGTGTTGTGTGACAGTCTGCCTGGCACAGATCTCCCGACCCCTGTCCATCTGACAGTGCGCGAAGATCCCCCAGGACAGAAGTGGTGTCACCATGGTCACTCCTAGGAGGCTCAGCCCTTCTGGCTGGCCCCTGACCCACTGGTCCTCCCACTGGGGAACGCATCCCCCTCTCACCCCTCCATCCGGACTTCTGCACCCTCCACTTAGGAGCGGCACCGCCAGACACCAGAACCGCTGGAGCTCTGTTTACAGACACTCCACGTTCTCCTGACAGTAGGAGATTCCCCTGAACGGACGGCCTACCAGTACAGCCTAGGCTCCCCACCTGGTGTTCCCTCCTGGAACCACCCAGGCTCTGGGACCGGGTTTTTGGCACCTTGGGCCGCAGCCCATTCCCACTCCTTCTCCGCGGAGACAGGACGTGAGTCCCTACACCCTTCCCACGACACCGGGACCTATCTGGGCTACCACAAACATTTCCCACCACCCTCGGTTGGGAAATACCTAAGCCGATTCCTTCCGGGTCACCCCCAGATGCTTCTCCAGACCCTCTGGAATCCACCAAAAGGTCTGCCTCCAGTGCAAGCTCCCTGGGGTCAGAGAACTCACACTCCACTGGGTGTTGGCATAGCTCTGGAAAACAGGGACTTAAAATATGCTCTCCAACAATTGAATCACACAGCCCCACACAGGTGTTAACCAAACTACCCTTCACCCAGCCATCCAGTGCCTCAGAAAAGTACCCCACATCATTCTCACAAGACTGGCGAGACAGTGTCTGACTGGTGCTGTCTCTTAACCCATACTCTTCTGGCTGGTCTCCATACTCACTTACTAGGGCTTCTATCATGGGGGAACCCCTCTCCCTGCACCTCTCATCTAGAGTCAGTAGAGTGTCCCTCCCACTACTAGGAAAATGATCCCCTGTGTCAGTTCCCCAATCCACCTCAGGGACCCTGCGCACCACTGGAGTAACCTCACAATCCTGAACCCCCTGGTGTATGTCAACCCCCTCCTTGAAGTAGGGCCCCAAATCTGTGTGTGTGTGTACCTCATCCTCAGTACTGGGCCTAACACTTTTGCTGCCACCATCTGGGCTGGGCCTAGCCCTACTGGCTTCCCAGTCCAGCTCTCTCATTTTAAACTCATGGTCTAAGATCACCTTCTTTTCCTCCATGGCTATTCTTTTGTCTTCTCTCTCACTTTCCATCCTGAGTTTCTCCAACTCGAACTTCCTCGCTTCCCGCCTGTCCTCCAGCTCCTCTGGGGACAGACTGCTGCTACCTGGTTTAGAGGGTGCTCCCCCCCTCCCAAAAGCACATCCACCCTTGGAATAGGCTCCTCTGCCTCCATGTCAAGATTTCCAGACAGCTCACTAGCATGTCTGGCTGCTACCCAGGCCCTCAGCGCCTTTTGTAGCTCCTCTTTTCTGGTGAGGCCCCTGATTTGGAGGTTTTTGCAGATCGCCTTCAATTCCTTCACCTTGTAGGTTTCTAACCTCTCCTCCTCAAAGGCCACTTCCAAGGATGCAACAGATGATGCAATTGATTCAGGCATGACGAAGTAGCAAGTTCAAACTGGCAAGATCAAAAAAATAGGCCAAAAAGAAAAAGAACCAGTATGTGGCACGTAATGGTCTGCGATATGGTAGTAGTGCACACCAATCACTGCAAGTCAAGTGCAAACGCAAGTCCTATCCTCACCGCTGACAACCAATGTTAGAAATGGGATTTTTGGTAGGCTAGGGCGTGGGCCAAAGCCAGGCAAAAACCACCAGTCTAGTCAGGATAAGGGAGTTGCACGTCTAAAATAACCCCTGCTCACCCCCTTGGTAGCTTGGCACGAGCAGCCAGGCTTATCTTAGAGGCAGTGTGTAAAGCATTTGCACATAACCCACAGTAATATAGTGTACGCACTACAACAGGACACCACACCAGTTTAGAAAAATATCCAATATTTTTATATAATTAAAACAAGACCAAAAACGATAAGAATCCACAATACTAAACTTAAAAGTTCACAGTTCCAAAAATACGCTGATTAAAAAGAGTTCCTTGTGTGGATAGCTCCGTCCGGGCTACCACGGCGTCGTGAACAACAAATCCAACAGTTCTGGCTGGTCGCGGGGTCGCGGGCCAGCTACGGTGTCGGGAAGACCCGCAAACAGTACCTGTGAGAGATGCAGGGCGTTGAGGCCCTTGAAGTCACTCGCGTTGCAGGTCGAGCTCCTCTCTGATGGAATCAGGAGCGCTGGCGCCGGCAGACGTCTGGTGCTGCGGTGCGAAGCGGTGCAGCGTGCGGTACCCCCAGGTCGTGGTGCGAGCAGCGGCTCGGTGACGGCATCAGATGGCGTCGTCGGTGAGACCAGGGTCGCGTTGCGAGATGAAGGCGGTGCTCGCCACGGTGCTAGCAGGTCACGGTGCAAGCAGCGTCGTTGTGGTTGCTGAAGCGCTGTCGTCGGCTGACGAACTGGAGTCGATGGCGCCGGAGTCGGTAGGCCAAGGTTGCGGTGCAGGATGAGGGCAGTGCGTTGTGTGACTTACGAGCGGTGCCCTCGAACCACGGTGCAACACCGGCGATTTCAGCGGGAAGTGGCGGCGTCAGGAAGGCCAAGGCATCCTCGTGAAGCAAGGTGGTGCGGAGTGCGGTGCCCACAGGTTGCGGTGCGAGCAGCGGCTCGGTGGCGGCGTCAACAGGCGTCGTCGGTGAGACCAGGGTCGAGGTGTGGCGTTGCGGCGGTGCTCTCTGCGGTGCCAAAGCTTTGGCGTGAAGCGAGGCGGTGCGGAGTGCGGTGCCCACAGGTCGCGGTGCAAGCAGCGGCTCGGTGGCGGCATCAACAGGCGTCGTCGGTGAGACCAGGGTTGCGGTGTGGCGATGCCCTCTGCGGCGCCAAAGCTTCGGCGTGAAGCGAGGCGGTGCGGAGTGCGGTGCCCACAGGTCGCGGTGCAAGCAGCGGCTCGGTGTCGGCATCAACAGGCGTCGTCAGTGAGACCAGGGTTGCGGTGTGGCGTTGCGGCGGTGCCCTCTGCGGCGCCAAAGCTTCAGCGTGAAGCAAGGCGGTGCGGAGTGCAGTGCCCACAGGTTGCGGTGCAAGCAGCGGCTCGGTGTGGGCATCAACAGGCGTCGTCGGTGAGTCCAAGGTTGCGGTGCGGCGTTGCGGCGGTGCCCGCGGTGGTGCCTTTAGGACACGGAGTCGGCAGCGGCGTCGTAGACGTCATTCAGTTGGCGTTCTTCTTGCTGCAGCACAAAACACACAGTCCCCAGTGCTGCGGGTCGAAGAACTTGAAGTCTTTGCTGTTCCTGAGACTTCGTGAACAGGGGGCAAGCTCTACCTCAAGCCCTTGGAGAGACTCACAAATTAGGTTGCAGAAAGTCCAGTCCAGGCCTTTCACTGCCCAAGACAGAAGCAGCCACTGCAGGTCAGCCCAGCAAAGCACCCAGCAAAGCAGTCTTTCCTTTTCGCAGCTTCTCCGGCTCTTCTTCTTGGCAGTCTTCTTGTCCAGATGAGTTCTAAAGTTCAGGGGTCTGGGACCCAGCATTTATGTCCAAAAATCCTTTGATCTCTTAGGCAGAGAGGGCCTGTGCCCGTCAGGACCAGTTCTGCCTTCTCTGGTGTGAATTCCTGGCAGGAGGTGGAGACGGCATTTGTCAGAGGCAGAGAAGGCCCTTTGAGGTGCAAGGAAATCTCCTCCCCCTTCCCCCATCGTAACCCAGGTCTCTTCAGCCCTTTCCTGACCTACCTAGACCATCTGGCGCCCCTCCTGCTCCCCCAGCCTTCTGTCATCCAAAACCCAGACAGGCAATCCACATTCCAGCAGAGGCACACGGGTTGACTGAGCAAGAAAATACCCACTTTCTAAAAGTGGTATTTTCAAACACAGAATGTAAAAATCACCTTCACTAAAAGATGCATCTTTAGATTCTGAGTTCAGGCATACTAAATTCTATTTTCTTACTGAATTCCCTGAGCCAGTTATGTTTATAAGATGTTATAAACTCTCGTCCAGCCCATCCAGCGCATCCAATGTGGCTAGCCACCCACAAACCCTTCTAAGATCTTCCAACTCCGGCTACCCTTACCACTCCAGCACGTCACCCGGTCTTGTCAACAAAATCACCTCTAGACCTCTGGTCCCCTCCCTACCAGCTCCCCAAGTACACCATGTCACCGATACGCCCCCAAGGAACTACGATACAGGTCGCGCTTACTTTTCCCGCACCGTTGAGTCCCCAACCAGCCCATCCAGCATGGCCAGCCACTCACAAACCCCCTTAGTTCTCCCATCTCTGACCACCCGAACCACTCCAGTACGTCTCCCGGCCTCGCTAACAGAATCACCCCTAGACCTTTGGTCCCCGCTCCACTAGCTCCCCAAGTAGACTATGTCACCAGTATGCCCCCAAAGACTTACGATACAAGTCCCGCCTGCCCTTCCTGCCCTCAATCCAACACGCAAAGGGGTTCCAACATAGATCCTATGGCTTACAACACAGGCCATACTAATCCCTCCCCCTATCACCTATTCTCACTGTCAGAACTGCTCCCGAACCACTGCCCCCTTGCCCTCTAACACCGCCTTCTCATAGGGACATCGATTCTCTGCACGCCAGAGCTGCCAAACTAACCCAGAGCATTCATATCTCCATCCTGGAGCTAATGAACCTCCTCCACCTCGCTGAACTCTCCCTCGCCAACCTTATGCCCTTGCCAAACGCCATCCCCCCACATTTGACTGAGCTCTCTAAACAACCTCTTCCGTTATCCTTGAGACATCTTCACCCCGCAAACATCCATGCCACCTCTCAGAGGAAGAAACCCATGCTCTTGTCCTATCCTACAACTCTACCTCTGCCATCCCAAGTCCACTAGATCTCACTGAAATGGAAATCCTCGCCATCCTCCGAGACTACAACTCTACCCCAGCTATCCCTCATCCTTTAGATGCTAAGGCAGAACACGCCATCTGCACGGTCACTATCAACCCCAACAGACCAGCTACCCTCCGCAACAGATTTATGGTCAAGAGCAATCTAGCGCCTGTTCACCTATCCGCCCAGACCCCCGAACCTCCTTCCAAATCCTCTCTATCTGCCCTTTTAATTAACTGCCGATCGGCAGCTAAACACGCCGCGGATATTGCTGATCTCATCCTTTTCAAAAATTTCGACTTGGCGATCCTTACAGAATCATGGCTCAACGAATCCTCATCTCCACACCTGGACATCCTAGTCCCTCCTAACTACAACATCGCAAGGCTAGACAGACAATCTAACAAGAAAGGAGGAGGCATCGCCTGCATCTACCGCTCTAACCTTCTGATCACGGAACTTCTGGCGGACACCACTGAATCCTGTGAATACCTTTCCCTCGCTATTCACAGCAACTCCACCCTACTGTGCAACCTGCACATCTTTTACCACCCCCAGGCATGAACGACTCTTTCACCGACCACCTCATGGAAATCATCACAGCTAAGAGTTCCAACAATATCAAAGATATTTTCCTTGGTGACTTTAACTTGCACTGGAACGATCCAAAGGATTCACATGTCAACGCCATCAAGGACCTTCTGGCCGATCAAGCCCTGACCCAAGCCTGCTCACTTCCAACTCACTCAAAGGGGCCACTCTTGACTGGATTATTTCCAAAGAATCAACAGTCAAGCTTATCTCTATAGACCCATGCGACTGGTCTGACCACCACGCCATCACCTTCCTCCTACCGGGCACCCTCAAAACAAGGGCACCGCAACCAGTGATTCCTAAACGCTGGATCAGAGACACTAAGAACCTAGACCGCAGGGAACTCGAGGCTCGCTGCAAATCCGACCTCCCCCTTCGCATATCACAACAGTCAGCAGCCTTAACGATCACTACTCGGCGACTATCTCGAACATCCTGGATGATCTAGCCCCACTAAAGCTGAAAAGAACCCAAATCAAAGACAGAAACCCCTGGTTCACGGGATCCCTTAACAACGAGAGGAGAGTCCTCCGACAAGCTGAACGATCCTGGAGGCAGGACCCCTCTGCCGCACACCTAAAACTCCTCCGCCAGGCCAGAAACTCCTACAACAGGAACATACTCAAGTCTAAAAAGAATTCTTCCGAACTGCACTAGAGAAGGCCAAGAACAGGCCCCAAAAGCTCTTCGAACTGGTCAAACACCAATCTAATATACTGGCCAAAACTTCAAAAGAAAACCCCAAGTCTCTTATATCCTCAGAGGAATTCTCCTCCTTCTTCGCAGACAAAATCTCAGCCCTTGGAAGCGAACTCAACTCCACCACTTACCCTCAAACACCTCTTGACCCGCCTCCTCCAGCCACGTCGCCCCCACAGGCTTCACCCAAAAACAATGCTCACTGGACTGACTTCAAACTCTATGATGACGACTCAGTGTCCAAAATCCTATCCTCCCTAAAGCCTAACAACCATTTTAATGACCCGCTCCCTTCCGACTGCCTAGCTACCGTCGCTCAATCCATCATTCCTAGCTGGACTACAATAATTAACGCCTCTCTCCGGCAGGGAATGGTGCCCGACTCTCTAAAAGCCGGCCAAGTCCTCCCCATTCTGAAAAAGCTGTCGCTGGATCAAGCCTCCCCTGACAATTTCAGACCCATCTCCAACATCCCCCTCTTAGCCAAAGTGATGGAGAAATGTGTGCAGCAGCAGCTAAGTCAACACATCAACAACTTCCACCTGCTCGATGACTTCCAATCCGGATTTAGACCAGGGCACAGCACCGAAACCACTATGCTCCACATCGTTGATGATGCCCTCCAGGCCCTTGACCTGGGCAAGGCCTGTCTCATAATCCTCCTAGACCTATCCTCGGCCTTCGACACGGTCAACCATGAAAAACTACTCGAACGCCTCAAATTTAGGATGGGTTTGGATGGCACCGTTCTAGAATGGTTCAGGTCCTTCCTCAAAAACAGATCCCAGAGATTCCTTGTCAACAGCAACCTATCTGCACCATCCCCGGTCACGGTTGGAGTCCCTCAAGGATCAATACTGTCCCCCACCCTCTTCAATCTTTACCTGGAACCGCTTACCGAAGTACTACGCACTGCCAATATCTCCTATCACATGTACGCTGATGACACTCAGATCTACATCAAAACCTCATCTCTCGCAGAGATCCTCTCCCTAAACGAAGCCCTGAAACTCACTGTCCAATGGCTCGCATCCAATCAACTCAAACTCAACGCAAAGAAAACTGAATTTCTCCTGATCGCCCCGCCCAATACCAACCTTGAGATTCAATCATGGATTAAGGCTATTACAGCCTTGAATTGCTCACCAACCATCGTAGACTCGGCCAAATCTCTGGGAATCACCCTCGATAGCAACCTGAACATGCGGGACTTCATAAATTCAATGGCCAAATCAGCCAGATTCCACCTGAGCTACCTTAGGAAACTGAAACCCTTCCTCGATGCTCCCGACCTAAAAATGGCAGTCCAAGCACTTGTCATCTCTAGACTGGAATATGGCTGCTCTACCCTCTCGGGCCTACCCAAGATCTCCCAGGCACCTCTAAAAGCCTGCCTCAATGCGGCCGCCAGACTACTCACCGACTCGAGGAAATACGACCATATTTCCCCACACTTGAAAGCTCTCAACTGGCTTCCCCTGGAGGCAAGAATACAGCTCAAAATAGCATGCATCACTCACAAAGCCTTATATTCTAACTCTCCTGCATATTTGAGGCAGAAACTTGTGATCTCCGGAGGAATCAGAAACTCACGATCTGCCAGAGACCTCTTGCTCCAACCTGCACGCTTTCGGAAAAAAAAACAAAAAACTTACAACCGGGCTTTCTCCGGGGCTGCTCCAAGAATATGGAACTCTCTCCCACCAGACATCAGAAGAATCCCCTCTCTGACTCGCTTCAAAAAGGATGCCAAAACATTCCTTATGGGTAAATTTCTCGTTTAAACTTTGCCTCTACAACTACTACAGCCCTGATCTATGGCCATCTATTGCCTCCCTTCGGATTATCTAGCTCACCCCATCAGAAACTGGGGGCCTTGTCGCGAACATTGGTTAACGTAATCTGTAAAAATGTTAACTCGTTCCTGAGTATTTGGATATTTAATCTGTAAATACATGCCCTATCTCCCTGTGTACCCTGCACCTTACCCTCTCTCACTCAATCCGCAACTGGATGATGCTATGCCTAACCTGTACACGGCTATGTTTTCCTGTAAAGCGCTCTGATACCCTAACGGGTCAAGTTCGCGCTCTATAAAACTCATAAATAAATAAATAAACAAACAAACCTCCCATTCTATCCTATGGGGAACTGGTAGCCTTGCAATAGTGAAAAACGAAATTGGCTGTAATTCACTATCAGGACATGCCACACACACCAGGGCGTGTCCCACCTTTCACATACACTGCACCCTGCCCACAGGGGTACTTTGGGCCTACCTGAGGGGTGTCTGACATGTAAGAAAAGGGAAGGTTAGGGACCGGCCAGTGTGTGCACTGGCCAAGTCGACATGGCAGTTACAAACTGCGCGCAGACTTCTGCAATGGCAGGTCTGAGTTACCGTTTTCAGGGCTACTCACGGGGGTGGCACAACCAGTGCTGCAGGCCCCCGAGTAGCATTTGATTCACCAGCCCTGGCACACGCAGTGCACTTTACTAGGGGCTAACAGGTAAATCAAATATCCAATCATGGAAACACCCATCTACAACACAATTTACACAGAGAGCATATGTACTTTAGCACTGATTAGCAGTGGTAAAGTGCCCAGAGTCCTAAAACCAACACAAACAGGTCAGGGAAAAATAGGAGGAAAAAGCAAAAAGTTTGGGGATAACCCTGCAAAAAGGGCCATTTCCAACACCCCCACTTCACACTACTATTCAGGAGGTATCAATCGTCTACCATTAAACATCCCTCCCAACCTCTGGAAGAGAGAATAACAAAAATGTTTAGCTAGAACACCCCCTTTCCACTCAAGAATGGAAAAGGGGAGAAAAGGAAAGAGAAGCAAACACATAGCATGAGAAATTATGCAAATATCAGCAGTTATTCAATCCCTAGTACAGTGAGAACACAGCAGGTCTGCCAAGCACGTAAGGACTCCACCCGTGTGGCCACCATGTATAGCCTTACAACCATCGACAACTAAAAGGCCAAGATAGCCTAGTAAGGGCAGGATGAGGCAATGAGCCCAAACACCATGCAAGATGACGCCATGGGCAAAACTGAGGTTAGTACCCCAAAAGGAAGGGTTGGGGTTGGTCACTCAGGGGATTCCTCAGAAATATGTAGTAGTAAGGCCTTGGGGATGGAACGTCCTTAAAGCTGATCAGTCTCAACGGCAATGGTTCCTCAGTAATGATCCCCTCTGTAGCGTCCCACTCTGGTGTGATCCCCTCTGTAGCGTCCAACTCTGGTGTGATCCCCTCTGTAGCGTCCCACTCTGGTGTGATCCCCTCTGTAGCGTCCCACTTTGGTGTGATCCCCTCTGTAGCGTCCCACTTTGGTGTGATCCCCTCTGTAGCGTCCCACTTTGGTGTGATCCCCTCTGTAGCGTCCCACTTTGGTGTGATCCCCTCTGTAGCGTCCGACTTTGGTGTGATCCCGTCTGTAGCGTCCCACTTTGGTGTGATCCCCTCTGTAGCGTCCCACTTTGGTGTGATCCCCTCTGTAGCGTCCCACTTTGGTGTGATCCCCTCTGTAGCGTCCCACTTTGGTGTGATCCCCTCTGTAGCGTCCCACTCTGGAGTGATCCCCTCTGTAGCGTCCCACTCTGGTGTGATCCCCTCTGTAGCGTCCCACTTTGGTGTGGTCCTCTCTGTATGGAAGTCTGCCCGCCCCAGGAGCGCTGGCCAGTACAATTCTTAGTTTCCTTCATTCACACCCCCACGTCTTTGCCTCCACCCTCGGATGCACAAACAGCTGTGATAGACCTGTGAAATTTACTCTTTCAGCAACCCAGTCCCATGCTCCGTCAGGAATGGTGGTACAGTAAGCCTTCTCTAACTCAGGAGACCCATGAGTTGGACCAGGAAAAGGAGCGTGAAATCCAGTTTCCCTTAGCCTAGGTTTTTCCTTCACTTTGCCAAAGAATAAGCATTACTTTTGGACCAGTTGTGTGTAGTCCGTGGGAACAGTGATGCAACTGGATTCACGCATCACTTGACCCAAACAGCTAGTAGCCTTCCGCACACTGTCCCGATCCCTGTAGTTGCGCAACTTGGTAGTGCGTGGATGTGGGGACACCCCCTAGAGAGGTCTTCTGAGTCAGTGCTGCATGGGTGCACTCCACATGCATGGTGACAATTCCTCTAGAGAGAAGGATGTACAGATATATTCCTCCAGGAACTGATCAAACTGGAGCCATCCACCACCCTTGAGAAAGCCAGCAGTTGTAGATTGTTCCAGCATGCACACCCTTCCACATCTTCTACCCCGTCGTTGAGAACACCGATCCAGCGGTGGTTGCTTTCAGTAAACTAACAGTGTAATTAAAGTGAGAAACCCTGTTCTCCAGTTCAGGGACCCTGTACACCACACTACGAAGACCTTGCTGGCGCAGAGTCACAACACAAGCTTTGCCAATCACCCCCTCACGGGCAGTATGAGTATTACCAACAGCATTTAAGATAAGTTCTGTGGAAGTTATTGTCAAGTGCAGGTCCCTCAAGCTATCTGTTTTGCTATTGTATGGTTGCCAGGTATTGGACAACTACTGCATACTTGATGGGTTTGCTCTCGGTGTGTGGTCAACCTCATCTCAAGAGCGGGTGGGGGGGGTCCTCCAAGTCTGGTCGTAGTTTCAAAGGCTGGGAGCAGGAGAAATCATGCCAGTAGATGCACCTCCTCACTATCTCCCATCAAACGTAGGATCAGCAAGCAATTGACACACAGCACAACCAAAGAATCATAAAGGGTGTCCATTGTCTGGCACACCCCCCTCGAAGGCCACAGCAAGTAAACTTTGCTCAGAGCCTGAGGATACCAGCACCAGTCAAGCAAGCATGTCCAATATACAGCACAGGTGTTGGGCCCCAAGAGCAGCCTGTCATGTATGCACGAATCAGACAATGCCATAACCGAAAATTAGGTGCATCCCTTGAGGGGCAAAATGGCCCAGAAAGAACTCGCACTACCGGTGTGCAGCATTGGTCTAAATATGCCATTCTACCAACCCTCCAATGCTACTTCAGACAAGTGGCCACACGCACCCCTCCACTGACTGTATTCTGAGGGGGAGTGGAGGGACAGCCTTGGCACGCCACCCATCAGTCGACTCCACCACCAGTTAAAGCATGCAAGTCTCATCTTTGTAGCCTGGGAGAAAAAGAAGACAAGGTAGGGGAAAAGGGAAGGAGCACCGCCATTTCAGATCCAGGCTCTGGACAACCACCACCAACTGATGTACCAGGATTTAACTCACCCAGCCGGGACAGTACTCGAGATGAGCCCGCACCCAGCCGGGACAGTACTCGAGATGAGCCCGCACCCAGCCGGGACAGTACTCGAGATCAGCCCGCACCCAGCCGAGACAGTACTCGAGATCAGCCCGCACCCAGAACGGGACAGTACTCGAGATCAGGCCGCACCCAGCCGGGACAGTACTCGAGATCAGCCCCACTCCCAGCCGGGACAGTACTCGAGGTCAGCCCAGCACCCAGCCGGGAGAGTACTCGAGATCAGCCCCGCACCCAGCCGGGAAAGTTCTCGAGATCAGCCCCGCACCCAGCCGGGAAAGTTCTCGAGATCAGCCCCGCACCCAGCCGGGAAAGTACTCGAGATCAGCCCCGCACCGAGCCGGGAGAGTACTCGATATCAGCACCGTACCCAGCCGGGACAGTACTCGAGAGCAGCCCCGCACCCAGCCAGGACAGTACTCTGAGAGCAGCCCCGCACCCAGCCAGGACAGTACTCAAGATCAGCCCCGCATCCAGCCGGGATAGTACTCGAGGTCAGCCCCGCACCCAACCGGGACAGTACTCGAGGTCAGCCCCGCACCCAACCGGGACAGTACTCGAGGTCAGCCCCGCACCCAGCCGGGGGAGTACTCGAGGTTAGCCCCGCACCCAGCCGGGAGAGTACTCGAGATCAGCCCCGCACCCAGCCGGGAAAGTTCGAGATCAGCCCCGCACCCAGCCGGGAAAGTTCTCAAGACCAGCCCCGCACCCAGCCGGGAAAGTTCTCAAGATCAGCCCCGCACCCAGCCGGGAAAGTTCTCAAGATCAGCCCCGCACCCAGCCGGGAGAGTACTCGAGATCAGCCCTGCACCCAGCCAGGAGAGTACTCAAGATCAGCCCCGCATCCAGCCGGGATAGTACTCGAGGTCAGCCCCGCACCCAGCCGGGAGAGTACTCGAGATCAGCCCCGCACCCAGCCAGGACAGTACTTGAGATCAGCCCCGCACCCAACCGGGACAGTACTCGAGATCAGCCCCGCACCCAACCAGGACAGTACTCGAGATCAGCCCCGCACCCAGCCGGGACAGTACTCGAGATCAGCCCCGCACCCAGCCGGGACAGTACTCGAGATCAGCCCCGCACTCGAGATCAGCCCCGCACTCAGCCGGGACAGTACTCGAGATCAGCCCCGCACCCAGCTGGGACAGTACTCGAGATCAGCACCGCACCCAGCCGGGACAGTACTCGAGAGCAGCCCCGCACCCAGCCGGGACAGTACTCGAGAGCAGCCCCGCACCCAGCCGGGACAGTACTCGAGAGCAGCCCCGCACCCAGCCGGGACAGTACTCGAGAGCAGCCCCGCACCCAGCCGGGACAGTACTCAAGATCAGCCCCGCACCCAGCCGGGAAAGTTCTCGAGATCAGCCTTGCACCCAGCCGGGAGAGTACTCGAGATCAACCCCGCACCCAGCCGGGATAGTACTCGAGGTCAGCCCCGCACCCAGCCTGGAGACTACTCGAGATCAGCCCCGCACCCAGCCAGGACAGTACTCGAGATCAGCCCCGCACCCAGCCAGGACAGTACTCGAGAGCAGCCCCACATCCAACCGGGACAGTACTCGAGAGCAGCCCAGTACCCAGCCGGGGGAGTATTCGAGATCAGCCCCGCACCCAGCCGGGGGAGTCCTCGAGATCAGCCCCGCACCCAACCGGGACAGTACTCGAGATCAGCCCCGCACCCAGCCGGGACAGTACTCGAGATCAGCCCCGCACCCAGCCGGGACAGTACTCGACATCAGCCCCGCTCTTTGCCCCCACCCAGCACATGACCCTCTGGTAACATCTTCATGGACTGGAAGCAAAAACACAGGCTGCTGCTTCATTGGCTTCTCTTCTGTGCACCACCTTATCAGGGGTCTTCTACCCTTAATCCTGACAGCAGGCATTCACAACTTGTGTAGGAGCACCTCTGGGAACCCCAGTCACCACCACCAACCTCCTCGGCCCCCAGGGCCAACTGGTTCAGGCTGCACCGTCAGAACAAGCCAGCTAGATCAGCAACTATACACTGATGGGCCTTCAGTCCCAGCACTCTGGACAATGTAGACTCAGCTGCCATCTGGCAGCCACCATGAGGCCTGGAAAGGGCCCTCTGAAAGAATAGACATAGCCACCAGGAGCCCAAGTCGATAACAAGGGAAACAGCCGCCGGGGCATAAGGATTGTGGCCACGATCTGAAAATGCCACCACAGTTTTAAAGCAGCATTGCAGTTAGGGATCCTGCCAGATTTTATGGAAACCATGGGAGAGTCGTCCATATTACCCGCTCTAGCTACGCCTCAGAAAGTAAGGATTTGGAGACTGAATTGACCTTCAAATACAAAATGTAACTTTCATGTCCCATGGTCACAGTGACTGAGTTCTCTCCCTCTCTATCACACAATTTGATCAACTATTGTCTAAGTATTCTGGGTACTGAATGCCTCCCTAGACCAAGGCTGGCTAACTTTAGTCCAAAATACCGTACTCAACACATTTTCAGCGTTCACACATCAGACTTGTAGATGTATTGAATCTAAATGGCACTCTTTTAGATAGTTAGTGCAATCCTGAAAAGTTGGCACAGACTTGACCCTCGTGAACCAGTGTTGGACGGCGTTACCTAAATCATACGTGTTGAGAATGCAGGTGACACTCAAGACCACCCCTCAGCACGGAGTGAAACCTCGTGCAAGGAAGCAAAGGCACAAGTGAACACCTCCTCCCACACCCCCAAGATATGTAGAGAAGGAAACCTAAACCACTTCACAAAGGTCTGAGACCCTTCGCCCTCTCACTCACCTGGGGCAGAATCACTCGCCCGCCCACGCTCACGGTCCAGAAGGTCCGCAGGATAAAGTTCCAACTCTTCTTCTGGTGTCAAGGAGAAGGCAGCAGTGACAACAGGGAAACCTGTTTTAAAACCAAAACAGAAATCATTTCCAGAATTCATGGTAAACTCCTGAGAAATTACATTCCAATATGCTCAGGACACCAGGATCTGGGGACAAACATGTGGATCTCCAGCAGAACAGCTCAAGGTCAAGGTTTTGAAGCCCACCTGCTGACTTTACTGGAACCGGAGAACAGGTCGAGAATGAAGAGGGGGCTGAGCAGGGTCAGCAGAGGTTCCCCACACTGTCCACTGCCCGGCATTATTCATTTTTGTAAGAACTTCAAACTCACATGAATTACTGACACCAACTTCCTTTGATCTTGAGTGACTGCTACTATCTGGCTCTTCCACATTGGTGATTCTGAATAATATGTCAGGTACGACTGCTGCAGGAGAAGCTGTAGCGGGAGAAGAGTGAGAAATAAAGGTTTGTCTTCTAGGCATGGGTAGGGAGCGCTTCTAGGATTGAGGGAACAAGATGAGGGAGCCAGCAGGAAGCAAATGCAGCAAGGACTGAGGGTGTGAGAAAAGAAGGTAGGATTGAGGGACCGAGAATAGCTTGACAGCAGGAAGCAAACGCAGGAAGGATTGAGGGAATAAGATGAGCTGGGCAGCAGGAAGCAAACGCAGAAAGGATTGAGGGAATAAGATGAGCTGGGCAGCAGGACGCAAACGCAGCAAGGATTGAGGGAATAAGATGTGCTTCAAAGCAGGAAGCAAACGCAGGCAGGGTTGAGGGAATATGATAGCTGGGCAGCAGGAAGCAAACGCAGGCAGGATTGAGGGAATAAGATGAGCTGGGCAGCAGGAAGTAAACGCAGGCAGGATTGAGGGAATAAGATGAGCTGGGCAGCAGGAAGCAAACGCAGAAAGGATTGAGGGAATAAGATGTGCTTCAAAGCAGGAAGCAAACGCAGGCAGGATTGAGGGAATAAGATGAGCTGGGCAGCAGGAAGCAAACGCAGGCAGGATTGAGGGAATGAGATGACCTGGGCAGCAGGAAGCAAACACAGGCAGGATTGAGGGAATGAAATGAGCTGGGCAGCAGGAAGCAAACACAGGCAGGATTGAGGGAATATGATAGCTGGGCAGCAGGAAGCAAACACAGGCAGGATTGAGGGAATATGATAGCTGGGCAGCAGGAAGTAAACGC
This sequence comes from Calotriton arnoldi, assembly GCA_963921515.1. Classification (NCBI taxonomy): domain Eukaryota; kingdom Metazoa; phylum Chordata; class Amphibia; order Caudata; family Salamandridae; genus Calotriton; species Calotriton arnoldi. Next base: position 1,705,549 of record CAWUFW010000396.1, read on the forward strand.
AGGCAGGATTGAGGGAATGAGATGAGCTGGGCAGCAGGAAGCAAACGCAGGCAGGATTGAGGGACTATGACAGCTGGGCAGCAGGAAGCAAACGCAGCATGATTGAGGGAATATGATAGCTGGGCAGCAGGAAGCAAACGCAGGCAGGATTGAGGGAATAGGATAGCTGGGCAGCAGGAAGCAAACGCAGGCAGGATTGAGGGAATAAGATGAGCTGGGCAGCAAGAAGCAAATGCAGGCAGGATTGAGGGAATATGATAGCTGGGCAGCAGGAAGCAAACGCATGCAGGATTGAGGGAATAAGGTGAGCTGGGTGGCAGGAAGCAAATGCATACAGGATTGAGGGTGCCAGAGGAGCAGAGGTAGGACTGAAGGAGCGAGAGGAGAGCATCAGTAGGAAACGAGCGTAGGCAGGATTGAGCGAGCGACATGAGCTTGTCACCAGGAAGGGTACAGAGGCAGGACTGTTTGCATATCTCGCTTTGGTCACAGCTGGAGTGGACCTCAATCTAGATCTGATAACGCGTGTTTTAGTGTTCTCCAAGAAGGTTGTGTTGACTTGTGTGGTGAGACAATGGGTGTAAAGATGGCACAGTCTCTATCTAGTTGGACCTAAATTATAACACAGGTTTGGTTCATGGACAAACAGTGGTATATCCAGGAGAGAAACTCTGCCCTGTATCTACAGGACAAAAAAACGAGATTTTAGAAAAAAAGCAGAATGTAAACATGCTGAGAATGAGACATTAAAGAATCAGGTATCGGTCTAAAAGCAAGAGAGAGTCATTCTGGCCGAGCCTTTATTTGTTCCTCTTTATCTAATGTCTTTTGGCTATTTGGGGGTGGGGGACCATATACTTTTGTGTTTACTATTTGAATATGAATTGCGCACACTTTTAGAATAGCAATTGTTGTCGGATTAATTTGCACGCTGCACTTTAACATGACGTATTTGATTAGTCAGTCTTCCACACTCTCTGGTCCGCGTTTTAGTTGTCATAAAGAGCGCCGGAGTAAGGGGAGCATTTGCCTTTTGTGCGGTCCTGAAGCACCATTTTTGTTTAGGCTCCAGCTCCCGGAATTCAGCAGATGCCTTATTTAAACAGGGCCAGTGGGGGGGCGTGGCCAAGATGGCGGCGAGGTAGAACGTGGATTCCTATCCCTCCGGCGCCACCGTAGCTCAGCCTTGTACTAGCACCCATAGTGGCGCCCATCCGAGCTTACCAGCGGGTGAACGGACATGCGGAGCTGCCCTGGAGTCGGTGATGAGCTCAGTTCCAGGTGCGGGTGGCGGCTGCCGGCGTGTGGATCCTTCCCGGCCCAGTAACGCGGTGGCCTGGTGAGGAGGAAGCGCCGCTGCGGACGGCTAAGAGAGGTGCAGGCGGCCCTGTGACTCGCTGCGAGCCGCGCTGAGAGTCCACTGCGGCGGATGCGGGTGCCCTCTCAGTTGGGACTTCGCCAGAGCTGAGACGGAGAGGGAACAGAGCTGGTGCGATCGCGAGGAGAGGCGATCTGCAGACAGTGCCATTTTGCGAGCTCCGGGGACGGCCTACGGCAGTTTGGCGGCAGATAGCGGAGGGGAGGCCGGGAGAGCGACCATCTGTGCCCCGGCGCTGGAGTGCGCGAGGGTCCCGAAGCCCGGCTGCTGTGCCAGACCTGGAGCTGCGGTGCAGCTGGGGTCAGCAAGCGGTGCAGCGGAGGTGATCCCCCGAGGACCCGTCGGTGAGGTGTAGCGGGCAGGGGGTGTGAAGAGCGGCCTGCGAGGGTGAGATTCAGTCCGCAGAGCGGTGGACGGAGAAGCGGCCTGTCCGGGGCGGCCATCGAGGATTGAAAGTGGGGGTAGCGAGAGATCGCAGTGTTGCCTGCTATGTGCGCTGATGTCCGGGGGAGGCGCGGCCTGGCAGGAGCGGCGCGGCCGGATCACATGAGAAGAGACTGAGTTTGCCAACCGGCCCTAGGACCGCTGTGGGCCCCCCCCTGAAGGTCCTACCTGCAAGAGCGGGCCCGCTTCGAGCTACTACGCGGTGCCCCTGGAGGTGTCGGGACCGGCTGGGACAGCGTTCGCGGCCCCCCATTGACCGGCACGACGTGGAGCTGCGGGTGGGCCTTGCACCGCTGAGTCTTCTGCGAGTGGCCCCCTCCTGTGCTGTTGACCACATGGCGGGCTATGCAGCAACGATTGGATAGCTGGAGCACTCAGATTCTGCCGGTGCTACGCTCTGGGGTGTGCCGTAGGAGAAAGGATCGCCCCCGTGGCCTGGCTATCACTGACAGCCATATGACCTCGCTACTGGCTGGGCTCGGCGGGTCCGCTGCACCGCACTAGTTCCTGCGCTGGGCCCAGGCTGACGGGCAGCCGAGCATAATACCGGGACAAAGCAAACTAGCCCCGGATCCACAGGACCCGCGGGAGGTACGGGGGTGACGCGGTTCGCTGGTGTGGAGCTGGAGGTGTAGGTCCCGCTGTACGTCAGCAGAGTGCTGTGGTGGCTCGACGGACCTGCTGAAGGCGATCTAGTGGTGGTCTGTGTCCTGGTTCACTGCTCTCGTTCAGGGAAGGACGCAAGTGGAGTGTCCGGTGAGCTCCGTCCGGAGTCAGTATGTCGTCAGCCAGGGGAAGGAAAGATAAATCCCTAAAGGATCTGCTGCAGAAAACACCGGGACACTCTGAAACATTGCCTGCAGCTGGACCGGCGCTGGTAGACGGGGAGGACGCGCCGGCGACAAAGGCCTTCATGATTGAGCTCTTCTCCGCTATCAAAGAGGACATTCAGGACCTCCGATCCCAGCTTGCTACGGATCTGCGAGAGGTTCGGCGTGATGTCGACAGGATTGGGGACAGAGTGGCAACATTAGAGGAGCATGATCTGGGCAGAGAGGATGACCTGCATCAGCTGCAGCAGGAGATGCTGCGTCTTCGGGAGCAGAACATAGATTTGCAAGCCCATACGGAGGACTTGGAGAACCGCTCCCGACGTAACAATATCCAGATCCGAGCGGTTCCGTGGAAAGGTGAGGGGGATGACCTACGAGCCTATGTCGGCGCTTTGTTTCTACAGATCCTTGGGGATGAGGAGATCCGGGAGGTGCAAATGGACCGTGTCCACCGAGTGGGCCTCCCGCGCGGTGCTAAAGCTCCCCCCCCTGACATACTTGTCTGCATACATGATTTTCAATTAAAAGAACGCATTCTACGTAAAGCTAGGGACATTAATCCAATACAGTTCCGTGGCCACCAACCTATGCTCTACCAGGATATAGCAGCCTCTGTGCTGCTCAAACGCAGAGATTTCAGGCCCATCACCACCCATCTCCGAGAGCAGAAGATCCCTTACTCCTGGGGACATCCGTTCCGTCTCATTTTTAGGCATTAGGGCAAATTGCTTCAGATCCGATCGCTGGAAGAGGCGTATGGTAGGCTGGGAATTGAGAAGCCCTCCACTGGAATAGAAGATGCTCAATCACTCCCGCGCAGTCGACGTCGCTCCACTGAATGGCAGAGAGTCGGGAGATCAGTGTCAAACCCAGCGCCAGACACAGCGGCTAGCAAACTGGAGAGGGAGGCGGCCCTCTCATCAGTTGCACAAGCAACGGACAATCCCGTGACTCCTTGAAGTGCTTAGCATGGCGGCCACGTTGACGCTTCCTGTGGTGTCGGAGGGGAGAAGTCCTTTGAATGAACGCAGTGTTGTTACACCTTCGTCATCAGCGAGACCAACAAATCAACCCTGGTGCGGATTGCACCTGTGCCACATTCCCCTAGATACTGATCAATGAGACGAACTTTTGTCATGTTTGCTCGCTTTTTCTCTGTTTTGTTTCCTTTAGGGGTTGCTTATGTTGTTGTTGCAGGGTACTTTTGGGTGTTTTTCTGGGGCTCCGCATCAGTTCACAGACGAGATAGGCAAGTAGCCCGGTGTTGGAGGCTGACCCTACCGGGCTCTGACCCTGATGGCCTGGGGCCGGTGCATAGCTTTTCGTTAATCCACTGATAGGATGATCAGGGATCTAAAAATTGTTAGCTTGAATGTGCGGGAGTTGAATAACCCAGTCAAGAGATCTGCAATACTCTCTCTCCTGGAGAATGCGGGGGGGATGTTTGTCTGCTACAAGAAACCCATCTCTTGGCTAAAGATACCAAGCGCATGAGAGATAGGCGCTTCCCGCAACAGTTCTGGTCCTCGGGACTGTCTAAACACAATGGGGTGGCAATTCTCTTTGGGGCCCGCTCACAATGCAAGGTAGTGGCTACTTTGACAGAAATAAAAGGAAGGCTGTTAGCTGTTAGAGTGCAATGGGGAGGCATACACTTTACAGTGGGATCCTTATATGCCCCGAATGAGCGACAAGAACCCTTTTTGCGGCTAGCTCTATCCGAGATGCTTGCTTCCCCTGATTCAGCACTCTTGATAGGGGGAGACTTGAATGTTGTGATGGACACGGAGATTGATAGATCAGGACAGAGGTCTAACCATACAGGGGCGCTGACACGAGCTGGGAAACAATGGCTGGATGAATGTGGGTTGTGTGATGTGAGGCGCGTACAGCACCCTAATGAGCGGGACTATACATATTTTTCAGTGGCACACAAAACATATGCGCGTCTTGATCACTTTTTAGCCTCCTCATCTCTTCTCCGGCACTGGCACGACGCGGATATTACACCTCGCTCCCTCTCGGACCATGCCCTCATTTCAGTCCAGCTTCCAGCGCGATGCGCGCGTCCTACACCCCCGGGCTGGCGACTCCGCGATTCCCTCCTGCACTCTGATGACGTCACTCAAAGGATTCGGGACACTATAAAACATTACATCTCTGAGAATGATCAGGAAGGAACACCCCTGGCGTCGGTGTGGGAGGCTCTGAAACTGGTAGTGAGGGGGGAGTTTATCGCGGTTGCGGAATCCTTCGCGCGACTCTGCAAAGAGAAGCGAGCGGAGCTAGAAAAGGAGGTAGGAGACCTAGAGGTGATCCATAAACGCACCAGGGCTCCAAGAGTGTGGTTGGAGCTGGAAACGAAACGCCGCATGCTGGAACATCTGGATCTCGATAGGGCTGAACATGCGCTCCTACGGCTCCGGCATAAATTCTACCTCAGCAGGGATAAATGTGGGAGGATGCTCGCACACAGACTAAGGGCGCAAATGCATGCGACAGCAGTTCCCTCCATCCGAGACCAGAATGCCATAGAACATACCGCAGATGGCATTATTGCCGATACCGTCCGTCAATTTTACCAAACCCTTTACTCGCAGGGAGACCCCCGTTTGCATGATCCAGGAGAATACTTGGCCTCCTGTGATATCTCTCCCTTACTCAAATCATCAGCTGATAATTTAGACTCCCGATTCGTATTGAGGAAATTATATCGGCGATCGCAAGGCTCAAAGTGGCTAAATCGCCGGGCCCGGATGGCTTTCCGGCCTTGTTCTATAAAACATTTTGTGTGGAGCTGGCTCCCCTTCTAACGCGACTTTTTAACTCCTTCCTCGAAGTGGGAGAAGTGACGCCCTCTATGTCCGAGGCGGCAATTTCGGTAATCCTTAAGCCCGGGAAAGAACCTGCCGAGTGTGGGTCGTACAGACCGATCTCGCTCCTTAATATCGACGCGAAGCTGTTTGCGGGTGTTCTAGCCGCACGGCTTAGTCCGCTCATGGATGGTATTGTGGACCCAGACCAGGCCGGCTTTGTACCAACGCGGCAAGGAGGAGATAACACTAAGCGATTACTACACCTCGTTGACCTTATACACCGCTCACGCACGCAGGCCTTCTTCCTCTCAATTGACGCGGAGAAGGCTTTTGACCGCGTTGATTCGGAGTACTTATTCGCGGTACTACGCGCGTACGGGTTCGGAGATAATTTTATCCGCTGGGTTCAATGTCTGTATGCCTCCCCCACGGCGGCGGTGCGGGTCAACGGGTGCAAATCGACCCTGTTTTCCATTGCCCGGGGCACGCGACAGGGCTGCCCCTTGTCCCCGCTCGTTTGCGCTTTATATGGAGCCTTTTGCCCAACGCATTCGCTCAAACCCTGACATTGTGGGCCTTAAATTTGGAGCGGATATACATAAAATCAGTATGTATGCTGACAACGTCATCCTCTCACTCACGCAGCCTCGCACGACGCTGCAGTACTTGAATCAGGAGCTTACTGCTTTTGGAAACGTAGCAGGGTTTAAAGTTAACTTTACAAAGTCGCAGATCCTAAATATCTCTATCCCAGAGACGGAGGTGCGGGACTTGCAACAAGATTTTGCATTCCAGTGGGTGTTCACGGACATCACATATCTGGGCATACGTTTGACCTCGTCCATTGCTAGGACGGCCGCACTTATTTACAATCTGTTGATGGAGCAGACGTCCAAGGCCCTGGCCACCTGGTCGCGTCTCAAGCTGGCGTGGTACGGCAGGATCGCGGCGGTAAAGATGACGGTATTACCACGCATCTTATACGTCTTCCAAATGCTCTCCTTGTCCCCACCTCCGGGCACGCTTCGGAAGTTGCAGGGACTTCTTAATAAGTTCTTATGGGACAATAAGAAGCTGCGCCTCGCATTCGTGCATGTTACCTCCCCGAAGGCGCAGGGAGGACTGGACTTCCCGATAGTGAGTGCCTACTATCAGGCCACATGCCTCCGTTACATTACGGAATGGAACAGGCCCCTGTCCAGCAAGCACTGGAATTTTATGGACCAAACAGTAGCTGGACGGAATATATGGCGGGAACTGTGGCTTCCGCGTAGGCATAGGGCATGGGGGCTATACTCGTCTCCGGTTACCTCCCCGACCCTCAATATTTGGGATCGATTAGCAGGCCCCAAGGGGTGGACCACCTTCCCTTCCCCTATGTCTCCCATAGTGGATAACCCCGATTTTCAACCAGGATGTGCATCACCGATCTTCCACCGCTGGAGGGAGGAGGGTTGCAAAAGGGTCGGTTCCCTGTTCGATCTTGAGGGGGTGATTCCCTTTCCTCAGTTACGCAGGGATTATGCTTTGACGGCGTCGGATGCCTTCCCTTACTCACAGGTCACACATTGGGTTACGCGACCGGAAAACTTCGCTCTCATGTCTCGCCCTCTGACTTCCTTCGAAAAATGGCTGGTCTGCAAAAGGGATGATCGTAAACTCATCTCTGAACTTTATTCCATGATTGTCACGAAATCGCAGGGACACCGCACAAAAGCGCAAATCAGATGGGAAACTGACCTTGGGAGACCCTTCTCGCCCAAAGAGTGGGAACACATTTTTTATAGAGCACACCACACTGCCTCCAATACAGCAGGGGCGGAATCTGCCTATAAGGTAGTTACTCACTGGTATTATACTCCAGTGCGCATTAAGAGTTGGGACAAGTCCAAGTCAGATCTCTGCTGGCGTGGGTGTGGCCTTACTGGCACGCTAGTGCATTTACTATGGCACTGCCCAAAACTGGTGCGCTATTGGACAGCAATCATTGATGACATTAATGCAGCATTCCAGATTACATTGCCACGCACTCCCGAATATACATTGTTGGGTCTTCCCCATCCTAAGTTCTTCCCGCTGAAATCCTTGAAGGGTAAGCAGATCGCCATGGCATTACTTGCAGCGCGGCAAGTGCTCCTAGCACGGTGGAGGTCCCTGACGATACCAGACCCTCGAGATTGGATTCAGAAACTCTGGCAACTCTTAGCAATGGAACGGCTGTCGCTCAGTGCAGATGGGAAAGGTCAAGAGTTTGTGAAACTATGGGCTCCTTTTTTGCAGATCCTTACCAAGGATATGAGGGAAGTAACATGCCCGAAATATCTGCAAATTCTGCGACTTATACCCTTAGAACCACCTGGGGCAACCACAACCTGAAAGGTCAGCTGGCTGACTATGGACTAGCAACAGAGGTGAGCCGACTTAGATAGAGTGAACTGATGCGGAGAGAGGGTGGAGGGTGGGAGGAGGGAGGGATGTTTCTTTGTTTAGTCTTTTCTATAAAAGTGGTACCTTCAATCAGTGCCTCCACAGCTTACTGTAGCTTGAGCTTCTCGTGAGGTCGACCTCAGGGATGTAGACCTAAACGCTGTGTCATCCTCAGTAGTTTACGCTCTGCCGGCGCTATGATGTAGGCAACTAAGCTGTGTATTGACTACCTGGTGACCACGTAATAAAAATGATTGATTCTAAACAGGGCCAGTGCACGGATGCACCGCTGGCGGCGCTTAAGGTGCTCCTAAAGCAAGCCCATCTGCGCCCGTCCGGGTCTGGATCGCAGCCAGCGCCACCCACGCTGCCAGTTTTGCGCCAACCTCTGGTATAATTTCTTGTTCTTTTGATGCTATGCATCCTTTGAAGCCATCTGTGGACTGTGGTAAGCCTAAATCCCCTTGAGCCCCGCTCACAAGGGGGTTTGTTTGCCCAACCTGTTCTTGGAAGGCGGCCCGTGCAATGCTCCCTATGCACTTACAGCTCCTAGAGTGCCTCCTGGGCTCTCTGCCCACCTTATTAACGGACGTTCGCTTCCAAAACATTCTATGGAAGCTTTTAATCTTCTTATCGATTTGAAGCCTGATTTGCTATTCCTTCTGGTGACTTGGCTCTGTGATTCTTCTAACCCTGAGATAGCCTTGTCTCTCCCAGCGGGCTAACTTAGCGTCCCTCTGGATGGGGCTGGCTGCAGGGGAGGTGGGGTTGCTATTATTTTCAGGGACTTATATCAACGCCTGTCCATTGGATAACCTTCAGCAAGCTGAAGGGATGGGATTTTCTTTAAATATTTCCCCTAATTTCTCCCTTTGGGGAGCCCTTATATTTAAACAGCCGCCCAGGCCAGGAGCCAAATTTATTAACTCCACTAATTTCAAGGTCTTGGGCGATTCTAAATTTCATGCGGACAGTTCTAATGATGCTAGGGCTGGTCATCTGACTGAAGCCCTAGTTTTACTCAATTTACAGCAACTTATTTAATTGCCCACCAATGAGGCAGGTCATTCCATTGACCTTATATTGTCTAATTTAAAGTATATTGGGACCGACCCACCCCTTACAAACTGGCATGGCCAGAACAATTGTTGTTTTCTTTCCATTTGCCTCTACGAGCTAGAGGCCTCCAAGACTGGACCACCCCTAGAGCCGCGCGTCCATGGAGGTCAGTGAATAAAGACAATCTTTTGGACATCCTGCAGTCCTCCTGTCCTTTGCTGTTAGGTAAGGGTGAGGGGATTGGGACTTCGTCTTAGGCTGCCTGCTGGCAGCTGCCAATAAAGTGGCACAGAGCAGGCCCATGCACTCCCCTCATGGTTCCGCCTTCCCCCTGTGGTTTTCCCGTGGTCTTGTGCTGGATAAAAAGGGACAAACAGTTGGAAAGGAAATGGAGATCTAATTATAGCCTGGCGTATAAAGTTACTTACAAACAGGCACTTAAAGAATTCAGGAAAAGGATGAAAATAGTGCAAGCTGAGCATTTCGGAGCTAAAATCAGGGCAGCAGGTACTACCACACAAGAAAAGTTCAAAGTTGTTAAAACATTCCTTTGGCCGAAAGCTTGCCTCTGAGAGTGACACCGACTCATGAATTGTGCGACAATCTGTCGACTTTTTTTGAAGAGAAGATTGACTCAATGTGCTGTAGCTTTATTCAGGGGGAAGCTACTTACCCCTCTGATAGCACTGTTTTAGCGACAGGGAATGTTCCTGTAAAGGTTTCTGGTCGTTTACTTCATTTTAAGGAGAGCTCTTTGGAAGAACATAGGCAGGCCATCTTACAATGCTGTCCGGGCTCTCCAATGGATTTGTGTCTGTCCAGTGTTATGACCCAGGCTGTTGAGATTATTAACGCTATTTTTAATGACTCACTGGCCGCTGGTGTGGTCCCTAAAAAGTGGAAAGAGGCAAAGGTGATCCCCACCATATTTACAACCCGGGAATATAACATATCAGCAGCACCCTGACCCACATCATCAACACCTCCATTCCGTCCGCCACTTTCCTGGATGAATGGAAACTTGCAATAATCAATGTACTCTTCAAGAAGCCCACAGGCGACCCGAATCAACGGAGCAACTGTTATGTTATGTTATATAGGCTTATAAAGCGCGCAGCTGCCCCAGCACCAGGGCGTCCCGGCGCTGACAGCAGAAAAAAAAAAGCCACAGAAAGGAGCTAGGGCTTACAGCGGAGGGAAAAGACTTCCGTCCCTGCTCCCCTATCCAGCCAAAGTGACTGAGAAGTCCAACAACAAGCAACTCACAACCCCCCTCGAACTTCACCATCTTCTAGACAACACTCAATCAGGATTCAGAAAGAACCACAGCACCGAAGCCACACTCATCGCGGCCACCGATGACATTCTGCAGGAAGCTGAAGCACTGGCGCTTCGTATAAGCACTTTGGGGACAACACACATGCGCAACTCCCCAAGCTCTTGGATACCCTCCTGGCTGATAAGTACACTATATAAATCAACACAACATTCCATTGCTAAATAAACCTATGGCTGATCCCACCAAGCTGGATCATTTTACACCAATTTTGATGCTACCAGCTGCCTCTAAAATGTTGGAGGAGCCTTTTAAATTAGCAATTAAAATCTTTTCTGAAACATCATGAATGAATACTTCCTTCCAAGTCTGGTTTCCGCCCTAGACTAAGTACGGAAAAAGCTCTGCTGGAGGTCTCTGACTCCTAAGAACTATCTTGTTCGGGGCAGAGCGCTGCCTTTATCCTTTTGGATCTGTCGGCGGCGTTCAGTACTATCTCTCATCAAATTCTTCAGGCCAGATTAGTTAACGTTTGGGTAGATGGTGCTTCTTTGAAAAGGATCCAGTCTTTTTTTATCAGAAAGGGGGCAATTAATCATATTAGAGCCTTATTCCTCCTCTTCTAAATCATTCATTTAAATTTGGGGTCCCTGGCTCGAGCCTATAATTTAGGTTCAGGGCCTTTAACAACCAGTATAGCCCTCGTCAGCGGGGTACAAGGCTATATTGTATTATACTGTATCATCTCAGCACATGGTAGATCTGCCTGCTCTCAGCCAAGCCTGTTAATTATTGTTTTACGAACGCACTTCACATTGAACAAGCTTAACGACTGGGGCAACAGAGCACTTTACACCTTGAGAATAGAAGAAAAGGTCAAAGACAGAATGACATTTGCAGCACACTGGCACAGATTGCTTGTGTGTTTCCATTTCTGGGCACTGCAGGTACACACAATGCTCTACTTTGTCGAACTTACACTCAGAGGAATCCTGTCTGACTCTTCTCTCTGCAGTCTGGGGATCCTGCAGCGGCACATCCTTGTCCTTGTATATCCGGAGCCATGTATCAGCATTGACAATCTGATAACCTGATATGAGAAATAAAAGACGTGCCACCTTAACAGTCTGTGCCGTACCGCGGACTCAAGCATAGAGAAAAGAAGGAGACGAAGAAAGAAACAGAGGTACAGAGATAGAAAGTGGGAGAAAGAGGAGAGAAAGAGACAGAAAGAAAGACTGAAGCGGAAGAGGCACATACAGAGAAACAGAAGGAGAGAGATCAAGAAGATGGAGGAGAGAGGGATAAAGTTACAGAAAGAGCAAAAGAAAGACAAAGAAAAACAAGAGTGGACCGAGATAAAGAAAGAGAAAAGAAGAGATAGAGAAAGCAAGAAAGAGAGTTCTGATTTTTCCTTTATAAATTCACTTTAATCGTCACAAAAGTTGCAACAATACTGATGGTCGTACAAGGGGCTTAGGCTTATCATAGCTAAGGACTAAAAGATTTATGGTTGTTTGTTTTCTGTTGTACACACTTTCTGTTTGTTACTATTTGGATCTGTTTTTAGGATTGTCTTAGAGTGGTCCGGTTTCACTTGAGACACAATGCACTTTTTTGGTGTTGCGTATATGTTGCACTGACTATAGAAAGTGCTACTAAATTGTATTTTGTAGACATGGTTGCATTCAATAACATTGTTGCTGACAAAATTGGTTATTCTATGATTAATGAGGCCCATGCGAACCGTTGTGATTCAAATATACACATTAGGTGGGGGTAGAGAGCGTGGGGAAAAAGCATCTCTTCCCCCTCTTCAAATACAGCCCTGTTGCCACTGATGGAGCAGGGTAAATGAAAATTTTTTAACCTCCAAGTAATTTTCGTAAAATAATTAATAAACATGTGTGAGTTTGGAACAAAGTGAAGGCATAGTGATGGGATATCCACTGAGAGTATATGTTCCCCATTATGTTCCCCATTCTGTGGAAATTCTCTTGACAAGAACGAAAACACAATACATGACACATAGTCGACTGACTAGGTATGAAAAAGTAATTTTGAGTGCAGATAATGTGACCATTAACAGATGTATGAATGTGAATCCTTCGACATCATTACCAGATGAAGAGAGTATAATTGAAATGGATGAAGTAGATCACGATTGTCTGAATGTGCTTGAATATTGTACAAAACCAAGGTCAGACATACGAGATGAGCCTTTAAAGGAATCAGATTATATTCTGTTCGTGGACGGCTCATGTTTGAGAACGAATGATGGAGTTCTAAGTGCTGCATATGCGGTTTGCACAGTAGCAACTGTAATGGAAGCATCTTGTCTGAAAGGGATACGGTCTGCCCAAGTTGCAGAACTAGTAGCTCTGATTCAAGCATGCAAGTTGGGAAGAAATGTACGGGTTACGATTGTGACAGATAGCTAGTACGGCTTTGGGGTGGTGCATGATTTTGGTCAGATTTGGTCACAAAGAGGTTTCTTGACGTCTGCAGGAACGCCAATTAGAAATGGAGATTTTGTGAAAAAGTTGCTTGAGGCGATACAGCTGCCTAAACAGATTGCTGTAGTGAAGTGCAATGCACATAAAAATGGGGAAGACTACATAACTGTTGGTAATATATATGCTGATGAGATTGCACAGTACTGTGCAAAGAATGTGGTTTCTTTAAACAAAAGTCGAGAAAGAGAGCATATTTCTTGTCCTTTGCTTTTTACTAACCCTGTTGAGACATGGGATGAGGTGAGACAGTTACAGGAAGCCGCAGATGATGAGGAAAAAGATACATGGATAAAAGCAGGATGTAGAAAACATGAAGAAAATGATGTTTGGGTTTACAGAGATGAAAGACCAGTTATGCCTGATAGCATGATTTCTGACATGGCACGGATGTACCATGGACAAGCCCATATTGGGAGAGATTCAATGATCAGACTTTTTAGACAAACATGGTATAATCCAAAATTCAGAGCCATAGCTGAAAGTCTTTGTCAGAGATGTCTTATTTGTCAACAGTTAAATCCAGGAAGGAAGACAGTAGTGAGTCTAGGAACAATAGGACGAGAAGGAGGTCCGTTCACTAGAATGCAAATGGATTTTATTGAAATGCCACCTTGCAACAGACTAAGGTATGTCCTAGTGGTCGTCTGTTTGTTTTCACGTTGGGTGGAAGCATACCAAACCAGAAGGAATGATGGAATAACAGTAGCAAAACTTATGCTGCGAGAATTCATTCCGAGGTATGGTTTTCCAGTCACGATTGAAACAGATAGAGGAACACATTTCCAAAATGAATTAGTTAAACTGATTTGTGAAGCACTTAGTATTAAACAGAAACTGCATTGTGCATACAGACCAGAGGCTTCTGGAATAGTAGAGCAAGTGAATGGAACAATTAAGAACAGGTTAGGAAAAATGTGTCAAGCTACAGGACTCAAATGGCCAGATGCCTTGCCATTAGTTTTAATGACAATCAGAAGTATTCCGGAAAGAAAAACTGGACTCAGTCCCCATGAGGTAATTATGGGACGAGCAATGAGACAAGCACAAGTACCTGTCAACAAACTACTGACTATAACTGATGATCTAGTGCTGGATTATTGCAAAGGATTGGCTGATGTGGTGCGTTCTGTGTTTCATCAGGTTGGACCGGATGCGACCACTCTTGAAAGAAAACCAGCTCACGACTTGATTCCAGGAGATTGGGTCCGCATAAAAGTCCACAGGAGAAGAAACTGTTTGGTTCCTCGCTGGGACGAACCACGACAAGTGATCCTGGTGACAACCACTGCAGTCAAGTGTGCAGGAGTGAAACACTGGGTGCATGCCAGTCACACCATCAGAGTTCCAGAACCTGAAGATCGACATGTGAGTCGACATCTGGAAGTATTGGATAACAGTTCAGCATCAGAAGCAGAAGAAGAAAGAAACAGGGTGCCAGAACCTGAAGATCGACCTGTAAGTCGATATCTGGAAGACCCAACTACAAGTGCAACGATAGAAGAAGTAGAGGAAATAGCTGAAGTTCCAGAACTTGAAGATCGACCTGTAAGTCGACATCTGGAAATATCAGATACCAGTTCAGAATCTGATACAGATCATTCGGATTGTGAAGAAATTCTAAAAAGAAATTGGAAATTTGAAAGCATAAGAGAAGAAACTGAGCCAGGAGATAGTAACAGTGAGCAACCAAGTACAAGTTGTGGTGAGAATCCTTCGGAGATAATATTAATAGATGAAGAAGGGAGAGTTTCAAGCAGAAAATTCGGAAGAACCCCGAGGAGCAATAGGGACAAATAGTCAAACAAAAGAACAGGGAAATTTAGAAGCAGATAGAGAGACTGACACAAATTCGGAAGAACCTCGAGGAGGGACAGAAATAGGTGAACGAAGGAAGATAAGAAAAGAACCACAAGTAGAGGAAGAAAATGAAATCATAAGTTTCAAAATAAGAGACAATAACGAAAAAACTGAAACAGAGTCTGAAGAAAGTGGAGAAGAAAGAAACAAAAAACTAGAGAAAAGAAAAAGAAATTGGAAAACAGAAAGAGAGGAAAAAGGAAGTGAGGCAAAAAGGCCAAGAAAAAGAGACAATTGGCCCAACGAAGTAAGAAAATTAAGATACAGAATCATAAGGTTAGATGGAAAAAGTGCTGAACAAGTGAATGAAATAACAAGTCAGAAAGAGCAAGAAAAACAAGGTGGAAAACACTTGCAGAAAACGAAAAGAATAAAGAAGGTAAATGCGAAGTATAGATCACCTGAATGGTTGTATCTTGCTTTGACTGATTTCAAAGAAGAAAAGAACACTCACGAGAACCCAGAACCAAGAAACATAATGGGTAAAGATGAGGTGCAACAAACTTGAAGAAATTAAAACAATTTCTACTGGATTTGACAAAACACTGGACCTGACGAATTTCTACCGGATTTTGACAAAGAAAGAATTCTGAAAAGAATTAAAAGAAAATACCAAGTAAAGACAAAACATTGGAGTACAGAGGGGCAAATAAGTCATTTCTGAAGTGTAGTGACACAGTTTTCTGGAAAATAAATAAATAAGGTTATAAATCAAAATGGAGAATACTAGAGATAGAAAATGTAAATGTGAGTTTTTAAGTAGATGGTGTAAGATGTGCTGCTTTTGTACAGGATTATTAATGACAGTATGGGTGGTTTTAGCAATCACTATTCCAATTAGTTTAGCTGTAGTAGAAACGTCTAATAACACTGAGAAAGGAAAAGGAGCTAACACTCAAGAACCAATTATTTTAAAAAGTAGTGCAGAATTACACAAGGACAAATCGATAACCGATTTTTCTAAAAATGTTTTTACTAAATTATTATACGAGTATGTAGAAACAATGGATGTAAGAGATTGCTATGTTTGTATGCAGTTGCCTGCATCTGTAGCAGAGGGTGTGACTTATCATCACCTCCCTTTGACGTATGGAATAACATGTAGTGTCTTAGCAAGTTTATTTTATAAAACAGGTAGATTAGAATATTATTACACTGATATAGATAAGATTTTTGCGAAAGTTTCTGTAGTTCCCGAGCTAAACAAAATAAAAGCGGGAAAAACGTTTGGTGAATATTTTTTAGAAGATAAGATTTTAACATTAGATAATATAATTAAAAACAACCTTACCTGTGAGTTAAAGAAGGAAGAAAAAATATTTTTAGAGATGGTTGAAGAGAGAAGAGTGAAATTTCAAAGAAAAGTGATAGAAGAGACAAAAACACCTCTTTGGGCGTTTGAGGAAGAGAATCATGACAAGAAAAAGACAAATGCAGCTATGACTCTGGATTGGCCCCAACAGGGAAGGTTGTGCATTAGAAGAAATAAGACAAGATATGACAATTATTTTGTGGGTTCCAGTATTTGCCATGACAATTATCAAATTTTAGGTGGATGGGGATTCAAAGGGGAAAAGATCCAATATTTCCAGGGATCTATTATGTTTGTGGGAATAGGGCTTATTACAGGTTACCGGACCATTGGTATGGCTCATGTTATTTAGGCCTGGTCTTTCCAAAGATTTTTCATATGGATAGAAAAGAAAAAGGAACACACAGAATGATAAACACCTTTACACGTAGAAAAAGGGAAAGTTTTTCAGAAATAGTAGGTGATATTTTTGGCGCATTGATACCAGCAGTGGGAATATCTTTGAATGCATTTAGAATTCGGAAATTATCCACAGTGGTAGATCGTTTATCTACAGATACTGCTGGAGGGTTCTTGATGGTAAATACCGAGATGGTTGCCATGAGATCTATGGTGATGCAAAATCGACTTGCCCTTGACATTCTTTTGGCAAAAGAGGGTGGAGTCTGTGGAATGCTGAAAGTCCAACATTGTTGCACTTACATTCCAGATAAAAGTGAAAATATACAAAAGTATATAACAAATATTACAAGTTTGCACAAAGAACTTGTTCCACTGGAGGTTGAAAGTGCATTGGGAAAACTTGGTAAAGGGTTTTCTTCAGTAATAAATTGGTTAACAAGAATGAGTGGATTAATAATAGGGAAAGTTATAATAATAGCAACCATGATAATAATAATAATTTTAGTGCTGAAGCTTGTAATTACATGTATAAAGAGAAGAAGAAGACAGAATAAATTAGAAAAAGAAAATATGATAAACAAGGAGAGAGAGAGAGAAATGGGTGAAATAGAGTTAGAAGAAATAAAAGAGAACATGTACAAGAAGACGAAGAGACAGATTGAAAGGGATACAGTTGTGTAAACTAACAAAAGCAAATGGATAAAAGATATATGCTGTCTGAAACAATTGTATAACTTGGGTTTTGTGGTGATATTAAAAATCACCAAAGGGGGGAGTTGATGGAGCAGGGTAAATGAAACATTTTTAACCTCCAAGTAATTTTCGTAAAATAATTAATAAACATGTTTGTTTAAGTAAATAACCAACAATGTATGTTACATATAAAAGGGTTAAAGGTAACACGCTATTTTGTGTGCAAAATAATCAACTTATAATTGTTTACGTGTCTAACATAACATTTGCGTACTAATTAAATAATAAATGCATGATCTGTGCTTTTAAATAAAACGTATGGTTGCAAAATAAAGTGATGGTAAGTAAGGGACGGCTTTATATGTTGCTTTTTGCTAGGTAATACCTAATTGGGGTACGTAGAAAGACGGGAGGGAAACGAAAGGGTTTATATTCTTTATTTTAACAATAATTTGTTTATCTTTGAAAATAGTGCGCTTAGGCCTGTTGAGCAGCGATATAAAATGGCCGCCATAAAGCTAGAGTACGCATGTCCAAGAAGCCGTGTGGTTGAGGAGAGAGGCTGGGGAAAAGGATAACCACGTGTTCGTGCTGAGAGGCTAAGATGGAAGTATGGTCAGGGCTATTGTGACCTTTCTGAGCAGATGTGTGCCAAGATGATCAGCAAGAAGCGTGAGAAGTCAAACTGAATAAATGGACGGAACTGTTGAATCTAAAAAGTAGCAGAAAAAGATACAAATTGGACTGATCGAAGCGGATGAGCAAAATCATGAACTGTGGGAAACGATGCAAACATGGACAGTCCACAAGGAACTGGTTAAGACAAGGAAGTTTGATTAAAATGTATATGGGCCTGAGTGGACCAATGAGAAAGAATCACGCCATGAAGATGTAACATTTTATTCAGTAAGCTAGAATTAGGGTATAAGAAGACCTACTCTTGGTGGGAGGGGTTAAATGCTGGAGAGAGAGATGCTGCAGAAGTTAGATGCGGTAGATGGGTGAAGTTGCGGTTGCTGATGCTGACGAGCTGATGCTGCTGCTGTTATTTTTATTTTCCAGTTGAGTATAAGATGCTGCTTTAGGAGAACCTTTTTATTTTTTGAAAGATTTTATTTAGAAATATTAGATTTTTCCAAGACAGATAGATTGATCTTTTAGGGTTCTTACTATGACAACCTTACTTTTCCGTCTAATAAATATGCATTGCAATTTCAATTTATTCTTATATTGATGATAAATGTAATAATCTGAATAATAAGCTTAACCTC
Organism: Calotriton arnoldi; assembly: GCA_963921515.1. Lineage (NCBI taxonomy): Eukaryota > Metazoa > Chordata > Amphibia > Caudata > Salamandridae > Calotriton > Calotriton arnoldi. The sequence continues at coordinate 1,723,833 of CAWUFW010000396.1, forward strand.
ATTTCTTGCTTCGAAACTTATATAAACTTTATTATTCTTTAAACAAATGACTCAGTGATTCTTTAGCTCAATGATTAGGGTAAATTGATAAAGAGTTTATTGTGATTGAGCTGGTCTTAATCACCATCAACTGATTCCTACTAGTTGGTCCATCGACCAATGAGCGGAATACCTTAAAGCAAATGAGAAACATTATGTCATGTTAAAAGAGGTATCCCGTCTCCTTCCAGCGAATCGTTTTCTCCTAGGTGAAGGACGGAGGAAATCCAGGGAATAAATGAGTAAGTGAATGTATATGCGGTGTTATGGGCCCCACCGTCATATGGATATAGTTTGTGTGTTGGAGAAATATTTGCACCTGGATGACCGAAGCATATAGGAGAATAATTTTCATTGTTAGCGCTGGATCACCACCTACACAGTGAAAGGCAGACAGGCGGCTTCAAACGCGCTAGCCCACCTTTCTTTCCTGCGCTAGCCCCATGGCAGGGGCAAGTTCATGGCGGCAGTGAGGCAGCACATTAAATGTAAGGGCAGAACTGTTAAAGGTGCACCGCGGCACAGACCAGGTCACTGAGGCCTGTCTACAATATGGGCCCTGGTAGGGAGTTATCGCTCTTCAAAAGGGTGAGTGCTACACCATCAGTCACAACCAGTACTGTTGTCATTTAATGTTTCCATTCCTTCCCTTGTAGGTTGGGGTGTCTACTATTAAAGCCACTGTGAAGTTTCAGCTCCTAGTTTGGTGTACAACATTTGTATATTATGTTACAATAAAGGTTGATTTGTGGACTCCAGTGTTCAAACAGGTTGTACAATTTCCAAGTAAGATTGAGGTGGCCTGGTAGTTCGTTTCTCAGCCTCGAGAAGACTCGCCTGACTCCTAGAGTGTTTAGAAACTTTATAAAGCAAGCTAAGGTGAGCAATCCATGGGTTGCAGAATTCCTCCTACTGAAATTCAAGCAGAATGTATTTACCCAGCATGAGCAAGGCCTGGTGAATTTCATTCATCACGTTTTTGTAAAAATCCTTCTGCCATTCCTGTAAGACCTTCCATTCCTCTTCAGAGAAACAGACGGCGACATCGCGGAATCTGACCTGTTCCTAGAACAACAAAAAGAATAAAAAAAAGTTAAACAAGCAGCCAATATACAATATACTGAATGGTACATACTTCATTTTTAAAAAGGGGGAAGGTTCCATCAAGTGATTCCCAGTTAAATCATGAATTAAAATAGCCAAGTTCAAGTTGTCTTTGATGTCACTTGAAAACCCAAGATATACCCCACTGCCTTCCACATCCTCCTCCGTGAGATGCCACAGCCTTTATCAGAAATGTGGGGTAGCCCTCTGATGCAGCCATAATAAACATTTCGATCTATAGATAGGTAAGTGTCACCAATGGGAATATTTTCAACAAAGGGTGTCCTAGTGAAACCGTAGATGAGAGCTGAACTTATACTGTCTATGACATCACACGGCATCCTGATGAATACATCCTCGTTTACACCACACTACATATTTCCCATTTGTTTTTGTATTTCCAACCACTCTATGCCTCGTAAGCATGACCGACTTGTCCAAATGATATGTCTGCTCGTCACTATTGTTTCTTGTGCTGGTAACTAATGTGTTTATCTCCCATTATGCACTCTGGCATGTTCATATTGACCCATTGTATGCAAAGATTTCATAAGATCCGTGAAATTAACAAATCACTGTATGTAAAAAAAAAACAGACTTGCACCAACAACTGCGAGTAACCCCTCTGTACTAACTGCATGCCATTTGTTGAATTCATAACCTGATAAAGTCGCTAATGGGACGAAACCCACGTTGGCTTGCTGCTTCAGAGCTCTCATTCGTCTGAAAGATTTGATGGACCCTTTGTTCGTAGCATGTGTGGCTGTAGACACACTTGCTCTGCATGCTCCCGCAATTTAGTGTTGGGTCCGGATATTTGCAACTTGTTTTTCTTCTAAGACGTTTCGACTCACAAGACCTGTTGTGATCCAACCTTAGTCCACAAAGCACCAGGACCAAGACTCCACCTCAGATTGTTTTCGTCTGCCATCTGGTTGGAGCATTCGCGTGGCAACTCTGAGACCAATGCCTTTTTTGCCAGATACTTCAAGGTTACCAATTGGATCTTCAAACTCAGTGACTTTGAAACAAATAGCCTCTTCTCCAGTGCCTATTAAGATGACTCCACTGATGATCGAGCATTTTTTTGTTGCACCAAGCCCGGCGGCTTCTGGACGTATAGCAACCAGAGACCAACGATCAGAATCAACGGGATTTCAAGGTACTTCTGGACATATTCCAGAGAATTACTGTGGGAGGCAATGGGGGTGCACTATGGAATTAACACCTTTCCATCTCTGCCCTTAGTGAAACGTCGAGCCCCCTTGGTCCGATCAACATGCCATGCGTAACCTTTGCTTGTTGCTGAAGCACATGAGGCCTGATGAGACGCATCTGGTGCAAGAAGAACTTTGAGCACTGAAGAGAGAGGTGTTTATGCGCATCACAGCATGCCGCGTAAACTATCATTCCAGAGCTCTGAGATCTCTGGGACATTTCAACACCCAGGAAGAACAAGCAGGCCCATCAGGCTTTCTAGCTGCACAGGCGGAGAAAGCCCAAAGGTGCTGTCCTCTAAGTCTTTGGATGTTGAGCAGCAAGAGGCAGAGCGTCCACTCCAGAAGCTCTTACAACCAACGACCAGTTCTACACCTAGAGCCGATCTCAGCCACAGATGCAAGAAGGTCAGTCTCAGCCTTCTCGGCCTCAAAAGCGTCCCTAGGCCAAGACAGAGCACCACGTCTGAGGGAACTGGGCATCGAGCCCTGAGACTCACCTGAAAAAGGTACTGGCCTTCAGGTCCATGGGACCCATTGGAAGACTATTAGGTTGATCCATTGATGACCCAGACCTGAACCCAAACCCCGCTAATTCTTCCCTACCTCATGGCTAATCATGAGATAATCCAGAGGGTCACCCAGCACTACAACGTGCAGATGCATGTAGTGCAAGAGGAGAATAATTTCCTCCTTGTCAAAAACAGAGCGATCAGTACAGTACCGACCCATGCTTACACGCATGATGAAAACTGCTACTGAGAATTTTAGGGAACCACAGAAGGTCAGAGTCAGCCCCTGATGTCCCAGTGTACATTCAGGGCCAAGTCCCCCAGAATCACTTGTTGATCACACAGCGCAAAACATGTGCCTCATACAGGCAACTGGTGATGCCCCTCAACTGAGAAGGAGGGTAAAAGAATTGACACCAGTGGCAAGCGCCTGGCACGGAGCAGTCATATCCCCAACAATGTTGGTTTGCCCTCCCACTATATCAGACATCGGGAGGAAATGCAGTACTAATCAAGCCCCTTCTTGATTCAAATAGAAAGAGGGGATAAGAGTTAGTAGCAGAAGGCAAAGTTTTATCTAATGCCAATATTAGATGCAACTTGGATGTGGCAGACACTTCGTCCAGAGCTAGCAACAAACCAGAGGTGGGGCCAGAGCTCCAGCATCCAATAAAAGACACGGCTACCAGCACCAGGAGAACTCCTTTCTGGACCGCATCACCCTAGGACCTTCACAGGAAGTGGTTACAGGTGCAACAGCCAAGGCAAAGTTCAAGGCAGCACCAACCAGGGTGCCTGAGCCATAAATGACTCTCCTTCCGTTCCCCCAAATCATACAACACCTGTCAGGGGAAGACAGAGGTTTTTCATCCCCCATCGGGAAAGAATTACCATTGACAGATGGGTGCTCTCAGTAGCATGGCAGAGAGCATGGCAGGAGTACTGCCTAGAATTCCACACCAGTCCACCAAACATTCAGCCTCAAGGCCACGTCTTCAGGCAAGACCATCTTCGGCTGCTAAATGAGGAGGTGCTGGCTCTCCTAGTCAAAAGGGTCATCGAGACAATGCCCCCACATCAGCGCAGTCCTCCCTCTACTAATATCCAAGGATGGATCCCTGCATCCATCATAGTCCTCTAGCTCCTGAACCAATACACCCTGTCAGAGTATTTCCACCACCTACAGGACATCTTCCTGCTGCTTCAAAAATCGGGCTTCATGGCAGGACTGGACCGAAAAGACGCTTACTTCCACATCGCCATTTATCCAGTCCACCAACAGCACCTTACTTTGAGGTAAGTGGACAGCAATAACAGTTCAAAGTTACCTCTCCTGATCCCCACACCGGCGCCTGCAGTGGGACCGCCACCAGCTCCGGTAAGAAGACTCCGACGTCAAAAGGGTCCCCTGCACCCGAAGCCCCTAGGTCTTGGTCAGCTGAACCAACAGCACACCTCTACTTACCTCTGCAGTCGTTGGTCTCCCTCCTGCAACCTCAGGTGCCACGCCTGCCACCTGTTTGCCAACACCAGAATCCTCACTGAAGAGCATTGGACGCCCAACGCTGAATTTGCACCCTGCACTCAGCCGCCCCTGTGCTGCTGGTGGTGTATGTTTGGTGCTGCTTTTCGCCCCTCCATGCTTGCTCTAACCCCCAAAGCGTGGCCCCTGCAACCGATCTACTTACTTGCAAGCAGTGTGGGTTCGAGCACCTCCCTTGTCTCATTGGGCCGAACTCCGATTTTGACCTCTGCTCCAGGCCGCCCCTGTGCCGCTGGTGGTGCAGTTTTGGTACCTACCTGACCCTTGGCCCTTGCTAACCTATGGTCCCGAAGACTGAATTTGCAAGTGCGATACTTACCTGTTTAACCGCGATATTGTTTTCCCCATAGGATAACATTGAACTGCTTCTTAAAATAAAATACAAACAGACCGTATTTTTATCACATTTGTCTGGATCTCCTTCTTGAGTCGTCTGTCCATTATTGGCCAATGTTGTACAATAAATGTCTTACACTGATCTGTGTTAGGCCTAAGGCTGCTCGCCCACACTACCACTAATAGAGCACTTTGGGTTTTACATCGAGCCCTATACACTTTTGGGGAACTCCTGGACTCTGCGCACAGTATAACCACCTAGTGATATACCATATACAGAGCCAGCTTCCTAAACCAACTCTGTCAAAGCTCCAGCGTTGCTCCACGATGGACACAGACACAGTTGCCTTTATGTCAAAATATTACATACCAGAATATTGTGTACATTTTTATCATTGGCAAAACATCCAAGATAAAAATACATTTATATAGTATGGAATTACACAGTTGTTTGCTATTTGGACACCATATAAATGTAGGCAATCTAATGGTAAAATATATGCACACTAAAATTATAACAACACACCCAGACCTAACCTTAACCTTGAGCCTAATCTTGTCTCTAGTCCTAACCTAACCCTCAACCTCCCCATTGGGTCAATCACGGCCTTCAGACGTAACAGACTCCGCAAACTTTCTTAACAAGATCAAGAATATAGAATGGAAAGATAAATGTCTCATGAGAACACCTGATGTCAATGCTTGTCTCCTTAGCCGCAAATTCTTACGGGTCACAGTCAGTTAATCTCCCGAGCCCCAAAGGAATGTGTGGCCTTTTTGGAGAAAAGAACTGCCAGCTGTTTCTCACTCCATCCCATATGAATTATGCTTATGTACACGTGAGTGTTGGGAGTCAGAAAAGCTGTCAGAGAATCTCACATACGCATGTGGTACATAAAGCCCCGACCCAAACCCTGAAATCAGAATGCACACATAACAATTCCTATTTTACTCCTACAGAACTATTTATTGTACACCATTTGACTATGAAACAAGTGTATTACAAAAACAGAAAGACAAGAGGAAGAACCATGAAGGGGCCCGTGCTCCTACTCATTGATTTACAAAAACAAAAAGAAGGCTCGTCCGTTTTGATGCCAGATAACCCTCCACATAATAGGGAGAAAACCCCTTTGGTTTTCTTATAAAACCCTCACCCCCCAGGGTTGCCGATTGGTGGCATGCTTCATCATTGGGTTCTTCCCGTTCCGCAGCGGGACGGGACATGCTGCGAACTGCGAGATACGCGGGAGCACCGAGTGGTATACTATAATGATGGAAGTGAATAGGAGTGGGTGGGGTCTTATATAGAAGGTTAGAAATACCTGCCTGGTAAGTTAGTAAATACTTTAATCTGTCCTCCCGGTGGTATGATTAAAAACGGGGAGAAAGTGGGAAGTTTCGGTGATAACGTACCTGCCTTCCTAGTGGTCGACATGTTTCAAGCCAATGCCCATGGCCTTTCGTCAGGACCAAGGATCAAACTCCCCGATTCCACTCCTAAAGCTGTGCTCATGTAGAATACCAGGACACACTCTACATGCTAAGGATCACCTAGACTGATAGCACCTACTTGGTGTTACTGCAACACATAATGGGAGAGTTTGATGGCAGTATCCATGAAAGTCAATCAACACCCTTATGTCATTCATTTTACTCCAGCGTGCTGTATAAACCTGTGCTATATTGCAAAGCCTCACCTCAAAGTGAAAAATCATGTGAATTAAATAACAGCACTCGTTGAGGTGAACACGTCTAGTGTAGCAATGACCCCTTGAAACACGCAGCGTAGAGCATGCTGGACATATAGACATGGGACACAAAAACATAACGTACAGATATATGGCAAAACCCATGCTTCATGGGTCCTCCAGTGGCAAAGTGCGCTTGTAGTCACACTATATAGGATAAAAAGAAATCATGCCCAGTTGCATTGTAAACATTATTGTGTCACAATCCGGGGGTGGAAAAACAGAAAGATGGCACCGTACTTACTACTTCCAAGGGCATCCTTGGCTTATTAACCTAAAGAAGATCCCCGGGGCCCGGATATTACCATTCCTCACTTGTGTGCTTCTAAAATACTTTGTCAGCATCAGGCAGTGTGTCCTCGCTGCATCGCGTCCCACTGCTGAGGTGAGAACCAGATCGATGACTTCCTATGTTCCCTTTAGGCTGCGCGCGCACAGCCGTGCCTCTTCCTGTGCCCAGACTGTCTCTGACAGCACCCTGGCCACTTCCAGGAGCAAAAGGGACAATTAAAGGACATTTTGCTGTCACTGCAGCAAGTGTTTTCACAACTGCCGTGTGGCGTTGACGAAGTGTCCTTTTAGTGTCCCTTTCGGCAGGTGTGAAAACTCCTCTTTCTTGTGTGCCAGGCCCAGGACATGCACCAAAGACAAAGGGGGTGCTGCTTTTTAATTTAAGAATGAATCATTTCAGGAGGCCAATCTGTGGCAGTGTGAAATAAATGCGTTAAACTGGATTATTTTGTTTAAAGACTTGCCAAATTCTTTTTTACTGAGCCTCTTTTTTGTTCAATATTGCATACGAGAGCTCCTTAAAATACGTGATTTTAGGATGCCTACGGAGCAAGTCTGGTTTTAGGGTTGCGCTGTGTTCAGTAGTTTTCAGGCAACAATAAAATGATAAGATAACTCTGGTGATTAATGTTCCTGCTGGAGAGAGATGGGTCTTTGTCTAGTGGCATTTTTGACTTAATATAAAGTAGTGTGGAGGGTTAATATACCTGCTGCAAAGAACGTGTACTATGCAAATAACAGAACTGTATTTATGTGGATAGCTCAAGTGGTTGCTGCTTTTGTCACAGAGATCCTTGTTTTAGTTGCAATTCCTAAGTGACAATCCTAGTATAGAACAGTGACCTATAAATTGTTATCAAAAAGCTGCTTGCAGATTGCATGATATAGGTTGGAACTTTATATTATTTTTACAGGGCTTTCATTGTCCTAATGTTGATAAAAAGGGTTTGTTTGGGTGGAAATAGAGTCTTATTAGTAATGCTAACCACAACCACTGGGGCCAGTCCCAACCACTGGGGCCAGTCCCAACCACTGGGGGACGTTTTAAATCCTGAGTTTGTGCTTCTCCGGACCAAACACTCATCAAATAGAATGCCTACTAGTATGGATGACATGTCATTCCTAGATCCTTTAATCCTCATTGTCTTATGTAGCATTTTCCATAGACTGATCTACACACATATGATTTATTGTCTCTGTATAATGTATGTGTGTGACATAAAGTGCTCCGACACCCTACACTGGTATGAGTAGTGCTAAACAACAAATTAGTGGTGTGTGAGAAAGGGGCACTTGAGAGATGAAGTCCACTGTTAAAGGGTGGAGAGAAGAAGATTTGGAGGAGAGGGAAGGGAGAGATTTACGTGTAGAGAAAAAAGGGAGCATGAATGGAGAGGATGAACTAAGGGAGTGAGACAGCAAAAAGGAAGAAGTAAATAAGCAAGAAATGCTGAGGAAAAAAAGAAAGAAAGGGGTGTGAAAAAAAGAAAGAAAGGGGTGTGAAAAAAAGAAAGAAATGGGTGTGAAACATAGAAAGGAGAGAAAAAGGGAAGGAAGGATGATAAGAACAGACAAAAGGCGACAGGTAACAAGAGGGGTGAGAAAAAGATTGAAAGGGACAATAAGAAGACTATCAGGGCAACACCAGACACACGAGGGCAATGGGTTAATCTCCTGGGGAACGAAGCTCATTAGTACAGCAGTCGAGTGGCTTTGCACAGGATTGCTGGGTAAGAGCTGTCCTCCGAGTGGGGGTTGTTTTGCAGTTGTGTTCTTCAAATGCAACAAATTGAAAACTTTAATACAACAGATTTTTTTTTAAAAAGGGGGGGATAGGTAGACAAAGGTGACAACCAAGGAGGTCAGAGATAATGAATGAGATGAGTAGTAGAGAAGCATAGTCAAGATTTAGATTTGATAAAGAAAGGGTAGAATGAAGGGGGGGGAGAGAGAGAGAGCGAGAGAATGGCGGGATGGAGATTGAAGAGAGGAGGCAGGATGAGAGAGAAGTAGAGGAGAGCGGAAAGGGAGAAAGAAAAGTGAAGAAGATAAAGAGGTGCAAGGAGACAAACCAAAAACTTTAAAAGAGGGAGGAAAGAGATAAGGGCAAGTGAGAGAGGTAGAGTGGAAGTGGCTAGAGATAAGAAAAGGTGCAAGGAGGAGATAAAAGATTCATGACGATAGCGAAGAAAGAGGAATGATACGTAGAAGGGTTAGGGAATAAGATTCAGTGTCACCGGGGTTCAGAGGTGCCAGGAGCCCACTGCGCCCCTGTAATGGGTGTCTTTTAATACCAAACCAAGGTGAGGGGAGGTCAATTTTGTTCTGGCTTAGATTAGGGCTGATCATACCCTTGCTATGCCACTGATTTTGGTAGCTTGCATGCAGCACATACTTGCATATAAAATTGTTGCTGGTCTTCAGAGCACGCAGCCTTGACTGTAGTGCACAAAGCACCTTTATTGCCGCACATAAAGGAGAGAAATTAGAGGGAAGATTGCGGACTTCAAAAGATGGCGGCCGTGAGTTCAACCACTTCCTGGTTCCGCTCGTAACATATCGGCTGAAAAAAGGAATTTGTATGTTTCACAGGAAGGCCCAAAAAGTTATATAGGAACCTTATAGAATGCTAAATCATGTAAAGACAGGCTCAAAAAGCCACACTTTGTGTCTCTAATGTACATAAAATGGTACCGGATTGCGAAAAACACCATGTGTTTATGAGAAAAATCTCTCAATGATTTTTTATCATAATCAATGGGGCATCACACATGGCAGATTTGTTTGAACGAAACCTAAATCAATTATAATAAAGGGGTTCACGCACTCTGTATCTAGAGCAGAGAAGCTAAAGTGTTTAAAAAGGTGTTTAAAAGAAGGGAAGTGTCCCTAGGTGTGCCCAATGGTGCGAATGACGCAGGCTCATGTCTCTGGCTGGAGACATATGGTATGCATTGGTTCATGAGGGCAGATGAGCAGAAAACAAAAGACGGGGGGGGGGCACTGTAATAGAGCGTCAGAATGTTATGCCGTAAACTGGCACCAGGGCCTCCAGTGTGTGTTTTACGTTTAAACACCCAGCATTCCTCTTTTCCAAACAGTCTGGATTCATAGTTGGCTGTATTGTCAACGTGTTCTGAAAACACCCACCAGGATTCCTGCTCTGTGTGTTTGGCCTCAATATAGTGAGTTGACATTTTGGTTTCTGCTCTACCCCACCCGAGGTTGCTGCTGTATTCCCTGATTCTAGTTCTCACTGCCCTGGTCGTCATACCTACATAATGTAGGTTACAGGGACAGGTGATCATGTATACAACGCTTTTCGTGTTGCAGTTTGAGAATCTTCTAAGTTCCCACGTGGGGTTATTGTTAAAAGATACTGTTTTCGTCGCTTTCCTGAGGTGACATACGTTACATCCACTACATGGGTGATGGCCAACCCCTGGGGCTACAGTGCCTTGTGCCCGTCTTGTGTCTGTTGTCGACTTCCGTAGACGCGTATGTACTAGTAGGTCTTTTAGGCTTTTTTCTCGCCTGTGAGAGAACAATGGTTTGGGAAAATTCACGGAGCTGCTATTCAGGATTCGTCAATGCCTGTTAATGATCTTGCTCACTTTGTCTGATGCCACATTAAATGTTGTAATGCAGATCGGCCTTTCCTCTTTCTCTTTGGGTGGGGCATGTTCCACTAGGACCTCTCTGTTATTGTTGCGTTTCCGTTTCATAGCTCTCTGCACAATGCTAGGTGGATATTTCTAGTTCCCAGCTTATCTGTCAAACAGTCTGCTTGTTGCTTATAATCCCTCACATCCGAACAGTTCCTTCTCAATCTCAAAAATTGACCAACAGGGAGATTCTCCCTTCTAAGACACAGTTGGAAACTGTCGTAGAGAAGTAAGCAGTTTTTTGTCATTGGTTTTTCATGTGTAGTTGTTTTCAGTATACCATGGTCAGCTATTATATTTAGCTCAAGAAAAAACTATTCTTTATCACTAATGGTGCGAGTGAAATTCAAAAAATCGTTTTGTACATTGAGCCAACTCATGAACTGTTTTGCTGTAAGCTCACTGCCTTCCCAGACAACTAAAACGCCATCAATGTACCTTTTCCATAGGTTATGTGTGTTAGATAAGGGTTCAGAGGGCTCAGGATTTTTGGGGCTTCCATATGATAGAAATACAGGCCGCCAATGCTCGGCCCAAATGTACTACCCATACTGGTCCCGTGTTTCTGCAGATAAAGGCGCCCCACAAACTCAAAAAAGTTGTGAGTAAGGGCCCACTTGCTGCACTTTATTACCACATTCCTGGGTGTTTGGTACTCCCAATTCACCTCAAACAGGACTTCCTCGATGATGTTGTGGGTCTCTGTGTGGGGGAGGCTAGCGTAAAGGCTTTCGATATCAAGATCCAGGAGGAGATAGGTGTCAGGATTAAAAGTGGTGTCCTTAAGGCAGAGGTCTTCAATCTGTGGGGCGCGACCCCCAGGGGGGCCCCGGAGTACTGGGAAGGGGGTCGCGCATTTCCAGGCCTAACTTCTGGCTGAAATTCAAAACGTGCTCTTCCTTTTGGACAAAGTCAACCGCGATCATTAAAAATTTTCAGCTGAAGTTAATTGAGTGTCATGTGCTGTAAAAAGGCCCGGCAGACAGGTAAAGCAATCCTTCAAACAAGCCTTCATGCCAGGGTGCCTGCTTGCCTGAATGAAATGCAAACGTACGCTAGGAGTTAATCTACAAATGTAAAGGATGCTTGGGAGGTGTTCTGGGTTTCATTGCTCGAATCGCTTCAAGCATTGTGATGGCAAAGATATGATTTTTTGTATGGTGGTTAGCAACTGGGCTGTGAAGTGTGTGCTTTTAATGATAACTGTATTTACACAGCGCTTAGTACCCCTGAGGAGGTGTTGAAGGGACAGTTATGGAAAAAAATGCATTACTAATGGTCTAATATTACACAAATCTACATTTTGGGAGCTCCATTTTATCCTAAAACTTTTTGCACATTTTGTAGCAGTCTATCTTATAATGTGTGTAATGCAAGTATAAAATAATGACACACATTCACAGTGCTTTCTGTCACAGGCTGTGACCTCATAGCACTAACAATACAACAAGTCACTATTTCCACTGCACCAACCAAATTCAATTCTGAGGCTCTCTGGTTACACACAGACCTATGCGGTGCATTAAATAATGGAGGTTTTATAATGTACTATATAGTGCATTTCCCACTGAGTAGCAACTTTTTAAATTTATTTTAAATTTGAGCTACCCATTATTTTATATGTAGCTACCTGACGGTGAAAGGCCTAAAAAATGAACAAAATGTTTTAGGGCTGACTTCTGAGAGGCTTGCGCCGCTGGAGCATCAGTTTTTTATAAGCTTCGGCGGCACAAACATCTCAATCATATCAATGAAGCGAGACAAAGTCACCCTGCGTGGCTTTGCATGGCCTCATAGATATGGAGTAAGACAAAACAGCGCAAGTCGCTGCGTTGCCTTACTCTATGTCAAGTACGCGTTCCATAGGCGTTGCGGTGGGTGTTCCCACACAATGCCCTTGGATTTTGACGCTTCCCCAGATTTACAAAACCATGTAAACCTGGGGCAGTGCCAAAAACGTACACCTCCCAACAGCAGGCGTAACGAGGAGAAATGTTTTAATTTCTCCTCGTTTTTTATTGTTTTTGTGCAGGAAGGTGCCCCTTCCTGCACAAAAACCATCCTGCCTATGTTGGCGCTAGGCAGCAATTTGTGTGCCAACATAGGGGGAAAAGGACATGAATGCACCATATTTCATAAATAAGGTGCATTCCTGCCCTTTCACATTGGCATAGGGCAGCGCAGCAAGAAGACTTGCGGCGCTGCCCTATGCCAATACCTCATAAATGAGGCCCTTTGTTTTTAGCCACACCTTTGACCACGCCCCCAACCACTAACCTTTGGTTTGCTAAACACCGTTTAATTTATTTCCCCAATGTATAAATGATTTGCTGTGGGAATTGGGGGCATGTATGGTTGTCGATAGTTGGCAATGAGGAGGCCCAAGTTCTAGAAATGTTTGTTAGGAGGGGTCCTTACGCCTAAAGGTTTTTGACAGGGGGGTCTCGGCATCAAAAAGTTTGAAGACCTCTGCCTTAAGGAGATGTAGCACATCCTTGGTGTCTTTGAGATACGTATTTGTTTTCTGGACTATGGGACTGAGGAAAGCATCTGCGAACCCAGACGAGGGTTCCAAAATCAAACCTATCCCTGACACTATAGGATGGCCTGGCAGATTATCCACGTTCTTGTGGATCTTTGGGATGGTGTAGAAGTAGGGAGTGATTGGATTTTTGTTAATCATGTATCTCCCTCTTTCTGTAGTATCCAATCATTGGACAAAGCCTGCTCAGTCATACTTTTGATTCTCATTCTCAGGAAATCGGTCAGATCTGTGGGCAGGCACTCATAGTTTCTCTCATTATTGAGGAGTCAAAGGCATTCCTTGCGATACGCCTCAGTTGATTGGATGACAATACATATTAACAACTAGAGAGTGAGGGAATTATCACTCTTCGTCCCCCTGACGAATATACTTAATAACAACAAAAGAGCGAGAAAAGAGGGAAATTGCTGGGGCAGCACGAGGAGAAACCTCTTTATTTCAAAGAACCCTCACTCACCAACCTAGTTGGTGACATGCTTCATCATTGGGTTCCCACCAGAGGGACAGAGTGTCCCCCTGGTGTGCTACGACGCCTGAAATTACAGCGGAGCTGGTTTTTTTGGGGGGTAGTGTAAGTGTAGGGGTAGTGCAGGTTAAAAGATCGCTGGTTATTTCCCAAGGTAATTTTAATGGTGGAGAACCAGTGATTATTTAAAACCAGTGAGACGGACGCAAGCTGGCTGGTTAGGTAAACCAGGAGAGTCCGATTTAAACAATAACGTGAAAGTTGGTCAACATGTTTCTGCTTATGGATGCATTTTTAGCTAAGCATTCTTCAGGACCAGAAACCCCATGGCGGTATACGCACGCTAAGGCGTATCCTAACCTATGGGGGGTGTGTGCAAGGCAAAACTCACGGTTTCACCAATGCGGCCTTGTGGGATTTCCAAAGAGCCGCTGTACTCTGAAAAAGAGAGAACATGAAAAACACACGACCACTGCGTGACCACTGTGATGTTCCTCAACAGGTGCGACAGAGGATTATAGTGCTATATCACCTCGTGCTTAAAAAAGTCTGGGTTCATTGCGCAACCCAAAACACGTCTGGCCCAAACTCAGGCAAACGTGCCACACAAACATCCAATCCGTATGATTGCGTTAACGGAGGGGTCAAGACACGCGTGACTTTCACTCATGCAACCGTGTCACAAAGGCTACCACTCCGTGTAAGTGTATGGACGGAGGGGTCCTGAGTCCGGGTCAATACCCGTATAACTTCGACTGCAATGTAGTTAAAGTTATCGCATAATTAAAAGTAAATTGCTCAGTGATAGTGCCCTGTCACAGCGCTAAGCATACGCGTTGTGAAATGGTGGATTAAACGAAACGTAAAAGCATGGAGAACTCAGCGCTTACGTGAAGGCATTAATGGCTTCACTTCATGGGTTCCGGGAGGGGGTAAAGCTACCTGTAAAATCGTATAGGGGTAGAATAAGAGTCAGAATTTCACGTGTACCTTCTGGTAGAGGTAGCTACCCACCCTGGCAACCAGTTTCACTTACTTTTTGTATGGAGCTCTCCCTCTAAAGACCTGCCTGTTGCCTGCCGCGGACCTGAATATTACCGCTACACCGCGGTAACGGTCCAGAAATAGCGGAGCCCCGTCACGTGACCTGGAAGTTGGTTGATTAGCGTAGAGTGCTCCAGTCACGTGATGGGGAGAACTAGACCGCTAACCTATACCTTCACCCGAATTAAAGCTTTATTGAGCAGTCGACAACCTTTTGTGTATACAATTCTCCCTCATAGTAGAGAAACCTTTGGCGTGCTAGATTGGCAAATCAGGGTGGAAAGTAGAAGGTCAAAATTATAATTTAAAAATTAGAATTCCAATTATAACTCCGCTTTCGTAGTGTACACTTAACGTACTGAGTCAGCACATGAGTGCTACCCTGTGAAGACGAAATGCCCTTTGAGGACCCTCGCTACCCTCTGCGGCGGATCTGTGTCTTAGGGAGGTGGTATCTGAACCCCTAAAATGTCTATGGATCAGATAGGGGGAGGTGCAACTTACGGCAACTTGCAATAGTGCTTAGCCAAAAGGCGATTGAAGGCGCTGTATTAAGGGGTAAGGAATAACTAGCTGTATCCCATAAATGTACATGATCAAGGACCCTTAATTCCATCTGGCTCTGATTAGTGCATGCATTGTGTATAGAGTACCAGTAGTCAGTAGAGCTGGGCACAGGACGTTGGAATGCATAGGGACTGACCCATGTAAAGTGGTCAGAGGTCATCAGAAGGTAGAGCAAGATGTTCAAATGTCAACGTTTCATCACTGTACCCCACGGAATGTTGTCATTCAGTCCTTGCTTGTGGGTGGACAAACGGTAGATCCAACGCTGCTCTTTTTCAAACAATAATTGTTGTGTGTTTGAACCCAATTTTGATTGTTCAATGATAGTCCAGCTCAAATCATTAGTAGTATGCCCTGTCTGCAAGAAATGATCGGTGAGTTTCATCATGTTCTTCTTACATCGGATATTGCTGCGATGTTCGCAAATTCGCTGCTTCACTTTGCGTGAAGTCATACCGACGTATCTGAGCCCACACGGGCAAGTGATCAGGTACACCACGTTGGTAGAATTACAATTGGTGTGTGTCCTTTGTGTCCATTGTTTCCCAGTCTCCAGTATTAGTTGCTTTGTAGGGGTTGTCAGATGGCAGACGCTACAGGCTCCACATGGGAAATGGCCCGTTACTGGTGGGAGGCCCCAAGCATTTAGGACCGACTGATTATCGTCCCTACTCGCGTTCTTGGGGCGAGTGTGAACAACGGAATCCTTAATACTCCTAGCTCGTTTAAAGGAGAAAAGGGGTTTCTCCCATTTGTGGTTGTTACTCTCAAGGATTCTCCAGTGTTTTCTAATGGATTTACTGACAGCGTTGGAAGCTACATTGTATGTTGTTACGCACGTCAGAGGTATCTCCTCTGTGAGTTTAGAGGTGTCTTCAAGGAGGGCTTCTCTATGTTGGTTCCTGGCCCTCTTACAGCTTTTTTTGAGTATTTTTCCTGGGTAACCCCGCTTCTGGAGTTTATTTGTCAGATCCTTGGCCTGTGTTCGGTAGTCCTGTAGTTCACTGCAATTCCGTCTGAGGCGTAAATATTGGCCGAAAGGGAGATTCTCCCGTAGTGGGCGCGGGTGGAAGCTTGAGAAGTGTAACAGGATGTTCTTTGCTGTGGGTTTGTGGTGCGTTAGTGTCTGGAGGTGGCTTGCAACCTTCTTGATAACCACGTCGAGAAATACCATCTCGTCCTTGCTGTACGCATAGGTGAACCGCAGGTTAGAGTCACACGTGTTGATCCAATCGCAGAATGCTAGGAGTGTTTCCTCAGTACCTTGCCACACGATGAAGATATCGTCTATGTACCTTTTCCAGAAGGATACATAGGCGCATAAGGGTTTTGTGACGAGAGTATATGTTTACACTCAAAATCGTACACATACAACCCGGCAACACTTGGGGCAAAAGTGCTGCCCATCGAAGTACCGGTGGATTGTAGGTAGAGTTCTCCTTTGTATTCGAAAAAGTTTCTCTTCAGAGCGATGGTGGCACACTCTACCACAAACTCTTGAGGTGTGATGAAATCCCATTGTGCTCTCTCCAACGTATCCTTGATGACCTTAACGGTGTCGTCTTGCGGAATACAAGTGTAAAGGCTCTCTATGTCTAGCGAGACCAGGAAAGTAGGTTCTCCTGGGAGTTCCAGTTCGTGCAATAAGGCTAGGAGGCTCTTGGTATCCTTGAGGTAAGTGCTGGTAGCTTGGATCAAGGGTTTCAGGAAGAAGTCGCAGTATTTAGACAAAGGTTCCAGCAAAGAACCTATACCCGACACAATGGGCCGTCCAGGTGGAGGCATTTTGTTTTTATGGGTTTTTGGCAGGGTATAGAAGTACGGGATAATGCCTTTGCTGGTGGTCAGGAAATCCGCCTCATGTTTCGTGATGTATCCGTTGGTCTCCGCGTGGTCCACTAGCTCTTTAATCATCACTCGAAGTTCCGGGGAGGGATCAATGTCAAGGCGAGTGTAGTTGGCCTGGTTGTTCAAGAGGCGCCTGCATTCATTGTCGTAGGCTCCTGCATCCTGGATCACGATGCCACCCCCCTTGTCAGCTGACTTGATGTCAGCTGACAATGTCGGTATTCGACTGAAGGGATTGGAGTGCCTGGAACTCGGTGGCCCTCATATTCTTAAAGGTAGTCGTCTCCTGGAAATTTTCGATATCATTGAATACAGCCTGTTCAAAAGCTGTGATTTCTGGGGGTACTGTGTGGGGAGGAGGGGTGAAGGTCGATTTCACTCTCAAGCCGGAGTCACCTGCAGGTGTTGGTGTCCCCTCGGTTGTTTGCTTCTCAAAGAAACTCTTGAGTTTAAGTTTACGGAAGAACTCTGAAAGTTCACAATGGAGTTTGAAACGGTCCAGCCTTGCCGTGGGTACAAACCCCAAGCCCTTCTCCAGGACTGCCATTTCGTCCCTGGTGAGTACAACTGATGAGAGATTGATGACTAAACTCTCTGGTTGCTGGGGCCCGCTTGTTGTTCCCGGGCCTTGCTCCGTGTATTGTCCCCCACTGCTTCCTCGTGTTCCCAGTGTACCTGGTTCGATCCTCTTCTTTTGCCGCGTCCTCTCCGGCCCCTCTCTAAAAAAGGCGGGCGGTACATGTTCTGTTGGAACTGGGGTTGAAGCATCATGTTGGGATTCCAGCCCATCATCTGTTGGAAATGAGGTGGTTGAAAAGGGTTATGATACCCTACACCTCCTGTTGGTGGGAAAGGTTGCCATGGTTGTTGGTAGTGTTGTCGTCTATTCCTGCCTCTCCCTCGCTGTCTAGATTTAAAGCTGTCCCCACTTGACCCACTCGTAGTGGATGTATCATCTCCTGAGCCATCTGTACTGTATTCATTCCTTGAAGGTGGGATGTAGTCCGGATTGGCGTACGGATACGTTTTGGTATACGAAAAACGCTTCAAGTCTTTCTGGAACTTTTGTGCTTTGGATTGTGTTAAAGTGTCCTTATATTCATTAACTTCTTTGTTCAGTTCTTCTAGCCTCTTCTTGTAACCTGTGAGTGTGGTTCTGAAATGGGTTTCTGTCAGCTGAATTTCCACTAGTAGTGCCTCGGATAAACGGAGGGCTGTTTTAATTATGAGCACCAACCAGTCGCGGGTACAGTGCCACGCGATCTGGGCCCATTCCTTTCTAAAAAGTGCATCATCTAGAAAAATTCTTGGGGCATTGGTCACCAAAAGACCTTTTGGTGCCACATGGTTTCTTAGATACTCAGTAAGTATGGTGCCGTGAAGGATGGTGCGGATTCGCTTCCTTTTCTGTTCCGTGAGTTTATCCCACTCTGTAGTTTGGGATATTGTCTGAGCAATAGAGGGTTCTGAAAACAGGGAGGAATCTGCCAAGAGGGCATCTACTTCCTCATTTGTGTATGAAAGGCCTAAGTTCTCCATGCTTACGAAAGGAGGGAACACTGAAAAGAGCAAAATGGGTGAGAAAATCTCTCGCAGCTGTGCGCTGCTAAATATATATTAACAACTAGAGAGTGAGGGAATTATCACTCTTCGTCCCCCTGACGAATATACTTAATAACAACAAAAGAGCGAGAAAAGAGGGAAATTGCTGGGGCAGCACGAGGAGAAACCTCTTTATTTCAAAGAACCCTCACTCACCAACCTAGTTGGTGACATGCTTCATCATTGGGTTCCCACCAGAGGGACCGAGTGTCCCCCTGGTGTGCTACGACGCCTGAAATTACAGCGGAGCGGGTTTTTTTGGGGGGTAGTGTAAGTGTAGGGGTAGTGCAGGTTAAAAGATCGCTGGTTATTTCCCAAGGTAATTTTAATGGTGGAGAACCAGTGATTATTTAAAACCAGTGAGACGGACGCGAGCTGGCTGGTTAGGTAAACCAGGAGAGTCCGATTTAAACAATAACGTGAAAGTTGGTCAACATGTTTCTGCTTATGGATGCATTTTTAGCTAAGCATTCTTCAGGACCAGAAACCCCATGGCGGTATACGCACGCTAAGGCGTATCCTAACCTATGGGGGGTGTGTGCAAGACAAAACTCACGGTTTCACCATTTCCCATGTGGAGCCTGTAGCGTCTGCCATCCCCTACAAAGCAACTAATACTGGAGACGGGGAAACAATGGACACAAAGGACACACACCAATTGTAATTCTACCAACGAGGTGTACCTGATCACTTGCCCGTGTGGGCTCATATACGTCGGTATGACTTCACGCAAAGTGAAGCAGCGAATTTGCGAACATCGCAGCAATATCCGATGTAAGAAGAACATGACGAAACTCACCGATCATTTCTTGAAGACAGGGCATACTACTAATGATTTGAGCTGGACTATCATTGAACAATCAAAATTGGGTTCAAACACACAACAATTATTGTTTGAAAAAGAGCAGCTTTGGATCTACCGTTTGTCCACCCACAAGCAAGGA
Source organism: Calotriton arnoldi (assembly GCA_963921515.1). Classification (NCBI taxonomy): domain Eukaryota; kingdom Metazoa; phylum Chordata; class Amphibia; order Caudata; family Salamandridae; genus Calotriton; species Calotriton arnoldi. The sequence goes on from CAWUFW010000396.1 coordinate 1,743,307, forward strand.
CTGAACGACAACATTCCGTGGGGTACAGTGATGAAACGTTGACATTTGAACATCTTGCTCTACCTTCTGATGACCTCTGACCACTTTACATGGGTCAGTCCCTATGCATTCCAAAGTCCTGTGCCCAGCTCTACTGACTACTGGTACTCTATACACAATGCATGCACTAATCAGAGCCAGATGGAATTAAGGGTCCTTGATCATGTACATTTATGGGATACAGCTAGTTATTCCTTACCCCTTAATACAGCGCCTTCAATCGCCTTTTGGCTAAGCACTATTGCAAGTTGCCGTAAGTTGCACCTCCCCCTATCTGATCCATAGACATTTTAGGGGTTCAGGTACCACCTCCCTAAGACACAGATCCGCCGCAGAGGGTAGCGAGGGTCCTCAAAGGGCATTTCGTCTTCACAGGGTAGCACTCATGTGCTGACTCAGTACGTTAAGTGTACACTACGAAAGCGGAGTTATAATTGGAATTTTAATTTTTAAATTATAATTTTGACCTTCTACTTTCCACCCTGATTTGCCAATCTAGCACGCCAAAGGTTTCTCTACTATGAGGGAGAATTGTATACACAAAAGGTTGTCGACTGCTCAATAAAGCTTTAACCCCTTCCGTGCTCATGACGAGCCCAGCTCGTCATGCTGCGCGGTAGCGCTGTGCGCATGACGAGCTGAGCTCGTCACGACCCCACCCGCGATCGGAATGTCCAGCAGACGAGCGGAATTCCGATCGCGGTCAAGGGGTTAATTCGGATGAAGGTATAGGTTAGCGGTCTAGTTCTCCCCATCACGTGACTGGAGCACTCTACGCTAATCAACCAACTTCCAGGTCACGTGACGGGGCTCCGCTATTTCTGGACCGTTACCGCGGTGTAGCGGTAATATTCAGGTCCGCGGCAGGCAACAGGCAGGTCTTTAGAGGGAGAGCTCCATACAAAAAGTAAGTGAAACGGGTTGCCAGGGTGGGTAGCTACCTCTACCAGAAGGTACACGTGAAATTCTGACTCTTATTCTACCCCTATACGATTTTACAGGTAGCTTTACCCCCTCCCGGAACCCATGAAGTGAAGCCATTAATGCCTTCACGTAAGCGCCGAGTTCTCCATGCTTTTACGTTTCGTTTAATCCACCATTTCACAACGCGTACGCTTAGCGCTGTGACAGGGCACTATCACTGAGCAATTTACTTTTAATTATGCGATAACTTTAACTACATTACAGTCGAAGTTATACAGGTATTGACCCGGACTCAGGACCCCTCCGTCCATACACTTACACGGAGTGGTAGCCTGTGTGACACGGTTGCATGAGTGAAAGTCACACGTGTCTTGACCCCTCCGTTAACGCAATCATACGGATTGGATGTTTGTGTGGCACGTTTGCCTGAGTTTGGGCCAGACGTGTTTTGGGTTGTGCAATGAACCCAGACTTCTTTAAGCACGAGGTGATATAGCACTATAATCCTCTGTCGCACCTGTTGAGGAACATCACAGTGGTCACGCATTGGTCGTGTGTTTTTCATGTTTGTTCTCTCTTTTTCAGAGTACAGCAGCTCTTTGGAAATCCCACAAGGCCGCATTGGTGAAACCGTGAGTTTTGCCTTGCACACACCCCCCATAGGTTAGGATACGCCTTAGCGTGCGTATACCGCCATGGGGTTTCTGGTCCTGAAGAATGCTTAGCTAAAAATGCATCCATAAGCAGAAACATATTGACCAACTTTCACGTTATTGTTTAAATCGGACTCTCCTGGTTTACCTAACCAGCCAGCTCGCGTCCGTCTCACTGGTTTTAAATGATCACTGGTTCTCCACTATTAAAATTACCTTGGGAAATAACCAGCGATCTTTTAACCTGCACTACCCCTACACTTACACTACCCCCCAAAAAACCCAGCTCCGCTGTAATTTCAGGCGTCGTAGCACACCAGGGGGACACTCGGTCCCTCTGGTGGGAACCCAATGATGAAGCATGTCACCAACTAGGTTGGTGAGTGAGGGTTCTTTGAAATAAAGAGGTTTCTCCTCGTGCTACCCCAGCAATTTCCCTCTTTTCTCACTCTTTTGTTGTTATTAAGTGGATGACAATACAGCCAGCTATGAGTGAGTGGTTGAAAAGTTTAATCGCTCAGTCCATCATCTTGCTGTGTTTGCCCTAAGTGGTCATGGGTATGCCCAGACGTGGGTCCCTTGCTCACTGTGCCACTGGATTCAAGCTAGCCTGGTTGATGAGGGGTGATACCCCGAAACCGGTCCCATGATGCTCGTTTACAGACCAGGGAAGATCAGGCCAGGCAGTTCGGACTGGACTGTCCCAATGAGGAGCAGGGTCAAGACTGATTTACGTATGGTTGAGCCCAAACTGGGGTGGCATGGTGAGAAAAAGAACGATGGAGTCAATCTAGATCTCTTGACTGGGGGTGAGTGGTTGAAAAGTTTCAGCAGTCCGTCCATCATCTTGTTGTGTTTGTTTAGTTGCAGCTTATCAGAAAAAAAATATACTGACAACCCACTGTTTGCCAAACGGAGCAAGTTGGAATCAATTTATGCATGATCAGTATTTATGTATAGATATAAAAGAAAAAGATGGTAAATACATGTTTCTGGCTACAACATTATAGCATTGTTTTAAATATTACATTGGTTGCTCGGTCATATTCCAACACAAACAGTTTTACAGTATGTTACTCACCTCCTCTGAATCCTGCTGGGACATTGCTCTCTGTCTTTCAGTGACCCAATTAAAGAAGCACAATTCCAGACACCTTGGTCCTTCCCTATGGAAAACACAGAGGTAAAAGGGTCTACACAGATCCACAGCTTCCCCGGTCCCTTCCCTATTAAGAGCTCAGGTGGAAAGAAAGCCAGACACACCTCCTGCTTCTTCAGTATAAACAGGACAGATATTCAGTACGGCACGCACATACAGTATCCGCCTTCCTTAAGAAAACCAAACGGAGACAAGAGGCTAGGTACTCACATTCTCCACATTCGACAGATTACCACAGACATGTAAGAAACTAGACAAACACAGCCCACCTCTCTGCAAAGGGAGATGAAACCACCCACAAATTAACATTGTGGCATTAATAGCACATAGAAAAAATGAGCATAGACTCACTTGCACAAAACGTGCAGATAGACGAAAGCACCAGGGAACGCAGAGTGCAGTACAACATACACAGAGGAAAGAGTACAGACAACATACACAAACAGCAGAGAGAGAGGAAAGCACATACGAATGCAGTGTGGTATAGCCAGCACATACAGACAAGTGCACAGCCAACATAGCGAGAGGAAAGCATCAGGTAAGTTACAGTGCAGTTTAAACAGCAAGTTTAAACAGCAAGTAGATGATAAAGCACAACCTCTCAAACACAAACAGCACAGAGAGGAAAGAGACCAGATGCACACATTCTCCACAACCAACCGAACAGCACAGAGAGGTAAAACCTAAACAGACACAACCCACCTCCATCTGGCCGACAGACAGGAAAGAAAGAAAAAAGTGCAGCTCCACAAATACAAACAACACAAAGAGGAGAAAGCACCTACGAACGCAGTGTGGTATAAACAGCACAGAGAAAAGAGCGCAGACCCACATACACAAGCAGCACAGAGAGAGGTAAGCACCAGGAAAAGCAGAGAGTGGTATAATCATCACAGAGGAAAGAGCACAAACCCACGTACACAAACATCACAAAGAGAGGAAAGAGACCAGATGCACACATTCTGCACACCCAAACGAACAGCACATAGAGGTAAGAACGTATACAAACACAACCTCACCTCCCTGTGGGACACAGAGTGGGAAGGCTACAGACAGGACCAGAAAACCTGAACAGCTGCATACACTTTCACCAACCCACCAGACATCTAAGCTCTGCTTCAATCTCACTTGCACACATTCCCCACATCCGCAAAAGCAAAAGTGGAGGTCGCTCATTCTCCTACATTGCACCCAAGACATGGAGCGACCTCCCTCAACACATCAGAGCCTCCTCCTCACTTCTTGAGTTCCGCAAGAAGCTGAAGACCTGGAGCTTCCTATAAGCACCTTGGAGACCACAAACCTACACACCTGCCCAAGAACCTGGATACCCTCTCGGGTGATTAGTCTGCTACACAGATCAATATAACATAACACACATACGCAAACAGCACAGAGAGAGGAAAGCACAGTGTGGTATTAACAGCACATACAGAAAGGAGCACAGATCCTCAAACAGCAAAAATAGAGGAAAGCACCATGGAACGCAGGGTGCTGCATAAACAGCACATAGAGGAAAAAGCCCAGACACAAAAGCCCATCCTTTGAAAAGCACTGTGAGGAGGGACATAGACAAGTCCTAGCACACAAAGCACAGCATAAACAGCACACAGAGGAAAGAGCACAGACCCACGAACACAAGCAGAATAGCAAGAGGAAAGCACCAATGCATGCACACAGAGGCACGAGTACAAAACCCACAAGCACAAGTAGTACAGAGAGAGGAAGGCACCCAAGCATAAAGTGCAGTATACAAAGCATGGTGGGTGTAGAGCACAGATGCACATGCACAAACACCACAAAAAGAGGAAATCACCAGGGAACACAGCACAGTATAAACAGCACAGAGAGGAAACATCATAGATCCAGAAAGAGCAGAAAGCATGCAGGCACACACAGTACAGTATAAACAGCACACAGAGGGAAGAGCAGACCCACAAACACAGAGCACAGTGAGGGGAAAGCACACAGGCACGCATAGTGCAGTATAAGTAGCACGTACAGTAAACAGCACAGACCAAAAACACAAACAGCAGAGAGAGGAGAAAGAACTCAGGAAAGCAGAATGCAGTAGAAACAGCACACAATGGAACAAGAACAGACCCACAGACAGTACAGAGAAAGGAAAGCAGCCAAGAAAGCACAGTGCAGTATTAACATCACATAGAAAAAAGAACATAGGGCCAGATGTTTAAAGATAGGATTTTGTGATTCCCTAATTGCGAATCACAAGGATTCGCAATTAGGGAATCGCAAAATGCAATGTATGAAGGTGTGTAGTACACCTTTTGCGATTCATAGGGGTTGCAAATGACCTACCTCATGAATATTAATGAGGTAGGTCGCATTTTGCGACCCCTAGGAATTGCAAAAATCACGGGGATGGTGGCCTGCTGAGATCAGCAGACCACCATGTCCGTGATTGCTTTTAAATAAAGCAATCTTTTTTTTTGTAAAGCAGCCCGTTTTCCTTAAAGGAAAACAAGATGCTTTACAAAACGAAAAATGAAAAGTTTTCTTTTAATTTTTTTTAAGAGCATTCCGTGGGACCACTGCCTGCTCTTAAAAATGGTTTTACAAACATTCACAACCCCTTCCCATTTGCGAATGGGTTATCACCTTCATGAAGTAGGTGGTAAAATGCGAATGTTTTGCGACCACAATTGCGGCCACAAAACATTCATAGATACCGATTCGATATTAGGAAGGGAAGCCCTAAACACGCCCCTTCCTAATACCGAATCGCAACCCCATTTTGCGATTCGGTAACAGGTTACCGAATCCCAAACTTAGGTTTGCTACATCGGAAAAGCAATTTTTGTGTCCGCAAACGGGCAGATTCGTTTGCGAATGCAAAAAGGCTTGATACATCTGGCCCATAGATCCATAAGCAGCACAGTTGAAGCCACACACTGCAGTAGAAACAGCACAAATAGAAAAGAGAAGTGACCCACAAACAGCCATGAAAAAAAGCACCAATGCACACACGGAGCACAAACCAACATGCACAAACAGTACACACAGACGAACCAGGTAACCCACTGTGTATTATGAACAGCACACAGGGAAAAGAAAACAGACTCACAAACAGCACTGAGAGAGCCAAGCACCGATGCACGCTCACTGCAGTATAAAGAGCACCCACAGGAAAGAGCACAACCTCACATGCACAAACAGTACAGCAAGGGGGAGGCACCAAGGAGCACACCGTGCAGTATAAACAGCACCCACAGGAAAGAGCACAACCTCACATGCACAAACAGTACAGCAAGGGGGAGGCACCAAGGAGCACACCGTGCAGTATAAACAGCACACACAGGAAAGAGCACAACCTCACATGCACAAACAGTACAGCAAGAGGGAGGCACCAAGGAGCACACAGTGCAGTGTTAACAGCACACACAGGAAAGAGCACAACCTCACATGCAGAAACAGTACAGCAAGTGGGAGGCACCAAGGACCACACAGTGCAGTATAAACAGCACACACAGGAAAGAGCACAACCTCACATGCACAAATAGTACAGCAAGGGGGAGGCACTAAGGACCACACAGTGCAGTATAAATAGCACCTACAGGAAAGACCACAACCTCACATGCAAAAACAGTACAGCAAGAGGGAGGCACCAAGGAGCACACAGTGCAGTGTTAACAGCACACACAGGAAATAGTAAAGACCAAAAACACACAAACATCACTGAGACAGCCAAGCACCGATGCACGCTCACTGCAGTATAAAGAGCACAACCTCACATGCACAAACAGTACAGCAAGAGTGAGGCACCAAGGAGCACACTGTGCAGTATAAACAGCACACACAGGAAATAGCACAGACCTACGTGCACAAACAGCACACAAAGAGGAAAGCACACAAGTACGCACAGTATAAAGGGCACCAAGAAGAAAGACAGCAGAATTACAAACACAAACAGCACAATGCGGAAAACAGCACAGAGAGGAAAGCCCCCAGGCAAGCACAGAGCAACAGAAACAGCACACAAAAAGAACCAGCAATGAGAGAGGAAAACACAAATGTATGCACAGTGCAGTATAAAGCGCCTGGAGAGAAAAGAGCACAGAGCCACATGCACAAAGAGAACTGAGCATAAACAGCACCCCCAGTAAGGAGCACAGACCCACAAACAGCACAGAGAGAGGAAAGCACCCAGGCGAGCACAGAAGAACAATCATGGACTTGCCCTAAGGATAGACTGCAGACAAGAAGCTGCCCAGGGTCACACACTGCCCTCCTCCAGAGATCACACGTCTGGTCTGCTCGCAGGATCCACTTCCGGCCTGGAGGGAAGCTGCAAACACAGCCCAGGAGGGAGTTGTCAGCTCATGGTCGAGTGGAAGGAGCTCTTTGAGGGCAGTGGGGCCATCTGCGCATGCACGGTGCAAACTAGTGTACAACCTACGGAGCATGCGCACTACCTGCTCGGTTAGAAACTAGTGAACATACTTCTGGGCATGCGCAGTACAATCCCATGGTAATACATGCTCGGTTAGAAACTGCTGTGCATACGTCTGGGCATGCGCAGTACAAGCCCCTGGTAATACATGCTCGGTTAGAAACTGCTGTGCATACGTCTGGGCATGCGCAGTACAAGCCCCTGGTAATACATGCTCGGTTAGAAACCTCTGTACATACGTCTGGGCATGCGCAGTACAAGCCCCTGGTAGAACATGCTTAGTCTCTTGACCATGCGTACAAGCTGCTTTGTTAAAACACGCTCACGACATTTCGCAAAAATAGAGGAAGGACTACACATTTACATCAATAACGTGCCTAAGCATGACAGCCCTCATCCCAACAGAAACACAGAAGAGGCACTAAGAAAATACATAAAATGTAATTTTTAAAACCAGCATCATACCTGTTCATTAAATTGCTTACTCATAACAGCTGCAGTAGCACTGTTTTCCGTTTACCCTCTCAAAAAACCGGGACATTACCTCCTCGTATGTCTTCCTCGCCACATGATTAACGTAGTGAGCTTCAGCTCCACACCAGAACCCTCCAAAGCAAAAAAAGTCAGCCTCCCACATACATGCCAACATTTTAGAAGAGCAAAGTGGGAGATTAAAGAAAAAGAATGGGGCCTTGAATCGGTTTACTGTCATGTATGGGATTTACAAGTGTGCTGCTACAGGATCGGACATTTGAAACGCAAATGCACGTTTTTTTCTTCCCTTTCAGAAGCATGGAGTGCAATGGCAGGCAGAAAGAGGGTGATGCAAGGTTTGTGCACTGGCCTGCAGGAGCAGGTTGCTGGCAGTGCATACACCACGTTACACAATACCAAGCCCTGTCAGCTGAAACCCCCGAGTAATCGGGTTTTTGCTTGAAGGAATCGGGAGGCGGGAGACTAGCCTTGAAATCGGTAGTCTCCTGCCTGAATCGGGAGGGTTGGCATGTCTGCTCCCATCCCGCGTCCTGCCTCAGCTATCTGCTGAAATCAAAATCAATGACCTCCCCCCACCCGCGTGCCGCGGCAAAACTTGCAGAGGGAAACTGTCCTAACCGAGAGGCGAGCCATTCACTTAATCACCTGCACAAGTTGGGTGCATGCGTGCTCCCGATTCATGCCATATCTGTTCCAGTGACAACGAAAATGAAATGCATCCTGAGGAACGACGCTAGACTTCTCGTCAATGAGGTAACGTGGTGTGCCAAATTATTTCAATGTGATAAGAGTTGGTTTACGCTTCGCTTACACGAAAAGTGCTAACATGGGCTGTGCGCGTCGTAAACACAGAAGCTGCAGTGTCCTTACTGAGCTGCATCCATAAAAAAAAGTTATTAGTAGAAAGATGAAAAGCGTGATCGGCGTCCACTGCAGACCTCTTCCCCTCACTGCTGAAGATATTGTCTTAAGAGGCATGCTTTCCTGAATTAAGTTGGAACAAAATGCGTTCCGTGAATATTTAAAGAAATTTTTATTCAGGAAATACTGAAGCGGGACGGGATTACATTGGCATCGAGGTGCTGTTTGCGCAGTTTGAAAAGTACTGTGAAATACAGCTGCATATTAATTTAAAGTAAGTGTGTGCCTGGGATTATATAAAGCGCACTGATACCCATAGGGTCTTGTGACAGTGCGCTCGCTCTATAGAAAGCGGCAAAGATAAATGTGTAACTTCTAGACAACTTCAGAAGAATGCTAAACTTAAACACTACGAGGCCTGCTGCACTAGATAGCCGGAGGCCTGCTGAGCAGTGAAAGCCTAAAACTGGAGTTAACAGTCAGGCAGGCGTCTTGTGCACGCAGAGTTTGAGCCATGGGGTTGATGCCAAATCTGAGGCGGGCTGCACACAGAGTTTGAGGCCCGGGAGCACTGTATGCAGACTGAAGCTTGCTACACACAGACGTCCAGCCACATGTTCTTGTTGGCCGAGTCTGAGAGATGAGTCCTGAGGCATGCTATTTAAGAAGGACTGCTGCACACAGCTATACCATGCACACAGACGCAAGCCTCCTGCACCCATACAGCATAGCACACAGCTACACTGTGCACACAGACGCAAGCCTCCTGCACACATACAGCATAGCGCACAGCTACACTGTGCACACAGACGCAAGCCTCCTGCACCCATACAGCATAGCGCACAGCTACACTGTGCACACAGACGCAAGCCTCCTGCACACATACAGCATAGCGCACAGCTACACTGTGCACACAGACGCAAGCCTCCTGCACCCATACAGCATAGCGCACAGCTACACTGTGCACACAGACACAAGCCTCCTGCACCCATATAGCACACAGCTACACTGTGCACACAGACGCAAACCTTCTGCACGCACATAGCATCGCACACAGCTTCATTGTGCACACAGACGCAAGCCTCCTGCATGCATACAGCATTGTGCACAGCAACAGTGTGCACACAGACGCAAGCCTACTGCACCCATACAGCACCGTGCACAGCTACACTGTACACACTGATGCAAGCCTCCTGCACCCATACAGCATCGCGCACCGCCACACTGTGCACACAGACGCAAGCTTCCTGCATACACACAGCACCACACGGCTGCAGACTCTGTGGTGCCCGCTGCCACACACAGAACGAACCTGCAGTCTATCATTCACAGACAGTAAGGCCTGCTGCCAAAAAGGCAGTGCAATAACTGCTGGACAGTTTGAGGCCTTCTGCACACAGGGCCGAGACCTGATGCCTGCAGTGCTCCGAGTCAGGCAGAGATCAAGGGCACACCAAACTCAACGGTCACTAGTCTGTCTGCACAGCTGTGTCACTCATTTAATTTAATTTTAGAGGAGGGTGTTGGTGTAAGTTATGATATTTATATGTTTCCCTTGCCTTTTATCGCTTGATTTTGCTCGCGAGAAAGTGTCACTCATAGTTGTTGAATGTCACTCATAATTACACTGAAATTATGAAAATGTCACACATAGCAATCTAAAAGCTTGGCAGCTATGAATATGGCCGACCCATTACACCCTTGACCTCTACAAGAGGCGGGCCGGCCCAACCCTTCAGCCTGTTTTTTTGGTTCTGCGCTGCAGATTCTCCAGAGCGTGTTTCAGGTAAGTGGTTCCGGCTGTAGCTGGAACTGGGGTCCCTGGTTGGTGGCCCTGCTCTAGCGGGCCCTAGGACTCTGTGACCATCCTTCTTCCTTCCCCCGGTGTCAGGTCTGGGCCGGTTAGGCTCTGCTTTAGCGAGCCAAGGGTTTACAGGGGGCCGGACGAGGGGGTCTGGGGCTCTTCCTAAGGGTCCCCGTGGCCTGATGGTTAAGGTTTCAGACTCTGATTCCAAAGGTTATCTGTTCAAAACCTGGGGCTGCCGTTTTCCTGTCCCCTCGTCCGTGTGGGCGGGGTATTTGGTTGTTTTACTCGTGCCTGGGTCCCCCCTCCCTCTGGTGTCGCTCCTTCTGTTGGTGTCGCTCCAGTTTTCCCGTTCTGCCTGCTGGTCTTTCACTGGGACGGCTTGGGGGCTTGGGTGTGTAGAGGGGGGTGGGGGCGCCCGGCGGCCCGTTCTACGGTCCCCGGGCGCGCCTCCGCTTTGTTGCTTTGTTTTTGGGGGCCCCAGGGGGCCTCATTGCGGCCTACACTGTCCCGGGAGAGGCTCTGATAGGCAACTCTGAAACTCTATTGTTTCGGCTTGATGCTATCCCCAGGCTGCACCTACAAGCAGACTCGCTTCCTTGCAGCCGGCATGGCATCGCCTTTCCTACCCCAGAAGCCGCACCGCCTGACTTGCAGGTTCCACTACTGCTTACTGACCTGCAATCAATGCTGCTTCCTTGAGGGCCGGCGCTGGCTGCTGCGGGGCTCCGTTTCCCTAGCGTGCCGCGGTTGGGCGGTTTGGTCTGGCTTCTGTTGGCCCGTTTCGCTTTTTCCTTGTACGGTTCCTATAGGTGGCTCCGGTCTCCGGGGGCCTTGCCTCATTAGTCCGCCTGCTGAGCGTGGTCTCGGCGGGCAGGGTTTGGATCCATGCGGCTCCCCCGGGCCGGAGTAGGCGCATGCACTCCCAGGAGCCGCGCGCTGCTGACGCAGCCTCTGGCGATCCCGGCCCCGTGGCTGCTACACACTCGCCCGTTCCTCAGTCCGAGGGCGTGCGGTTTGTACATTAAGTATGTCCTTTGGTGGCACATGTCCTTGGTGGGATTCTTTCTGTCTCATTTCGGGACGTGGTGGGTTATTGTCGGTTTTTACACACGTGGCTTTCTGGGTATGTAGTTTGTTTGTGGTGTCTTGTGCACACGCATGCGCGCTACGTTCTTCTCACGCTGCGACACTGTGAACATGGTTTACGGCTGTGTGTGTGTGCAAGTGTTGTTTGGTGATCTCGGCTCTTCTGCTGCCTGTCACGTTTCGTCTCTGCCGCATCGTTGTACTGTACAACGGGACCCGCGTCCTCTGGGTGTGTGTTATTTCTCAATCACGACTGGAGGCAGTGCTACCTTCTTTGGAAACTGTGCATGTGTGGGAAGTTGAGGGGGATGTGGCCTTCTGGCTGGAGCGGTCGTCCCCATGGGTTGGGGTGGCCAGTTCGAGTCTCGACTGTGACGCTCACCTTCTTGTGGTTCAGGACTTCTCTTTTTCTGATTAGGTCCTGTCCGTGCTACGTTATTGCAGACTTTCGTTATTTTTTGCCTGCTGGTCTGTTCTGGCTATGTTTGTGGTGCAGTGAAGTGATTTTTTTGCTGCTGCATCCGGGACCTTGTGTGCACTGTCACGTGCACTGCTTGACACGGCGTTGGGCACCTCCGGGTGTTTTCTGCCATGGGGCTATGGTTCAATGGTAAATCGTGTCCCTCGGGTGCACATGCTCCCGCAGGTCAAGGGTGGATGTCCTGACACTGCTTTCTTAGTATCCTGATATGGTTGATGGTCCTCCTTTCCTTTGAGGTTGTGTGTTCCTGTCCTGGTGTTTTCCTGGAGCATTTAGGGGTGTTTCACGGGGCCATGGCTTCGTTGTTGGCTGTGTTTGTCCCTGATTCCTTCTTCCCTTCCGGGCTTTTGGGCCTCTTGTCTTTCCGTCCTCTTTGCTCCTGTTCCCGCCTGCTCTCCTTGGGGTGCGGGGTCTGGCCTGGTTGGTCCCTGGTTGGGCGTCCTCCTGGGGGTTCTGGGGGTTGTTGGCGGCTGCAGGTCTGCTGGGGGCGGGCTACCTTGGACGCCTGTCCTTCCTTCTCTGGGCTGCTTCTGTGGTCTCCGTGTGGGCTTTTGCTTCTGCTCCTTTGGGCTTGCCCTCTCCTTCCGGGTCCGCTACCACGGCGTCCCCTTTTCTCGTTTGGATTCTTGGCTCTGCGTGCGGCTGCTATGCCTCTTGTCCGTGTCGGGCTTCTCCTCGGCTCCTGGCCCTTGGGGCTCTGTTGGGGGCCGTTTGGCCTCTCCTTACGTCTTGGGTGGCCTCTGTGGCGGTTCTGTGGGTCCTGCCTTCTGCCGCGCCACTCCGTTGTCGGTCTCCCTGGTTCCCCTCCGGGGGGGGCGTGTTCAGTTGGGGTCTTGGGGCTCTTACTGTTTCTGGCGGTCCTCCTTGGTTTTCCCTATGGCCACCTGGCTTTGGGTCGGGGTCGCCCTCGGAGTGGGTGTCGGTTGTCCTTGTGCCTTGTTGGCGGGCGGTGCTTTGCGTTGTCCTCCTCTTGGGAGCTCGTTCCATCCGGTGGTTCTCACGTGCTGCTGGGCCGTCCTGGGTTCTGGGTCGTACTCGTCTTCGCCTGTTCCCATGAGTGGGTTTTCTCTTGTCCCGCTCTCGGTTCCGTTCTGCCGGTGGTTATGTCTCCACGGTTTTGGTCCGGTTTGGGTTGGTGGGGTCCGTTCCTTTCCCCTTCCTTTTACTGGTTTCTGTTGGCCGTTCCTTGGCTTGTCTGGGGTTTGCCCCTGCCCTGCAGGGGCTTCTTGTTTCTATTCTGGGCGGTTTCTCGCCTGCCTCGTTCTCCGGGGGGTTGCTGGTTTGGCCCCTTGGCTTTTTGGGCACGTTGTGCTGTCCTTGCCTGGGTCACTTTGGTTCCGGTTTCGATTTGAATCCCCGGTGGTGGCTCTTTCTGCCTTCTCGTCCGGGCTCCCGGTTTGGCGTTTTCATCTGGTCCCTTTACTTTCGGGGGTCTGGGCTGCTCTGGCCTGGACGGGGCGTTTGTCCTGTTGGTGGTGCTCACCTGGGTGCTTCTCTGTGGTTTCCTGGGGTCTGGTGGTTTAGTGGGCTCTTGCGTCCACTAACGTTGCCTGTGTTTGACCTCAGGGTCGCAGGTTCAGAACCTGGTGGGTTCCGTACCCTTTCATTCCTCTGAGAATGTGTGCCATTCTGTTGGATGACATGAAGCGTCTGTTATTCTGCTCCGAGATGCCCTTTATGCGGGTGTTGGCCCATGGAGCTCTGGCTCTTTGGTGCGTATTGTGCTTCTGGGGGCACGGGCTTGCACGGGCCGATGTTTGGTCTCCTGCCACCTCTTTCGCTTTCCTGCGTTGGTGTATGTTCGGACGGTGCTTTTGTTTGTCCGGGGTTGCTGGGTTTTCCCGGTTCTCCTTCCCCGGGCAGGGCCCTGCGATTCCTGTGCGGAATTTGCATCTTTTTCTTCTTTGTCCCTGGTTTTGGGGTGCTGGGGCCGGCTGGCTCGGGTTTGCTCCCTGGAGGTGTTGCCGTTGCTCGGGCTCGTTTCGCCCGACTCTTCTGTCCTTCTCGCCTTTGATGTGTTTCTGCCTGTGGCCTTGCCTCCCTGTCCACTCCTGTTCCTGTCGGCTCTTGGTTGTTCGGCTGGGTCGGGCCTGGTTGTTGGCTGGCTGTGTGGCCTCCTGGGTGCTCGCTTCGGCGGCTCGCTTACTGCATGTGGGACGTTCCTGGGACGTTTTTGCTTGGTCCCTGAGCGGGGCGTTCTCGCTCCTCCGTACTGCGATCCCCTCCCTCCCGGGTTCTTTTTGCTTTCTTGTGCGTGGTGGCCACTGGTGGGCATTCGCTTCCTTCCTGGTGGCTTGGCCCTGGGCCTGGTCCCTTCCGCTCTTCGGGCTCCGTGGGCGGCCTTCTGGGCTTTTCCGCTTTTCACTGTTGGCCGGTTGGGTTCCCTTGGGGACCGGGTCATTCCTGCGGCTTCCTGGGTCTGTTTTGCCTTGTGCCAGCCTGGGTTCTCTCATTGGTGTTGCGCTCCCTTCCGGGGGGTCCTTTGTGTGACTGGGGTCCGTGTCCCGCCTGTTTGTCTCCTTGCTGGTGGGGTTTTGGTGACCTTCGTTTTTTTTGTTGTTCTGTTGGCGGGCTGGGTTCCTTTCGGCCCCTCTGTACGTTCTTGCGGCTCCTGCCAGTCTGTTTGCTTGCGTCTGGTTCCGCTGCTTCTGTCCTCAAGTGGGTTCCACTCTCTCGTTGTTGCTGGTCCGCCGTGCGGTGTTGCTGTGTTTCGGTCGGTCTGCGTCTCCTTCCTGCTGTGGCTTTTTGTTGGGTCACTGTGGTAGGGTTGCCCTCTGTCTCTTCGGTTCCGGCGTCTGGGTTTTTGCTCCCCTCTCGCTTTTGGCTGTCCGTTGGGCAGTCTTGGTGTGTTTGGACCGGCTTGCTGCTTTCTGTTCTGGGCCTGTTTGTTGTTGCTTTTGGCCCCGTACGGTCTGGTTCCGTGCCTTCTCTGTCCTCCTTCGGTGGTTGGTTCGGGCGGGTTGTCTGACGGCCTTTCGTGTCCCGGGGGTCCAGGTTCTCGGCCCTCCCGGGGTCTCTCTGTCCCGGGCTGGTTCTTCCTGCTCGTGGTTGCCTCTCTCTTGGGTGGTCCTTCCACTCGTCTGGTCTTTTGGGTTTGCCTGTTTCCTTGGCATCCCCTTCTGGTCCGTTGGTTTCTTGTGTGTTTCCATGAAGCCGCTTGGCTTTGGTAGGTGCTCACTACATTAATCATGTGGCGAGGAAGACTTACGAGGAGGTAATGCCCCGATTACTTACTGGTAATCTTCATTACTCCGAGTATAGTCTTCCTCGCCACATGAGTTCCCATCCCTCCCTCCCTGTCTGGCTATCGGCTTCATGTTTATGCTTGGTAGTTTCAGGCTGAAGGGTTGGGCCGGCCTGCCTCTTATAGCGGTCAAGGGTGTAATGGGTCGGCCTTTTTGGGAAGGGATGGGAGGCACGGGAGGCTGACTTTTTTTGCTTTGGAGGGTTCTGGTGTGGAGCTGAAGCTCACTACGTTAATCATGTGGCGAGGAAGACTATACTCGGAGTAATGAAGATTACCGGTAAGTAATCGGGGCATGAGGCACTTTTACTGAAATCTGCCGGGACAACTGTTGAAAACCCGGGACCGTCCGGGCAAATCCGGGACGCCTGGTCACCCTACCTTTGTTAGGTCATTGGTTAGAAACTTGAGTACCAACTTCTGACCATGCTTCGTGCAAGCCCCTTTGTCAGTACTGCTCTGTTAGAATCTCTTGTTCCACCTTTTGTTAGTACATGCTCTGTGCAAACACTCTCTGTTAATACAGTCTCAGTACAAGCCCCTTTGTTAGGGCATGCTCAGTACAAACAGATTGTGTTAATACAGCCTCATCCCAAGCCCCTTTGTTAGGGCATGCTCAGTACATACAGACTGTGTTAATACATGCTCAGTACAAGCCCCTTTGTTAGTACACGCTCAAACACTTTATGTTAATACACGCTCAGTACAAATAGACTGTGTTAATACATGCTCAGTACAAGCCCCTTTGTTAGTACATGCTCAAACACTTTATGTTAATACACTCTCAGTACAAACAGACTGTGTTAATACATGCTCGGTACAAACCCCTTTTGATAGTACATGCTCTGTAGCTCTGTTAATACACTCAGTACAAGCCTCTTTGTTAGTACATGCTCAGTACAATCCCCTTTGTTAGTACATGCTCAGTACAAACATTTTATGTTAATACGCGCTCAGTACAAACACACTGTGTTAATACATGCTCAGTACAAGCCCCTTTGGTAGTACTTCTCTGTTAGAAATTTGTGTACCACCTTCTGAGCATACTTACTACAAGCCCCTTTGTGCTCTGTGGAAACACTCTCTATTAATACATGCTCAGTGCAATCCCTTTTGTTAGGACATGCTCAGCACAAACACACTGTGTTAATACATTAATACAACCTCAGCATACGCCCCTTTGTTAGGGCATGCTCAGTACAAACAGACTGTGTTACAAGCCCCTTTGTGAGTACACGCTCAGTTAGGGTGACCAAACGTCCGTAAATTTCACGGACCGTCCGTTATTTTAGTATGATGTCCGTTGTCCGTCATCATTTCTTATACGGACGCTTTTTGTCCGTAATTTGGGGGATTTCAGGAAGCTATGCTGTTCCGCTGCGAGAGGCCCCATGAGTTTAAAAGTTTTCACTCGGGCCTCTCGCACTTATCTTTTAAACTGTAGAGTCTGCCTGCAGCAGCCCCTCCCGGACCTCGCACAGACTGTGGGTTGGCCCATTGTCATTCTGAGACTGCAGCTGATTATCACATATAGAATGACAATGAGCCCTTCTGAGACTGCAGCTGATTATCACATATAGAATGACAATGGGCCCTATTGTAGTGACAGCATGTGGTGTGCCTTCTCCTGCATCAGACTAGGGCAAGGCATTCTTCTTTTGTCAAAGCGCCATGCTGGAGAAAATAAAAATAAAATAACTGTCGGAGGCAGAGCAATCATTTGTGCAAGACCTCCATCTATAGGTCATTTACCACATTGTCAAGGTGGATATTTGGGAAGGGTAGAAGTGATAACCACTTTTAAAATAGTATTCAGTTCAGTTTTTGATGTTTCTGAAAATATTATCCCTTAATAAATATAAGGTGCAAGGTAAAAGAATTCAGAGTATAAATGAATACAATGGGCTATTCAGCGAAGTGCTTCTTAATGTCATGGGACTGGAACAGCGTTTTCGCTGTACATTTAAAAGCAAGATTTAAACATACGAATAAAAAATACTATTTAATGGTTATTGTTCCATTAGCACAAATCTTGATTGCAGAAAGGGCCTGATGTCGCTTTGCAAAGCTGGGCGCATACTGAAAAACTGTGAAGTGCACAATTGTCTCGAACCTTTTTTCTTTCCGGAGTTTTATATAGCGCGAACTTGACTCGAAGGTATCAGAGTGCTTTACATGAGCACCAGTTGCGTTACAGACAGACACATTCAAATTCTTTTTGTTTTTTGTTAGGCACGGGGAGATTAAGTGATTTGCCCAGAATTACAGGATGTTGAGCGTCCCTGCCGAGACTCGAACCCGGTTCCGCAGTGTTGAAGTCGACCGCTCTAGCCGTAAGGCCACATTCTCTCCCCAACCTAATATAAACTTATTTTGACTTGTACTTATTTTGGTTGTCTATTTACTTATATACAATTGTGCGACCTCCTCTGATATGTCTGTAAAACATATGTTTTGTCCCAAATTTTTGTCCTGAATTTTGACCTCTGGCCTGAATTTTTACACTCACCGTCCTGAATTTGCACCCATGCCAGTTGGTCACCCTACGCTCAGTACAAACACTTTGTGTTAATACACGCTCAGTACAAACAGACTGTGTTAGTACATACTCAGTACAAGCCCCTTTGTTAGTACATGCTCGGTTTGTGGCTCTCTCTTCCTGATCATTAAAAACAGAAAGGTGCCAGCCTGAGTCTTGCCCTGCCCCCGGATACAGATTAACGCACCGGAAGTCCTCCCCCAACTGACACCCACCCCCGACTTGTCCTGGCGATCAGTGTCTCATGTTCAATGCATGCGCAGAACGAGCACTGGAACCTCTTGAGGCTGTGCTTGGTGGCTGTAGGCGCTAGGAGGTTGTACTTCTATTAAATGTCACCTGTCTGGTTCTTTTCTATCTAACACCTTACTTACACCCTGTCTTTTTTAATAGCTCGCACACCCCTCCCTCAGGCGAAGTACAACTCAGATGAGTTGAGTAATGTTATGTCTTGTCATATTTAATCCCTTGGGTATTTCGTGTCAGAGTTTAACTTTCTACTGCATAACCGCTAAGTTCTCATGCATGTGTGTGACATCTCCATGTGTTATGTATACATGACAACAGTTCAAAACTGGAAAGTGGGAGATTTTGGAAAAAAATCTGGATTTTGACAGGTCAAAACCTTCCTTTTAATAAGTCACCCCTATGTAGGTAGGCCTTACTGCCAATAAGGCAGGGTGCAAGGCATTGAAAAGTAAGGCATATAGGAATTTAATGTTAAACATGACCTTACAGTGAAAAAGCCCTGTGAGTAATTGGGTTGTTGGTTGACTGGGGTGTGAGCCCTGGTCAAGCAGCTACCACAATCCTTGTCAGGTTAGGGCACAAGCAAAACCCAAATTAACCTGTGCTTATTCTCGAATAGCTTAGTACAGAGCAGTCAAGCTTAACTTAGAGACAATGTATAAAGTACTTTTGCAACACTTCAAACAGCAAAATAACAGTGAAAACACCACAAAAAAGGATCCCACATGAGGTTAAAAAAACAGAACTGAATTTAATAAATAAAACAAGACCAAAATGAAAAAAATGCAATCAGTAGAACCGAAGTTATGAATTTTTAAAGAATAAACTGTAAAATGGCGCCTAAAGACACAAGGCGCCAACCAGGGCTGTCTGTTCACGCTGAACTGGGTCAAAGGCTCAGGCCGACCATGATGTAGCGCGGGTCGGTTACAGTCCCAGATTAGTCCCACTGAAGGTTTACCGTCTCAAGTTTTGTGCCAAGAGTCCCGTTCACGATGGAGAGCGTCGCAAGGAGAGCGTCACTGGCGGTGGTGGCATGGTGCGGAGAGCAGGCCAGATGTCACGGACTGGTGGACTGGTGCTTCACGTTGGCTGTCACCCGCACTCTAATTTTGAATACCAAACCTTCATATTTCCCTTGCACAGCTGCAAATGCTGCGGCAAACTGATGTTTTGTGCCTGTTCCAGAGTGTTGATCTATCAGTATTAAAAACATCATACTCATGCAACAGTTTAGTAGCAGGGCTTCAGGAATTGCATGTCAATATCGGAAGAACGTCTGTGTTCAATTAGAACTTGCGTGAGCCAATCTTTATCTGCAATAAATATATCACAGGAATTAATCAACTGAGCCCAGAAAATACCATGGATTATTCGCTCAGTACTCTCTTTAATTGGAATCGGAACTGTACAAACTAAATCAGGTTCATTCACATGCCTATATTGTGTTTCTATTTGAATATAGTAATTAGTCTCCTTCTCAATCAGGTGGGATTTGAGTTTCTGAGACTCCTTATAGCCTCTTTATAGCTGTGCCCTGAGAATCCTTATAGCCTCTTTATAGCTTTGCCCTGAGACTCCTCAAAGCCTCTTTATAGCTGTGCCCTGAGACTCCTTATAGCCTCTTTATAGCTGTGCCCTGAGACTCCTTATAGCCTCTTTATAGCTGTGCCCTGAGACTCCATGGAGCCTCTTTATAGCTGTGCCCCGAGACCCCTTATAACCTCTTCATAGCTGTGCCCTGAGACTCCTTATAGCCTCTTTATAGCTGTGCCCTGAGACTCCTTATAGCCTCTTTATAGCTGTGCCCTGAGACTCATTATAGCCTCTTTATAGCTGTGCCCTGAGACTCCATATAGCCTCTTTATAACTGTGCCCTGACACTCCTCAAAGCCTCTTTATAGCTGTGCCCTGAGACTCCTTATAGCCTCTTTATAGCTGTGCCCTGAGACTCCTTATAGCCTCTTTATAGCTGTGCCCTGAGACTCCTTATGGCCTCTTTATAGCTGTGCTCTGAGACTCCATGGAGCCTCTTTATAGCTGTGCCCCGAGACCCCTTATAGCCTCTTTATAGCTGTGCCCTGAGACTCCTTATAGCCTCTTTATAGCTGTGCCCTGAGACTCCTTATAGCCTCTTTATAGCTGTGCCCGAGACTCATTATAGCCTCTTTATAGCTGTGCCCTGAGACTCCATATAGCCTCTTTATAACTGTGCCCTGACACTCCTCAAAGCCTCTTTATAGCTGTGCCCTGAGACTCCTTATAGCCTCTTTATAGCTGTGCCCTGAGACTCCTTATAGCCTCTTTATAGCTGTGCCCTGAGACTCCTAATAGCCTCTTTATGGTTGTGCCCTGAGACTCCTTACAGCCTCTTTATGGCTGTGCTCTGAGACTCCTTATAGCCTCTTTATAGCTGTGCCCTGAGAATCCTTATAGCCTCTTTATAGATGTGCCCTGAGACTCCTCAAAGCCTCTTTATAGCTGTACCCTGAGACTCCTTATAGCCTCTTTATAGCTGTGCCCTGAGACTCCTTATAGCCTCTTTATCGCTGTGCCCTGAGACTCCTTATAGCCTCTTTATAGCTGTAACCTAAGACTCCTTACAGCCTCTTTATGAATGTTGCCTGAGACTCCTTACAGCCTCTTTATAGCTGTGCCCTGAGACTCCTTAGAGTCTCTTTATAGCTGTGCCCTGAGACTCCTTATAGCCTCTTTATAGCTGTGCTCTGAGTCTCCTTATAGCCTCTTTATAGCTGTGACCTGAGACTCCTCAAAGCCTCTTTATAGCTGTGCCCTGAGACGCCTCAAAGCCTCTTTATAACGGTGCCCTGAGACTCCTCAAATCCTCTTTATAGCTGTGCGCTGAGACTACTTATAGCCTCTTAATAGCTGTGCCCTGAGACTCCTCAAAGCCTCTTTATAGCTGTACCCCGAGACTCCTTATAGCCTCTTTATAGCTGTACCCTGAGAATCCTCAAACCCTCTTTATAGCTGTGCCCTGAGACTCCTTGGAGCCTCTTTATAGCTGTGCCCTGAGACTCCTTATCGCCTCTTTATAGCTGTGCCCTGACACTCCTCAAAGCCTCTTTATAGCTGTGCCCTGAGACTCCTCAAAGCCTCTTTATAGCTGTGCCCTGAGACTCCTCAAAGCCTCTTTATAGCTGTGCCCTGAGACTCCTTAGAGCCTCTTTATAGCTGTGCCCTGAGACTCCTTATCGCCTTTTATAGCTGTGCCCTGAGACTCCTCAAAGCCTCTTTATAGCTGTGCCCTGAGACTCCTTAAAGCCTCTTTATAGCTGTGCCCTGAGACTCTTTATAGCCTCTTTATAGCTGTGCCCTGAGACTCTTTAGAGCCTCTTTATGGCTGTGCCCGAGACGCCTTAAAGCCTCTTTATAGCTGTGCCCTGAGACTCCTCAAAACCTCCTTATAGCTGTGCCCTGAGACTCCTTAAAGCCTCTTTATAGCTGTGCCCTGAGACTCCTTATAGCCTCTTTATAGCTGTGCCCCGAGACTCCTCAAAGCCTTTTTCTAGCTGTGCCCCGAGACTCCTCAAAGCCTCTTTCTAGCTGTGCCCCGAGACTCCTTAAAGCCTCTTTATAGCTGTGCCCTGAGACTCCTCAAAGCCTCTTTATAGCTGTGCCCCGAGACGCCTTAAAGCCTCTTTATAGCTGTGCCCTGAGACTCCTCAAAGCCTCTTTATAGCTGTGCCCTGAGACTCCTCAAAGCCTCTTTATAACTGTGCCCTGAGACTCCTTATAGCCTCTTTATAGCTGGGCCCAGAGACTCCCTAGAGCCACTTTATAGCTGTGCCCTGAGACTCCTCAAAGCCTCTTTATAGCAGTGCCCTGAGACTCCTTATAGCCTCTTTATAGCTGTGCCCTGAGTCTCCTTATAGCCTCTTTATAGCTGTGCCCTGAGACTCCTCAAAGCCTCTTTATAGCTGTGCCCTGAGACTCCTCAAATCCTCTTTATAGCTGTGCCCTGAGACTCCTTATAGCCTCTTAATAGCTGTGCCCTGAGTCTCCTTATAGCCTCTTTATAGCTGTGCCCTGAGACTCCTCAAAGCCTCTTTATAGCTGTGCCCTGAGACTCCTTATAGTCTCTTTATAGCTGTGCCCCGAGACTCCTTAGAGCCTCTTTATAGCAGTGCCCTGATACTCCTCAAAGCCTCTTTATAGCTGTGCCCTGAGATGCCTTAAAGCCTCTTTATAGCTGTGCCCTGAGACACCTTATAGCCTCTTTATAGCTGTGCCCTGAGACTCCTCAAGGCCTCTTTATAGCTGTGCCCTGAGACTCCTCAAAGCCTCTTCATAGCTGTACCCTGAGACTCCTTATAGCCTCTTCATAGCTGTGCCCTGAGTCTCTTTATAGCTGTGCCCTGAGACTCCTTATAGCCTCTTTATAGCTGTGCCCTTAGACTCCTCATAGCCTCTTTATAGCTGTGCCCTGAGACTCCCCAAAGCCTCTTTATAGCTGTGCCCTGAGACTCTTCAAAGCCTCTTTGTAGCTGTGCCCTGAGGCTCCATATAGCTTCTTTATAGCTGTACCCCGAGACTCCTCAAAGCCTCTTTATAGCTGTGCCCTTAGACTCCTCAAAGCCTCTTTATAGCTGTGCCCTGAGACTCCTTATAGCCTCTTTATGGCTGTGCCCAGAGACTCCTTAGAGCCACTTTATAGCTGTGCCCTGAGACTCCTTATAGCCTCTTTATAGCTGTGCCCTGAGACTCCTTATAGCCTCTTTATGGCTGTGCCCTGAGACTCCTTATAGCCTCTTTATAGCTGTGCCCTGAGACTCCTCAAAGCCTCTTTATAGCTGTGCCCGAGACGCCTTAAAGCCTCTTTATAGCTGTGCCCTGAGACTCCTTATAGCCTCTTTATAGCTGTGCCCTGAGACTCCTTATAGCCACTTTATAGCTGTGCCCTGAGACTCCTTATAGCATTTTTAGACTTCAACACTGCAGAACCAGGTTCGAGTCTCGGCAGGGACGCTCAACATCCTGTAATTCTGGGCAAATCACTTAATCTCCCCGTGCCTAACAAAAAACAAAGAGAATTTGAATGTGTCCGTCTGTAACGCAACTGGTGCTCATGTAAAGCACTCTGATACCTTCGGGTCAAGTTCGCGCTATATAAAACTCTGGAAAGAAAAAAGGTTGAGACAATTGTGCACTTCACAGTTTTTCAGTATGCGCACAGCTTTGCAAAGCGACATCAGGCCCGTTCTGCAATCAAGATTTATGCTAATGGAACAATAAACATTAAATAGTATTTTTTATTCGTATGTTTAAATCTTGCTTTTAAATGTACAGTGACAACGCTGTTCCAGTCCCATGACATTAAGAAGCACTTCGCTGAATAACCCATTGTATTCATGTTTACCCAGAATTCTTTTACCTTGCACCTTATATTTATTAAGGGATAATATTTTCAGAAACATCAGAAACTGAACTGAATACTATTTTAAAAGTGGTTATCACTTCTACCCTTCCCAAATATCCACCTTGACAATGTGGTAAATGACCTATAAATGGAGGCCTTGCACAAATGATTGCTCTGCCTCCGACAGTTATTTTATTTTTATTTTCTCCAGCGTGACGCTTTGACAAAAGAAGAATGCCTTGCCCTAGTCTGATGAAGGAGAAGGCACACCACATGCTGTCACTACAATAGGGCCCATTGTCATTCTATATGTGATAATCAGCTGCAGTCTCAGAATGACAATGTGCCAACCCACAGTCTGTGCGAGGTCCGGGAGGGGCTGCTGCAGGCAGACTCTACAGTTTAAAAGATAAGTGCGAGAGGCCCGAGTGAGAATTTTTAAACTAATGGGGCCTCTCGCAGGGGAACAGCATAGCTTCCTGAAATCCCCCAAATTATGGACAAAAAGCGTCCGTAAAGGAAATGATGACGGACAACGGACATCATACTAAAATAACGGACGGTCCGTGAAATTTACGGACGTTTGGTCACCCTAACTGAGCATGCCCTAACAAAGGGGCTTGTGCTGAGGTTGTATTAACACAGTGTGTTTGTGCTGAGCATGTCCTAACAAAAGGGCTTGCACTGAGCATGTATTAATAGAGAGTGTTTCCACAGAGCACAAAGGGGCTTGTAGTAGGTATGCTCAGAAGGTGGTACACAAATTTCTAACAGAGAAGTACTACCAAAGGGGCTTGTACTGAGTATGTATTAACACAGTGTGTTTGTACTGAGCGCGTATTAACACAAAATGTTTGTACTGAGCATGTACTAACAAAGGGGATTGTACTGAGCATGTACTAACAAAGAGGCTTGTACTGAGTGTATTAACAGAGCTACAGAGCATGTACTATCAAAAGGGGTTTGTACCGAGCATGTATTAACACAGTCTGTTTGTACTGAGAGTGCATTAACATAAAGTGTTTGAGCATGTACTAACAAAGGGGCTTGTACTGAGCATGTATTAACACAGTCTATTTGTACTGAGCGTGTATTAACATAAAGTGTTTGAGCGTGTACTAACAAAGGGGCTTGTATTGAGCATGTATTAACACAGTCTGTTTGTACTGAGCATGCCCTAACAAAGGGGCTTGTGATGAGGCTGTATTAACACAATCTGTTTGTACTGATCATGCCCTAACAAAGGGGCTTGTACTGAGACTGTATTAACAGAGAGTGTTTGCACAGAGCATGAACTAACAAAAGGTGGAACAAGAGATTCTAACAGAGCAGTACTGACAAAGGGGCTTGCACGAAGCATGGTCAGAAGTTGGTACTCAAGTTTCTAACCAATGTCCTAACAAAGGTAGGGTGACCAGGCGTCCCGGATTTGCCCGGACGGTCCTGGGTTTTCAACAGTTGTCCCAGCAGATTTCAGTAAAAGTGGCTCATGCCCCGATTACTTATCGGTAATCTTCATTACTCCGAGTATAGTCTTCCTCACCACATGATTAACGTAGTGAGCTTCAGCTCCACACCAGAACCCTCCAAAGCAAAAAAAGTCAGCCTCCCATGCCTCCCATCCCTTCCCAAAAAGGCCGACCCATTACACCCTTGACCTCTATAAGAGGCATGCCGGCCCAACCCTTCAGCCTGAAACTACCAAGCATAAACATGAAGCCGATAGCCAGACAGGGACGGAGTTATGGGAACTCATGTGGCGAGGAAGACTATACTCGGAGTAATGAAGATTACCAGTAAGTAATCAGGGTATTACCTCCTCGTAAGTCTTCCTCGCCACATGATTAATGTAGTGAGCACCTACCAAAGCCAAGCAACTTCATGGAAACACACAAGAAACCAACGGACCAGAAGGGGATGCCAAGGAAGCAGGCAAACCCAAAAGACCAGACGAGTGGAAGGACCACCCAAGAGAGAGGCAACCATGAGCAGGAAGAACCAGCCCGGGACAGAGAGAGCCCGGGAGGGCCAAGAACCTGGACCCCCGGGACACGAAAGGCCACCAGACAACCCGCCCGAACCAACCACCGAAGGAGGACAGAGAAGGCACGGAACCAGACCGTACGGGGCCAAAAGCAACAACAAACAAGCCCAGAACAGAAAGCAGCAAGCCGGTCCAAACACACCAAGACCGCCCAACGGACAGCCAAAAGCAAGAGGGGAGCAAAAACCCAGATGCCGGAACCGAAGAGACAGAGGGCAACCCTACCACAGTGACCCAACAAAAAGCCACAGCAGGAAGGAGACGCAGACCGACCGAAACACAGCAACACAGCACGGCGGACCAGCAACATCGAGAGAGTGGAACCCACTCGAGGACAGAAGCAGCGGAACCAGACGCAAGCAAACAGACTGGTAGGAGCCGCAAGAACGTACAGAGGGGCCGAAAGGAACCCAGCCCGCCAACAGAACAACAAAAAAAACGAAGGTCACCAAAACCCCACCAGCAAGTAGACAAACAGGCGGGACACGGACCCCAGTCGCACAAAGGACCCCCCGGAAGGGAGCGCAACACCAATGAGAGAACCCAGGCAGGCACAAGGCAAAACAGACCCAGGAAGCCGCAGGAACGACCCGGCCCCCAAGGGAACCCAACCGGCCAACAGTGAAAAGCGGAAAAGTCCAGAAGGCCACCCACGGAGCCCGAAGAGCGGAAGGGACCAGACCTAGGGCCAAGCCACCAGGGAGGAAGCGAATGCCCACCAGTGGCCACCACGCACAAGAAAGCAAAAAGAACCCGGGAGGGAGGGGAATGCAGTACGGAGGAGCGAGAAAGCCCCGCTCAGGGACCAAGCAAAAAAGTCCCAGGAACGTCCCACACGCAGTAAGCGAGCCGCCGAAGCGAGCACCCAGGAGGCCGCACAGCCAGCCAACAACCAGGCCCGACCCAGCCGAACAACCAAGAGCCGACAGGAACAGGAGTGGACAGGGAGGCAAAGCCACAGGCAGAAACACATCAAAGGCGAGAAGGACAGAAGAGCCGGGCGAAACAAGCCCGAGCAACGGCAACACCTCCAGGGAGCAAACCCGAGCCAGCCGGCCCCAGCACCCCAAAACCAGGGACAAAGAAGAAAAAGATGCAAATTCCACACAGGAATCGCAGGGCCCCGCCCGGGGAAGGAGAACCGGGAAAACCCAGCAAACCCGGACAAACAAAAGCACCGTCCGAACATACACCAACGCGGGAAAGCAAAAGAGGTGGCAGGAGACCAAACATCGGCCCGTGCAAGTCCGTGCCCCCAGAAGCACAATACGCACCAAAGAGCCAGAGCTCCATGGGCCAACACCCGCATAAAGGGCATCTCGGAGCAGAATAACAGACGCTTCATGTCATCCAACAGAATGGCACACATTCCATCGAACTCAGAGGAATGAAAGGGTGCGGAACCCACCAGGTTCTGAACCTGCGACCCTGAGGTCAAACACAGGCAACGTTAGTGGACGCAAGAGCCCACTAAACCACCAGACCCCAGGAAACCACAGAGAAGCACCCAGGTGAGCACCACCAACAGGACAAACGCCCCGTCCAGGCCAGAGCAGCCCAGACCCCCGAAAGTAAAGGGACCAGATGAAAACGCCAAACCGGGAGCCCGGACGAGAAGGCAGAAAGAGCCACTACCGGGGATTCAAATCGAAACCGGAACCAAAGTGACCCAGGCAAGGACAGCACAACCGTGCCCAAAAAGCCAAGAGGCCAAACCAGCAACCCCCCGGAGAACGAGGCAGGCGAGAAACCGCCCAGAATAGAAACAAGAAGCCCCCGCAGGGCAGGGGCAAACCCCAGACAAGCCAAGGAACGGCCAACAGAAACCAGTAAAAGGAAGGGGAAAGGAACGGACCCCACCAACCCAAACCGGACCGAAACCGTGGAGACATAACCACCGGCAGAACGGAACCGAGAGCGGGACAAGAGAAAACCCACTCATGGGAACAGGTGAAGACGAGTACGACCCAGAACCCAGGACGGCCCAGCAGCACGTGAGAACCACCGGATGGAACGAGCTCCCAAGAGGAGGACAACACAAAGCACCGCCCGCCAACAAGGCACAAGGACAACCGACACCCACTCCGAGGGCGACCCCGACCCAAAGCCAGGTGGCCATAGGAAAAACCAAGGAGGACCGCCAGAAACAGTAAGAGCCCCAAGACCCCACCTGAACAGGCCCCCCCGGAGGGGAACCAGGGAGACCGACAAGACTGACAACGGAGTGGCGCAGCAGAAGGCGGGACCCACAGAACCGCCACAGAGGCCACCCAAGACGTAAGGAGAGGCCACAAACAGCCCCCAACAGAGCCCCAAGGGCCAGGAGCCGAGGAGAAGCCCGACACAGACAAGAGGCATAGCAGCCGCACGCAGAGCCAAGAATCCGAACGAGAAAAGGGGGCGTCCTCTCGAACTGAAGTACTTTGAGATCTTTAGAGGGTGGTCTAGAATCCCCACTATCCTCCTTTAAAAGAGGAACACATTTGCCGGATCATCTAGGAAGGTGAATGGCCATGAAGTAACACCTATGACTACTCAAATTACTCACACCTCGGACCTTAGTCCAGTTGCTGGGCATTTTAAATGTAGAACGTGCAGTGTATGTGACTACACATTTAATACCAAGGTATTCCATCATTTCAATGTGCAATTTCATTTGACTTGCCAAATAAAATCGAACCCTCAGAATATTGTTTATGCAATCTGGTGCCCTTGTGGAATAATCTACATTGGGATGACAACCCAACGAATTTGGTGCCGGATTTTACAACAGAGGAGCAGAATACGCTGTGGGATCACAACCGCACCACTTGTTGAGCATTTTCAAAAGATGGGACACTCAGCACAAGATCTTAATGGCAAGTCATCGAAGAAATCATGAAAACATCTAAAGTTACCAATATTTCTCAAACCATGATGCCATTGGAATATAGATGGATTGACCATATGAATTCCGCAACTACTGGTCTCAATATAATTGATGAAACTCTACAGAATGTTTCTACTTATAGACTTTGAGCACTTGGCTTTGTTATGAGACTCTCAACCAGATTGGTCATTTTTTTCTATATGTAGACTGAGTTTCTCATATATTTGACATATTGTGTTGTACCATCTGCTGCTATAGTCTTTTATTTAATCTCTATATTTTGTTATTCAAGGATCAATTCCCAAAACTAGACTCTCTTCTGGATGACACAATATCAACCCCCATATATTGAGGGGGCTCTTTCCCTCCTTGTCAGGGCCATTACGTGGTTTCGCTGGCAGATTCTCTAGTGATGCTAATCCCGCCATAAACACGGCACGATGACCAGCAATGTGACTCAACACCTGTGACAGATGTGTACCAGATCAAAGCTTTAACACAGAGGAGACAGTTGAACCTTCCCCCGTGAACGCTTGTCACTTCTCCACCTCTAACTTAGGTGGGGAAACCGTGGGTTTGATGGTGCGGAGCCACATTGATGTATAAGGGATTCCCGCTCTTCCAAACTCTAAAGAAGACCCAGGCTGTGTCCAGCACGCATTCAGAAAGGGCTATGGGCAAATTATCAACAGTCCTCTGAGCACATTATTAAAAAGCAAATGATCCCCTGAAAAAAGATTCCATTAAGAGAAATAACGTCTGTTGAGTGCAAGCTCAGATAAATATATCAGTAGATAGGGAATTATAGGTTGTGATTTTAAACTTTAATATGATAACTGTGGTAAGGTGGAAAACCACTACTGTTGTTTCACACAGTAATGACCAATAACACTACAAATGGCAGAATCAAGTACAGAGCCGATGGCACCACATAGGACAACACCAATCATATGAGTGGCAGGGTATTCTAAAAACAAATGACAATAAATCAAGATAAAAACAAGAATAACACTGAGACATTCCATAGAAAGATAAGCTGCAGTACAACATTGAAGTATAGAAAACAGTGATGGATGGAATGCTTGAATCAATGTCAGACACTTTCAATTACTTGGGGCCGCATCCCAGTCCATTGTTATTCTGCAATGCTCCAATGGGAACAGTCCAGCTCGAAGTGCCAAAGCAGAACTTGTCCCCAATTTACTCGAGAGCAAGGTAGTGGAACCACACAGTATTTTACTCGTCACGATTCATACATTAGACGTACGAATACAGGGAAACACAAAATTATAGATTGACACACACAAGATATTGTTTCCTCATTACATCACAAATATGTGTTCAAACCAGGAACTTTTCATTGAGCTACCAAGAATGTTGTTTACATGACCAGGTACTAAACCTTCCACCTGATTCATATGAAGGTCAAGATTCATTGTTTGAGGTTCCATTGAAAATGCCTCTCGGTAGTGAGAGATGATTTGATCTCGATAAAATGGTACTTTGTGAGCCCTGAGCTTTTGACACAATCAAGCTGGAATTAACCAAGGGTTATTTAGTTGAGGGCCTGGTCGCTTTGATCAGCAGACTTTGCCGCCAAATAGTTCTGCAAACCAATACAAGATGAATCCGCCGCACAAATTCTGTAATAGTAGCAGAGGGTATCAGATGCCTTTGACACTTAGGTGTGTGCAGGGACAACTGTCAGAGTTAGACTGACTTGGGAAGGGACAGGTATATTTCAGTTGGGGGGGGCAGTGGTTACTTTAGATCATTCACTTTGGGATGATATTGATAGACTAATATCCACCAATACCAACTCCGCAAACACGTTGAGATCAAACATGACTCCAGAATACCCCTTCCTGGTAAACTGATTCGGGACGAGACTGAGTATAGACTTAGAATCTGAATCAATTAATGTTGGAGCTCCGCAGATACTCATACTGTCATATAACTGAGCTGGCCTTACCCCAAACTTTAATGACCCCAGCTGGGGGAAGTTTGACGGGTTCTGAATATGAATTTTTCAAGAGACCTGGTCAACTAAATCTCTATTTAGATCTTGATTCCTGAATTTTAACGCTGAGACCTTCCGCTCCATGCAAAATTCAACATCTGCCCATTAATTTGCAGGATCAGATTGGACTCCTGATAACCCTCCCGTCAGGTCAATCTGTCAGATTAATGTTTACAACCGGACAGTTCCTTACTATAGGGATCCCCGTGTTACACATCCCTGATGAGTATTTGGAGGTAAATCCGTCCCCAAGCACGCTTCTACGAGCAGGGGACTTTAACACTTCCTTTGAGCCCCTAGATGCTCTCTTTCTGGGATAGAAGATGCGGAATGGGGTGTTTCCGCACTGAAGTCTACGACTACAGCGCGTTGGTCTGTTGTATCCTCCAACTAATGGCTCTGGCATTGTCTGACATTGTCAAGGGGCCCAGTCGGAGCTGTGTACACAAGTGGAGGTGAGGGTCCCAATGGGGGCACGCACTGCGACACATTCCGTGACTATAGCTGATGGTGGGAAACATGGTCTAAAAATCATTACATGGAATATGAATGGGTTGGGGATAAGATCAAACGGGGGTGGTCGCACATACATCAAACGCATAGCCCCCGACATCGTCTTCCTGCAGGAGACTCACTTGACGGGGATGGAGTGTTGCTTTCTTGAGCAGGAACAATATGTGTTCTGGGTACACTCGGGGTTCATACAAGGGTCCTGCGGTGTGGCTATTTAGGCATGGAAAAGCTCCCCATTTAGGATCAGCAGGACTTGGGCGAACACTGTGGGGATAGTCCTTGGGGTTCGGGGTACCCGGGGCATGAAGGGATACACTCTTATCAATTTCTTTGCACCTCAGCATTTACAAATGGATTCCCTAGATAAAATTGGCCCCATTCTGTTGGAGGCAGGTGATACACTCCCGTTCCTAGTTGGGGACTTTAACGACACCATGATGGCGGACTTAGACAGGTCCCAGGCGGCGGCTAACTCGAACCCCCAACACACATTATCACAATTTACCCAGGCGATGGGCCGTACTGATCTGCGGAAGCTCTGCCACCCTGCATGGCAGGATTTTTCTTTTTACTGTGGGGCGAGAGGGACGTTCTCTAGGTTGGATTACATATTTATGTCAGCGAGCAATCATCCGGCCATTAAAGGAGGTGAGTATCTTGCCGGAGGTATTTTGGAACACTCACCCCTGTTGGTTACTCTGGGTGAAATGGGTGTCTTTTGGCCGCAGCTCTGGAGATTTAGTGCTTGGGAGCTGCAGGACTTAGAGACCATTAGACAACTCAGACTGGATTCTGAGATCTAATTTGAAGAGAACGGGGACTTGGCCGACTCCCCCACCATTGTCTGGGAGGCCTTCAAAACAGACCCTCGTGACACAATTCAGAAGCTGGTCGCCCGTGAGAGACGCACTGCAACGGAAATATTGCTCACTCTAGAGAAGACTGTCCTAGACCTTGAACACAGGGCCATCATGTTGGCTGATGTGGCTGCGCTCCGGCAGCTGAGAGAGGCCAGGGAGGAATGTAGCAGTTTTGGCTGCCAGAAGCCATTTCTGGCGACCCAGAAAAGGCTATATGATGTGGGGGGAAAGGCAGGCCGTCTCCTGGCCTGGTTAAGCTGCAGAGAGGAGGTACTAAGAAAAGGGTGGGAGAATTTGTCACCCCGACAGGGGACAGAATCCTTACAGCCTCTTTATAGATGTGCCCTGAGACTCCTCAAAGCCTCTTTATAGCTGTGCCCTGAGACTCCTTATAGCCTTTTTATAGCTGTGCCCTGAGACTCCTCAAAGCCTCTTTATAGCTGTGCCCCGAGATGCCTTAAAGCCTCTTTATAGCTGTGCCCTGAGACTCCTTATAGCCTCTTTATAGCTGTGCCCTGAGACTCCTTATAGCCTCTTT
Source organism: Calotriton arnoldi (assembly GCA_963921515.1). Lineage (NCBI taxonomy): Eukaryota > Metazoa > Chordata > Amphibia > Caudata > Salamandridae > Calotriton > Calotriton arnoldi. Next base: position 1,775,479 of record CAWUFW010000396.1, read on the forward strand.
ATACCTGTGCCCTGAGTCTCCTCAAACCCTCTTTATAGCTGTGCCCTGAGACTCCTCAAAGCCTCTTTATAGCTGTGCCCTGAGACACCTTATAGCCTCTTTATAGCTGTGCCCTGAGACTCCTTATAGCCTTTTTATAGCTGTGCCCTGAGACTCCTCAAAGCCTCTTTATAGCTGTGCCCTGAGACTCCTAATAGGCTCTTTATAGCTGTGCCCTGAGACTCCTTATAGCCTCTTTATAGCTGTGCCCTTAGACTCCTTATAGCCTCTTTATAGCTGTGCCCTTTGACTCCTCATAGCCTCTTTATAGCTGTGCCCTGAGACTCCTCAAAGCCTCTTTATAGCTGTGCCCTGAGACTCCTCAAAGCCTCTTTGTAGCTGTGCCCTGAGACTCCTTATAGCCTCTTTATAGCTGTGCCCTGAGACTCCTTATAGCCTCTTTATAGCTGTGCCCTGAGTCTCCTTATAGCCTCTTTATAGCTGTGCCCTGAGACTCCTCAAAGCCTCTTTATAGCTGTGCCATGAGATGCCTTAAAGCCTCCTTATAGCTGTGCTCTGAGACTCCTTATACCCTCTTTATAGCTGTGCCCTGAGACTCCTCAAAGCCTCTTTATAGCTGTGCCCTGAGAATCCTCAAATCCTCTTTATAGCTGTGCCCTGAGACTCCTTATAGCCTCTTAATAGCTGTGCCCTGTGACTCCTCAAAGCCTCTTTATAGCTGTGCCCTGCGATGTCTTAAAGCCTCTTTATAGCTGTGCCCTGAGACTCCTCAAAGCCTCTTTATAGCTGTGCCCTGAGACTCCTCAAAGCCTCTTTATAGCTGTGCCCTGAGACTCCTCAAAGCCTCTTCATAGCTGTGCCCTGAGACTCCTTATAGCCTCTTCATAGCTGTGCCCTGAGTCTCTTTATAGCTGTGCCCTGAGACTCCTTATAGCCTCTTTATAGCTGTGCCCTGAGACTCCTTATAGCCTCTTTATACCTGTGCCCTGAGACTCCTCAAAGCCTCTTTATAGCTGTGCCCTGAGACTCCTTATAGCCTCTTTATAGCTGGGCCCTGAGACTCCTCAAAGCCTCTTTATAGCTGTGCCCTGAGACTCCTCCAAGCCTCTTCATAGCTGTGCCCTGAGACTCCTCAAAGCCTCTTCATAGCTGTGCCCTGAGACTCCTTATAGCCTCTTCATAGCTGTGCCCTGAGTCTCTTTATAGCTGTGCCCTGAGACTCCTTATAGCCTCTTTATAGCTGTGCCCTGAGATGCCTTAAAGCCTCTTTATAGCTGTGCCCTGAGACTCCTTAAAGCCTCTTTATAGCTGTGCCCTTAGACTCCTCAAAGCCTCTTTATAGCTGTGCCCTGAGACTCCTTATAGCCTCTTTATAGCTGTGCCCTGAGACTCCTCAAAGCCTCTTTATAGCTGTGCCCTGAGGCTCCTTATAGCTTATTTATAGCTGTGCCTTGAGACTCCTTATAGCCTCTTTATAGCTGTGCTCTGAGACTCCTCAAAGCCTCTTTATAGCTGTGCCCCGAGACGCCTTAAAGCCTCTTTATAGCTGTGCCCTGAGACTCCTTATAGCCTCTTTATAGCTGTGCCCTGAGAATCCTTATAGCCTCTTTATAGATGTGCCCTGAGACTCCTCAAAGCCTCTTTATAGCTGTGCCCCGAGACGCCTTAAAGCCTCTTTACAGCTGTGCCCTGAGACTCCTCAAAGCCTCTTTATAGCTGTGCCCTGCGATGTCTTAAAGCCTCTTTATAGCTGTGCCCTGAGACTCCTCAAAGCCTCTTTATAGCTGTGCCCTGAGACTCCTCAAAGCCTCTTTATAGCTGTGCCCTGAGACTCCTCAAAGCCTCTTCATAGCTGTGCCCTGAGACTCCTTATAGCCTCTTCATAGCTGTGCCCTGAGTCTCTTTATAGCTGTGCCCTGAGACTCCTTATAGCCTCTTTATAGCTGTGCCCTGAGACTCCTTATAGCCTCTTTATAGCTGTGCCCTGAGACTCCTCAAAGCCTCTTTATAGCTGTGCCCTGAGACTCCTTATAGCCTCTTTATAGCTGTGCCCTGAGACTCCTCAAAGCCTTTTTATAGCTGTGCCCTGAGACTCCTCAAAGCCTCTTCATAGCTGTGCCCTGAGACTCCTTATAGCCTCTTCATAGCTGTGCCCTGAGTCTCTTTATAGCTGTGCCCTGAGACTCCTTATAGCCTCTTTATAGCTGTGCCCTGAGACTCCTTATAGCCTCTTTATAGCTGTGCCCTGAGACTCCTCAAAGCCTCTTTATAGCTGTGCCCTGAGACTCCTTATAGCCTCTTTATAGCTGTGCCCTGAGACTCCTCAAAGCCTTTTTATAGCTGTGCCCTGAGACTCCTCAAAGCCTCTTCATAGCTGTGCCCTGAGACTCCTCAAAGCCTCTTCATAGCTGTGCCCTGAGACTCCTTATAGCCTCTTCATAGCTGTGCCCTGAGTCTCTTTATAGTTGTGGCCTGAGACTCCTTATAGCCTCTTTATAGCTGTGCCCTGAGACTCCTTAAAGCCTCTTTATAGCTGTGCCCTTAGACTCCTCAAAGCCTCTTTATAGCTGTGCCCTGAGACTCCTTATAGCCTCTTTATAGCTGTGCCCTGAGACTCCTCAAAGCCTCTTTATAGCTGTGCCCTGAGGCTCCTTATAGCTTCTTTATAGCTGTGCCTTGAGACTCCTTATAGCCTCTTTATAGCTGTGCTCTGAGACTCCTCAAAGCCTCTTTATAGCTGTGCCCCGAGACGCCTTAAAGCCTCTTTATAGCTGTGCCCTGAGACTCCTTATAGCCTCTTTATAGCTGTGCCCTGAGAATCCTTATAGCCTCTTTATAGATGTGCCCTGAGACTCCTCAAAGCTTCTTTATAGCTGTGCCCGAGACGCCTTAAAGCCTCTTTACAGCTGTGCCGCGAGACTCCTCAAAGCCTCTCTATAGCTGTGCCCTGAGACTCCTTATAGCCTCTTTATAGCTGTGCCCTGAGACTCCTTATAGCCTTTTTATAGCTGTGCCCTGAGACTCCTCAAAGCCTCTTTATAGCTGTGCCCTGAGACTCCTCAAAGCCTCTTTATAGCTGTGCCCTGAGACTCCTTATAGCCTCTTAATAGCTGTGCCCTGAGACTCCTTATAGCCTCTTTATAGCTGTGCCCTGAGACTCATCAAAGCCTCTTTATAGCTGTGCCCTGATACTCCTTATAGCCTCTTAATAGCTGTGCCCTGAGACTCCTTATAGCCTCTTTATAGCTGTGCCCTGAGACTCCTCAAAGCCTCTTCATAGCTGTGCCCTGAGACTCCTTATAGCCTCTTTATAGCTGTGCCCTAAGTCTCTTTATAGTTGTGCCCTGAGACTCCTTATAGCCTCTTTATAGCTGTGCCCTTAGACTCCTCAAAGCCTCTTTATAGCTGTGCCCTGAGACTCCTCAAAGCCTCTTTGTAGCTGTGCCCTGAGACTCCTTTTAGCTTCTTTATAGCTGTACCCTGAGACTCCTCAAAGCCTCTTTATAGCTGTGCCCTGAGACTCCTTATAGCCTCTTTATAGCTGTGCACTGAGACTCCTTTTAGCCTCTTTATAGCTGTACCCTGAGACTCCTCAAAGCCTCTTTATAGCTGTGCCCTGAGACTCCTTATTGCCTCTTTATAGCTGTGCCCTGAGACTCCTTATAACCTCTTTATAGCTGTGCCCTGAGACTCCTTATAGCCTCTTTATGGTTGTTGCCTGAGACTCCTTACAGCCTCTTTATAGCTGTGCCCTGAGACGCCTTATAGCCTCTTTATAGCTGTGCCCTGAGACGCCTCAAAGCCTCTTTATAGCTGTGCCCTGAAACTTCTTATAGCCTCTTTATAGCTGTGCCCTTAGACTCCTCATATCCTCTTTATAGCTGTGCCCTGAGACTCCTTATAGCCTCTTTATAGCTGTGCCCTGAGACTCCTTATAGCCTCTTTATAGCTGTGCCCTGAGACTCCTTATAACCTCTTTATAGCTGTGCCCTGAGACTCCTCAAAGCCTCTTTATAGCTGTGCCCTGGGACTCCTTATAGCCTCTTTATAGCTGTGCCCTGAGACTCCTTATAGCCTCTTTATAGCTGTGCCCTGAGACTCCTCAAAGCCTCTGTATAGCTGTGCCCTGAGACTCCTCAAAGCCTCTTTGTAGCTGTGCCCTGAGACTCCTCAAAGCCTCTTTGTAGCTGTGCCCTGAGACTCCTTATAGCTTCTTTATAGCTGTGCCCTGAGACTCCTTATAGCCTCTTTATAGCTGTGCCCTGAGACTCCTTATAGCCTTTTTATAGATGTGCCCTGAGACTCCTTATAGCCTCTTTATAGCTGTGCCCTGAGACTCCTCAAAGCCTCTTTATAGCTGTGCCGTGAGACTCCTTATAGATTCTTTATAGCTGTACCCTGAGAAGCCTTAAAGCCTCTTTATGGTTGTGCCCTGAGACTCCTTATAGACTCTTTATAGCTGTGCCCTGAGACTCCTTATAGATTCTTTATAGCTGTGCCCTGAGACTCCTTATAGATTCTTTATAGCTGTGCCCTGAGACTCCTTATAGATTCTTTATAGCTGTGCTCTGAGACTCCTTATAAATTCTTTATAGCTGTACCCTGAGACGCCTCAAAGCCTCTTTATAGCTGTGCCCTGAGACTCCTTATAGCCTCTTTATAGCTGTGCCCTGAGACTCCTTATAGCCTCTTTATAGCAGTGCCCTGAGACTCCTTATAGCCTCTTTATAGCAGTGCCCTGAGACGCCTCAAAGCCTCTTTATAGCTGTGCCCTGAGACTCCTTATAGTCTCTTTATAGTTGTGCCCTGAGACTCCTCAAACCCTCTTTATAGCTGTGCCCCGAGACTCCATAGAGCCTCTTTATAGCTGGGCCCAGAGACTCCTTATAGCCTCTTTATACCAGTGCCCTGAGACGCCTCAAAGCCTCTTTATAGCTGTGCCCTGAGACTCCTTATAGTCTCTTTATAGCTGTGCCCTGAGACTCCTCAAACCCTCTTTATAGCTGTGCCCTGAGACTCCTTATAGTCTCTTTATAGCTGTGCCCTGAGACTCCTTATAGATTCTTTATAGCTGTGCCCTGAGACTCCTTATAGATTCTTTATAGCTGTGCCCTGAGACTCCTTATAGATTCTTTATAGCTGTGCTCTGAGACTCCTTATAAATTCTTTATAGCTGTACCCTGAGACGCCTCAAAGCCTCTTTATAGCTGTGCCCTGAGACTCCTTATAGCCTCTTTATAGCTGTGCCCCTGAGACTCCTTATAGCCTCTTTATAGCAGTGCCCTGAGACTCCTTATAGCCTCTTTATAGCAGTGCCCTGAGACGCCTCAAGGCCTCTTTATAGCTGTGCCCTGAGACTCCTTATAGTCTCTTTATAGTTGTGCCCTGAGACTCCTCAAACCCTCTTTATAGCTGTGCCCCGAGACTCCATAGAGCCTCTTTATAGCTGGGCCCAGAGACTCCTTATAGCCTCTTTATACCAGTGCCCTGAGACGCCTCAAAGCCTCTTTATAGCTGTGCCCTGAGACTCCTTATAGTCTCTTTATAGCTGTGCCCTGAGACTCCTCAAACCCTCTTTATAGCTGTGCCCTGAGACTCCTTATAGTCTCTTTATAGCTGTGCCCTGAGACTCCTTATAGCCTCTTTATAGCTGTGCCCTGAGACTCCTCAAAGCCTCTTTGTAGCTGTGCCCTGAGACTCCTTATAGCTTCTTTATAGCTGTGCCCTGAGACTCCTTATAGCCTCTTTATAGCTGTGCCCTGAGACTCCTTATAGCCTTTTTATAGATGTGCCCTGAGACTCCTTATAGCCTCTTTATAGCTGTGCCCTGAGACTCCTCAAAGCCTCTTTATAGCTGTGCCGTGAGACTCCTTATAGATTCTTTATAGCTGTACCCTGAGAAGCCTTAAAGCCTCTTTATGGTTGTGCCCTGAGACTCCTTATAGACTCTTTATAGCTGTGCCCTGAGACTCCTTATAGATTCTTTATAGCTGTGCCCTGAGACTCCTTATAGATTCTTTATAGCTGTGCCCTGAGACTCCTTATAGATTCTTTATAGCTGTGCTCTGAGACTCCTTATAAATTCTTTATAGCTGTACCCTGAGACGCCTCAAAGCCTCTTTATAGCTGTGCCCTGAGACTCCTTATAGCCTCTTTATAGCTGTGCCCTGAGACTCCTTATAGCCTCTTTATAGCAGTGCCCTGAGACTCCTTATAGCCTTCTTTATAGCAGTGCCCTGAGACGCCGCAAAGCCTCTTTATAGCTGTGCCCTGAGACTCCTTATAGTCTCTTTATAGTTGTGCCCTGAGACTCCTCAAACCCTCTTTATAGCTGTGCCCCGAGACTCCATAGAGCCTCTTTATAGCTGGGCCCAGAGACTCCTTTTAGCCTCTTTATACCAGTGCCCTGAGACGCCTCAAAGCCTCTTTATAGCTGTGCCCTGAGACTCCTTATAGTCTCTTTATAGCTGTGCCCTGAGACTCCTCAAACCCTCTTTATAGCTGTGCCCTGAGACTCCTTATAGTCTCTTTATAGCTGTGCCCTGAGACTCCTTATAGATTCTTTATAGCTGTGCCCTGAGACTCCTTATAGATTCTTTATAGCTGTGCCCTGAGACTCCTTATAGATTCTTTATAGCTGTGCTCTGAGACTCCTTATAAATTCTTTATAGCTGTACCCTGAGACGCCTCAAAGCCTCTTTATAGCTGTGCCCTGAGACTCCTTATAGCCTCTTTATAGCTGTGCCCTGAGACTCCTTATAGCCTCTTTATAGCAGTGCCCTGAGACTCCTTATAGCCTCTTTATAGCAGTGCCCTGAGACGCCTCAAAGCCTCTTTATAGCTGTGCCCTGAGACTCCTTATAGTCTCTTTATAGTTGTGCCCTGAGACTCCTCAAACCCTCTTTATAGCTGTGCCCCGAGACTCCATAGAGCCTCTTTATAGCTGTGCCCTGAGACTCCTTATAGCCTCTTTATAGCTGTGCCCTGAGACTCCTTATAGCCTCTTTATAGCAGTGCCCTGAGACTCCTTATAGCCTCTTTATAGCAGTGCCCTGAGACGCCTCAAAGCCTCTTTATAGCTGGGCCCAGAGACTCCTTATTTCCTCTTTATACCAGTGCCCTGAGATGCCTCAAAGCCTCTTTATAGCTGTGCCCTGAGACTCCTTATAGTCTCTTTATAGCTGTGCCCTGAGACTCCTCAAACCCTCTTTATAGCTGTGCCCTGAGACTCCTTATAGTCTCTTTATAGCTGTGCCCTGAGACTCCTTATAGCCTCTTTATAGCTGTGCCCTGAGACGCCTTAAAGCCTCTTTATGGTTGTTCGCTGAGACGCTTGACTGTTAAAGTCTCTGCTTCTCTTTGCATTCCCCTCTGTGCCCTGTGTCGGGGGCTGTGGGCTTTGTCAGTACACAGTGACGTTTAGGACATGTACATTCTTTCTTCCAAAAGTGGTGTCACTTGTCTGTGTGTGGCAGTGCATGACGCTTCCTGCATTCTTTGCTCCACTGCACCCTCCTGCGGAGGAGGAGAAGAGGTTACACCGCTTGAGGGACAGTCTGTTTTTCTCTTCTACATTGATAGGACCAGAGTACCTTGGGTAGGATCAGCTTTTTGTTGCCTTCACCTTTTTTGAAGAAATGAAAGGCTGTTCTAGAAACTTGGTCTCATATGATCCTCCTGTGCATCAAACTGTCTTACGTGGGCCACAGAGGATCCCCTGCAGGCCCTTGGGGCTCAATACACCAGGGTGAGAGCTGCTACTACCACCCTGACTCATGGTGTTTCTATTGTGGACATCTCCCATGCGGAAACTTTGGCATCAGTTCATACTTTTCTCCAGGCACCGCAGCATCGATCAATAAGTCCACAGAGAGTCACATTTTGCCTCAATATTTCTGCCTGATGTTCTGGTGTGGAGTCCACTCCTCAGACCCAAGTCCTTGGTCGGGGCATTGCTTTGTAATTGGTGAGGAGTCTGTGGTTAGTAGTATCCGTCAGAAGAATGAGTTACCTTCGAAGGAGCAGTTTTTGGCGTTCTTGTAACTGCTGCTTCTCCCGGACGTGGTTCCTGCCCCCAGAGACATAACTCCTTATGAAGGGGGTTCAATGTACATTGTTTATTACCGCTTTGCTTCATACACTTTGATGGCCGCTGAATTTTTAATCAATCCCACATTTCTTGATTGTGAAGGTTAGAGACTTACCTGTCTCTACTCAAACCCAACTCATCCCTTTAGCGGACTATTGTAACTTTTTCTATAGAATTATTATGCTATGCATTTGTTTTCCCTGAGGAATTCTTATTCAAGATGAAACACGCGTTGGCTGTATTGGACATACCTGGATAATTTTGTTTGTGATTACATGTTGCTATCACCACCCTGTATTGGGGACAGATCCATTCCTGTTGTCATGCATGTTCCATCTATTTGCTTGTCTTATTTGATATCCTTGTATCACATACTTATTACAAAAAAGAACATTTTATTTGGTATGTTTTATATGCATGAACATTTTCATAAATCAGTCTTTCTTCCATCAAACTAGGTTTTGATTGGACTTACTAAAAAAAATGGTTTGTGCTCCAGACATTAATTGTGTACAGGAAAATCACGTCCGAATTCCAGTCCGCTCGGACGACCCCACACTCCCTGTCTTGGTCAGCCCGTACCCCTGCCGCCAGGGGCTCGATACAGAAGGCAAATAGAATGGGGGACAATTTACATTCCTGTCGTGTTCTTATCACCAACAGGAAGGACTCTGAAACCTCCCCATTAACCCGCACCACCGCCATGGGGTCCGTATACAGGAGGGCCACCAAACTGCAAAAACGGGGTCCAAACCCAAAACGACTCAGGGTCATCCTCAAATAGGGCCATGGATGGAGTTGAATGCTTTCTCCGCAACCACAGAAACAATGACTTGGAGGGGGGGAGTGCGGGGGTTGTCACCTCCCCAACTGCATCACGCCAGTAGAACAGCCTCCTCAAGTTCCACCGAGTGGACCTATGGGGCATAGACCCGTTCTGCCCGGGTAGAGAAGAGACGTGATGACGGTATTGAACCTTTGGGCCAGCATAGCCCCCAGTAATTTAGTCTCGATATTAAGGAGTGAGATAGGTTGGTACGACCTGCATTCCGTCCTGGGCTTGCCCTCCACGTAAAGTAGAGCAATAATCACATGGCGAAGGTCTGGAGGTAATCGCCCCCTTTCGCGTTAGTCCTCAAACAGGCGTAACAGGTGTGGGCCCACCAATCCGACAATTCTATGGGCAGCCCCGGGACTTTGCCACTCTGCATTGCCGCGAGGGCCCCTGACATCTCCTCTAATATGAATTTGGCCTCCAGTACCTCCACATCCTTCCGCAACATCGGCGGGACAGGGAGCGCAGCCAGGAAGCGCCCTGTCTCCCGATCGGGCACCTGTGCTCAGGCAGCGTACAGCTTCCGGTAATGATCAGCAAACTCACGGGCAATGTCTCCAATGGTGGTCACCGTCTCCCCTGTTGGGGTGACAAATTCTCCCACCCTTTTCTTAGTACCTCCTCTCTGCAGCTTAACCAGGCCAGGAGACGGCCTGCCTTTCCCCCCACATCATATAGCCTTTTCTGGGTCGCCAGAAATGGCTTCTGGCAGCCAAAACTGCTACATTCCTCCCTGGCCTCTCTCAGCTGCCGGAGCGCAGCCACATCAGCCAGCATGATGGCCCTGTGTTCAAGGTCTAGGACAGTCTTCTCTAGAGTGAGCAATATTTCCGTTGCAGTGCGTCTCTCACGGGCGACCGGCTTCTGAATTTTGTCACGAGGGTCTGTTTTGAAGGCCTCCCAGACAATGGTGGAGGAGTAGACCAAGTCCCTGTTCTCTTCAAAATAGATCTCGGAATCCAGGCTGAGTTGCCTAATTATCTCTACATCCTGCAGCTCCCTAGCACTAAATCTCCAGAGCTGCGGCCGACCATCACCCATTTCACCCAGAGTAACCAACAGGGGTGAGGGTTCCAAAATACCACCAGCAAGATACTCAGCTCCTTTAATGGACGGATGATTGCTCGCTGACATAAATATGTAGTCCAACCTAGAGAACGTCCCTCTCGCCCCACAGTAAAAAGAGAAATCCTGCCATGCAGGGTGGCAGAGCCTCCACAGGTCAGTACGGCCCATCGCCTGGGTAAATTGTGATAACATGTGTTGATGGTCCGAGTTAGCCGCCGCCTGGGACCTGTTTAAGTCCGCCATCATGGTGTCGTTAAAGTCCCCAACTAGGAACGGGAGTGTATCACCTGCCTCCAACAGAATGGGGCCAATTTTGTCTAGGGAATCCATTTGTAAATGCTGAGGTGCAAAGAAATTAATAAGAGTGTATCCCTTCGTGCCCCGGGTACCCCGAACCCCAAGGACAATCCCCACGGTGTTCGCCCAAGTCCTACTGATCCTAAATGGGGAGCTTTTCCATGCCTAAATAGCCACACCGCTGGACCCTTGTGTGAACCCCGAGTGAACCCAGAACACATATTGTTCCTGCTCAAGAAAGCAACACTCCAACCCCGTCAAGTGAGTCTCCTGCAGGAAGATGATGTCGGGGGCTATGCGTTTGATGTATGTGCGACCACCCCCGTTTGATCTTATCCCCAACCCATTCATATTCCATGTAATGATTTTTAGACCATGTTTCCCACCATCAGCTATAGTCACGGAATGTGTCGCAGGGCGTGCCCCCATTGGGACCCTCACCTCCACTTGTGTACACAGCTCAGACTGGGCCCCTTGACAATGTCAGACAATGCCAGAGCCATTATTTGGAGGATACAACAGACCAACGCGCTGTAGTCGTAGACTTCAGTGCGGAAACACCCCATTACTCATCTTCTAGCCCAGAAAGAGAGCATAAATCGTCTAGGGGCTCAAAGGAAGTGTTAAAGTCCCCTGCTCGTAGAAGCGTGCTTGGGAACGGATTTACCTCCAAATACTCATCAGGGATGTGTAACACGGGGATCCCTATAGTAAGGAACTGTTCGGTTGTAAACATTAATCTGACAGATTGACCTGACGGGAGGGTTATCAGGAGTCCAATCTGATCCTGCAAATTAATGGGCAGATGTTGAATTTTGCATGGAGCGGAAGGTCTCCGCGTTAAAATTCAGGAATCAAGATCTAAATAGAGATTTAGTTGACCAGGTCTCTTGAAAAATCCATATTTGGAACCCGTCAAACTTCCCCCAGCCGGGGTCATTAAAGTTTGGGGTAAGGCCAGTTCAGTTATATGACAGTATGAGTATCTGCGGAGCTCCAACATTAATTGACTCAGATTCTAAGTCTACACTCAGTCTCGTCCCGAATCAGTTTACTAGGAAGGGGTGATCTGGAGTCATGGTTGATCTCAACGTGTTTGCGGAGTTGGTATTGGTGGAATTAGTCTATCAATATCACCCCGAAGTATATGATCTAAAGTAACCACTGCCCCCCAACTGAAATATACCTGTCCTTCCCAAGTCAGTCTTACTCTGACAGTTGTCCCTGCACAAGCCTAAGTGTCAAAGGCATCTGATACCCTCTGCTCTTATTACAGAATGTGTGCGGTGGATTCATCTTGTATTGGTTTGCAGAATTATTTGGCGGCAAAGTCCGCTGATCAAAGCGACCAGGCCCTCAACTAAATAAGCTGTGGTTAATTCCAGCTTGATTGTGTCAAAAGCTCAGGGCTCACAAAGTACCATTTTATCGAGATCAAATCATCTCTCACTACCGAGAGGCATTTTCAATGGAACCTCAAACAATGAATCTTGACCTTCAGATGAATCAGGTGGAAGGTTTAGTACCTGGTCATGTAAACAACATTCTTGGTAGCTCAATGAAAAGTTCCTGGTTTGAACACATATTTGTGATGTAATGAGGAAACAATATCTTGTGTATGTCAATCTATAATTTTGTGTTTCCCTGTATTCGTACGTCTAATGTATGTATCGTGACGAGTAAAATACTGTGTGGTTCCACTACCTTGCTCTCAAGTAAATTGGGGACAAGTTCTGCTTTGGCACTTCGAGCTGGACTGTTCCCATTGGAGCATTGCAGAATAACAATGGACTGGGATGCGGCCCCAAGTAATTAAAAAGTGTCTGACATTGATTCAAGCATTCCATCCATCACTGTTTTCTATACTTCAATGTTGTACTGCAGCTTATCTTTCTATGGAATGTCTCAGTGTTATTCTTGTTTTTATCTTGATTTATTGTCATTTGTTTTTTAGAATACCCTGCCACTCATATGATTGGTGTTGTCCTATGTGGTGCCATCGGCTCTGTACTTGATTCTGCCATTTGTAGTGTTATTGGTCATTACTGTGTGAAACAACAGTAGTGGTTTTCCACCTTACCACAGTTATCATATTAAAGTTTAAAATCACAACCTATAATTCCCTATCTACTGATATATTTATCTGAGCTTGCACTCAACAGACGTTATTTCTCTTAATGGAATCTTTTTTCAGGGGATCATTTGCTTTTTAATAATGTGCTCAGAGGACTGTTGATAATTTGCCCATAGCCCTTTCTGAATGCGTGCTGGACACAGCCTGGGTCTCCTTTAGAGTTTGGAAGAGCGGGAATCCCTTATACATCAATGTGGCTCCGCACCATCAAACCCACGGTTTCCCCACCTAAGTTAGAGGTGGAGAAGTGACAAGCGTTCACGGGGGAAGGTTCAACTGTCTCCTCTGCGTTAAAGCTTTGATCTAGTACACATCTGTCACAGGTGTTGAGTCACATTGCTGGTCATCGTGCCGTGTTTATGGCGGGATTAGCATCACTAGAGAATCTGCCAGCGAAACCACGTAATGGCCCTGACGAGGAGGGAAAGATCCCCCTCAATAAATGGGGGTTGATATTGTGTCATCCAGAAGAGTCTAGTTTTGGGAGTTGATCCTTGAATAACAAAATATAGAGATTAAATAAAAGACTATAGCAGCAGATGGTACAACACAATATGTCAAATATGTGAGAAACCCAGTCTACATATAGAAAACAAGCATTTGCAATGCAATGGTCTCGCCTTTGGGACCTTATAAGTATTTAGCAATGTAGCATATTATCGCACATTACTGCAATGTAGATCTCCATGGTTATAAATGTATCACTGTGTAAGCGCTCCGTCAAATATTCAGAAGCCGCCCCCTCAAATTCTACATCATGCAGGAGTTTGGCGGCTAATATAAAGTAAAATTGTACACCCATGGGGAGAGTAAATAAAGTGCGGAGGAGAACTTTGACACCGAAAAGTTGAGTTTGATAATTTCATAATTCTCTGTGACTATACATATATCACTATGTAAGCGTGTTTAGCAATGTGATCCGGGCCTAAAGCAAAACTCGTATTGCTTGTAATGCAGAAAGGTTACATGGACGGTGTTATCCTATGATGCAAGGTTACGGTGGATTTTAGAATCTTCTAAAGCGTCAACCACTCCTGTTGTTAACTGGAGCAAACCCTAAAGGATTTACAAAGTGGACAAAGCATACTGATGCAGGGTCTCTGGCCCAAACTACAGTCCTGGTGCAAGGATGGAATACAAGGTCACCACTAAAAGTGCCCCCAAACTAGAATAAAAGGAGACACCCATTATAATAGGTATATTGAATAACACTTGCAACCTAGTACTTCGGCTGCCACCCAGCAAAGTCTATGGTTCTTCCGCAGTTCCTGGTGGTAATGTCCTGGTGACCTGGTGCTCAGTCAACAATATCTGGTAAGGGACACAGTGCAACATTTTAAAGCACTGGAGCTCTAACAGTTGAGGGCCTAAATGGTAGTCCTTGCTCCAGCCGGGACAGTCAACACATATGCTGAAGAGTGTGCAGAACAGACCAGGAGTTGCTGTTCACCTGCCCGGCAAGAGTAAAGCCTGAGGCAGCACCCATTCACCTGGGACCATTCGGGTCCATCTAGATACAAGACTATGTGTCCCTACTCAAACACTGGCAGTGCAGCTGCTAATATGCTGTCACAGTCCTAACAAGGGCACCCCAGCTTGTATTTGGGTGGGGGCACGGGCTCTCTGCCCCTGCATGTGCAGAATTGCAATTTCTAACGACACCCCTCCATCTCCTGTGTAATGTTTATTCAGTACTTCATACCAAGGCCTCTAATCGAACTTTCACCGGGGAGACGGAATTCCCTTATTTGCACATGGGCCCATCCATGTCCAACTGAGGGAACACCCACCATTAAATGTGGACTGACTGCTCCAGTGGCTCCAGCATGGAAAACCAGCAGGAAGCTGGCTCCATATCAGCAGAGGCTGCATTTTCAGTAACGCAGCTCCAGGATCATAGATAATAAACGTCGAGATTTACGCTGTCAACTGCTCTGCAAAATCTACTGAAATTATCAGGCTCCTGTTATCGGACGCTTTTCTACTAACCATCTGGAGCGAGTCCTACCATGAGGCCTCTGGCACTGATGCTTAACACTCAAACCAGCAGGCCTCCTCGTTGCACCACTGCGTGATTAATTTGATAAATGCACTGCTTCCGATACATGAATGGAATTAGGTGTACATAATAAGCGTTGGCCCAATAAGACGTAGTGACAGTCTTTACCGCACCAACTGCCACAAATGGTGCAGCCTGTCCTGTTTCTCAATGAGCACCATTCATTTTTTGTATGACTTTTTGTGACATTTGGTTCTTTAGACAATTTACATTGAATCCCAATGTTACATGTGTAGCAACTGGCACGTTGTCATGTTCACAGTGAGCCGTGCAACACTGCAGGAGAATGGTGCGTGCATGTCAGGGCTGGGGCACGCGCACTCACCTTGCCCTCGCTGCTCCACCTGCAGCTGCGCCCCTCATCACCAGCACAAGATTAGCAGCTCCAGGCCATTCTAGTTGTTTGTGTCAAAAGGGGCGGGCCTACGCGGAGATAAACCAATCAGAGAGGGAGCTGTGGAGGGGTGGGTGCTGTGAAGTCAGTCTCCAGAGGCATAGAAATAGAAGTAGGACTAAAGGATGTAGATACGTGGGCCTTGGCATCTGCCTCGTCAACTCGGCAGCCATTGTGGGAAGCGTAAGAACAAGTGAGGCATATCTATCTTTTCAGACTCTGATAAGACAAAAATAAGCACAAGCCAATTATACGTGCATTTTAACAGCACTGCACATCTGGTAGGAAGAGATGGCACTGACATACTATTTACAAATCCAATCGTGTCGAGGGACCGTAATATGCTTTACAAACATTTCTGAATAGTAGATAGATAAATGCCCAAAAATTCAGACACATCCCTTTGAACTGTGCCTCTCAGCCTTCGCTGGTGAATATACTACCTGGATAGGAACTACTCAGCTGGCTTCCGTTGAGCATTATGCAGGCGGCCATCTTGGCATGGGAAGTGCATTCCCACGGACTAGTCTTGACCTGCAGTCCGCACCACTTGCTGGCTGGCTCAGAGCCCGGCTCTTGAAAAACACAAGTTAATAAATACACTGTAGTTCACGTGCCGAACGGCCCCTGTTTAGAAGGCATCTACGCGATTCACCTGCCGCCCTCCTTGCATTCTATGGGACGTCATACCCCGTCCTCCGGGCTTGTTATTTGCAGTGCTTGAGTTCGCGGTTTGGGGCGTGGCTGTCATTGAAATCCGCAGCTTGTAAAATATGTCGACTTCCGAGCCAGTTGCCGTGCACGTATGCAAATCATTTAGGGGCGGTGTCCGATATCTGTGAGCCATGGCAGTCTGTGCGAGTTTTGAAGCTTTATCAATAAATAAATGCCAGTTTTTTGTACTGATAAATCACTGTTGTGGTGTTAAAGCAAAGCAAGAGGACTCGCGTTTACGCGAGACCTGCATTGCAAACGGGAGTGCGGGTGGGCAGGCGTGATTAAGGCACAACGGGAGTGGGGGGGTGGGAGAGAAGGCAGGGACAGCGGGAGGGGTGGCACTCGAACAAAGTAGTCCTCAGAAAACAGACAACAAAGGGGCCAATAGCCATGGAAGGAGACATGGCTGTCATAAGGAGGGACTAGCAGCCTCTAAACCAATCGGAAGGCAGCATTTAGAAAGGACAAAGCCACAAGCCAATGAAAAAGTTGGCGGGGAAGTGGGCGGGGCTTCCCTCACCTATAGTGTATACTGCATGCCTCGCAAAGCGATGGCAGCACATTCGTGCTGCATCGCTAGGCGAGATCTAAAAATGACCAATCTGGTTGGGAGTCTCATGACAAAACCAATTGCTCAAAATCTGTAAGTAGAAACATTCTGTAGAGTTTCATCAATTATATTGAGACCAGTAGTTGCGGAATTCATATGGTCAATCCATCTGTATTCCAATGGCATCATGGTTTGAGAAATATTGGTAATTTTAGATGTTTTCATGATTTGTTCGATGACTTGCCATTAAGATCTTGTGCTGAGTGTCCCATCTTTTGAAAATGTTCAACAAGGGGTGCAGTTGTGATCCCACAGCGTATTCTGCTCCTTTGTTGTAAAATCCGGCACCAAATTCGTTGGGTAGTCATCCCAATGTAGATTTTTCCGCAAGGGCACCAGATTGCATGAACAATATTCTGAGGGTTCGATTTTGTTTGGCAAGTCAAATGAAATTGCACATTGGCATGATGGAATACCTTGGTATTAAATGTGTAGTCACATACACTGCACGTTCTACATTTAAAACACCCAGCAACTGGACTAAGGTCCGAGGTGTGAGTAATTTGAGTAGTCATAGGTGTTACTTCATGGCCATTCACCTTCCTAGATGATCCGTCAAATTTGTTCCTCTTTTAAGGAGGATAGTGGGGATTCTAGACCACCCTCTAAAGATCTCAAAGTCCTCCAGTTCGAGAGGACAAGTTTCTTAATTCGGTTGCTCACTGGTGTAAATTGAGTAACAGAGTCAGTCTCTGTTGGGTGGGCGCCTTCATGGCAGGGGACACCAGGTTTTTGTGATGCGAATGTCAGGTACTCTTGCGTGCTCTTGTGAGTAGTCGTTTGGGGTAAACTTTTCTAGGAGGCAAGATATAAAGATATCTGACTCTAAAGAAATCTTCTTTCTTGGTACAGTTTTGACAAATCCGTAGAAACTAGCCAACAGGCAAATTGTCACGTAAACTGTGTGGATGAAAACTGGAATACCGTAATGTAGAATTCTTTTCACTTGGTTTTAGATACAATGACACACACAAACTACCATTTTCATGCCTTATGATGAGGTTGAGGTTGTGAAAGTTCACATCTTTGTTACTCGAGGTTAGGGTGAACTGAATATGGGGATTTCTTTCATTAAGTCATTGATGGAACTGACTAAGCTCATCCACTGAGCCTCATCAAATCATGGAAACGTCATCAATATAATGTTTCCATACAACTATATTGTACAAGCACGGTGTCATTAAACATGTGCTTTTTCTCAAAAACATACATGTATAGAATAACTAAATTTGGGGCAAAATAACAAATGTTTACCACTATAACTCCCACTTACTTTTTAGTCTTACCTCACGTTTTTCTTTGCAGTCTCACATTCTTTACAATTGCCATCACGACCACCCACAGTCATTGCTTTGATCCCTGCATCCCTTCCCACTCTATCTTCACCAGGCACCTGGGCTGAAGGTGGAAGTTTACCATCACCTGTTCTGCGGTGCCCACAGTAATATCGGTTACGCTACCTTTTTGCATACAGTTACACTCTTTGATCAGAGAGTGATACTCCTGAGGCACACTACAACCATACACACTTGAATATATCGTGGAGTGTGTGTTCCATACCACTTATTCACAAAATAAAAGCCCCCACTGCAAATCACATTATTTGAACGTAATATTCCCCCAGAGTTTAAAGATGTTATTTGAATGGCAAATCTTGAAATATCAAATAGAAATTCAGTAGGGACTTTAATGGGAATAGGGCGGGTATGAAGTGTGCCTCTTGTCGCATCTGCAGCCTCCTGTTGAAGGATATTTGTCTAAAGAGACGGAATATTCAGATTCTCTGTCAATTGTTAGTGCCTTAGATTTATAAACAACGATCATGTGACCAGACTACTACAATTTCTGGATTGATTAGAATCATCACCACAGAAGCCAAAATATGTGGCTTTATTAGCGGCAATGAATTTAGGTTTCTGAACAATGACAGTTATTTATACACTTCCTAAAATTCACAAGGAGGCACATTCACCCCTTCCCTCGTTTGCTCGGAGTACATTCAGCACCTGGCAGAGAGATTATTTTGGGATGTGGTCCCTTGCTCGAAACACTTTGCAGATATATTGATTCTTTTTTTTAACCTTTTGTTACCCAGATTTCGACAGACATTAGAGACACTACAGACTTCATCAATAGTGTGGAGATCACCCATGTTTGGAAAGTGAACACATTTTAGCGGCTCTAGATATTCAGTCTCTACACAAATATCCCTCAACAGGAGGCTATATATGCAATAAGAGACATACTTAATACCCCCCTACTCCCATTGAAGTCTCTACAGGGAGCTATAGGGAGAGTATGATTTGCCCAGGATCAAACAATTAGTTAAGTAGTAGACCGGAGAAAGCAGCACCCTGTTACTGGCTGCAAATGGAATACATTTACCCCATACTACATTTTGGTGAATATGCCATGAGATTGGGCTCTTCTCTCCCCCGTGTGATTTTCAGTCCATTTTTGTAACCACACACACTTACCAGCAGCTTTTACAGTGATTCGCAATACTCACAATCTTGCCAAAACTGGATTATGGCAGTAAGGTCAAAAAGTGATTGCCCAAGAGCACACACTTTGCCCACATGTGAGGCCATGATTAAAAAACGTCTCCCCATTCTATGTTTCTATTGGTTAAATAGAGCTCCATTGGGGCGGCACTGATTAGGATGGCAAAACCATGGGACTGCCCTTCCCGGGCAAATGTGTTGTGGACCCTGCTCAGCTATAGGTAACAGCATTTATTTCCCATATATTAAGGTAACGCTGAGGATAGGCATCAAGTATCCTTGTTCCATGGCTTAAACGTACCCACTGGGCCAGGTCCAGCGGCAGTGGGAAGTTACTGGGCAGCAACGAGCAGGTGCAGGCAAGGCTTACTCCTGGAGGTGGTAGGGATTAGAAGTCAAACATAGTATGTATCATAATAAAACTTGAAAAGCTCAATCTCCGTCAGAGTTATATGCGATTAAGGACTTGGATTTAGAATAAAACTCAGAAAATGCACTACATGACTCGTCTCCCTCACTTCCTAAACGTCTTCTGATGTCTCCACATGTGCAAAGTGTCCTGCAAAGTTATAATGAAAAGTTGGCCGACCTAGTCCAAATTCTGTTGAATAATGCACTAAAAACCAAAACTGAATTAATTCTCTCTAGTTGTCGCTTACTGCCTTGGGGAATTCAGGTGAATTTACAGATTACCACTCACACAGCAAAAGTTAATTAACTGCAGGACTCACTGCACACGCCACCCAAGGCAGCCCTGCCAAGTGTCACACGTCGGGGGTTAAAGTAATGCTTTTTGGAGAAATCCATGTGAGGATCAACAGAAGTCATGCAATCAGCTGATATCATCATCCCAGCTCTCCTAAGAGCATACTCTTAAGAACTGGAGCCTCATAATTCTGAGAGGTCCCCGTGCCTGCTCCCTAGGCAGCCTTGCATGATCTTTGACAGCTTAGGGCTGGACAGCTCCCTAGGCAGCATTGCACTGTTAGACAGCTTAGGACTGGACAGCTCCCTAAGCAGCATTGCACTGTTAGACAGCTTAGGACCGGACAGCTCCCTAGGCAGCCTTGCACTGTTAGACAGCTTAGGACTGGACAGCTCCCTAGGCAGCATTGCATGATCTTTGACAGCTTAGGGCTGGACAGCTCCCTAAGCAGCATTGCACTGTTAGACAGCTTAGGACTGGACCGCTCCCTAGGCAGCATTGCACTGTTAGACAGCTTAGGACCGGACAGCTCCCTAGGCAGCCTTGCACTGTTAGACAGCTTAGGACTGGACAGCTCCCTAGGCAGCATTGCACTGTTAGACAGCTTAGGACCGGACAGCTCCCTAGGCAGCATTGCACTGTTAGACAGCTTAGGACTGGACAGCTCCCTAAGCAGCATTGCATGATCTTTGACAGCTTAGGACTGGACCGCTCCCTAAGCAGCATTGCACTGTTAGACAGCTTAGGGCTAGACAGCTCCCTAGGCAGCATTGCATGATCTTTGACAGCTTAGGACTGGACCGCTCCCTAAGCAGCATTGCACTGTTAGACAGCTTAGGGCTGGACAGCTCCCTAGGCAGCCTTGCACTGTTAGACAGCTTAAGACTGGACCGCTCCCTAAGCAGCCTTGCACTGTTAGACAGCTTAGGACTGGACAGCTCCCTAGGCAGCCTTGCACTGTTAGACAGCTTAGGACTGGACAGCTCCCTAGGCAGCATTGGACTGTTAGACAGCTTAGGACTGGACAGCTCCCTAGGAGCATTGCATGATCTTTGACAGCTTAGGACTGGACAGCTCCCTAAGCAGCATTGCACTGTTAGACAGCTTAGGACTGGACAGCTCCCTAGGCAGCCTTGCACTGTTAGACAGCTTAGGACTGGACAGCTCCCTAAGCAGCATTGCACTGTTAGACAGCTTAGGGCTGGACAGCTCCCTAGGCAGCCTTGCACTGTTAGACAGCTTAGGACTGGACAGCTCCCTAGGCAGCATTGCACTGTTAGACAGCTTAGGACCGGACAGCTCCCTAGGCAGCCTTGCACTGTTAGACAGCTTAGGACTGGACAGCTCACTAGGCAGCATTGCACTGTTAGACAGCTTAGGACTGGACAGCTCCCTAGGCAGCATTGCACTGTTAGACAGCTTAGGGCTGGACAGCTCCCTAGGCAGCCTTGCACTGTTAGACAGCTTAGGACTGGACAGCTCCCTAGGCAGCATTGCACTGTTAGACAGCTTAGGACTGGACAGCTCCCTAGGCAGCCTTGCACTGTTAGACAGCTTAGGACTGGACAGCTCCCTAAGCAGCATTGCACTGTTGAGACAGCTTAGGACTGGACAGCTCCTAGGCAGCCTTGCACTGTTAGACAGCTTAGGACTGGACAGCTCCTAGGCAGCATTGCACTGTTAGACAGCTTAGGACTGGACAGCTCCCTAGGCAGCCTTGCACTGTTAGACAGCTTAGGACTGGACAGCTCCCTAGGCAGCATTGCACTGTTAGACAGCTTAGGACTGGACAGCTCCTAGGCAGCATTGCACTGTTAGACAGCTTAGGACTGGACAGCTCCTAGGCAGCCTTGCACTGTTAGACAGCTTAGGACTGGACAGCTCCCTAGGCAGCATTGCATGATCTTTGACAGCTTAGGACTGGACAGCTCCCTAGGCAGCATTGCACTGTTAGACAGCTTAGGACTGGACAGCTCCCTAGGCAGCCTTGCACTGTTAGACAGCTTAGGACTGGACAGCTCCCTAGGCAGCCTTGCACTGTTAGACAGCTTAGGACTGGACAGCTCCCTAGGCAGCATTGCACTATGTTAGACAGCTTAGGACTGGACAGCTCCCTAGGCAGCCTTGCACTGTTAGACAGCTTAGGACTGGACAGCTCCCTAGGCAGCCTTGCACTGTTAGACAGCTTAGGACTGGACAGCTCCCTAGGCAGCATTGCACTATGTTAGACAGCTTAGGACTGGACAGCTCCCTAGGCAGCCTTGCACTGTTACACAGCTTAGGACTGGACAGCTCCCTAGGAGCATTGCATGATCTTTGACAGCTTAGGGCTGGACAGCTCCCTAGGCAGCATTGCATGATCTTTGACAGCTTAGGACTGGACCGCTCCCTAGGCAGCATTGCACTGTTAGACAGCTTAGGACCGGACAGCTCCTAGGCAGCCTTGCACTGTTAGACAGCTTAGGACTGGACAGCTCCTAGGCAGCCTTGCACTGTTACACAGCTTAGGACTGGACAGCTCCCTAGAGCATTGCATGATCTTTGACAGCTTAGGGCTGGACAGCTCCCTAGGCAGCATTGCATGATCTTTGACAGCTTAGGACTGGACCGCTCCCTAGGCAGCATTGCACTGTTAGACAGCTTAGGACTGGACAGCTCCCTAGGCAGCCTTGCACTGTTAGACAGCTTAGGACTGGACAGCTCCCTAGGCAGCCTTGCACTGTTAGACAGCTTAGGACCGGACAGCTCCCTAGGCAGCCTTGCATTGTTAGACAGCTTAGGACCGGACAGCTCCCTAGGCAGCATTGCACTGTTAGACAGCTTAGGACCGGACAGCTCCCTAGGCAGCCTTGCACTGTTAGACAGCTTAGGACCGGACAGCTCCCTAGGCAGCATTGCACTGTTAGACAGCTTAGGACTGGACAGCTCCCTAGGCAGCATTGCACTGTTAGACAGCTTAGGCCTGGACAGCTCCCTAGGCAGCCTTGCACTGTTAGACAGCTTAGGACTGGACAGCTCCCTAAGCAGCATTGCATGATCTTTGACAGCTTAGGGCTGGACAGCTCCCTAGGCAGCCTTGCACTGTTAGACAGCTTAGGACTGGACAGCTCCCTAGGCAGCCTTGCACTGTTAGACAGCTTAGGACTGGACAGCTCCCTAGGCAGCATTGCACTGTTAGACAGCTTAGGACTGGACAGCTCCCTAGGCAGCATTGCACTGTTAGACAGCTTAGGACTGGACAGCTCCCTAGGCAGCCTTGCACTGTTAGACAGCTTAGAACTGGACAGCTCCCTAGGCAGCCTTGCACTGTTAGACAGCTTAGGACTGGACAGCTCCCTAGGCAGCATTGCATGATCTTTGACAGCTTAGGACTGGACAGCTCCCTAGGCAGCATTGCACTGTTAGACAGCTTAGGACTGGACAGCTCCCTAGGCAGCCTTGCACTGTTAGACAGCTTAGGACTGGACAGCTCCCTAGGCAGCATTGCACTGTTAGACAGCTTAGGACTGGACAGCTCCCTAAGCAGCATTGCATGATCTTTGACAACTTAGGACTGGACAGCTCCCTAAGCAGTATTGCACTGTTAGACAGCTTAGGACTGGACAGCTCCCTAGGCAGCATTGCACTGTTAGACAGCTTAGGACTGGACAGCTCCCTAGGCAGCATTGCACTGTTAGACAGCTTAGGGACTGGACAGCTCCCTAGGCAGCATTGCACTGTTAGACAGCTTAGGACTGGACAGCTCCCTAGGCAGCCTTGCACTGTTAGACAGCTTAGGACTGGACAGCTCCCTAGGCAGCATTGCACTATGTTAGACAGCTTAGGACTGGACAGCTCCCTAAGCAGCATTGCATGATCTTTGACAGCTTAGGACTGGACAGCTCCCTAAGCAGCATTGCACTGTTAGACAGCTTAGGACTGGACAGCTCCCTAGGCAGCATTGCACTGTTAGACAGCTTAGGACTGGACAGCTCCCTAGGCAGCATTGCACTGTTAGACAGCTTAGGACTGGACAGCTCCCTAAGCAGCCTTGCACTGTTAGACAGCTTAGGACTGGACAGCTCCCTAGGTAGCATTGCACTGTTAGACAGCTTAGGACTGGACAGCTCCCTAGGCAGCATTGCACTGTTAGACAGCTTAGGACTGGACAGCTCCCTAGGCAGCATTGCACTGTTAGACAGCTTAGGACCGGACAGCTCCCTAGGCAGCCTTGCACTGTTAGAAAGCTTAGGACTGGACAGCTCCCTAGGCAGCATTGCACTGTTAGACAGCTTAGGACTGGACAGCTCCCTAGGCAGCATTACACTGTTAGACAGCTTAGGACTGGACAGCTCCCTAGGCAGCCTTGCACTGTTAGACAGCTTAGGCCTGGACAGCTCCCTAGGCAGCCTTGCACTGTTAGACAGCTTAGGACTGGACAGCTCCCTAAGCAGCCTTGCACTGTTAGACAGCTTAAGACTGGGCAGCTCCTAGGCAGCATTGCACTGTTAGACAGCTTAGGACTGGACCGCTCCCTAGGCAGCCTTGCACTGTTAGACAGCTTAGGCCTGGACAGCTCCCTAGGCAGCATTGCACTGTTAGACAGCTTAGGACTGGACAGCTCCCTAGGCAGCATTGCACTGTTAGCTTAGGACTGGACAGCTCCCTAGGCAGCCTTGCACTGTTAGACAGCTTAGGACTGGACAGCTCCCTAGGCAGCCTTGCACTGTTAGACAGCTTAGGCCTGGACAGCTCCCTAGGCAGCCTTGCACTGTTAGACAGCTTAGGACTGGACAGCTCCCTAGTGATCATGACTGGAAGGCAGGATTGGTGTAACAGTTGCTTCTCCTCTAAAGGCTTAACCCTCAAGTGCCCCTGCAAAGCAGGACCCTCTAGGAGCGTGTGTGTGGGTGTGCACTCTGTTTGTTCATGTTGTAAGCTAGCCTGGCCTGTCCTGTATGTGTTTATCGCTGCTATAATTGCTCTTGGAGAGCTCAGTCGGATGATCAGCTGCTTACTTCTACCAATGCAGCTGACTTTTAATGCACAGTGGAGGAGGCGGCAGGGTCAGAGTCCTGTCCCATCTTTGGGGGTCTGACTCTTTGTGATGGGACCCAAGTATTCTATTGC